>OX438950.1:8767500-10017500 GCA_949316185.1 Pyrausta nigrata | reverse complement strand
TAAGTTTGCTCTGACGAATTTGTCGGCCACAAGTTATCCACTGTGACCGTTTCGCGACCCACAAACCCATGCGAGCGCACGCACATGCCGTAATGCCTTACTACAAAGAATATTAATATCATGCATCCGACAACTTATCACCAACCAGCACCATTGTTCACGAAGTTTTAAGATATCGCCGAAAAGGTTATCTCATAAGTACTGCTAATTGGTTAAGATTTCTCAGATCAGGCAGGCGGCAGGTTGACATTACTGTTCATGTCTTACAAGTGACAAGTGTCGTGTCTACAAATACCTTGAGGAAACGAGAAATATAAAGTAAACTGAACTACGGTATAGGACAGTCTTTATAGAAACTAAACCAATTTTACATCAATAACATGGAACAATGATATCGTTATCGTCATTGTCCATTTTATGGCACAATATAATAATGATTTACTGCTAATTAAGTCACATGCATGACGTTATAAATCCGTAACACATGGGTATGAAGTAATAAAAACGTTGCTGAGCCAAACAAAAATAATATTTACAAAGTGATAAATGCGATTTTGAAACATATCAAAAAATCTTTCAGCTCATTTAAATATTACTAACTGCCGTACTCAGAGATGTCAATTAAAGTTAATCTTTCATTATGTCTCATGCTGTCATTTTTCATTTTATTGACAAAGAAAGTGACAGAACGAGACTTTATCAAAGATTAAAAGTTGTCGACGACTCTGAGTGCGGCAGTTAGTCATCCATCAGAGATAAATATATATTATAAATAAATTTTAATATAAATTCTAATAAAATGATATATTAGAGACTAGAAATATTCAGGTTTTCTGAAAATATTATACAATACTGACGTTCGAAAATTAACACTTGAACAATCAGTGGTCACGTGTCGTCAACTGTCATCAAAACTTCAGTTGCGTTAATACTTATACCTAAATAAAATCACAATAATTGTGGACTAGCAGAGTATTGATATGAATTCTGATTTTTTTAAACAAAAATATGCTGTCATCCGAACTAGTAATACCTACTTATCGCATGTTGGCTGTTACTAACCTTGAGATTTTAATATCAATGTTTACTAACTACAACTCGCAAAATAAAGGCCGCCGTAAAAAAAATTAAACGAAGTCTTTTTGATAAAAACAATAGGAACAGAGGATAATTTGATTTCGACCTAAGTCTCATGCTGTGTAAGTACCTAAGTAGATTCGTTGTTACAATGACTAAAATGTTTAGAAGCACCGTCATGATAATGTAAATAAATATATTTTTTTATCAACCGCATACATAATGTTATGTATAGCAAATTCATGTAGGTAGGTAGATAGAGCAAAGCATAGAGAAAACCTTACTTAATACAATTTAACAGTCTGTTGCTACCTATAGCATAGAAAACAATATATGAAATCAATCAACTTTAGTTACACCACATAGTAAATATTTGCACTAGCTAAGGCATTCGAATTAGCCTGAATTACTACTGGACTATAAGTATATTTTTATATGCAAATTATGTATATATTATATATTTATATGTAAATAATTTTAAATATGTATTTTAGTACAGTGCCTATTTAAAAATATTATGTTTTATGAAATTGGCTTCATTTGTTTGAACATTGTTTGAGAGTTTCACAAGGCTCTGTTTTAGGTCTTATCAGTGCAACACATTTGACAAGTGTAATTCTACTTCATTATTCATATAATAAATGACAACTGGCAAAATATCGAAACGGGTCAGTCTAGAAAATAATTATTATGAAACAATGTCAATATCTGCATGTTAATTAATACCCGTAGAACGGTAGCAACAAGAATGATGATTAGTGATGATTACTGACCAAGGTAACAGTATATTTTACGGTGTAGTTGGTGTACACAAGAGGAATGGTTATCCTTTCAATGAGATTACTAGTATTTGTAGGTATTCAGATTCTGATAACCAGGAAAACGAAAGAGAGAGGCGAAGCACTAATTATATTCAGCTAATGTTATAAATATAAAAAACTACCAATTATCACAGATATATTGATCAATGTTATTCAGTTAGAAATTAATCAATTAAAGCACTAATTATCTTAATTGATTAATTTCTAACTGAATAACATTGATCAATATATCTGTGATAATTGGTAGTTTTTTATATTTATAACATTAGCTGAATCATCAGGTTAAATATTTATTTATAAAGAAAGTGCAACCTCGACGTTGTATATAGAGCGATTGAGAATTTCTTATATTAAAAGTAAATACATATAAGAGCTAATGTTAGATTTACCTGTGGACCCTCCATTTCTGCATTGCTATTGACGCTGAAGTGAAACGTAGCCTCGCCTGCTGACCCATTGCCATTGGCAGGAGCCGGGATCGAGATTTTCTGAAAATACAAAAAAGAGACTGTTTAGACAGAATCTAAAAAAACATTAATAAGATTATAGTCTATTAGCGCTGTTTCTTACGGCTTCTTCGTGTTCATAAGCTTACATCTGTTTATTCTCATACGAATTGCCTATTATTGTACGAACTCACGTGCCAACTATTTAGTGACAGTAAAAAGATAACGTTTAATCTCGATTGCCTGTAATGTTTTAGCTTAAATTGTTTACATTTTAATTGCAAATAAAATTATCACGTGTTGCAATCAAAATCAACCAAAACGTATTCGTTTTTGAAGTCAAGCAAAAATACTTTTAAATACAATTGAGCATTTCTTAAACAAATGTTAAGTTTTAATTTAACATGACTACGTAGTATGTACCTTTAATATATTTAAAATAATTTCTGGAAAAATTTGCTCGATGAATTGTGCCGAGTAAATAGTTGACGGAGCATCGCAATTCGTATGACGTAAAACGGTAACAATATCTGCGTCAAACCGGAAGAACGCTGATAACAAAATGTGTGCATTTAGCAGGAAAGGGCAATAACAAAAAAGGCTACAACAATAATTATTAAATAACATATCGACAAAAGCAGCTTATGAATAATTAATAGAGAATCCTCTACGTCAAGTATGGGATGTAGAGTTCCGACGTGGGTAGCCTGGCACGCGTTCACGCGATTTCTAAGTGAATCATCCTAACGGTTCAGTGGAACAACAAAGTGTAGAATACTTATTTATCACGATAATAACAAATATTGCAGCTGGTCAAAAACGGGACGACACCTACTAGAAACCCGCGTTTAGACTGGCAGCACCAAATAAGGGTATCCTGCCAACATGCAGTAAGTGTGCAAATGTTACTGTGTGGGTATTGCGTGTACTCAAGTAAGCAATTACTTTCATCGGCTGGAATGGCAACGTCGCAGCTACTCAAGTGCTGTTCAAAGCGAAACGAACGCGAGCAGATCATTACCGTTTCACCGCCATGTGACGATACTGTATATTATAAAGTTACAGATTTAGAAAACAAGAGAACAGATTCACGGAATCTGTTTATTGAGGTCATTGGGAGTACCGACTTCGCGGTTCGATGCTCAGTGCCAGAAACAGAAAAAGTGGATTCGTTTGTAGTAAGAGCGCAATTCGTATTCTAAAATGGAACGGCATTGTATTTACTAGACACGATGTGGTTTTAATCTTTACTAACACTTAATATGAGATGAGATTAGAAATCGTCCATATAGTGCTGAGAATTTTACATGTCATCTATACTTTTTCTAGTTAGTCATCCATGTATGCCATGAAAAAGGAACATCTAGTCAGTATTAGTGCATTCACACAATAAAAGATCTAAGGTTGTCAGTCCAGGCATATCTTATTTGGTGACGGGTACGTCGCACACCTACATGCGTGGCCGCGAGTCGCTTTAAGGTCGTAGCTGACGATATGTGCCAGCACCACAATGCCAGGCAATTAACCTATTAAAGAGTGCGCTGCGAAGCGGAGACTGGTGGAGCAATAACCCGGCAAGTCCCGCCGCTAACGTGTTAACCGATACTCGGAACATACGTTACGCAACCCTGCTCTTCCTGTGGGGGATGACTATGCTATGGCTATTGCATATCCAACAGAATCGACTGGTATTGAACTTGACATTGAGCGGCTATTCATGGAAATTCATGTCATGGATTTAGTTTTCTAAAACTGCTTGCTTCGCACCAAACTAACGCGTTCTGCTGTAAATAATATTATGATACCAAACAAATATGCGTCTAACTTATTTTCAGAGAAGCCGATTTGCACAAAAACGTTAATAGCGCCAATAATACAACAGAGCGCGGTGACGTCTATCAGTATGCGAGTCAAGTTTGATAAACAACGAAGGCATAAAGTAAAGTATAATATGGAATTATGGCTCTAATGAGGAAAAAACCCGCTACCAACGAGCGCACGGAACGCGCGGGGGAGCGCGGGGCGCGGCTTTCTCTGCGGCACCGACGGCCGATATAAAGTGAGCGTCGCGATACAACACTTTGGCATTCGGTGAACAGCCGTCTGGCCCGCATCATCCAGCTCTCATGGCTTCTTTTATTGTTTGGTTTGCTGCTTGTTTATTGTTTTCAAATTGTCACTAATACAATAACACACATGATCACTTATCTATTTAAAGGTAATGAGTCCGATGCATCTGCATTCTGCAGATTATGCATTTCAAGGTCGTCAGATTTATTGTTTGTCTTCGTGTGAAGGTCGAACTGTACGCCTCACTTGGACCGGAAAATACGAGGAAATTCATCATCCGTTTTTCAAGGCATTATTCGAATGCCACTTTGTCGATTAATTCATAGACGCCATATCTGAATACGTGACGGCCGTATCAGTAGCATTTATGGTTACGTCATCGTTTACGTGTATCGGAAGATTTTCAGTTTTTAGTTTCGATTTAGTGGGAGTGATTTCATTATTGTTTATTGCTCGTCGTGCGCAGCGACTGGCTTTTGTTGGTTACCTAATTTCACAGCAAGCAAGCGGTACACGAAGTTGCAAAGTGAGAGGCCGTCACAACCGGTCCGTTCGGCTCACTCGACTGAGAGATATACAGGCAACAAACACACATCTACTTGTAAACTTGGGTTGTTAACTCGTTGCTCGGTTAGCTTGGCGTATGTAAGTAGAAATAATAAGTTCCGTTTCATTACTGGGAAATTGTTTGATTACTTGCATGATGGTATTATAAACAGGACAAACCCGGACGCAAAATGCGATCGTGCGCCCTAACCTCGAATTAACGTGTTGTATCTTATTGACGCAACACCGCGGAGGTGGCACAGGTCGTGCAAGGCAAATTGGACTTTATATATAGAGAACCGTGAATACATTACCAAGTATTTACATATTGGCATACGTCAGCCAGCAGTCGACGATAATAAATGGATCGCTTCAACGCGAATCGTAGCGGGAAATCCACGCGACCAGGTTGTGATCGTCGCCACTATGTTAATTGGTTACAGCTTGATATTTATAAGACAGTATATATATTACATTGATAATAATAATTGTATTAAAGTTGTTTACAGTTCAACCTTCAACTTTGGATATCAGGATACAGCCAAGTAATTGCGACAACCACAAAGAACAAAGCCAAGTAAACAATAAGATTGGGAAAATTCGCGATGACGATACGAGGTCAAAGAAACCAGGTTTCGATTCTAAAGGAACAACCATCCATTAGTAAGCCACCAATGGATCATTTAAGGAAACGTAACTGTTAGTTATCTAATGATAAACTATTTTTGAAAAAAAAAAATACCTTAAAACAAATAAAAGATTATATAATTATGTATAACGATGGTAAAGTAACATCAATAATAATCTCTAAATCCTACAGTAATATTTTTTTAGTTCAATTTAATGTTCATTTGGGAAAAACCTCAGTTTCTAGGAAAATTATAAAACTCGAGATTGAAACCACCAATGTCATCATAATGAACGATTGTTGACATGTTGAAACGAAATAGATAAGACTCGGTTATCTACTGTTTTAATAACAACACTTCATTTGCATTACTTTTTCTTTCATTGAAATGAAGAAATTTGACGTGAGAAATAAGGTTACATTAGGAGAGAATTGAACATTAACGTCTATGTAGTCCACATGTTGATAAATAATTTTTAATTTAAATGATTGAACACTTGAGTGTCTTAAAAAATTGTAAGCATCTAACTAAAGAAAAGAAGAGATAATTTGATACATAGACGGAGACAGAGAATTTGGCAATGGATTTGCGGAAGAAATGATACTAACACAATTTACTAACGGTAATAGTCACTTTCATCGCAGCACATTTAAAGGCGAAGTGAGTGGCCAGTTATTCGTGAGGTTTCTACGATACTATTTGCATATTCGCCGACTTTCTAATGGACGATGCGGCTCTTGTCGCAATCGTCGGCAGCGGTGAGGTAACACCGATTCATTTAATTATATGTATATGTAGAAAAAACAGTATTCAAGTCTCGCGCATTGTTGCAAATCTACACTCGTGTGCACTCGCCTTGCTTGGGTTTTTTCTCATGCCCGCAGCTCTCGGATTGGTCAAAGCAACTCTCATTAAAAAGTCGCGCTGGAACCAGAATACCTTGCTTTAAATGTTTTATCGTTTCATTTACGTTTTCAACAAAATAATCGAACCACGCAAAACCATTTACCTAGCCAGAGTATGCAACTCTAGTAATTACAGCCGATGCAATTTTCTTTCCATTAGCGCACACCTGGTTCAGAACACTTGCGAAAATATCTAACGTTCAATCACGCTTGCAGTCATGTCAACAAATATTTTCTGCTAACTTCAGATTTTCTATTCCGGTGAATGAACTAGCGTATGTTAATTCTTATTTTCCATGAGACAACGATAAGATTACTGTAATAAGTCAATTTAAAATACTAGATAAAAAATTTCGACGATAAGGGATCCTACGTCAAACGATTGATTAAAATGAAGTGTTTAAACAAACAGGGGGTTATCTAGGAAGCACCTGCTAATGGGTAGTAAGAACCGCGTTTTGCTTTGTTAGTGCCGAGAGCACTGGTTGGGTGGGTCACCGCAAGGATCCATTCTGGTGCCGTTCTCCTTCGCGGCCGCTCGCGACCTTCCGTGGGAGGAGGGGCGCCTCTCACCGGCGACGTGACGGCAACTGCGGCCTTACATTGCGAGGCTGTATCGAAACTTCTACGTAACGAAGCTCTTTCCAACGTCGGTTACTCAACGCCCGATAGGAGTTCCGTCGATATGCACATACCAGCCACAGCATAACCACTAACAGATCACGTGAACTCCTTGCGTAACCAATATTGCAGGCACACCTTTTGATACAACGTGAAATACATAGAAATCTTTCATTATTGAGACATTTAATAATGGTGTAACTACTATTTCAAGTTGCGAAAACAAACGCCTCCGGTTCGATTTCGATGACTAGCGCAATTCACAAGAATCAGTTTTGTTAGGCTAGCAATAGCAACATAAATGACAACGTAAATGTAGTAGCAGTAAATGCAGTCGATATAATGAGGATGAAACATAATTATGACATTTATGATTTACAGCTGCTTCTTGATCAACTGGCGAAAGACGGGTAAGTAAAAGTCGAATGGATGTTCTCACTCAGACCGTCAAACCGCCATTGTGCATTCACTCGAGTCACTTTTACTAACTAACGGACAAATAACAGCTCCATTGTTACGTATACACATAAAAATAAAACATCAAATTGATTTGGCACAAGCGGATGAGATAATGATATTATGAAAATATAATAAATTACAAGAGACCGTGAGTAAGTAACAGCGAATGAAGGTATCAAGCCAATATTAAGGGACCAATTGAAAGGATACTACTTAAATACTTTACTCAAGGTGTTTTCCATACTACCAACTCAAATCACTTCTTTAACACACAGTAATTAATTGGCCTATAGGAAATGGGGCCTCGAAAAGTGACATAGTAACGCGAGAGGGGATTGACCGCGGCTATTTCCCTCAGGAGTCGCGACTGGAAAAAGGCTTTAGCAAGATAAGGAAACTTGGCTCATAGAATCTAAAATACGGAGATATAGCCTCGTAAAGACGTTTAACTATATACAATTTTTATAGGTAATATGGAAATCTCATTATCCAGTTTTGGTTCCACAATAATAAATGTTGATGGCATGCAAAATGCGAATTTCATCTACGCAATTCCATTTTGTGCGAAAAGGATTCATAGCTTATTTTCGGCGTTAGTGTTCCCGTTATAGTGTTCGTTTGTATTATAATTAGACGTGGTGTGTTGAATTGAAACCAAAATTGTCATTGATATGATACAGGAGTTATAAAACGCCGCCAGCAGACAATGTCGCAAGTATTTAGATCAAGGTGCGAAACACGCGCTCGAGAGTCGAGATCGGATCCGTGGAATTTTTGCCGAAGATCACGCTCGTGCTCACGTAGTAGAAGCGCATAAATTTACTGCCAATCTAATGCGGGATAGTCTCCATTGTATAAGATTGCTAGAAACTTCCGTCTTTGAAAGCAAATTATTTAGGCTGCCTTAAGACTTAGAATCTAACAAAAGTCCATCGATCCCAGAGTTCATTTACGTTAACTGATGAAATCAATGTTACTGGTGTCATTCATTATTTATTGTTGATAAAGATGATATTCAAAACAATGTCTGATATCGTATATTATCAATACGAAATGCGATAGAGTTTCACAACAATCAACAAGTGGTAAAGTAAGGGGTACAGAAATGAGTGAAACTTTTCCCGTATCTGTGTGGGTGAAGATGGGTCATGAATGCTGGATTGAAAACAATCAAGTAGCGTAGACTAGGCGCCGACGCGGCGTGACGACGGCCACGCCTTCGTCGCTATAGGCTTATTGTAGGCTGGGTACATCCCAATTACTGACGTCGGGGATGGCGAAATCTAACGCCAATTTACATATGATCAGACGACTTAGTCAAGTTGAGTGCTCGATCGATATCATTTTGCAGTAACTTTACGTGTCTGTTATCAGTACCAAACCAATAGTCTAAATCAGTGAGTCTAAAACTATCGCTGATATTATGAGAAAAGGTAAACTAGAAACAAAAGGTTTGTATAATAAGTCAATGAGAGTCTTTCAAATACAATACATTCAATCACACAGGTGCCATCGCATTTTAGTTTGGTACTTAGTAATTAATGCAGGATACCTAACGAAACCGGCAGATGACATTTAGAAACTAAAACTAATGACAAAAAAGATTGATAAATACCTACCTAATTGCTATAGATTTGTTGTTATAGACTAGTTAGACATCTGTATGAAGCGACAGATGTGTATCAGAACGGGATATCATTGGCATTTCTCCAACAAAGCGGAAGATACCACAATTCTCTCTGGGATATGTTGATAGCAAACTACAGCAATACGTGTCAATGTAAGTTGGTAAATAAATTTGCCGTCTGTCAATGGTAGCCACGAATGTTCCTCGGCAAGCAAATAGCTGTGGCGCTCTACACACACAATAAAGCAGACAAATCGACTGAGAAACCATTCTCGGTGGCTGAATTCTATATGCCATCGCCGCGGTGTAGGTGCGCCGTATTGTTGTTTCCAGGCGGATATTTCATTTTACTTGAGTGCGACCGAAAGGTTGATATCTTGTAAATGTCACTAGTAGTTGGAAATGTGCAAAACATAATGGTTTTAATTGGGTTAAGAATTTTAAAACCCTTCTTTTAAATACACAAACGAGTACTTAGTTCAGCTGGAAATATTAATATAATACTTTGTAAACCAGGTGTTTTTATTAGATCGAGTTCAGGAGATACATTGTTAGTCCGTCATTCAACACCGAATCACTCAATGATTGTATTTAGTTGGTGGTGGCACTCTTTTCAAATGAGGTCACCTCTATTCAGTGCGGCATAGCCCTTCTTAACCGTATGAGTATGCTGGTGGACATGATTTTTATTTTTGAAATATCTAACGTTACTCCATTCAGGAAGTTTGACTTTTCAATAAGTATACAAGTTATCTCGAACGAGTAATTTGAGCCAACTTGTAAAGAATTTCACTCTCGACAAACATAACCGTTCACTTTTGTGTTTAAATATTATGTTTAGGCAAGTGTTTGGTCGGATACATCTGCTATGGTATCTTTGTAATTCAGGTGCCACCTGTAAAGTAAATCTTTACAAAAATTGGGCAAGTTCGATTTAGTAACAAACATTTTCGAAATCTTAACTGTTGACAGAAAATACACATTTTTTTTGTTTATGAAGTCCCACCTAACTAATTAGACTGTTTGTTAATCATTTGGTGAACTGATTATCAATAAAGTGGCAAGTATAGGTATTTGAATAAAGTCAACGATTCAGTCCAATAACGATTGTTATTTGAAGTGAGAAAACAAGCCTTCTCGATGACGCAATTTAACAAAGAGTAAGAAAAAAAAATCTGTTGATAATATAATTGGTCATGCGCTATAGGAAATTGACCAAGACGGGTGTGGTGTACATGCCACGTAACTGTTATTTTGTAGTTCAACTAATAAGATTTGTTGTATAACGGGCATTACGAACGATATGCGTGGCGCTGTCACAGGGTTGCTAGATCGGGATATTTTGAATAGAGATTTTAAGGAAATAATATTACAATGCCAAAAAATAAATCAAAAACAAGAAATATGAGAATGAGAGTCGGGGAAACAATTAACAAAGTAAAATATAACTGTCTTTAAATGAAACTGGAAAATACTGTATGAATTTCATTCATCATACATAGTTTGAATCAGAACGTTAGAAACAGGAAAAACTAGATTATAATAATTTATAATAAGTAAAAGACTGCTTAATATATAAAATATGAAATTTTTAACCACAGAGGCAACCCTGGTCTGTCGGCTGACCAGGGCGAAAACAATTATTGTGAGCGGGACCGGTTCCTAGCTTATGCCGTAATGTATTGAACTGATTTAGATATGCTCCCTATAATTTATCACGCTGCAGCCCAACTCGGGCAGATATCGATGGCCGTACAAAAAACATACGTTTTTTAGAACAATCGCGTGAATCAAATTATGGGAGCGCTGACACTGATTTTTATTTATGAACAGATCAATTGCCTACATAATATATGTATATTAGGGTTTTTGACTCCAAAATTTAAGTGTAGTAGTTTCGTTTTAAAACTCCAAACAAAATTTCCAATGCCACTTGGCATTATGTCCACCTATTGTTCAGTTTAATTGTGCAAATGCAATGCTTTATTGCATTTGCACAATTAAACTGACAATTAAAATTAAAAAATTAAAATTAAAAAAGAATTAAAATTTTTGTTTACAAAATCGAGCATTCAAAATTTTAGAACAGCTCCACAAGTTAATTAAACGTAAATCAATTATGATTTATTACTTCACACACCTTCATTTTATCAAATTTCGCATAAGTTGATATTTAGCAGGCAATAAAATTTGCAGTTGAAAATAATAAAAGTCGAAGGACAATGATTACTCTCGGAAAATGTTTGATTAGTAAATGATTTCAAAATGTAGGTCACGTTTAGAAAGGACGCTAACGTAAAAAAAAGCAGTCTTGTCTTTTTTTCATTGATGTCAAGTTCAATTTGAGATTGCAAACCAGTTCGGCCAACATTGAAGATTCAATTGTACGTAGAGCTGAAGTTCAGAATAGTGCTGCAGGCGAGAGGTAACTTTTACCTGGGTTGCGTAATGCTGCCAGGCACAATTTATTATCGGCTCCATTGCAAGCTTTCGTAATATAAGCCAGTGCTGCTTATACACTACTCCGTCTACTTGTCCTTTTTGCATTGACACCCGGATGTTATTTAACTGTCCAAACCCCGAATCCAGGACCAACTTTGTAGCTGGATACAAGTTTATATTTTCGCCTTTTACGAAAAGTCCACGGACCCTATTGAAGTGAAAGCTACCGCGATGGAGGCGAGTTTTGTCATAGTTTTTTTTTGGAATCTGTTAGTTTTGATCAAGCATCGCCGCGGCGCCGTTAGAGCATTCTTTAAAGAGTGACAGCTCATGATCGTTGTGTAATACCTACCTACCAATTAAACTTTGTATCTTTTGATCGTCAGAAAAAGAATTTTACAGGCCGGCAGTTTTCGTGGAACGAAATTACTACCTATTTAATAAGCAAAGCTCTAAAGAAGAGAAATAAATACTTACAGTAGCAAAAACTAACTCAAATTTGTTAATAGCAACAAAGCACGTACCTAAGCTCTTAATAACGAATTTAAAGGTTTATCAAGCCTTATCAACGGTTCATAAGAATGGTGAAATCAGGGTGAAATAAAAAGAACTTAACCTTTTATGATATTGACAACTTGTCGTTGAACGAACAAGTGCATACAAAATATGCTTAACAAAAACATTGCTATCACTCTTATCAACAGGTCACAGATACATCACGGAGCTGTGAACAATGTCACATTGCATTGCAGTTGATTGTATAAAATTATCGTCTGGGTTGCCAAACTAGCACTAATTATATTTTTGTAGGTCCGATGACATATTACAAAACGTCTAGATCTAGAAGATGGTCTGGTGATTCTATCCAGCAATCAGCTGCCAGGAAACCCACATTACTCAGGAGAAATTCTCAACAAGTACAAAAAGTTGTCGACACGAGCGCCACCTAACGTGTTCGGTTAATGAACAGGTTGAGATGCGGTAGACTAGCTTCACGCTTGGATCTACCTTTTGACAGTTCGATTACAGTTGCTAGTTGTTTTCCTTTTGTTTAGAATAGTATTTGGAGTACAATCGAATGCAAAAAAGAGTCTTCTTTTTAGGTCTGCGTGCATTAAGTGCACGTGCATTGTTAGGGATAACTTTTCCGTCGCCGACTTTGAAAACATCCGCACCAAAAGATTGGGTTAGCCATCTGCTTATCGTTTCCGTGATTTTTTTCGGTACTCTGATAATTTGTTCGGATAAAACTATTGCTAATCTGATAAGCTCAAAATACTGCTTTGTAACACTATCGTAATTACAAACAGTATATTGAGTCGTAAAACAATGTCGCAAATCTCGCAAATTAACACCTTTGCGACGCATAGCTAGAACTAATTAGCAATCCAAAGGGTTTAATGGCTTCGTTAAACAGCCCAGGCGCCCAGCTTACGGTTTCGGAGATTGACTGACCGCTTCCGCGTCACGGGTAAAATTACCATAAATATAAATTTATATATATGAATGCACTTCCTCGTTAGGCATCGAAAGCGGTATAAGCTATGTATGATGGACACGCGGCGGGCGGCGCACACGACAACTTTCCCTTCTTTAATGGAAAAACAGCATTAAATCGTCCGTCTTACGGATAAAAATTGAGAGGCACATTTGTCCTACGTGGGATACCGGCTTGACCACAATGTATTTACCTGAGGCGTTGACAACGTTCAACAAACTGTTTTGGTTTACTCACTCACTATCTATCGTTACTCGAATTGAACCCATAAAAATTTGTAAGAAAATATTCATACAAGTTAAGACATATATTTTTCTCGACTTTGCCGCCGGTCACGGGAATTTAATACAGGAATTATAAGAATACTTTAATAGGCCGAGATCTAAGAGATCACGAAATTTGGTATATCTACATAATTGCCACAGAGCTGATCACGCCATGTTTTACCTGGTAATCGCTTCTATTGAACCAAACGCTTGCAGCAATGACGCAGCGCTACAAAGAACATTAATTCACTAGACGATGAAAAACCTATAGCAAAACAAGCGACTGAAGCATGATTCTGTTGCAATGGTCGCTGCAGTGTCCTCAATGGTCGAATGGTGCTTGCGCAAAGGTCGTTTGTTCGAATAGCTTCTATTAACTTAATTTAGGTAAGCCGAAGTGGGCCAAATTTTCGGAACGAGCGTTAATAACTATGTAGAAGCAATAGCATTATAGCAAAAAATTGGAAAGTGAAAGCTAGAGAACAGCTCGATAATGTCCGATTGTAGATTTTTTTATCAACAGCTCCGCGACACTATCACATTTGCTTGAGACAGGTTTCATGTGTTGTTTTTTTAATAAGATCCTAGCTAAATATAGCAAATAAGAAATTGCAGAGCGCTGTCAGAAGACTAGTGTTCTTATCTAAAACGATACGTAATCTTTGTGGGTGATATTGTGGCATTATTTGCCATAGAGTGCATCAGGCAGACGATGTGGATTTTGGTAATGAATGTGTGATCATTGTGTTTGTAGAGTTTGTCCATTTTTTATGGCCTTAATCTCACGCCGAGGCCGGCGCTGTCCACTCGGGCCCGCTAGCTTAGCTACCGCACGCGCTGCGAAGTGAAAGTGAATAGCGCGCACGTACGGGCCGCAGCCCAATAAGACGACACCGCCGTCCGCATACTTCAGCAATTACCACAAGGAAATCAGAACCGTTCCGCCGGTCGCTCCCAGCACCCTGCTTGGGAGTAAACGAGGCATCGATGTCGAATCGGTGTCAATGGGTAAAATTTTGTTTAGTTTTTCTATTGTCGCTAATGTAGAACGATTAAGTGACGTCTTACTATAGAACGGATTTGAGGACATCAAAAGGGAGACTTTCCAGGGCTTATATGTGTGTTTTAGGTAACAAGTTGTTTGACATTGACTTTGACTACTTTTACTACATCGAGTACAATATTATCTACATAGGGTATCAAATGAATGTATTTTAAAACCCTGACCTCATGGCCATTTTGTCTAGCTCAACAACCAATCGACCTTAGTTTTAACGCTCGTCCAGATTTGTTCCGGTGTTGTAGAATCAGCTAGTTTTACAATGCATGTAAGTTGCATAATAAGAAACAATACCAAGTTGTTTTTTTAAAAACTCAAATTTTGATCATGTTAGTCAAGTTTATAAAAGCAGTGTCATACAAACTATTTATTCCATACTATGTATATCAAACGTTCGCCGTTGTTTTGAATGACGTTATTAATATTCAATGGCTATACTAGGAACAAAAACAGACGTCAAAGCAAATGGCTCCTGAAAGATACATAAAGTAGACACCAACAGTTCGCTTATTTGAATTAATTGTTGATGAAATGAAACATTTAACAGCAATAAAATAGATAATCCTGTGACAAATTTGCATGCAACGCAGCTATTACGTATTCTTACTGATAAAGAAAGGATTACCTACAGAACGAAAGAAAGTAGACATCATTAATCATATTTAGGTTACGCAACACAGTAAAAGATGACCTCTCATTTATCGTTATTGATAGTCGTAGTAGCATCAATGAAATACTTAAAATATACATACATTCTAAAGGACGGTAAGAAGACGATACAACAACCCAAATTAATTAAGGAGGATATAGTCTTGTTAATAAATAAATCCTTTCAAAATTCAGGACACCTACCTTAGTTGCTTTGTGAACATTGTGATTTAATAATGTCTGTTTGATATAAAACGCCTGCAACAAATTTTTAAGACAACTCTAATATAGATACCGATGTTAGAACAAAGTATATACAATTTGAGCTATAACCTTTACATCACAGCCAACAGAGTAATGGCATTCTGCACACCGCAGCAGGAGATCGAACAACGCTTCCCTTTATAATTTAGATTTTATTATCGCGTGACATCGACAGTAAAACAATGGCGGCATACGGAGATCTTTGCGAACTGGACGCAATACAGCACAGGTCGTCCTTGCACCGAGTGTAAACACTATTGTTTGATCACGTGGCTGAACCCATTATGATTTGATAAAGGGGTCCACGCAGCACCTTTGTTCTATAGTGGGTTCTAGCAACAATGTCAATTGCTCAAAAGAGGCTATTCGAATATGCAAGTATTACTTTTTTAACGAGCTTGACCATGAAGAAAACAAAGAACACCAAATTGGTAAAAATATTAAACACTTAGACAAGCACGAGATACCTACGGTGTTTGCAACAGCTAGTTGCAGACATCAGCATATTTGATCAAGAAAGTATCCAAGATTTTTATCATAGCTATTAACAGGGCGATAGTCATGACATGCTTAAGATGTAGATACGTTCAAAAGACATGTTTTAGAATTGGCAGTACATAATATTTTATTTATCATTAATTCAAATAGCAAAATATCAAAAACTTAAGTTGTTGAATCGATGTTTGGAGATGAATTTGATAAAAATAATATTAACACCGCGATACGAAAACATGGTTGGTTTGGTTATCCTCCAGTAACCCATCTCAAATATGTATGCACATAATTTGGATACGTTATTGTATCCACTGAATATAAATATCATTGTTTATCTAATTTACAGCAAAAACAATCCAGGAACAGTGCGTTTTTGAGCATGACAAATCGGAAATGTTACGTTCTTAGGTAGGTGAATGGGTAAAATAATACAGTTTGGGATGTTCAAAACGAAAAGTATTCATGAAATTTAATGGGATCCTGTTTTCAAGGACTGCAAATAACGTTCCGTAAACCGTTGGTGAAGGTAATAAAGTGTCTCGGGAGGACAACGACCTGGCCGACTCAAATTGTGTCCGATGTATATTGCGATTCAATTTTGTAATACAAAACACGATACAATAGTCGAAGATGATTCATTAGATGGCAGACAACAATTGATGCGGGAATATTACAGGTTTTGAATGCGAGTGTTGATACTGTTAGCTTTCCAAGTATAGGGAGAGAAGTTCATAGAACGGAGGTTGCCGGGCATTATGTTAATAAAGCTAATCGGGGAGAAACGATGCGAGAGCCGGGCGGTGGGAAGAGGACGACGTCCGTCTCACCTGTGAGGTGCAATGTATGCAAGCTACTAGTGACTGGAACGGTTGCTATTTTTACACCGTCCACTCTATCTTATTTACTATTCTGGTCCGAGACTCATTGAATTGTGGTTATTATGTGCAAGTTGGATATGTGCCAACCAGTCTCGGACTTAACACCGATAGCGAGATATTCAAAGAATGATACGTTGGTTAAAGCGATTCAGAGAAGAGCATCTCGTGTATTCTCGACTGTGTTAAAAAAGTTGCAAAGCCAAGGTTGAACTTTTCCGTATTTCAGAGAAAATTAAATGGGCGGTTTTAAAATTGATGTGCGATAAGGGATTGATGGATGGTTTATTTTATGGGTTATCATTTTGGTAAATGGATCATTTAGACGCTGAATACGGTTGACGAGGTCGTTTACATACGATACGGGCAAGTGACTCTCGACGAGCAACAAGAGAAGAGACCACGTCAAACCGGCAAACGAGTTGAGCAGTGGCTACAAGCAAACCGGTCGAAGGCGCCGGCCGTCCGCGGGGATAGGGGGTTATCACCTTGTAAACAAAATTGCAATACCTTTGTTTTTTACGGTGACTAAATGAATACGGTCATAAATTTGACTGATCGTACGGGAAGGCGTTACGAATTCGCCAGGAAAAACGAAACTTGAAAGACGAACACAATTCGCCCAAGAGGACATTGCCACGGCGCGGTTAAGGAAAAGGTTACAAGGTGATGTTATGTCGACTGACCGTACGTTGTTTGTGTTTGTAAGAGATAGCAGCAACTTTAAGTCGAAGGCCTCCAAAGTTAATTGTTGGTTTGTACATTACTCCGATCGTTTAATGGTGGAATTTGAGAGAACGTATGTTCATAAAGATTTAAGGTTCTAAATGAATTATATGTAGAAACAACTCACTTGAGAATTGTAAATGTCAATAAGATACATAGTAAGAAATCCAAGAACAGGTTTTCAACGAAGGTAATGTGTAGAGTTCTGATTGATCGTTGTTGATGGTAGATCCTTCTCAATTTGGGAGTTTGGGAAGGTTAGTTCCAACAACCTAGCTTAGGGTAAAAACTTAGTTGTGCGACAAACGGCAAAACGAAATCGGCTAAGTGGGTCATCATATAATTTCGCAAGCGTATCGAGTGCCGCAAGCGTAAACTGGTACGCTCGAGGCAAGTCAAGGCCCGGCGCTGGCGAGGCTCCGCTCCTGTGGCTTCGTTTTACTAATACTATCTTCCTCGAATTACAGTAAGTTTTTACAATTGCATTATTAATTTGGACTGAGTCAAGTGGGTGAATACTTAAGCAACATGACCTTATTTGAATGTATAGGAACGACTTTTTCTTCTGGAATCATACTGTCTTGTCCTATTTATGATATGAATGAAGCTGCGAAAAATTCTTAATAACATTCAACTAATTCTTTGACAGGTATAAATGACAGGTATTTTAACGGTATTTATTATCCTTGATGATTGACAAAACGTCAAATGATCGTAAATTTTCTATTTACTTACATTAACCAAACAAAATATTTGTATTGACCATTAGGGTACATACAGTTTTCAATACTAACTCGTTCGTAATCATCGAAGGAAAGGCGCCAGTCGAAAATTAATCATGTTCGCGTGTACTTTAAGTATTTACAATGATAGACGATGTGGCCTACACGTACAGTCACGAGAATCAATATGTATACATATGCATTCGATTTGAGACCTTATATCAATGGCATAAAAACTTATTTGTATACATTTCATTGCTTGTGACAGTACAACCGACCAATTTTCATAATTACAAGAGTGGCACGATACAAGTAAAATGTTAAATTATATTTAATGTGCGCCGCGATACGCATGTCTTAAAATTAAATCCTCTATTAGCTATGATGTTTCTCAATAGTAGTAACATTGTAATACCGAATTGATAAGGTCACTTTGTTATGTAAATTCTGTAGATTAAAATGTTTAACTTAAATGTTCACTATAAACACGTACCTAGGTAGTTAGTTTTTATAAGCTTAATCTTCTGTACATAAATAAAACATGTTGTTTTTAAAGGCAAAAAAAGAGTGTTACTTGCGTTATTGGTAAGAAAGCGACTCATTAACTTACCCCTTCATTTCCAGGCAGGAACTGTATTTTAGGTTTTGCCAATTTGTCCTGAAACAAAATTATCCTGCGATTAGTTTTTGTTATGGTGAAGAAAATAAACCTGGGCCTGGTAGACAAGATGCAATCCATTCTAAAGCAATGTTCGCAATTGTGAAATTTAATACACTGACATTGAATAAATTATTAATGAAAATTGATGAACATCTATTTAATAAAGCAAGGTTCGCAGTTGCTGAAATATAAACTGACATATAGCCATTGAAACTTCACGTGACTTTTGCATACATATTTTGACATTTCGTTGGCGATGGCGAAGTTCGCTATAGAATAGATTGCATTGTCTAAGTGCAGAGCACTTGTCAATAAGTTTTTTTAAAAGGAAATACCAAATGTAAATAGCGTGGATATTCTAATTGTTACATTGAAATAATAAATATCCTCAACACTGCAATTTTTCGTTGCTAGACGTTTAGATAAAATACACTAAGATATTCAACATTTAGAACAATTTTTCTTCTGCTGGTTTATAGCCCAATCGGGTATCATTAGACACAACACAATTTACAACTGAACTTCAAGTGAGAGTTACTTATCCATCTGGTTATCAACAAATGATAATTAATAACATTGAAATTTTAACGACAATGTAGGTTCGCATAATTGGATATTTTTGAAGTCCACCGAATCTTGTCAAAAGTGGATTTGATAATGTCCCACGGCTGTCATTGTTATACAATATCTACTTTATGTACAAACCTCTGTCAGTTCCGGCTGTCAAACCCATCATAAAAAGTTATATTTAAACCAATACAAAGGCTGGACAGATAAAAAGAAAATAAAATCCAAAGGATACTTAAAAATTCCAATATTAAAGGAAGTCAGATCAGTTTAACGGGCTTTTATTTAATAAGGTTAAAACTGGACCCAATTAAATTAGTTACAAGGTTACTTATTAGATGGCAAAAAATATGTCTGTGTAGCTCCACCATTTCTGTTTGTAGAAAAAAGTATCAAAATTTCAGTATCTTAGAGTACACTAATAAGAGCAGACTTAATTTTGTTTAGTTTATGTAGGCAGAGGCCTATTCGGTTAACTAAAATACACTTAATAATTGTTAATGATGTCAACATTTTATTTCTCTCCTATCCTCTAGAAAAAAATGTAATGCGATTTGAAGAGGGAATTGCCCTCTGGCTGTATTTAATGATTTGTTACATGGGCAAATTATATGATATCAATCAATACGAAAATATCTTTACAAATACTTTCTTGAAGCTTGTAGCAGAATCACGGGACGAATTTATTATCGTTAGTAAAACTATTTTTACGTAGGACAGGCGAATACATTCAGCCAGTACAGGACAGTCTCACCAGATTAGCTTACAGAAGACGTAGAATTGCATCTTACCATCATGCATAAACCCTGCTAAGAATATTAATGGTGTTATCAAGGTATAAAATAAAACTAAAAGTCATAAAAGTGACACACATTATGCAATTTAGCATTTGCCGCAATCACTTTTGTTTTTCAACATCACAGTTTTGATTTACGGGAAAATGACGATTACGAAAACAATTAGAGATTAGACATAATTAGGTTAGTAATTACATTTTAACTATAGCAATATTAGTTAGTAATTGTTTCCTTATTTTCGATTTAAACATTAGTTTTAAAAGTGACGTAACTATTTCCAAGCGAACTAATATTGTGTAGTGAGTGACGTGTCACTTAAAAAGTACGTCGGGATTTACTGAAAATGAAGGAAAAAGTCAAACAACTCAAATGAACTGAACGACCAACTATGAATCATAATAACATGTGTTGCATTATTGTGCAAGGTATCTAACTGTACGTAATAATAAGTATACATACGTAGAAGAAAACAAGGATAATATTGTAAACAATCATGGTAATAAAAGCAAGTAAAAATATGGTTTAATAATAAGTATTGATTCAGGTGATAGAGGTGGAGGTTGAAAAATACTTATCTATTTTAGTCTTTAAATCAATTGATACTATTTTATACGTATAAAGTCGTGATTTGGGTGAAGACTACTCATTTCAAAATGAGCTAATGAGTATACTACAAAAGGTACAGGGACCAGACATCAGACTAATTTTATTCGCAAATTCACCGCCTATTTTAAATTACATAAGGTGCCATAGTATTTACATTGCCGCACTGTCGTCTTTACTTGACATGCATCCATCAGATCGGAATTATAACTACATCAAATAAAATGATTATCATGTTTATTAAAAAATAAAAAATAAAGTCTTATAATATTTGTTTAGGGTGATAGTTAAATTAGAACTGACGAAACCGTCTACAGCCGACGATGTTGCCGCCGATTTTGCATCAATCGTTTTAAAGTCGTATTCATATACTCAAAATTTCCACATAATTACAAAGCATAACCTAATGAAACGTTGTAATTAGAAGACAAGTAGATAAACTAGTTGGGCAACGAGTCGAGCCACAATAAGCAAGTGTCGGCAAGTTGTGGGGTTGCACAACTCACGATGGTCGAACGCGAGAAACATAACTAGGCTGGGCGGCAGTGCTGATGATGTAAACTTAAAAATTGCTTTAGTTACTTACTTAACCGCAGAGCTCAATGTGAAATTTAACGAGTTGCATCGTCTAGACGTGCTGGCGAGAGGGGATGACCCGGAACTGTTAGCTTCCATGGCCGTGACTTTTGACACACCGGTCAGCGGAATTTGAAATCGGTGGGCAATCTCAGAAAATGCAAAGGAATCCAATATTTTTTTTATTCTGATAACAGCATAGGTAAAAAAAAGGATAAAAGATCTCCACAACATTGTACTGAGGTTGAAGTGAGTTGTGAATGCCAAACGAGTTTCAATAGGCAAGGTCGTTTTTGTATTAATTTTGCATCAATCCTAATTTAAAACAACCCACTATCAATACATATGAAACTGCCAAAAGTAGTCTAAAGTGGATTTTAAATTATAATACTCGTATGATCAGATGATTATGTAATCTTTATCATTATTGATAAGATTAGTCTGTTTTCAAGACAATCCAAAAGAAATAATTCATATAAAATTAAGTAGGAACAAAATTTTAGGAGAGGAATAAGAAATCAAGAATTTCATAAGGGTTTTGCCATTTTTAAACATCTCTCTTTTACGATTGCAAGATTAAGTAGATGCATAAAACATTGTCAATCAGAATAACAATAATACCAGTAAGGCTTTAAAAAACTAGTGCTAACATTTAAATTGGCACAACACCCAAACAGAAATATATCTATTTACCAACCAATACGTGCAGCCATTATTTTATTTTATAAAAAATACAAAAGTAATTTCGGCCTTGCGTTGAATTGCTACGTTGCTTGTACTGAGTGAGGCAATAAATACCTGCACAAAATGACCTTAGCGGAATATGCCGGTGACCTTTAAAAACAAGCAAAAAAGCTTTTACAAGCTCATGATTTAGATGCAAAAGAGAAAATGGGGGGTTATTTGCAAAAGAATAATTGTGCGCGTCACTCTAACCATGTTCCGACACCAGTGATCTGTTGGTGTGATCGACACATAAGTTTATAGACAAATCGCATGATGTTACCGGCTGCACTGATTTCCACTAGAAACAACCAGCGATCATTAACAATGTCAATAAATTATACTCTTACCCTGTTATTCCAAAAACTTTGTACCGGGTTTAAGACAGGACTAAGCTATTAGCTAGCCAATTAGAGAAGCGCTTCTATTAGGTTATGTCACGAATGTGTCATTCATTCCTCTGTTGTCGGCTAATATTTAGACCCATTTTAAACCTGGACTATTTTTTTTTAACACCGTTACCGTTTAATTTCAACGTTTAAAACTTTTCGAAGGGGCACAACAACACAATAGACCGAGGGTTTGGTGAAGTTTGTCGTTGCTACCCAATAATTTGTTACTTGTTTTTATCTCGGCATATGCTGTCCACCTTTACATTGAAAAACAAACTTGTGATTTTAATGTAGAGGTCAGTTCAAGGTATACTGTACTCACGAGTGGTTTGACAAGATAAGAAAGCAACAAACCGCGAAGCTGTGGTTGGCGCCCAGCTCTGACACCGTTGTACGAAATTTTCTGACAATCTGGTCGGTTCGACGGCACAAATTCCATAAAAATAATGTTGTTTGGGTATTAGATACCCAAAATACTTTCCTTGTAAGGCGGCTATTATCAAAAGCATTAGAAAAAGACAAGTGGCCTCGATTTGACGAAAATTTCAAAAGTTATTGTTTGAGTTGAACTATTAAATGAATAATATCTAACCCTAACCAAACAATGGCATCTAAATACAATGGTCAAACATAAGTAATGGAGTATTAAAAAGTGACGCGCCTCTACCTGAAAAAGGAAATAGAAAAAAATCAAAAGAAACATTTTCTCAAATTTTGCAAAGCGATTGCCGATTACGCATTAGTTTTAGCAGTAATTAGCATAGAATAGTATGGGTTACAAAATTCTTAGTTTTAACGACTCCCATGTTCGAAATGACACTAAAATAACAAGTTTGCTCCTTATTTCTAGAATAATCCAAAGTTTATGCTTCTTCAATGTGGTATAAGACATTCTTGGTGACATGACTGCCTCGTTGGTCTAGTGGTCAGCACGCTGGGTACTATCCACGAGGTCCCGGGTTCGAATCCCGGGTCGGGCCGAGAGTGTTTGGGTTTTTCTGTCTTGAAATTACTTAGACACAGCTACGGAGTCAGGAAGTTGGTGGTGTTAACACCCCTGTGCCTCGGAAAGCACGTTAAGCCGTTGGTCCTGTGCCTGATCCCTCTACGGACATGTCGGACTGCCGTCTCACTGAATTATGAGAGTGAAGGAACAGAGAGTGCACCTGTGTATTGCGCACACACTTGTATAATATGTCCCGCGCAGTTGGCTAATCTCTGTTGAGATAGGCCGCCGTAGTCGAAATTCGGCTAGGAGGACATAAGACATTCGGCTCTAAATTAAATGTAATGTATGTTTAATTACCTAGATGTTGATGACTTTACATTCTTATTTTGTTCGCTAAACTTCACATCACTACTTCTTATTTGACCGAGAATAGAGATTTGTTAATCATAATCATTTATTGTTGGTAATGTTATGATGACATTTCTTTCGGCGTCAACAGCAGTGACTTGCATAAAGTTCTCCACAACATCCATTAGTTCTTTGGTATTACTCGTATTATGTTTGTTGAGTAATTAACTAAGTTCATTCTCCATCTCGTAACGAAGCCCAGGATGAATGCAATTGCACTTCCAGTATGTGCACAGACAGATATGACAACCTGACATTTAACCAGTATTTATAACCATATTTGACAAAATATTAAATTTTGTAAAACTTAAGCCAGCAATAAAATTGAAGGATTTACAAGAATATTAGGTAAATGCCATAATGCTATTGTTAGTTCGAGATTGAAAGGTTTCTCAAATAAGGGATTGTTAGAAGGGAATGCATAGAGCTACAGGCGTGGTGACTGGTGTGATTGCTTGAGAGAGTCAAACATCTGTTAGCAAGTAAGTTAACTACGGATAACCAGGTGGCAAGGCTTGGGGGCGAAGGGTGCGACGACCCCGGACCCTACCCGTGCTATGCTTACCGTCACGCGCACATCCCATCTGTCACAATCGAATCTTAACCTAATGCAAGTAAAGATCAAATTGAAACAACCGATGAAATCTTCGGTATGATACCGTGAGCCCGAGCATGTTTTAAAAATACTAATCGTAATTTAGCAAAATTAGAGTACATACAAGTTTCATGATACTTATTGATTTGAGGACACGCAACATTATTAACGAATGTCAACGCAGATAATTTAAAAATAATCTTTGTTAATTGCGATGACTATAAAGTTAAAGAAATAAGTCAACGCTATTTGATTGGAGGTTCGGTTCCAGATTACATTTTAAAAGTAGGTTGTTCAATTTAATCCCTTTTCCTACCTTCGATGTCTTATTTAGTTAACAAATTAATCATAACATGTTATATTTTAATCTTTATGTTAGTTAGGTATAAGATTTATAATAAGTGAACAAGATGAACCTGAATTGACGGAATTCCCTTACAAAATATCCATACTAATATTATAACTGCGAAAGTGTGTATGTCTGTCTGTCTGTTACCTCTTGACGCGTAAACCACTGAACCGATAAGATGACATTTGGTATGGAGACAGTTCGAGACCTTGGAAAGGACATAGGCTACTTTTGTCGCGATATAAAAACATTAAGGGTGTAAAATGGGGGATGAAAATTTATATGGAAAATCCAACTCTTGCGGGCGAAGTTGCGGGGAACCACTTGTATCAATAATGCTAAACCGGGTGATTAAAATTAAACATGTGAACTCGACGCTTAGTCATTTAATTCGCCATTTTGTTTTTCTGTATCACAATAAACACTAAACAAGATAGATTAAGATAATGATGCTGATAAAACAAGAGTAACCAATCTAAACCTTGCCAATCGGCGACATGCAAATTTCAAGAGTAACATTAATATTAAACCTACGCCTTCTTTATTTTATCTTCAAATTCTTCAATGTCAATAATGAGACTAAAATGACGGATATCCGTAACGAAAACCTACTTAGGCACACGTGACAATTGACCATGTAATTAACGACTACACTTTAATAGTTCGCATAGGTACGTCTACCGCTACTGGTTTAAAACATTTCCAAAAAGGTACATTGATAAAAATGTAAAGATTCCATTCTATGCAACTAGTAGATATGTATCAAATTGAAACACTGGACATCACAAATGTGTACACGCCGCCCGTCACAAGTGATTCATTCCTTTCAATGGATATGGCCAGGAAAAAAGTCCAGGTGGCGAGATCACAAAGCGGCAACAAAAAAACGGCCACCAAACCTGACGCGGGGAATGTTAGGGAAATTTGAATTTTACATAGTAATAGGAGCGTTTATAATCGTTTGGCAAGTTGAAAGAATAGACGCCCATGAGTTGTTAGCAGCCATAAAAGATATAAATCGGAGTCGAACACGTGCACGGTGCAGAGAATCATAATCAGGTGAGCCAAGCAGCCCTAAGGGCTATGCTTTGCTGTTAAGTAAGGTAGGTTGCAGTTTCAGGTTTGTGGTCAATATAAAATAAACTTAGCCTGTTTAATTTTTAATCAGCCGGTTTAGCATCATTTGACATATTTTGTTCTGTCAAATTAACCGTCAATCGGGTCTTAGTGTATAAATTATAAATAAATAAATTGTTACCACTAGATATAATAATGGCGATTTGGACACATTGAAATGATACAGATTCTAAGTCATTAACTTAAATCAATTAGTCATTCATATCCGTTAGTTATTGATGTCTTTTAGATAACTTAGGTACTTTACAGATGTTCCAATTAATTTAGATATTGGCTGCAAGCGTTTTGATAACGATGCTTCATTTGGTGGTAACAAAACGTACACGCGTATTAACAAGTTGTAAACCAAGCATTGCACGAGGTCGAAGCAAGAAAAACATTCCAGAGTACTTTAAAGGTCTGTTACAGTGTCAAACTGTTTTATGCAAATAGACGCTGTTGACAATTGTTAAAAGGTAAGAATATTGAGCGCATAATGTTTAGGGAAACACGATAAAAAGGCTACGCTTTATAATTTAACAACATTTGATCGCTTTTAAGGGGTTAATGAAATTGAAGATGAATGAGGAAACAAAAGGGAAAAATAAGAATGTTAAATGTATAAATTGTATTTGTATGATGTTAACAAAATAAACATTGGGTGAAAAAGGAAACACAGAAGAAAAGAGTAGATGATTAGTAGTAGTAGATTAATTTGTAGTTTGTTACCGTAATTTTAAAGAGCGTTTTAACGTGTAAACAATAATTAAGTTTGTCATAAAAACCGCGGAAGAGAAGAGGTCTAGCACTCTCGTCTGTTTTTGTTTGCCCTTTATTTGGACATTCAATCAAACTAACAATAGAGTTAGATAGACAGGGAGCCTACTACCAAATTATCTATTGTTGTAAATAAAGAAAAGACGAGACAAGCTGGTCAACCCTGTAAAATTATTTTAATCGTGTGAATATTAGGAACTTCGGATCAAAATTAGGAGCTTGGCTTATTAGGTTTTTAAACTTTCCTACATATTAATGATTACTTGTTAATAGACTACACAAATTCTTCCAGTGACCTAGTTTATACTAAACTAGCAGTTCCCCGCGACTTCGCACGCACCAAAGCCGGATTTTCCATAGAAACTTTTATCTCCATTTCACCCCCCTAATGATTTTATATCGCGACAAAAAGTAGCCTATGTCCTTCCTAGGGTCCTAAACTATCTCTGTACCAAATTTTATTTGAATCGGTCCAGTAGTTTTAGAGTCTATACGATACAAACAAACAATCAAATCTCCTCTTTGTTATATATATTTTTTCAAATGATAATGAAAAATTAAATATACTAGTAACCTAGCAGCTGCCTTACTTTCACCGAGGCACAAAAGCTTACCTAATGTACTGTTTGCGAAACTGGCTACAAGAACTCGAGCCGAATATCTAAGATTAAAGAATAGTAAGCACATTGAAAACGGATGTTGAGAATATGTTCTGAGAATTAAAGAGCTGCTGAACCATATGCAAATTGTAATGCTGTAATTGTTTTTAGGCTGCCTCATCATGAATCTACATTGCCGCACATATGGACAAGTAAAGGTATCTTTTTTTTGCCACTACATATTTAATTAGTAAGTAACTTATTATATTTCTTACATCTTAGACGTTATCACTTATTGAGATTGAAGTCTAGTGAATGGGGTTTACTTGAGGCGCAAATAAAAAACCGGCTACCAGTGGTTACCAGTGTTTTAATTAAATAGTTAGTTATTTTTGTAGCGCCCATAGAAATAGACAATACGCCGAGAGACAGACGCGGATGAACGGCCAGACAGACAAACAGTGGAGGCTTAGTAATTGGTCACTTACCCTTCGGGTACGGAACCAGGTTCTGATATAGGTACCTAATAAATAAGTTAAATATACAAAAACAGTTCTCTAAGGCCAGTCCGGATTAGCTAATTCGGACTGGCGCAAGAGGGCCTAAGTTGACGTGAAATAAAAAAAACACAAACCCGCGATTTTCTTGTAAGTCACTTTTAAGGGTTCTGTCTGTCCGTTCAGGGTTTAGCTCAGAGACCTTTGGTACTGGAAAACTGTAAGTTTGCATGGATATCGATAAATGTATTTTGATTATGCTGTCGAAGTAGTATAGTTGGAATATATATTTAAAAAAAAAAAACCTACAAGGACTTACATGTTTTTTTAATCTTGTGTACATTGAGCTATTATTACTAGTAATAATAGCTCAATGCTTGTGTATCCCATTATGTGAGGTGTCTTTAGATAGGTCTTTTAAAATGTTTATGAGTGTGTTAACACCATTTTTTGATTTGCCTACCCGTTCATAAAAATACAGGGTGACTGGTACTGAACCCGCCATAGCAAAAACACATATAGAGGTGGTCATTGGCTTATTATTGAACCTTACTTTCTCGGAATAAAGTTTCATGGTTTGGGACAATAATATGTCGATTTTTATACTTTATTGAAATTTTTCCAAAATTTTACTTTTAAGCAATCATAACTATTTTGGCTTTTATTATTTATTACAGAACTTTTTATTACTCGTTGCTTGTCAAAAACATAAAGCTCTACCAAAAAATTAACTTTGTGGTGAAATTAAACCAAAAATAATTAAAAAAGTATGGTTTAGTTTTTTTATACTTTTCCCGAATCTGGTAACCCTCCTTGGCCCATCATATACAGGTTTGTGGTCCAAAACATGTCAATTTTTTTAAATCATTATTACAGGGCATTGTATTAATGTATTTTCCCTGATTTTAGTAGTAGTTCTTGAGATAAAAATGTAATGAAATTTAAAGAATTTTTGTTTTTAATTACACTTTACACTTTTAATTATGTTATGTTGGAGTTTTTTCTTGCATTATAACCCTTATGCATTGAGCTTACTTAGACAAATTTATAAGCTACCTAAAGCTATTAGAGTTTGCAAAACAATGATTGAAATTAATGGTACTTTATGTTCAAGCTAGCCAAAGTTTAATTTTCAATTTCAATAAAAAAAGAGTTCCACAGTTCCCTTAATAATTTAAAATAACCTTCAATTAAGTAATCAAATTGAATTTCGCTCACAAAAATTAATCGACTGTGTCATCCGGTGGGACTCGAACCCACGTCCCTTCGCTAAAAATGTGGAACGCTACACGATTTTGCGTGTCATCCTTGCGCAGGGGCCATGGGAAATTCAATTTGATTTCGTAAAAACTTGCAAAATAATTGCTTAAGTTATAAAAATAATTATACTTCAATTAAGTTCTGTAGCTTGAATGTAAACTGTTATTTCGATCAATTTTACTGCAAACTCCTATAGCCTTAGGTAGCTAGAAATTTTATCTAAAGATGACTGCCTCAGGATTATGAGAAATGGATTTTTTTTTAAGCTAATAATTATTTCTAAAATTTCTTAAAAACATATACTTGAAAACTATGTACTAAAAATCGGAGAACATACATAGGGTGTATTTGGATAGCCCTGGATGTAAGGATTCAAACAAGACCTCTTTGAAGGCCTGTATTTTAGTTTGGATTTTTGTGTTGAATAAACTCAAAAAATACTAGACCGATTGAAAAACCATGGGTGGTATTTTGTTTATTAAAATTTGTATTGCAGTCTGGACCTATTCTAAAGCTTAGTAAATTTAGAGCACATATCTACCTCTGTATTACATTGCAGATTACTCCAATCTACTGACGAGACGGCTGACTTTCTAACATGGGTCCCTACTACAATTCATAGATACAATTTAAAGTCCACTGCTACAATTTTTAATATGGGTACCAATTTAACCCAGGTATGACCTCTTTCTTGTTTTAGGGTTTTTTAATTTCCAATTACACAGAAACACAGTTGGGTTTAATGTTTTTTAAATTACCGTTTTTTATTTTATTCTTTTTAGTTTTATTATGCAAAACAAAACACCAGATTGCAGAAAATATTATATTTTTGAAATGGTTTCTTTACTGGCTTTCATTTGATGCCCATATTGCTATGGTTAGGAAAAAATCAATCCCCCCTTTCCCCTTTATTTCCATTTGCGGGCGCCATTTTAAAATTTTAAATAGCCTTATGTCACTCCCACAATTTTAACAAATTCAACGAAACCTTATATTTCAAGAACTGTCGAGCCGTTTGAGCTGTAGTGCGTGCCAAACAATTATACATACCTACATACATACATACTCTCGAAAAACATAACCCTCCTTCCGCAGTCGGGTAAAAGAAAGTGCTACATGTGAGACAGAGATATATTATTATATTGTCAAATGCCACAAGTTGCTATGTTGCTTAGCTTTGTAGGATTTAGTAGTTTTTTGTTGGAGAGACATTTTGCCCTTTGAAATGTTTGGAACATTTATTCTAAACAATCAAAATAATTAAAGGAAACCTCAGGGTATAATAATATGTAACCGACATGTTTTCTACTAGTTTTCGACCTATTTCCCCCCTTCTGGGGATTAAATTAGACAGGAACACTAATACTAAGCATAGGAAAAGGATGTATGGAGATCTTAAGGTCTTACTAACCCATTCAAGTCGGTATCTATTTATTATTTTGGAATTAAAATCGTTAGAACGAATTGAATCAATAGAAAAAAAACAAATCTTGCTAGGGTCAAAAAAAATCACAAAATTATTAAAAAACCGGCCAACTGCGAGACGGACTTTCGCAAGAATGGCACGGACATTAACTTACAACATACAGACAATATAGGCAAAAAAAAAACACGTTTTCATGGGAGCCCCCCTTAAGTATCTTTTTTTAATATTAATTTACTAATTTATTTTCAAAATGAAATACAACATAATATTCTGTGAATATTTTAAGCGTCTACCTATTGCCATTATAAATATCGAACAAAATATGGCAAAAAATCACGTTTGTTGTATGGGAGCCCCCCTTAAATATTATTATTATTTGAATTTAATTATTTATTTTTAAAGTTAATATACAGTATAATATTCTGTAAATATTTCAAGTGTCTATACCTGTTCGCGTTATTGACAGCAAGCAAAAAACGCAAAAAAATATACATTTGTTGTATGGGAATCTCCCTTAAATTTTTATTTTATTCTGTTTGTAATATTTATTGTTATAGCGGCAACAGAAATTCATCATCATCTGTGAAAATTTTAACTGTCTAGCTATCATGGTTCATGAGATACAGCTTGGTGACAGACAGACAGACAGACAGACGAGGCTTAGTAATGGGGTCCCGTTTTGACCCTTTGGGTACGGAACCCTAAAAATTATTGATTTTAAGGGGAGGCTGAAATAGCCTATACCATAACCATACATGTTACAGTATGACCAGGGTTATGCAAAATTTCTGAACTATGGCCTAAGTTCCAACAAAGAAGAACCTAAAAACTTTCGAAAAGACAAGTTTTAAATAAAATGTAATTAAATCGCGAAGTTATCCCTAAAATTGTGTTTTAATGATTTAAATTTATTTCATATTATGATTTCAGTACAATAGTAGGCTTTCTACACGATTTGGTAATCTATCGAGAACGCGTGTTTTGACCTCACAGATTCCTCTTTTAAAATTATTTAATGATTATTTTACATGAATATCAGTAGAACTGCTTATTTCTGCTGATATTCATGTAAAATAATAATAATAATTGGATTTCCCAATTGATTTATTAAAACCTATGTGATGTGCAATTTAAAGGTACTTTTTATGTTGTATTTAAATTAAAGCTTATTGATGCAACATGTAAAATAGATCCAGTAGTTTTTAGTCCAGTTTTACTTGATTACAACAACAAATTCAGAAACAACCCAAATAATGTACTGAGCCTGGTTATTTCCTATACAAATATTCACTCGTATTAATTATAAGCACTCGTATTAGCCTACCCTTTCGAATGTGGTACACCTATTACCTGACTCAAAAATGTAGTTGGACTGATGTTCTACTGATTTCGTACTGATCAAAGTAAAGATCATGCTTTATAAAGCATACTGTCAGAGTGTTTACACTGGAAGTCTGTGGGTCCGTCCGCCATACCAAGAGATTCCTAGAAGTCCTATGTATCCAATATAATAACATCTTCAGGAGTTCAGGCTGTTGTTGTGACTGCTACATATGCAGCGCATCGAGGATATTTGCACAAAAGTTCAAACTGTGATAAAAAAAAGAAACAATTCTAGTTTGATTGCTCTCCATCATGACATTTATCATCTTATAACACCCTATCAAATTGTTTTTTTATATGTAAGTTTATTAAATAAATTTATTTTTATGTTAATTTAAATTCTGATTTAAATTTTGATATAAATTTATTTTGAATTTAATGTTGATTGTTTTATTCTTTTAATTTTAGGCAGACAGGCAGTTAAAACAACTGATACAGTCTGCATCTCGCTATCATAGCTTGGCCTTTCTTTCCTGTATATATTTGTCAAGTCTAATGTGATTTTACTACTTTTTATGGATTATTTCAGGAATAACTTTGGGCTTCATACAGTAGCATGCAGGCAGTCCTAAATTGCACATAAATCATTTCAAGGTAGAATAACAGAAAAAGTACTTATTGTAACAAACATAGCCCAGGCTATTGAATGCAGCTTGATAAACTGGCATCAAGGTTAAGATTGCTTTTTTGTAAATAATTCTTTACCAGAAATAATTACATTTCTACTCTAAGTGTTGTACATACAAAAAAATATAGTTGCAGAAAAAGGCAGCCAGCCACAGACACAGACAGCCCCATTAAAAGCTTTTCCCATTACTCAATAATGATGAATAATAGGGTACAGCATACTTAGGATATTATTATAGTAATGCTGTGAATCTTGATTAGACAGGCTAATAAATCAAGACAGCTTTATAGAAATGTTTGTTTTCATAAAAAAATTTTGTTAATTTTATGATACCAGAATAGTGGAATTTATTTAGTAATTTAATATTTACAACTTCTACCACATTACTTCACACAATCAGTATGTAGCAATTCTCATTGATTATTAGAGGTATATAAACTACTAGCGCCATCTTTCTGATATGTAAGGGAATCTCTGACATATTACCAATAAATCATTGCCTTTATTTAAATAAAATAAGAGTACCATTTTTTAATTCTGTTTTACTTTACAAATACTTAATGACAAATATTTGAGTTAAGGTAGCATTTTTTGTCAGTAACAGGATGCATGCATGCATGTAGTCAATAACATATAGAAATGCAATTGATAGAGGGTACATAGATGCTAACTGGTATTTTTTTTTAAATGTTATCAATATAATATCAACAATAGGTGAATTTTTGGTATTATTTTCATCAATGAGATTCGAAATTGGGCATTACCTACCGTATATTTAATACCTAAATATAGTATCTAAATGTATATTTAATTTTGCTCTCAGAAATCGGATACTGTAATTTATAGAACTATCTTTAATTTATGCACTCCAAATTTGATTAAAAGTGATCAAAAATAAAGTAACTACGAATAAAATGGCACTTCTGTATTTTTCCAGTAGGTAAACCAGATAGGAATGAGAGTTGTTGCTCTTGAATGTTTTCAAAGTTTAGCATAAATTAATTACAAGGTGTCTCTACCTAGATTCTCAGCTACCTGATATAAGATTTGTAACGTAACTCTTTAGTACACAGCTAATTCCGAAAACAATATGAACAGAATTCTCTAATTATAGCCGTACGAAATGTAAATCTATGAAAATAACAGAGCAAAAATTCTGCATGTTGACGTGGCGTGACATTGTATAAATGCAGTTCTTGCTATGGTTTACGGCTGGATGTATGTAGAAGATTATTATTTCCTGAACAACACACTTTTCCGGTGGTAAAACATCTAAAATTGCAGTTTCATTTCGATTACTGTAGTAAGTATGGCGCCTCTGACATTGTTGGCTTATCTATATTTTGGTCAACAATATGGCGAATGCACTTACCCTATTATTCCTAATGAAGTCTTCAATAGCTTTCAGCGCTGAATCCGTTAATTTCACAAACACTAGTTCCTTGTTTTCTTTATAACTAGACTCTGATGATAACCCATACTGAACACCTGCTGGCAAGGCCGCCATTTCTTATTCACTATTCGCACTGTTGACCAGCTGACTCCTTTGCTAGCCGTCACGATTCATATCATTCACACATTTTCTTAACCGTAATCACAGATTCACAACCTATATAAAATTATAATTACAACAACAAAAGGGTTTTAGAAGTCCAAATTAATCTTTTTGTAACCCCATCGACTCGGCCTTTGTTGGCAGCGCTCTTCAGTCTGCAAGGCCGCACTGACTGTCATGCGTAGTGGCGCTTTTGACAGGAAACGCGAGCTTCTCTGCAACACTAGCGCCATTTTGCAGTTGGCAACAAGTAATTTCATTCGCAGCTAACTTCATGCCATTTCTAAAATTACAATATTTTCGTCTTAATTGCTAATTTGGCAATGGAAATCTATATTATACGGCACTAAACACCAAGTAAAAATAGTATGTGATCTGTTAAAATGAGTTTTTTCGCGTTGCTTTCACCTGAAAAGAAAAACTTTTGAAGTATCCTTATTTTGAGGTTATGTTGCAATAAATTAAGTTTCTCTCACATTTTAGGCTACGTGTTAAACCTTTCCTAGGTGGTCTTTAACTATTTTATCAATCTGGATGTTATTTTTGAGTAAAACTAAATAACTGGTGGTTAATAACACCTTTCTGAATAAAAGGTAAGTTACTGAACATATGTTTATCACTAATAAAATATCTTGCATTAATTTTCTTTTTAAAATCTTAACTTTTATTAAATGTTGCATTATGTTCTTCACAAATGGTTTTCTACATTGCAGGTATACGCAAACCCTATAATCATGACGAACTGGGAAGAGAAGAAAACCCTTATCACACGCAATCTTCAAGAAGTATTGGGTGATGAGAAACTCACTGAGATTATAAAGCAAAGAGATCTTAAGATTTACTGGGGTACAGCTACAACTGGAAGACCACATGTCGCGTATTTTGTGCCTATGTCCAAGATCGCTGACTTTCTAAAAGCTGGTTGTGAGGTAACAATACTTTTTGCTGATTTACATGCCTACTTAGACAATATGAAAGCACCATGGGAGTTGTTAGCATTGAGAACTCAATACTATGAATCTGCTATCAAGGCTATGCTCCAATCTATTGGTGTACCACTGGATAAATTAAAGTTTGTTAGAGGCACTGAATATCAGCTAAGTAAAGAATATACATTAGATGTATACAGAATGTCATCGGTTATAACTGAACATGATGCAAAAAAGGCTGGAGCTGAAGTTGTCAAGCAAGTTGACCATCCATTGTTGAGTGGACTCTTGTATCCTGGGCTACAAGCATTAGATGAAGAATATTTAAAAGTTGATGCCCAATTTGGTGGTGTAGATCAAAGAAAAATATTTACTATGGCTGAAAAATACCTTCCACAACTTGGTTATGCTAAGCGAGTCCATTTAATGAACCCAATGGTTCCCGGTCTGACTGGAGGCAAAATGTCGGCATCTGAAGAAGACAGTAAAATTGACTTGCTGGACAACCCTGCTAATGTCAAAAAGAAATTGAAGAAAGCCTTCTGTGAACCTGGTAATATTACAGAAAATGGAGTACTCTCTTTTACTAAACATGTAATCTTTCCTTTGCTAAAGCCTCAAGAGACATTTAAAATTACTCGAGCCCCTGATTTTGGTGGTGACATAGAATACAATAATTCTGATGATTTAGAAGCAGCATTTGCAAAACAGGACATACATCCTGGTGATTTAAAAGCGTCTGTAGAAGTGGCAATTAACAAGCTTCTGGCTCCCATCCAAGAGATTTTCAAAGAACCTAAGTTACAAGAATTGACTAAGAAAGCTTACCCACCTCCAGTGAAAACAAAATGTAATGCTGCTCCAGCAACAGATGAAGTTGTTCCATCTAAATTAGATATACGTGTGGGTCGTATAGTTGAAGTTTCCCGGCACCCTGATGCAGATGCTTTGTATGTTGAGAAAATAGATCTAGGAGAAGTTGAGCCAAGAACTGTAGTTTCCGGCTTAGTTAATTTTGTGCCTATTGAAGAAATGCATAATAGGGATGTGGTTGTATTGTGCAACTTGAAGCCAGCGAAAATGCGTGGTGTAGAGTCCAAAGGGATGGTGCTTTGTGCTTCTGTAGACAAACCTAAACAGGTGGAACCTCTATTGCCGCCAGCAGACAGCAAACCTGGTGAAAGGATTGTGATAGAAGGTTATGAAACTGGTGAACCAGACAATGTCCTAAATCCTAAGAAGAAAGTTTGGGAAAAATTGCAGGTTGACTTGAAGACAAATGAGAACTTGTTGGCTGTTTGGCAGGGTAATAAATTAATTAGCAAAGTTAATGGGAACCCTGTGACTACTAAATCAATGAAAAATGCACCTATTAAATGATTTATCTGCCATACAGTGAAAAATATGAGTACATCCATAACTGCTTGTATTGAATCATATAAATAAGAGCAAGTGCATTTCAACATGTTTTGTGTTTGTTTTTGACAGAGATTTTACATGCTTCTATTTGTTTTTATTAAATATTTATTTTAAATAATGTATCCATAATTTCTGATTTTTATCCTATCCTGATAAAGTTCAAACATACATACATACCATTATTCCATATTCTCTGCATAAACTTTTAAGTGTCAGTTGAAAGTAGTGCCATATCTGGACTTTGTTTTCAATATTGCGTAGCGAATCCCTATATTGATCTATACCGTTCAGGCTGTTCTATTTTAGCTGTATTCTTTCTATTTAAAAAAACTTGATGCGCCATCTATGTTGACTAAACAAAGCTGTGTGTGCTTAAGAAGTTAGCGAATAAGGCTACAGATGGCGCTGCATACTCATTTGTTTGCCGACAATATAGCAGCACTGACCTCTATAATACAAGTACGCTGGACTGCATACTGTCAACCTAAAAATGAAGCCATTTGATTATTGCCATTTTGGCGCTGACGGCTGTAGTGAGCGTGTGGTGACGGTCCGCGGAACTAATGAGAGTTGACATAAACAAGCAAGTTACTCTATTTTAGTTCCCTGGACCCTCGGTAGGGGCGCTTTTATTCAGCACAAAAATTATCTGTCATTTCTTAGAGAATGTTTAGTCCAGCCAGCGTACTTGTACTATGGAGGTTAGGAGTTAGGATAATATATATGAGAACCTATTACACTACGCGGTATTAAGTCAGGCTAACTGGCTATTATAACGCATAGTCTAATGTGCGCCATAATCTGTGTCATTAGGTTTCTTTTTATGCAGGTACTTAGTTAGGCTAGGCATTAGGTAGGTACCTATTCTACTTCATTTTTTTGTATCAATCACAGACAGTGTATTTTTTAAATATCTGATGCTCCGAGCACACGTTCTTTTTACGTGTCAAATATCACATCATCAATAGTTTTTAATATTTTAAAAACACTCATAGTGTTATTTCCTATTTACGAGTATATAAGTTTAAATAAAGATATTAAAAATTCACACACAGGTAGGTTTTGACCCCACGTCCTTTGGCTAACCGGGCCAACGCTCTTACCAACTGAGCTACTGTGCAGTCTATCCAGCCGTGTAAAATTCTTGGTCTCTGTTGAATACGTCATTGCGTGACGTCAGCGACATCTACCCGAGCTGTATTACAACAGCAGTGGGCCAAGTAGTTATTCTTTACAGAATAAATTCAACTTGAATGATGACGCTTTCGCTATTCAATAGTTTTTAATATTTTAAAAAACACTCACACTGTTCTTTCTTATTTATATAAGTTTAAATAACACACTGTGATATAAGCAGATCCAAAACTTTCTATTTTGATTTCAACGTGGTTTCCTAGATGGCGCTGAATTGCATTAGTGCACTCTCGAGTTCTCGACCCTTGTTCGAAGAAAGTATACCTACATACATAGCAAAGTGCGATCCCCTCTCGTCTTATTTTCGCATTCCTGATGGTCCCATTTTACAGTACCTTACTAACAATACAAATAGCGATTTGAATTTTCCTTCTACCGATCGAACTAAACGATCACCATACTACGTTTTTTTTGTTGGGGCCGGCAACTGTCAAAGTGGCGCTATATAGTAGCACAAAGACCAATGACAAAGCTATTTTTGTGAATTTAGATCATTAATGTGAAATGACCATTTATGCGAATTTCGACTACAGCGGCTAATCTCAACAGACATTAGCTAACTGCGCAGGAAATATTATAGTGCACAAGTGTGTGCGCAATACATAGATAGATGCACTCTCTGCTCCTTCACGGTGAGACGGCAGTCCGACCATGACTGTAGTAGAGAGATCAGGCGCAGGACCAACGGCTAAAATGTGCTGCTTAAGGCACGGGGTGGGGGGGGGGGGGGGGGGGGGGGTGTTAACACCATCACCTTCCTGACTATGATGCCGTGTCTGACTTAGGAATTTCAAGTCAGAAAACCCCAACACTTTCGGCCCGACTCGGCATTCGAACCCGGGACCTCGTGGATAGTACCCAGCGTAATGAATGACCACTAGACCAACGAGGCAGTCACTAATAATACGTGTAGCACAGCTAAATACTCAATTTCAAGTACAGACAGCAGCACGTTAGGTTACCCTCGTGAATTACCAAAATATATTTTATCACGTAGGGAATATAGAGGCGATCTCAAGTTTAAATGGGGGAGGTTTGACAGGCCGCCGAGTGTATTGACACAAAGAGGCTGATGAGACGTTGTGATGTGAAACATCGGTCACAAAGTGTCGTAGATGAAAAGAGGGACGCCAGCAGCTGCTCAAATCCACGGTCACGGTATAGACTATCAAAAAAACCTCCTTCTACTCGTAATAGGAACCTAATTAGTGAACTGCGATTACATCTTCCTATTTCCTCAGTAGAATCCTAGTAAGGATGCTACAAATAGGATTGTGTAATAGGTGCTTAAATCATAAATTGGATAGTGATGAATCTGTGAAGTAATTGAACTTTCATTCATGAATCATGATAATGCGATTGACTACCTATTAGCGTAAGCATGAATAAGTACCTACCTAATAGTCGGTACTGAAAGTATATGTAGGTACCTTTGACAGTAGGTAATTCACTTTTATTACTACCTACTTATTTACATTGCATTGTCTATATTGTACGATCTACCTATTTAGGTACAACCTACATGTTTATGTATAAAGCAGTCTGTTGGGAACTTGGGTACGATAAAGCGATATTATAAATCCGAGCGCAAAAATTGCGTCAATTTTCACTGCAACAGAAGACAAAAGTTGTTTGCTTTGTTGTCCAAACATTCATTCGGTTAGCCATGCGGGTTTAACCCTTGTGCCTTTACACATACGGTTGAGATTACGTTCTCGTTGGCTTAATTAATTAAAAAATGTATTAATAATAACGAAAGTAGGCCGATTGTGCATCGGAGTTGATGTATGACAATGAATGCACGGCGATAAAATTAGATATTCAATAAAGAGAAGGGGGTCGGAGGTCCGCCATGTTCATGTTTCGGTCTGGAGGGGGCTTCGGGCGAGGGGACCGCGCATGCGTACAATGGGCAACCCGCACCCTGCTAAAGGGCCGGGACTCTCTAAGAGTGATGTCAAAAAACACGTTATTCTCGCCCCTCATTCTACTAACCTAGTACGTCTCAATTCAAGATTAATGGTAAATCCTCAGTTATCTTAAACTGCAGTGAATATAGGCTTAAAATGTCCGAAGGCGCCCATAAGAAACGATAGAGTTGACGCCCGGACAATGACAGGGAACGGCTGATCGGACTGTGACTCATTATTTTAAAGTGAAACATATTCTGTGAGTGCTATCAATGAACCTCAAGAACCTTGGGATAGTATTGTTTTTGCGTGTGACAGTGATAAGACTTAAGTGTGTGTAAGGTTCAATAGCCACGAGTGTCGGATACAGCAGCCTAAAATAACAATGGGATGACAGCAAACACAGATGGAAAAGGTTTGGCGTCGAGTCGGCCTCCATTCCTCCCGCAAGAAGAGGGATGGAAGCGGCACTAGTCAGGAAGTGACCGCAACCGCTCCACCTGAGGTTGAATACCAGAATATCCACACGTTGAGAACAGCTGATTTAATACGGCAGAGACAAGGAGAGGAGAAGTCTACTCTTCGCTCGTCGTACATTATCAGGAACGGTGATAATTTTATTTTGGTTGAGAGGAGGCGTAGACGCCGCCGAAGAAGCGGGACTCGTGCTTCGTCAGGTGGGAGGCACCAAACGCCTCCTGTTGAGGAGAATACTCGCACTGAACAAAAACGCAGGCCTCCAGCGCGATTGAAGATCTTCGGGATACAATGGCCCTTGCATTCTAGCGACTCCAGGTTAGTATTGCCTTCAAGAAATAACAATATACCTAGGTTAGTAGGTAACTTCATAAAATGTAGGGTTCATTATACCGCAATACGGTAGATTGCACGACATGATTACAATACGGCGCTGACTTATGTAAACATGCAGCGTGTTGCATTCGAGGCAAAGAAAGATACGATTATGGACTATGTTAAAAACATGATACTAATGACTCCATTCATCATTAGATTTCACGGATTGACAAAGTGAACCCATGAAATTATAATAATATTTTATGTGTAAGACATAGGATAAGATAAGATAATTTTATTGCACATCACTCACAAACAATATGAATTTTAAAAACATAATACAAACTAAATCACATTGCCATTGATAAGGAACCGACAGAGTGACGTTGACGTAACACAGATCAGTGTTTATTATAAATATAATAGATTCTGATAAACTTTTATATTTTCGACTTAATTTGTGTCGATCCCGTACAACTGACGATGTCAAAACGATAAAAACATATGGCTTATTAGCTATTAATAAATGTTTGAATTTTATATTTGGAGTTCCAAATGAGTTTGTCGTGGAGGTTTGATTCATCGCAATTAACCTCCACAGTACCTATAACCGTGATCCAAACTGGTCAGGTTTCCCTGTTAACAGCGCCCTGTTAACATTTGGGCTGCGAGAACAGCTTTTATTACGTTGGGAATAGAGGCAGTCTCAAGGTTCACATGTGTGGTTTGGCGTGCGGCTGGGTGTACAACATTACAATATTTCTGTTTTTATTAGCTACATAGTTACTTACTTTGTACCAACTATCTTTATACGTGAGTAATCATTACTCACGTATAAAGATAGTTGGTACAAAGTGATGATGATTATCATTGTGATAAGGTTTCAAGGGTTAGCTGCAATGGGTGGGTTGTTTGTGCAAGTATTTGAATGTCTTATTTGTCCTTTTAAAATGTTTTATTTTGACTGTAATGATTGCGTTTCAACAACATATCAATGTATTATTGTATAAAGAAAGGGAAACCTGTTAATGGCCATACTACATATTAAGAACTATGTGTTAATATTATGTATACATATACGCTGTTGGTTTTCTTAATAAAATAAGTAAACAGGGTTGCGGAGTTCAGTCGGCAGTCGCTCTACTGTAATTACCTGATCTGCCATATCCTAGTTCACGGTCCAAGGCGGACCCTGAGACCAACCGGGATAACGCTAGGATGGGATTATTTCCTGCGGTTACTTCCTCGAAACAAACTTATAAAATTTACATCTATAAGATAGTGTGGATGATCGCCACTCAGCTTTGTGTTTTCAAAGTTAGCCATCTTACAACATTAGTTGCTTGTTGAACTGTCCTTGTATGTTGATTGTCTCTTTTATGATTTCTGTTGGCCAATATCCATGAAACTAACAGTATAAGCAAAGCCTCTTAGTACCTAGTTTAAATGCTCGACAACCGGAGGTTCTAGATTCGATCCCTAGGGAACGCCTAGCCGAAATGACAAAAATATTGTTTATTTATATGAATTGTGTATTGTTTCCAGTTTGCTTGCACTGCAGGTGTGTATCGATCTTATTGTTAAAATAAGAAATGTAATTCCGTGCTTCGGAGGATATTTTAAACCTAACTACGGTCATATCGAGCCACGCCAGACGCTTATGGCTATAGTACCTAGCTCATCAAGTCAGGGCTGGCCCGAGGTCAGATTTAGATTAAAGCGAGATCAAATTACCTTACACCAAAATCCGTAAAAATTAAATATGAAGGTATCGGGTCTGGGTGTTGTGATACCACCGTTGTTTCAGGTGCATAAGCTACTTACTTTAGTATCTGAACAATTTACGTGATGTTGTATTTTATTTTTATTTTTTATTCGCATCATTTACCTACCTTTTCACAAAAAGATCAGGGGCTCAAGTATGCTAAATTACTTGTAAAAGAATCGCAATTGAATAGCATGATTTTGACATTTGGCCCTTACTCGAACTGTCAAAAGGTTGCTATTCAATTACGATTCCATTACAATTTTGCTAATGTTATTTAGCAGACTGGGCCCCAGGTTTGGGAGCGCTTCCCCACCCTTAGCGCCTGGAGCGGTCGCTCCTTTTCGCACTTTGGACTTCTTCTTTTCCTGTTTTGTATCTTTGTTTTTTAGGGTTCCGTACCTCAAAAGGAACCCTTATAGAATTACTTTGTTGTCCATCTGTCCGTCTGTCTGTCAAAAACCTTTTTCTCTCGGGAACGCGTGGAGGTAGGTATAAAGTTTAACATAAAATTAACATCAAATACTCATGTCTATGGCCCCTTGAAGTTGTACAAAAATCAAGCTTTTAAGTCAACGCAATCAAAGATACGGCCATTATTGCCCTATTTTCTAACATTTTTCAGGGGAATCAATACCTATGGGGTACTTCCCAAGGACCTAGAACTATGAAATTTGTCAAGAAAGAAGGTCTAACAGTACAAGTAAAGGAAAAAGTTCGAAAACCGCGAATTTTTGATTACATCGTAGTAAAAACCTTTGTTTCTATGGAACCCTCAGTGCGCGAGTCCGACTCGCACTTGCCGAGTATTTTTTAAACAAAATAACACGTATCTGTCTGCGCAGGCACACATCGATCACTCGCCGGTTCTGCCGCGGGAGACGGTCTCGGGAGGACAACGAGCTCTACCGCTCCAACAGCTTCAAGTTCGAGAGGTTCACCAGGGAGCCACCCGCAGACGAGTTCGCTTCTGGTTCTCAGGTTAGTATTATGTTTATTTATTATAGGCTACTGATTACGGACGTAACACAGGCCCATAGTATCAATACCTTACAGACTACATTAACATAAATATATATATATATATATATATTCCCTTTAGGGGGTGATTCTACTGCTCTTATACAACAACTTTTACTATGGGGCGAACATCAAAATCTCAAAATTTATGATTATAATATAATTAAAAAAATAAGTCAGCCTATTAGATCCCACTGCTGGGAAAAGTCCTCACCTCAACTATGAGGAGGAACGAGCCATACTTCACCACGCGGGCTCAGTGCGGATTGGTGGAGGGGTGTATGTAAGGCAAGTGACAAACCTTACTGTCAGAAGTTATCAAGCCGCCCTAGGGCCTCTGACTAGGCTTAACGACTAATACCACAGATATTAGCCGGGATGCTTGTCATGGACGTCACTTAAATGGTCGGAATGGTCACCCATCCAATCACGACCGCGCCGTGGGTTGCTTAACTTTTGGTATCACTACCAAAGCGCTGCCGCCACTGCGCCACAAGCACCTCCAATTATAATATACTACAATATAATACATAATGATTGTTACAGCTGATCAGTGGTTTAAAGTAAAAAGGTGTATTTATCGCAGATTTTTTTGTAAGATTTAAAAGTTATGTAATTGACTTTTCCGGACCCTGTATAAAAATAGACATCCAAATACATAAACGAAAAGTTCATGACGCATTGCTGGTGGCGTCGCGTAGCCTTCTGTACCGTTACCATGAGTTTACGGCGGTTTTACTCGCTAGCGACGACGCAAAAAAAGTGTATGGAAAATTGCACAGTGCCTCTAGCGGTTACTTGGAGAACTACAATTTTCCATACACTTTTTTTACGTTGTCGCTAGTGAGTAAAACCACCGTAAACTCATGGTAACGGTACTGAGGAAATGCTGGGAGACGCCCTTTGGCCAGAACTCTTACTTATTGAGGGTCGCCATCTCCTCGAATTAAATTCTAATCACAAACAAATTGAAGTTAACCTTGCGCCTAGATTTCAACTAGGGTAAATTTGGTCTTCTGCAAGTATTCTATGACCAGCTCAGTCTTTATGGTGCACTGTAAGCAAGAAAGGCACAGCTGCGTTACCGGAAAAGCAGAACATATTTGGAAGTGCAGTTCCGCATTGATTACAGCTGGAAAAACGTGGTTAGCTATGGCTACAATAGGAGAGCTAGCTAGAATCCTGGCTGAAGAAAAGGCTAAAACCATGTTTTAGTTCCTGACCAAATTCTAAGGTTAGGCAGCACGATGCACTAGTATGTACTTACTTGGTTTGTTATTATTTGTTGTCAAAGCGTTTAATACGCTAGACGGACGGAAAGAAATGTAGGCCCATGAGAGGACCACTATTAGGGGCAGTTGCTGATAATAAACGCCAAAAGTTATTTATTTATGCATTTCGACCCACTAGGGGCACTTAATAAGTCTCCAGATAGTCCTACTACTGCTTCAGTTAAAATAGTGGGCTACAGCTGAGAAGAAGCAGTAAAGAAACGCAGTCGGAAGTTCTGCTTTTGTATTTGCGATGTAAGGACAATATTTTGGAGTTTGTTTTCATTGAATAGGATTTTTCACTCGATTTGAAATAGATTATAGATGCCTACGTATCTATCAAATCCTGTACGCAAACTTTAATCAAGTTGTTCTCTTTGTGTGGTGTCATGCTTGTTACGTCAACATTTGCATGTTACATGTAGATATTGAGAAGTAGTACCCATGGTAGTACTCATGTAAACGTTTTGACTTGTTTGTTAGGTAGGTGCCCTTAGTTTCTTTACATACTAGGCTAGTGTCCATATTTTCAAACTGCAAATATAGTTATTGATATGAATTCGTATAAATATTTTCCACTTTATCTAAAGTTTGGTGCCAAACTACAAAAATGTTATAGATCCCGCCGCTGGGCAAAGGCCTCTCTTCAACTCTGAGGAGGAATGAGCCGTACTCTACCACGCGGACCCAGTGCGGATTGGTGAAGGGGTATCTGTTACGCAAGTGACCAACCTTACTGACAGACGTTACCAAGCCGCTCTAGGGCCTCACACAAGGTTACGGGACCAACTGCCTAACACGCCTTCCGAAACACGGAGATTCTTGTGATAGACGTCACTTAAATGGTCGGAATCGGTCACCCATCCAATCACGACCGCGCCGAGGTTTGCTAACTTTTGGTAAAACTACCAAAGCGCTGCCGCCACTACGCAACAAGCACCTCTCAAGGTGCATACATATTTTTAGTAGTAAGGTACTAAGTAATATTTACAACTATCTGTTTGTAAATTATTACTTAGTACTATTGGAACTTAGTAGTAATATTGGAACTAAATACATACCTATGCATTTAGTTCCAATATTCATAACTGTACCGCGATGGGTTAATCTTGGTCCGGTGCTGTACCCACGGAGCAACATCCGGTTCCGGTTTCCTCCAGTTTGTTAGCCTCTGCGACCGCCAATCACGCAGTACGAATGTAAAGTTGAAAACCATTAGATTCACTAACTGCTAAGTGCCTAATGTCCGTACTCAGAGACGTCAATTTAAGTTAATCCTTCATTTAGTGTCATGCAGTCCTTTTCTATTTCATTGACAAAGAAAGTGGCAGAACGAGACTTATTTATGGATTAAATTTAATTGGCGTCTCTGAGTGCGACAATAAGGGATTATCGTTAAAAACTTCATAGTATTGTTTCTTTGTATTTATGGATTCAGTAATATGTCGTAATAAATTAATTTTTTTTTGTGTTTATTTATACATTTTAGGCAGACAATATGAGAATGGAGCCATCCCTCCTCGATTATTAGGTCTAATAGAATTCGTATGCACTCAAAATACCTAATAGGATGTGCGTCAAAATTGATGTTCTCCAAAGCCTCGCCGTAAAATCGGTTCTTAAGGGTGTCTGGGAGGACTTGTATGGGGTATGTGACGGGTACTTCCTATGAAAGCGTTAACCTCTTATCTAGATGAGCCATCTGACGTACAAAGAATCCACTTTACGGCGCGCCTCGCAGGTCCTCCTCAAGGAGCTGTATTGAGCCCTATCGTAAATATCATGAAATATTGTGTTAGGCGACAATTTGAATGTGTAAAGTGATGATAAAGACTGTTTTTATTTTATTTCGAAACATAACTTGGTAAAGTATCACTCGGTTGCTTATTGTTAATACGCTTCTCTGTGTACTTTTCTCTTGTACTAGAGACCCTGTAGTATGTTTGTTTGAAACAAATCTGTCTATCAATGCAATATAAGGTGGAGGTACACCTGGGTGTACAGTTATTTGTGCAATCTATCCATGGAATCTAGCAGCGATCTTTACCAGACAAGGTTTAGATTAAGTAGAGCCATAGGTGTTTAAAGAGGAATCAACACTTACTTACAAGTATCACAGAATTAATAACAAGTATGTAAATGGAAAGACTGGCCAATTATTGTGACAGTTACATTTGTAACTAAAAATATTTTTCAGGGTAAAAAAGACCGTATCTACCTTACGTGCTAGATCACAGTGAAAGGTGAAAGAACCTGCTTCATAAAACATGAGAACTACCTCGCTGGTATAAAATAAAGGCGCTGTATCTTGGGCGCAAACCGGGAACTTCATAATCATGAATATTCAACGGATTTCTACTAAACTGTATCTTCATTCTTCCAGACGGCATACTTTTGAATGTAATTTCCACACGAAAATTGTTTTACGTTTCCTTCGTAGCTACTAGAATAATATAAGGGGAAAGTGTTTTAATGAGTTCGAATTTTCGCGTAAACAGAATATAACTTTATAGTAATGTACGATATGGTATCTAATCTATTTTCTTTTCAGACACGAGTTCACAAATTTTCAAACAGCCGGTAAACTAGTATCAACGGTTTATTTGACAGAATTCCCACATAGCAAAATATATCAAATACTGCTGAACCAGCTAATTAAAATTAAACTAACATGGGTTGGTGAACTCCGGGCTTAGAGGAGGTTTACAAAATAGCTTTCTTCAAACGATAAGTGTAACGCCATCTATCGGACTTTCCACTAAAAACATTGTTAATCCACAAAGCTTACGGAAAACTCCGCTAGAGTTCGTAAGCCGGCTTGGTTTGAAATGGTTATGGCTGATACTGACAGATGTCGCTGTTTGCTTGAGTTAGAATCAGCAAGGAAAAAATTTACTTTCCAATTTTTTCCCTAAAATACTAGTACAAACTTTCTCGATCCCAGCTTTTCTACAGTGCAGGTGTGTAGGTAATATGGCATTATAATGATTACCCCGAAAACATATTGTTAATGATGAATGAGACTTGTAAACAAAACAAAAAAAAAATGTAGCACCACAGAATACACAGAAATAATGCTAAAATTCACGTTTTTCTTGTGTATGAAGAATGCTAATTGTTATACCTGCGTACCTACCGCATAACTTATAAGCTGTCGCGATAACAATTGCAATTCCAAATCAATGGCATATAAATTGTTTTGTTTTTCATTATTTAAAAGCTATCATTGCTTCCTTGACATTTCATTCGAAAACGATTAATGGTTTCTTAATAGCTATGTAATTTTAAAGCAATCGTGTTAGGCGGTAGGCTTGCTAGGAGAACAATCCCTGTGACCACGAACGCTGTAGTGTTCGAAACGTCAGGTTTTAAAAAAAATGAAAATAAGTCGCGAAGTAATCCGTAAAATGAATTTTCAAATTAAATTAACTTAAATTTCAATTTAGGCGACCTTATCGCGCGGCCAATATGGGCGGAAGTGATCTCTTTCAGACAACCTTTGGGTAATGGAAAACTATAATCATTTTACACACGGAGCTCGATCCCAAGCAGCTTGCTGTGTTCCGTCGGTGAGTGGGAGTGCCAGAACTTTCTAGGTGAGCTCGCTCCACCGTCGACTCTGTGTACGACATGTCTGGTTTAGTCTAGAGTCAAGAGCAAATCCATTTCTAATAAATAAATAAAATACCGTGGCATCCTATAAAGTTTACATTCTTTGGACTAATGCACCATTGATATTACCAATATTACTTTAAATAGTAACTTATCTATTTATGCAGACTACCTGTAAAATATGAATGCAGTCATGTTGTGGTAAACTACTAAACCATTGATCCAGAATTTCAGACTGTCGATATACTAGCCACATAGGTAGTTCTAAAAAAGCCCTAACACGAAAACGCTTATAGGGGTGGCGAGTGCGGTATTGCACATAAATTGTGTGCACACGTTGTACAAGGGGCGGGACATTAATATCATCTGTCCTATCAATTACGGGTGGTCACCGCTGCTGACAGCCAATCCAAGGAAAATACGTGAAAAATTTGACGCACGACCCTAATTTATTCTTTGAGTATGCGGTTAGGGTTGACTCTACACATTACTTGTAGTCTAGTTGACTATACTTACGAGGTTTTAGCAAGGTTATTTACTTACTAACCGATTCCAGTGACTACGTCCGCAAATATCGAATTTCGAATACAAACTTCCGCCCCCCTATTCACCCCCTTAGAGGTTGACTTTTCAAAGATGCTAAAACGTCATTCTTAATCTCTATCCAAATATCTTTAATGGAATTTTATGCACACTTACCCTGTACCCTTTTTTTACTTTCTTTGCGGGTGAATTTCCAATAATCCTTTCTTAGTACTTCTCTTCCTCACCTAATAAAAGGAAGCATGGTGCAAAATTATTATTGCACATGCAGATATTGTACCAAAGAAGAACTAAATATGCATGCCTTACCAGTCATTGCGTTAATAATTGGTACCATAAGCATTCGGATGTTACAAATTGATACTGTTTTGGTTTTCGATAAGGTACCTAATACGACTATACATGTACCTATAGATTAAATCATCGTCTATAGGATTAAGGATTAATTTAGGTGATCTTAGAACGCGAAAATCACATCAAGTCACTTTGGTATAAAATCACTAGCAAAGCGCTGTCGCTAAGATTTTATTTTATGTTACGCGCTTTACGAGCTACTCGTGGTCGTGTGCGAAAAATGTAATAAAAACATTGAGACAGCCCTACAGTCAATATAAATCACGTTATCCCGGACGGTGATCGCGATTGCCTCATCAACATACTAATGCGAAGCCAGATGTTCCTCTAGTCTTGCAACTTTGCCAGACTGTTCAACAAAAAATACATTCATAAACTCTGTCTGACTGTGGTTGAGTTGCCAATAAAGGCTTTGCAGTACTATGAGGACTGTTATTAAAATTGACAAATACCCCCTACCTCGTATAGAGGAAGTTTTTGCAAAGCTTGGTGGGTGTGGATATTATTCTAAATTGGCCTCAGCTTGGCACTATTTAAAGGGCAGAGAGACAGAACAGACTAAATGTCTAATAAAAAATATGACACATATTTTGTAGACCACTAGTACTCTTTCAATTACTGATCAGTTTTGTAATAAACCATTTCGTACTATACTACGGCGACTACGGCGTAGCACATTCGTAGTATTTGCACTGTTCATGATGTCGTATGGTCAGTTTAGTTTATTTTGTTAGTATAGAAATTAAACTATTATTTTCTTGACTATACATAAGATAGATAATAGTAAGGATACATATAGAGTGTGTTAGGTAGCAAGACCTAAATCGAAATACTCCATGTGTACTCATTTATTATCATGGCCAAAATGTGATTGAAATCTTACTTTCTCTATAGGAGTAATTATAATATGACTAAAAAGATTTTTTTAATTCTAGTTTCAATTTGAGAGAGCTAAGAAGTTAAGAACTCTAGTTACATATTTAATGTACTTGGATTTATATTTTTTTGCAAACATACCAATATTTTTCTACTTTAATTTAAAAAAAAATTGTCAGTTTTGTTTATCAAGTCGTTTACCGATTTTCTATCAAAGGCTTTACTTAGAAAATTGCTTACGCAGAAATACTTGGAAGTCAAAAGCCACCACTTACGTTATAAGAAAAGTTCCGTTGAACGAACACACTGTTTTGACAGTAGGTAGTTTTTCCACTTGAAACTTTTGAGTTTAGGATGTTTTTTTTATGTGAATATGTGTGAGTACTTTAGCAGACAAGGGTAGAGCTGCTTTTAGTTAACGCCAAGTTTATTAAAGTTAAATACAGCTATGCCTATAATTATTATGGAAGAGAATGCCTAAAAGCATTAAATCCGCCAATTGTACTTTTTTTTTGGTGCAAAAAAGTTTAAATAAATAAAAACAACTAAAGTTTGAATGCTAAAACTTATTTATTAAAAATGCTGCTTAAATTTAAACTACAACAATATCTGTCGTAAACAAATGCAAAAATGCGATAAAGTTCTTTTCAATATTAAACAGTGGTAAGCAAACCGTAAGCCATATCAGCAAAAATTAATCCTGAAACCATCCCTGCTGGATGGCTAGGTGTAACAATACGCAGGAGGGAGTGATGTCATCACAGCGATTAATTAGTGGAAAATGAACATCGGCCCGACATTTTCAATTACAGCTCGTTTCTGAACGAACTTGATTACAGGATACCCGAAGGGACCACCATTCAGACTGTAACCGAGTTGGGAACTACTGGCGGGTGTAATTGTGTGCTGCGGTGGGAGACTGACATGCACATTATGTCTGTTATATATTTTAAGGTTATCTACACTAGTAAAAGCAGGCGCGATAGTGTGGTCGTGACTTCGATCCCCGCCTGTACCACTGTGTTTATACAGTGTGTCCCGTCACCGATGTCGGAGCCTTCAAGAGGTGATAGATGAGTTCCCCTGCAACATTTTTCTCTATTACCAGAACCTCGAAAACAGACCAAAAAATATCACCTTTCCATACAAATGTACTCGTACCTAGCCGATTTACTAATTGTATGGGGAAGTGTAAAAAAAAATTAGGTTTTAAAAGTTGATCCTATTAAGAAAGTGGTAGCAATTTAGCTTCTCAGGCACCACATGAAGGCTCCTATACCGGTGCCGGGACACATCGTATAAAATTTAAGTTTTTCAAAGGTATCGCTGCCTAACGTTGAAGAAAAACATGGTGAGGAAACCTGCACATTAGTTGGCTAGTGTGTGAAATGGAGAAGGCAATTTCAAAATACTCCATTAAAAATTGTCAAGTCGTTGTGTGTGTTTTATTCCACATAATGATCACGAGCCTCAGTCATGAGGTATACGACTATGAAAAATATCTACACTATTACATTAATCATTTAATTAGAGGGTTAAGTTTTTTTTGACAACCTCCGTGGTCGTGAGAGCCTCACGCTGGTTTCCATGGTGTCACCATCTCTGAGGTTCCAGGTTCGATCCCCGGTCGTGTCAGTTACAGAAAACCGTTTTGTCCTTATTTTTTCGGGTATAAGTGATCTGGAACCATCGTAGTTTCTAATTCATCATAACACAAGCGCAATAGCATCTTACTTTTAGGTCAGAGCATTGTATTAATGTGAGGTTGTGCAATATGTATATTGTGAAAAATGTATTTAGAATAGTATTAAATTAATTTAACTGTACATCACCATACTATTAAGAAAAATCTCTTATCTACTATTTTAATCACAAAGAAATGCATGAATTAAAAATAAATAAACTTAAAACCTACTTAATCAAAAATAAACCCGTGTCCTTGAGGCAAGGAGGCGAGGATGCTGGCTGCGTTACCGCGTTGGATAGCTATACTTATCCTTTGAGCGAGGAACGAGCCAGCTTTACTATTTGCTAAAACAGAATTTAATTTAGGTGAAATTTTTCCAAAAAGTAATTTAGCGGATGGTCCCCACGGTCCAAAAGTTTCAACGCCAAACGGCGCAAACACATAATCACTTGACAGTGAAGCATACTTGCGTCGTATGGCGTTTTCAGCTAATTCCGCCGCCGCTCCAGCTTTAAGCGCTGACTCCTTGAGATGAGATGGGGCCAAAGTATCGACGCAAGTTGCGTCCCACACTAAGGCCCGACCCCGCTCCCAGGGAATGAGCGTGAGGCCATCGGGTCTCTTGCCATCATCACGGACCAAACCACGTGGTTCCAACGTGGAAGGAACATTGATGCTGGCAAGTGCTCATATATTACTAGTATTTATAGTTTTACTATTTATTTTAAAAAAAAACTTAACATTAAGTCACGCACAAAAACAGAGAAAGTTAATGAAAACTCCATCCACATGGTTTGTCTTGTCACTGTAATGTCTGATCAGCTGCTGATATACAAAACTGAGGAATATAACTTCTTATAAAATGTAAATAAGACATAATGAGCGTTATCATAGATATCATTACTATTACATATGTAAGTTTCTTATCAACCGATCATGTCGATCCAAATATTTTAGCTCTGTAAGTTGAAAATAAACCTCAAAGGCTTACTTCATAATTACATAATATTAGGGTAGCGTTAAATTGTTTCACCATTGACAGTAGTTTATAGAATCATTACACATAATGCACTCATCAATTCCCTTTATTGACTGTTAATCATTGGAAGAGTCACTAAACCCTTACAACGATCCAACTTTACCTATAACCGAGGGACCTGCTCTGTAAACCGTGCGTTATTTCGCTTTAGCTATGTAGCTATCCCACTCACTCATACAGGCAAGCCGGTACGAGTGACAAGGACGACTTGAGTCGAAAATACGAATACCATCTTAAAGACTTGAGCTTCAGGGCTCCAACAAAGACCGGTAAATGTTGTTTTTGTGTTACGGCGAATAAAAGAGCGAACATTAATGGAGGAGATAATACTCGTAGTTTGTACATAATAAAACCACGAAAGTTTTGATTAAAATTGTTGTTGGCTTGTTTGAAGAGTTGCCACAGAGCGCAAAATTTGATGAAACGGAATTTAATCAAATCGTGAAGTAACTAAAAGTGCTATTTAATTGTGGTTTATTGTATTCTACGTTTTACAACAAAATTCATAACATTGACGACCGCCTTGGTGTGGTGGTCCGCGCTCCGGACTACAAAACCAGAGGGTGCGGGTTCGAATCCTGCAAGGGGCAAATGTTTTTGTGATGAGCACGAGCATTTGTACCTAAGTCATGGATGTCAACGTATATAAGTATGTCTATCCGTTATCCTAGTCGCCATATAGCACAAGCTCACACTTAGTTTGGGGCTAGGTAATTGGTGTGTTTGTTGAAACCATTTATTTATTTATAGAGGGATAAAATTAATGGAATGAGGCGTTATTTTGCGGAAATCCATTATTAGATGGATAAAATAAAATTATTTTGCTTTAAATTTCCGCTAAGAGACGCTAACGCAGGCACCAAAACCACACCAACCGCAACCGCGTTGAGTATTCGTTCAGGCAAATGCAGAATGCACCGCCCTCCCTCCCTCAATACGCATGCACTACAGCTAATGCAGTTGTTAGTTACCAACCCAACGTGCAAAAAACCTCAATTATTTATAGTCAATTGAAGATATCATGAGTGTTAACAAGTATTCCGGACACAAATATTTCCCGACATGTTGCAATTTCCCCAATTAAAATAGAACCCTGACAAGATTATCATGTTTAGTGTTGCAAGTTGTGAAATACTGCGACAAGTTGACGAAACGAACGGAGGGATCAGAGTGATTTCTCCCCTTATATCGGTCCTTCTTTAGGATTTAACGGAACAAACTTTACCAATATCGCGCGAATCAATTTACACGCAACGGCTTAAATAAACGGTAATGTGTGTAGTAGCACGCTTGTAAATAAAGCTCTGTGATAGATTGTGAAAATAGAATAAGTCTGTTATTGATGGGCTTAGGGTCTAGTTCACCAAGACATGTTTAATTTTTAATCAGCCGGTTTACCATTATTTGACATATTTTGTATGGGAATGCGGTTTTCCAGCTTCCTATTTAAAAATTGATGAACTTAGTGGTGGTCTTAGTGGACTACTCTTCAAAAAGAATTAATGCTATGGTCAAAGAATGCAAGAAGGAAGCAAAAATCTATCCATGTCAAATGACGGGTGGGGCAAGAAAAAGATGGCAGGCTCTGGCAGCACCAAAATCAAGACGAACTTGCTTGTACCACCTTAAGACTTGTGTTGCTTTAGTCATGCATAACAACTTTTCTTATTAACCTAATAGTAACAACAAACTTAAAACACCTTTTTTTATTCATGATATCCCTGCTCACCGCATGGCAGTTAAGGGGTTACATTTAAAGTAATTATTTGAGGTTATGTGTGAATGTGTGAATAACATTGGGAACAATTTTAGGTCTGGCCGCGCTTTTTCTTTTAAGACCTGTAACAAGATGGGCAACAGTTTCAATATGATATCAGAGCTACAAGCAACACTCAAAATAGCTTTACGATTTGCGCTCTGCATACTAATATATTAAGGGGAAAATGAGTTTCTTGTGCTAAGAGCATCTAACACTTGCTCAAAGACTCGCCTGCGCAAGTAAACATAATAATAAATAGTTAGATAAGATCTGTTCTCGCAGCGGTGCAATAAATTATACCTTTTTGAGAGCGCGAGACCCGAGAATCGCTGAGATCGTAAAAATGACTGAAACAGGCGCTCTTGACTTATGTATGTCTAACAAAACTCCGATTATTGTGGCGAGAATTGTGCGCAAAATAAAAGCATTGCAAGAAATTCAAATATTGAAAAGATTTTTCCGGTAGAGCAAACCGTTCAAAATAGAACTGATGAAAAACTATTAACGACTTTCGAAATCGTAGTATTCATTCTTCTCGTGAGACAGGTACATTGATTCACATGATCATATAAAATCTGTATTCACATAGTAAGCCCTGCTAATTTTAAAATAAAGCAAGGCTACGTAATATAATTATATATAATGTATAAATAAGTAAAAAAAGTGGGGCTGTCAACCGTTTTTTAGAAAATAAATACTTAGTTTATTTTACCGTCTGATATGCAAATCGACGAATGTCTTTTATCCATCCTAAATCAGTAAGCAGGAAAACATATAATGGAGTCAATTTAGACCCAAAATTCTAAACATTACAAAACAACAGATGTAACATCGAATGCAAAACGAAGGAGATAGTCAATCGGAAAGAGAGAAAAATAAAAGGGGACACCGATGCTTGGTGAAAATCAGCCGGCTAGGCTTTGATCTTGGGTACAATTTACATATTTTCCGTATGTTTCTATTTGCGTTCCCACTTTGATGTCTTTCCATGGGTTCCGAGGATCGATCTGTCTTCGGTGCGATCTTGTTTGTGGTGCGGTGTCGCGGAGATAACAAGGTTTGCTCAAACATCTTTGTTTATAGTTTTAGAGGCAGTAAGAAATATACATATATATATATATTTAAAAAAAAAAAAAAAAAAGCAAAAATTTAAACAGCGGGCTTAGCATTATTTGACGTATTTGGTGTGGGAATTCTGTCAAGTAACTAACCATGGCGAAAAAAGTTAAATATAATTATTTACTAGCGGCTCACTAAGATGTTGTTGTTGTGCAAGTATTGTTGAATCTCCAAAAAAAAACGTATACCCGATAAATATAAATAATTATTTCTGGGATACATGCTATTATATGCCCTTTCCCGAAATTCACACTATCTCTATACCAAATTACATCTCAATCGTTTCAGGGGTGTAAGCGTTCAGAGGTAACAGACAGACAGACAGACACACTTTCGCATTTATTATATTCTATGGATTCTTTGGATTCTTTGGATTGGTATGTACTCTAGACTTTTCAAAACTCGTTTTTCAGTGCCAAGCATCGCACGTCGTCCGCTATTATTCTTGTCTTTATTATAGTGCCATATTCAGGGGTGCTTCAGTACCTTTACCTAGCCTTAAAGCTGAGCGTACACTACTATAGAAGCTATTCATGGCAATCTTTCAGGATACCTTCAACATTTCATTTTAATTTGAGCGTTTCCTAATAATTTTAATTCCTTGTTTCCTAATCTTCAATATCTCCGTACACCTTAGTCTTTCTCGAATACACTGCCAAATTATCTGGCAAAATGAGAAAGTTTGGCCCCCGCCTGGATTCAGAAGTTGGAGACGAAATTAGCTCGGCAAGATACACTAATTTGGTTTCAGCTTACGGGGTGGATGTGGAAAATACGTTGAGTGTTGGAAGACGTCATACAAACTGGGTTTTCTGGAATATACGGCGTAATTTGCGTAGTCTGCCGTCGCGACGCAATCAGCCGGGTGTATTGTGCCGACACAATGTCGCATCTGTCGAGCCCGCTATATTGTTTGCTATAGGAAAAAAATTACCATGGTATATTTGAAAATCTGGATAGCCATTCTTCTCTGGATAACTTCATTTATTTTATTTATGAGGTTATCACAGAGATGTTATACAAGCAACAAAATAGAACTCAATCTGAATTCCTAAATGTTCATAAAAATTAAATCATTTATCGCGCACACATTTTTTTTAGATGACTGCCCAAAAACTGAGTGTAATGTTTTTAGTGAAAATATATTAGTATGAGGCTAGGTAATTGGTGTGTTTGTGTGAACAATTTTTTTTTATTTTTTTTATATTATGATTATATTTTTTATATTATTAGTACGATTCTTTATTCCACTATAACTTCTAATTGCCTGAGCCGATTTAGATGTGTCAAATCGTTTGAATCCTTACACCATCCCGGGTAACATAGTACTTACAACCTAAACTGTTAAAATTGTATTATCCACACTATTCAAAACAAATATAAAAAAATCTCCATATTATTACAATAATAGACATTATTTGAAAGACCTTAATGAGTGGCTTGATCTTCATATGTAAAAGGTGTAATAAGTAAAATGTAAATATGTTGTTTTTTTATTTTTGACGTTTTGCTATTTACTTATTTTTCTGAGGATGTTTCTTTTGCTAAATTTATTTCTTTGTTTAAAACTGTAGTTGCAGTTAATTGTATGAGCACGTTTAGTTTTTTGTACATTAGTTTGTATGTACTATACGTCTTATTGTATCTGTCCCTTTCACAACCATTCGATGTTATTAATTAAAATGAGCAATTTGTAAAATGACAATCCTTTATTGGCTGTTTGTAATGGTAATTAATAAATATTGTTTGTCTTCTAGATGTTAAGAGCTGTGGATTGGTGTAAAATAATTTTAAGAAAATGTGACTATCTCCAATATCACTACCTGTAAAACGTGATGAATTTACTATTAGTTTAATCATTTTTACGGCAGTCGTGTTTTGAATTATTGAGCTTGTTCATGGCTTCTTTCGTTCTAAAATCTATATTTAAGTTTGCTTATAGGTGTTCTCTTGAAGGCATTGATTCTACAAGTTCTAATTAGGATTAGCTTATTGAATTATTCTGTTATAACGTTGATACGTAATAAACACATGTCAGTTCATTGCTGATTAGATTAGCAATTACAATAAAATTATCAGTGCGACTGTTTGATATTAAACAGCTAGGTTCTTATCGAACCAACAACCTAATTTCTTTCAATTTTGTATTTGTATCTATTGCTGTCGTCTGTCGGCAGACATTGCAAAATTGCGTATAGTACAGTGTTGGTATGGAGGAAAATATATTGTTGATAAAGGCTGTTGAAAAATATCCATGCTTATACATCGGAGATAAAAGTGTTTACTATATGGAAGGTGGAACAGCTTGGTATAAAGTGGCCGCCGAAATCAAGCGAGACGGTGAGTATGTAAGAGTATACATTTAACAGCAGATATAAATAATAAAATGTGTTTTTTGTTTATTTGCGTAGTTTATTAATTTATTGATTCTGAGCCGCCCCTGCGAATTTGTGAAAAAAAAATGTTAAGTGCTTTGTTCTTTTAAATTAATTATAAGTATTATGTGTTTTCTCAGTAAGTGAATTAACTATTGTAATTCTTAATGAGAAAATAAAGTTCTAAAACCCGAATTTGGTACCTCTTTGCAATGTAACCCTGAATGACCATATCATTAAATATTATAATGTCATCTTTTCAACACATATTTGGCATATATAAATATTAATTAAACAAAACTTCTTTCAGTTGAATATTGCATGAAAAAATGGAGTAATCTTCGATCTGGTCTCAGGAGGAGTTTAAACCCGAAGCCTGGTGAACAAAAAAAGAAGTATTATCTGCATGATGTAATGACATTTGTTATACCCTTCTTAAAGGAAAATCGTCCTTTTGATAATATTGATGAAAAAGACACGATCCCAGAAATGCAACAAAAGCCTCTGCCGATGCAAGATGATGTCGATAAAGGCTATGCGTTTGAAGAACCAGAACAGAACTTCAATTTAGGAATTCATGAGTTACTGAAATCTGTATCCCCAATTCAAAATGTTCAGCCACAGAGCATTGAAAGTGCCGACAAGGTTCAGGCATCACTGAATCTTGAATCCCCAACCCAAAATACTGGGCCACAGTGCAATTAAAATCCTGACATGAATCTTGAATCCCCAACCCAAGATGCTAGGCCACAGGGCAATGAAAGTGCCGACGATTTCAAGGAAAGGACAACACCCGAAAGTTACGCATTTTCCAAAAAAAGGACACACTCAGAAAGTTCTGACGATTCCAGAAAAACTTTTCTTCTTAGTTTGTTGCCCGAGGTAAAAGAATTTACAGAGGAACAAATGAAATATTTCAGAAGAAAAGTGTTGTCCTTAATTGACCAAATTACACAGATTGGATCGTAAACATTAGGTTAAAATTTTTCATTGAAAAGACACTTCAAGCTACAGAAATAATAATAGATGGGAAAATCATTTCTTATATTAACATCTGCTGCGAACAGACAGACAGATGAACATGGCGAAAGTTTAAGTAACCTGCTAACAACGGAACCCTGTTAAAAATGACACTAAATGGCCTATCCAAATGACAGTTTTTACTCAGCAATTTAGTAATGGACGCAGCTATTTTAGTGTGTCGAGTGCATCGGATCGCTCGTAAATAGTCAATGCAATTACGGCCATCGGTCGATCGTTACGGGCAGTTTACGTCTATGGAAATTTAATAAACTGTCCTACCGTTGCAGGCATTCTGATTCGATGGCTGTCTCAAACGTTTAGCAAATTATATTAATTGTAAACATTTCCTAAAAAATTATATATACTAATCAACACTGTCTAGGGATATTTTGGATATAATAATACTATGTTTTGTATATCCCTAGACAGTGTTGATATGTGTATTTTTATTATTGACCTTCTTTAAAAAAATATTTGTACAAAAATGTAAATTAACTCAGTGATTCAAAAAGGTGTATATTTCAGGAGATGCTGTAACGGATGTATTTAATGATATCTCTATACACTATCGTCAAGGCTGATAGTAGAGATAAGTTTGTGAAGAAATAAAACGGATCTCAGATACAAAAACGTGACTAAAAAACGGACTTAATTTCTAGGGTCAGTTTTTCGTGAAGCAGCCGCTGAAACACCTCTATATAAGTGCATCCTATGTTCCATTTATAACCCTGTATAAATTGAAGCTATCAAGCCCACAGCCCACAAAGCACACAAAAACACAATGAAAGAAGAAACTATAATTACACTTTGTAAAAGGAACGGTGATAGGATTTTTAATAGACATCTGTGATCACAATGGCTGATAGTATATTTGAGGTCTAGAGATGGACTCAATATTTCATTTCATATGTTTCTAATTTATTTTCTTGATTCACAACAAAAATGTCTGGTAACATAAAAAATTTGATATGTACTGTGAACATACTAAATACTTAATTTTTTTGTTTAACAAATAACTTAAAGATTTTCAAATATTACGTCCAACAAATAAATAATCATTTTAAAGCTTTCTCATAGTATTTAGTTTACTTACCTATTTTGTTATTTTTCTGCTGCCTCGTTGGTCTAGTGGTCAGCACGCTGGGTACTATCCACGAGGTCCCGGGTTCGAATTCCGGGTCGGACCAAGAGTGTTTAGGTTCTTCTGTCTTGAAATTACTCAAACACAGCTCCGGAGTCAGGAAGTTGGTGGTGTTAAACACCCCCGTGCCTCGGAAAGCACGTTAAGCCGTTGGTCCTTCGCCTGATCTCTCAACGGTCATGTCGGACTGCCGTCTCACCGAAATATGACAGTGAAGGAACAGAGAGTGCACCTGTGTATTGCGCACACACTTGTGCACTATAATATGTCCCGCGCAGTTGGCTCATCTCTGTTGAGATGGGCCGCCGTAGTCGAAATTCGGCTAGGAGAGGACATTACATTACATGGAATTGAATATATTAATTGTACTACCTATTATATTTATTCTGCGATAATTTACGATTTTCGTTTACTGAGTGGAGTCACACTTACTTAATTTAAAACCCAATAAGTCATTTACCAGATTTAGCCTGGAGTACACCAACACACATTTATTTTTTAATCAGCCGGTTTAACGTGCGTTAATGAACCCTTAGACTATTATTATAATGTTATAACTATACTCGTATCCAGAGCAGAGTGCAAGGGAGAGTTGTAAGTATGGTTTCAGGATGGCGACATTAAAAAGTGATTTTTAAAATGAATAATTGAACAATGATAATAATATATTTTCGTAAAATGAAGTGTTTTTAAATATGAAGTTTTGATATTTTTTATTTTATTGCTCTTTTAAAAAAACTGAACGTGTTTTCCATAGAGTTAAATGAATTTTTGATTGCGTTATCAAATCTATATGAAAAAAAAACATCTTATTAGCTATGAATAATTTATAAATTGTATCGTAAATTAAAAACACGTAGAAAAGCATTTATATTTACTAAAATGCATTATGCTAAATATTTTCAAAAACATTGAATTTCACATAAAACATATTACTCCTATGGAACGATGCTCACAACCAACTCTCTCCTACATCCTGTATAAAGATATTCCTGACAAACATTATTTTACTGTACACAGGTACAAAACATAAAATTCAGATTCGTAAGGTAAAAAGCACACCAAGATCATCTAAATAAGAGGAAACACTGTCAAAACGAGATGTAGACCTACGCGTGGATCTAAAGAAGCGACATTCTTGAATGATAATCTCGCTAGCATCAAGTAAACAATAAAATCTTGGAAATATTTGTCTCGTTACGCTTTCAGTGCGGACAGCGAGATGATTCGCACGAGATGCGCACGCGATGCTTACTTTCGAACCCAGCTTCAGCTAATTAAAAAAACACCGGCCAAGTGCGAGTCGGACTCGCGCACGAAGGGTTCCGTACCATTATCTATAAAACATAAGACACTATATTTTAACGTTTTTTAGTTTTAAAAACGGCAAAAATACACGTTATTTTGTTTGTGTGGTTTTTTCATTTATTTTTAAAGTGAATATACCACTAATTGTTCATATTTCAAGCTTTGCCGTTATTAATCTTGAGCAAAAAACGAAAAAAAAACACGTTTACTGTATGGGAGCCCCATATATATAAACATAATTGTTTTATTCTGGTTTTAGTATTTGTTATTATAGCGGCAACAGAAATAGATAATCTGTGAAAATTGCAACTGTTTAGACGGACAGTTGAGTTTTAGTAGTAAAGTGACCCGGTTTTATCTTTTGGGTACGGAACCCTAAAAACAACCGGGCAAGTGCCAGCCGGACTCGCGCACTGAATTCCGTACATAATTGCGTAATTGCAAAAGATTCTATTTTTTGTGATGACTAAAATTTTCAATATTTCTGAATTTGTGCTATATGACCTTGCTTCTCGCCCAATACTCGTATCATGATCGTAGGTCAACGAAAAGTATCCTATAGTTTTGATTCCCTGGCAAATAAAGCATAATTCTATCAAGTATACAAGACAGACAGATAGTGACGGTCTAGCTATATAGACGATCGTAGAAGGGTTTATTTTTATTTTTATGGAACTCTAAAAATCGACCATATTCAATTTTTTATTTAGTTGTCTTTTAAATAGGCTATTGGTTTTGCTACGATTAAGAAAACTTTACCCCCATTTATTCCATCGTACATACCATAACTTACCTAAGTAATAGGAAGGAATAAGTAAGTAATAGGAATTACTAAGATATCGATGTATTAGATGGGCAGTGTTTAAAAACTAAAGTTAACTATACTAGACATATCTTTATCTAACGAAGAGACATGAATGTTGTAGTTGCTTTTTGCCACTAAAACCGATAAGAAACAAACAAAGGTTATTTCACGTATTTTTTATTTACTAACTAAGATTGTACACTAATAAATGCAGCTAGAAAACATATTTACAAAACAACACCTCAAAAATACTTCCTTGATCACAATATCACTTAAATGTATGTAGGTGGTAGATAAGTTTTCATTGAAGGTCCTGCTCGGCCTAATGGGGGTAAACCTGATTGAAGTGTTTTTATTGGTGATAGAATAAATTCTTTACGGCTCTGGTAATTCGGATCTGTATGCCTTGCATGGTTGTTACGCTGCAATACCTTGTAGTTTTTAATCACTCCCCGTAATTCTTCATTCTGGTTTATGCTATGTAAGTTATTCCTAAGTTGATTCAAATTTCTGAGTTCATCCTGTTCCTGACTATTCACGCTACGCATATTATTTTTGAGTTGTGGAACATTATAATCATCATCTTGTTCGTCATCTTGGTCATATTGAACGGGAAGGTATCTCATTTCGTTTCTGTTATCATGATTGCCATAGCCGAAAGAATTGCTTTTAGTTTTCACTTTGCTAGACTCAAAATAATTTTTCATGTTTATGTAGTTGATCATATCTGACAAATCCATGGGCTTTTTATTTTTCAAGCTTTTCAGTTCATTGTGAGGTTTTGGTTGGTATTGAATAAGTTTGGGAATTTTGTCGGCTTTGGTTTCGGCTACAATTTTGTTATGAACAACTTTCTTTGGTTCTTCTGTAATTTGGTTCAAATTTTTGTGCTCAGATTTTTTAGGGGCAATCAAACCTTTTAGGAACATGTTTGTTTTAAATATGTCTTCTGTTGTAGATTTTAGAGGTGCAGCTGTTGTTGTCGTTGTAGTTGTTGTCGTTTGTGGATACTCCTCTAACGGTTTCATTGGTTTAAATTCTGATTTCTGCTCATAATCTTCAAGGTTTTGCGGTGCAGCACTAGGATTGTTATATTGTGGTACTTGTGTCAAAAGTTTTGGTTCATTCTGCAAATGCTGTTGTAAATCTTTTGCGTTCGACCAAATGTTATTATAAGAAACTCTTTGTTCCTGATTAGGAACTGATATTGAATTCATGTTAAAACTAGGTTTTGTTGTAGTGTCTACGTGCAGAGCTTTGATTCTTCTGGGTTCATAAATGTTATCGGGACTGTCATTGTAATCGTAAGAGTATGTTACTAAAGGCTTTGGAGAAACGTAATTGTTTTGATTGAAATTATTTGATGTACTTTGCGATACGGTACTACTTTCTTTGGTAAACGAGTTTTCTGGATATCTGGTTGAATATGAAAAAGTTGATGAGGCTTCTGTTGAAAGTGATGGTTGAGAATTGTAGTTTGCTGAATAATAGTCATTTTCGTTACTATTCTGATATTGATTCATTTGGTTCGTTGGCTGATTGATTGGGATTTGGTTGTTTTGTTGATTATAACTATATTGAGAAGATGCGCTGCTGTCTTTCGCGTTCGGTTCAATTTGTGACTGTAACATTTTTGTGTATTGGTCTGGAGTCATTTCGTTGAAGTTAATCATTATATCATCTTCTCCAAACGATCTTGAAATCGTGTTTTTGTCTGGGGCCTGATTTGCGTTGTTTGAGTTTAATCCATACTGCCAGCGCCAGAGCCCTTTATTAGCTTCTTGTTCGGCTTCCTTGATACCTGCGTCGTAATTAATTAATTGGGGCATTGCTTTTTCATTTGAAAATATTCGTGATATTGATTGCTGTTGCTGAGCATTATTTAAAGATGGTACATGTGCGCCTTGAGAAGCTGCAAAGGTTATTTGAGGGGATATTGGACCGTTAGGTTTACGTGACTGATCTATGTTGAACTCACTTTTTGTTTTGACAGGAACTTGAGAACTAGCTGCGACGGCTAAATTGTTATCATTAGATCCTTGACCGAAATTATAAGAAAATGCTTCTGGTGTTCTGCCTGTGAATAGGTTTCTCGGAGGTGGGGGTGCAAAATTATGGCTTTTGTCTATCGAGTTGTCGTATTCCTTCTCATCTTGCCATGACCTTAGGTGCGGTGGTTTCTTAGCTTCTTCTGCCAAGTTGTACTGTACGGCCCTAAAATATATCAAGCACTATTAAATTCTTCAATTTTCTGTATGTAATGCAATTAAGCAAATAAATAGTAGCTTTAATAACTTACCTCTGGATAATTTCTGGAATCGGTGGTGCAACGGGTAGGTGATCACCGCTAGCACGAAAACCATTTGAATCAGCAATGTAGTGTACTGTGTATGTCTGACCATTATCACCGACGTAAGAATATGACCCTTCTACGACTTGTTCTTCTTTTTCAGTACCCATATTCTCCATGTGACTGTGTTGCACGTAGTGGGTCTGATCAGCACCCAAAGCTCTGCAAGCAATTTTTATTATAATATTTTGATAAGTTACTAGCCACTGAAATATTAAAGGTATTTAGTAATCTACTTTAGTCTACTTACTCATAACTGAAACTTCCATCCAAATCCATTTCATTTGACAATCGTAGTATCGGAATCGCGGGTTCCGTGGTGGAAGAAAAACTGAATCCTTGAGCAGGTATGTAGTTCTGATTTGATAAGGATGCTGCTCTAATCTGGTCTATCCCTCGATCGTTTCTATGCGTGTCAACTGAAATTATCATATTCCTTGGGGTTTGGTTGATTGGGTTCGGCGTCGAGGGTCCCTGGGGAAAATCTCTGACTGGAAACCTCATGTCGATTCTATCAATAGGATTATGATAATTCGGCATTTTGGGTACTTGTCTCATTTCCCTTCTCTGAGCTTGTTGTGATTGCTGTGTTTGTGGGCTATTATCAGTTACATTTCTTTTCATTTGTGACATCGGTGGTGGTGTCGATGAGATCCTTAATTTGTTTCTTTCCTCATGCTCTTTTTCATCGTCTTCATCAAATATTGGTACTAATGTGGATGATAAAATAACTGGGAACGGTGAAGGGTATATTGAAGGGGCTTTAGTACCGGTTGGTGGTAAGTATGGAAAAGGGAGATTGTTTGAACTCTTTATAGGGAAATAAGGCACAGGCGTGTGGGACTCAGGTGGGAGATAAATTGAACTATCTGAAGCGAACACTCCTGAGTTTGGTTTTTGGAATTGTGGATGAAACCCATAATGCTGATTGGCTGTGATATATTCTGCATGTTTTAGTACCAAAGTTGTTAATATTATCTGAAAGTAGATTTAAGTGATTAGTCAAAAACTTACATTCCAATCGAATTATCCTTAAAATCCAAACAAGGCACTGTTCCAAATCACTCTTACACTTACCAGCTTCATTTTCGAAGCTGTATTCCGAATTTAACTTTCAGAATGAAAAATGTGTTCACGTCACTCTTTAACACTTGTAGAAAATAGACTGATAATGAAATTGAATTCCGCATATATTTATACGCACGCGATCAGACTGTGGCCAGGCATTCGTGAAAGATCGCCTTGCTCCAAAGCGGTTTTCTCCTGTGTTTCAAGCAGAGTTTTTGCGACAGTTTTCCTGACTCGGTTGATAATACGCTGCGTACAGAGTTGTAATTATTAGTTTAGAGCATCCATGATTCGTGTAGTATTCTTAGGCAGTAAAGGTTCTAGATAAAATAGGTACTTAATGATTTACCTTGAATACTGTGCTGAATTTAAGGGTATTTTCTTTAGCCCCTCATCCGTGGCGCTGCCCAATTAGTATAATACGTGAAAATAAACGAAAGATTACACGCTAAGATTTTGTACAGTTTCAGATGAGCACTAGCAAGGCATTCAGGTAAGGAACACGTTGTCAATGTTAATACATTCATGGTAGATTAAACTTTAAGCGTAATCGGAATGTGCAAAATATAACCAAGCGCTTCTATTTTTTTTAAATTACGTAAGATAACATGTTTTTGGTTATGTCCTTTAGGGGAATGTCCGATAAGTTGACCAAAACGCGCAAATTTTATGTGAGATCACCCGGGTTCGCATGATGCAAGGTCCGTAATGGTCGTATGGTCAATGTCATTGGCCTGAACGACCGGTTTTTGTGAGTTTCGGGGGTTACGCCCTTGCACGGATTTGTGCATATTTGTTGCAGGAATAATGAAAAATCTTAATATGTAAGCCTTACTAAAACAATAAAGTTCGGTATAAAATTTAATTTGGGCTTGTATTATTTATTTTTGTGATTAAAAAGGGAAATATGTGCTTTCTTCTTGTTTGAGATCTTCATATTATACTCCTACTTTGTTTGATCGTCAACTAGATGCTCAGCTATATTTCATAGTGTCTTCTTGTACAGTTTGTCTGATACATATTCTTTTTGGAAGTTAACCGTCGAATCGTCTCATCATCCGCTTCTCAGAAAACAAGATGGCTCGTTAGTGTTTAAGATTTAGTCCTTTTGCTGTCTACATTCTGTATTCAAATTAAACATCACGCTGTTACCGTAAAAGGAAGCACATTTTTTTGGCTGTCAATGCATATTTTGATGACAATGCATGTAATTAATCTTTTAAAAGGAAAGCTATCTGAGAGAAAAGGAAACTAGAATTTAGTGCGCTATAATTTTGGCTTAATAGGTACGAATTTCGATTAATGCTATTTTGAAAGTTGTGTCATTTGAACTGTATGATGATTTACGTACGAGTATAATCATTGTCCATGGTATATCTAAATATTTGTGGCCAGTTCGTGTGCAACTTAATTATGAAACAAGATTGCTTTATACAAGATTAACTTTGAGGACTTCTCAAAAAGAAAAAATAATTACTAAGTACATCTTACTGCGTTCTTCTGTTATTTATTGGATTACAAACAGTGAATTAGTACGTGCAATGATGATCAATATTTAGATAATAACACTATATTAAAACGCAATGATAGTATAGATCAAATTATATGCTTGAATTCAAAGGACTAATTTGTGTTGTGAAAATTGTATTTATCATTTATCTAACTTATTATTATATTATTTATAAATATTGCATTCTAAATCAATTATTGTTTTAATTTAATTTACAATTTAATAATAATATATAATATGATTGTTACAGGTACGTGATTATGTGTAATCTTCTTCAAGGCAAGGCATTCAGGTAAGGAACAAAAACACAAACATTTTTATACAGAATTTCCATTTATTTTAATAAAATTATCACTGTCTTTGAACATTCTTATATCAGTATCACAACCTTTCGCACCAACAGTAATCATATTCACAATCCAAATATCGTGAGTAAAATAACTGCTATTTCTACAACTCTACGCTTATCGTTCAGAGGTAATTTTTTCGTATACCTATAACTTAATACATCAAGACTTAGAATCTTTGAGTATTAATCTCAATAAATTACAAGAGTTCGGGTTTGGTACAATTAACTAAAGGACTTATTTACCGTAAGACGGGTAGTTCGGTTGGGGGTTGTACGTCGGCTGGGATGGGTAGTAAGTCGGCTGGGTCGGGTAGTAAGTAGGCTGGTTTGGGTAGTAAGTCGGTTGGTTTGGGTAGTAAGTGGGTTTTTCCGTGGGGTAGTATCCAGGATTTGTTTGGGGCTTGTTTTTTTCGGCTTCCTGCTTCGCTGCCTCCTCCTTTGCGTTCTGCTCGATGGCACTGTAAAATAAATTAATGGTTTATTAATTCGAACCGAAAATGTGCTGAAGTCTTTTTATGTGATGAAAAATTGTCGCTGTCTAGAAAAGTCTGGGAAAGTCTCGTTTTTATCGCATTTTTCGCACCAAAGGTCACAGGTCGCTGTAAAGATAATGATAAGCTGAAGAAAGCGCTCTTTTACGACTAAGATAAGAGTAAATGTTCCATAAAGAACTTTCAGTGAACGCTACGCAGTTCACTAACAAAAGAAAACTATAGTATATACACGATATGGGCTATAAATTGAATGTAATACGCAATAAATATATTTTATTATTAGTTACATACGTGCAGAATTAAATATTATTTCGTAAGATGTTATGGTCCATTAATCCTTTGTATTTTAGGATAATTACATAGCTGTAAAATGATATATTGTGTCATTAAAATTATAGTCAGACAAATGACTCGTCAGATCTAAGTAAGGGTTCCCTAAGTACAAATTATAAGCAATCATGTCCAGAATTTTAAAATCATTTTCAAGCTAGGTTTTAAGCACTAAGAGCGGTCCCGCACTACGTCCGATCCGAATCCGACCCGTCTCCGTCAAAATATGTAATTTGATTTTTAATATGGAAAACCGGACCGAGATTGACGGACGTAGTGTGTAAGCTCTCGTACACATAGTACTACAACTACGCCGGAAACCATTTTGACGGAATCCAGATCGGATTCGGATCGGATGTAGTGCGGAACCACAATGTGCGGAAACACAATAACACAATATTAACTACACTATAATCACTGTTTTGGTCGAAATCAAAAAAATAATAATATTAAAACCATACGAATTTCAGATTACTGCTCTGATTATTAGCTCTGATTATTGAAACCATAGATTACCTTACGAATTTCAGATTACTGCTCTGATATTTTAAAGATACATAATGCTGTAACTTATTTAGACGACGAGACACAAAAGTCAATACACATTCACAGTCTTTTCAAGAGACTCATGTTCATTTTCCTTTCACGATACTTTTAGTCTCGTCTTTTATTTGTTTCAGCCTTTTGTATCAAAACAAAGCATATCTATGTCTATTCCTTTTTTACTTAAGCCCTGTCAACATTTTGATTAAGTATAAATATAATACACAAATTATTTTTTATATTAAATAATAAAGTAGGTATAACTCTATTAATAAAATGTTACCAATTTTCTTATTAATTATGTTTGGAATCTGCAAGGAAAGCGGCACAAGTTTTCTTTCCTGTTTTAAAACAACCTGCGTTTCTAAATTAATGGTGTTCGATTGATTGACATAGACAAACTGCTATGCCTAAGTAGTACGAAGTAATTTACTAAAGTAGTCCATATTTGTCTTATTAGGTTATGAGTACCCGCCATTTATTATGACGTATTACAAACAACTTTTCCCTATTATTCACTGGATACTCTCCCGGGAAGATGCGAGGCTAAGAATACACTGCGATACAACGTATTTTTGCAGAAATGAAATATATCACATGTCTTGGTCTTGGTATGAAGTTATTTCTAGGGACAGATTGTTTCGTACAAGTCATTATACTAATACTGTGACTGTGTGGCAGGACTTGTTCTAGATATGACATTGTTTTTATTTTCCTATCTCCTTAGCCTTGAGTGTTTTTTATGACATAATTTCATTCTGTGTATTCCGTAAAAGGAGAAGCAGCAATATATTATATACGCCACATTTTAAATCTTTAGATCATTCACTTATTCCATTATACTTTTTGAAGACCAGGTACTGCTATACTTCTTGGCTTTATTAATAAAATAGCATGTCAGTAGTTTACTTCATAAATAAATGGAAGTTCTCTGCTGCTTTAGAAATTTCGCTTATAATTCGGTTACTCCGGCATTTTCCCGATAAAATGATGCCTAAAATAACTTACTGGAATCTTTGAGGCTAGCTTAAAAGTAATCTTGTTATTATTTAATGAAGCTGGCAAACTGAGTGGGTGTCCAATCAGTTTAGTCTATGCTTTTAGTGTATATTTAACAACAATATGGAGTTTTGAGATTTCAACGTTACTCTTACTACTTTAGTCCAAAGTCGTTCAAAGTTGCTCTACATCAAAAAATACTATGGTATGTTTTAACGACTTTATCTCAACCTTTATGTTTTTTCAAGTTAACGTTAACTTTTACCAAGCTGGAATAAAACAACGACCTGTGCATGTCTCCAGTTTGCTTAATCTATGAGGATTTTAAGTATGGCAAATTTCTGTTTCCTATTGATGCCATCAAATTATGTAGTTTCAAATTTAAGTTTTTTTTGTTATGAATGTTATGATAGATGTGGCGCGTCTCCTTTACCAGGTTAATAATTAAATAATAAAATAAAAACCTACGCCTGGATCGCTGGCGGGATCGGCGGGGGTGTCGGCAGATGGTCACCAGTCGCATGGAACCCGGTGTGGTCGGCCCAGTAGTGGACAGTGTAGATCTTGCCGTCGGCTCCAGGGTATGAGTACCAGCCTTTCTTCACAATGCTCTCGTTTTCCGTCTTGGGGTTCGTGAAGTAACCCTCTTCTCCAACGTGGGTGCCGTCCGCGATCTCGTATCTTGAGAGAAAAATGTATTTATTAATACCTAGTTGTCATGTCATTGTTACCATCACTGCAACTCCTATCTCATGTTAAGCCAGGATCTCCAATGGAACCGTCACACCAGTGAATGCCACGAGTAAGTTATTATAGGATAGAATATGTATAGTATATCTATAATTTCAGAGCTGTGCTTCTGACGGTCGAGTCTTCTCTATTCTTCTCTACTCTATGTGATTTTTTTGACCTCTCGGTACGACACGACACCAAAATTTTATTTATTTGGGCTATGAACGACCTTATTGGCTTTCCTCTTTTCTTACTTACAATAGAATAGATAACTCTTTATTGCACACCATAAAAGAAATTACAAAGCAGCTTACACAGAAAGATGTATAATGTAGGTGGTCTAATCGCCGAAAGCGATCTCTTCTAAAAAATCTAGCTGTAAGATTCCCGAAAACTGTTAAATAAAATAAAATCAAATCAAATCTTCGGGTAAGTATATAAGTTAAATTGTCTTGAGTCCCGTGACGGAATTCATACGTAAAAAGTATATGGAGCTATGAGTAAACTCCATCAATAATTTTACGCATTCGTCTATGAGTAAATATATTTTCAAAGTTAGCAAAAACAGTATACTGATAATTTTTGTTTTCGTATAATACCTACTAAAAGCAAAGCCAACGACCGAATGCATAAAATTACGCTGGAAAATGTTTTTTGTGCTCCTCTTAATAAGTGTAGTGATTATTTACCAATTAAGGCAGGTGCTAAAATCAATACGACTCCGAACTTGCCAAATGTTTCTCTACTTTACATCAATATTAGAATACTTTTTGCCCCTGTGCCATATAATAAATTACTTGAAATAAAACTTATGTAAATTCAAGCTACCGAAATTGGACATTACTGCTAAGTGTAGTTTTATCACTCGCAAACTAATCTGACAGTTGCGATCTTTATTACTTGAACGAACGACTCGATCATTCATTCATTTGTCATTATGTCATTCGGTCAGTGACCTATCGATTGACTTGAATTAAGATTATCTTCAGACAGGTGACTCATTGCGTTGGTGATAATTTATATATTAGAGGAATTTAATAAATTAGGATCAAGTACGCGAAGAAATCTGCTAAGGGATAAAAACTTTACAATTAGTTCTTGGCAGTTTATGGCAATGACTTCAGCAAGTCTTTACAGCAACAATGTAGGGTAATTTATTCACATTCTACAAATAGGTTTTAAAAATAGAGATTTAAAATATTAATTTGTATACGGCACAACACAATCTATATTCAAATTTATGAAAAAGGCACATTTTTTCATGTTTCCACTAAAAAATCTTCCTTGATATTTAAATTGTAAGCCTGTTGAGAGGAATCATTATCTAAAGTTCATTCACTTTCTTTTCAAGGGCAGGACAGAGGCTGAGCTTGGTTTCTAACGGCAAATTTAGCCCGCAAATTAACATTCCTATCACATGGTGTAAAAAACCCTGTAAAAGGGGATAATTATGGTGCTCGAATAAAACACACTTTCCCATACAACGACAAGATCAGCTGGTACAATTTTGTATGTCACAGGACAACCACAATCACAGAATAAAATTAATGGTACAAAACGTGTTTTTTTTAGATTTCGATGTTAGTTCCATGCAAAGAGTTGTGGCATTTGAGCACCAGAATAATCTCCTTTTTAATCGATTTGAGTTTTTTACATATTGCGTATATTACCGACTGCACAAAACTGTATTTCGTTTATTTATCTTGAGGCCGATACTTTTCGGGCATGTGCCAGAACAGTTAGGTAGCGAATTCGCTATAAAAATAACCGGATTTTGCGTGATTTTTATGACAAACTTATACAATGGCTGGTTCGACCGTTAGACGTTTGGACAGATTCTGTTCCGATGATTTGCATTTTTATTTACCTAAGTTTATGTTCATCGTCACTGACCCAATTCTGGTGGAATTTGTAAACCTGTGTAAAAAATCGTTTATAGTAAAACGTAGGCATTCGAATTTTATTTCAGAAAATTTTGTTTATTTATAAACTAGCTCTGAAATTTTGTATACCCTTTGTGATATAAAAGTTACTAAGTTTAAGCGTAGAGTTTTTTAAACAAATGATTATTCATACACATTATTATTATAAACAGTCGTTTAAATAATATTTGACACATTTTCTATGGGAATTGTCGGCTGTTTAAAAATTGGCAAACTCTGGACTAAAATAAACAATTGCAACTAGCCGTATAATTTTTATTTAATAGCTCTCGTGTGAAGCCGGGGCAGATTGCTAAGTAGAAAATACTTTAGCTTTGGTAGCGAACACTGGCCGGCAGCGATAAAAAAATATTTTCAATAAATAACGATATATAAAATGTTAATCATTTTTATAAGATGTATTTGATTTTACTGGACTTAAAGTTTTCTCCATCATCATAACAAAAGTCTGTAGGGTTACATCATTTTTTTTTAACTCGCGAATAGCAGACCTATTTTCACGATCTTCTATTTATTAGATTTTACTCTTTTTCGAATATCGAAACAACTATCCATGATCCTAGTCACCATAGCACACAATTGGGGTGCTTATTAAAAAAAAACATCGATAAAGCTGGTGAAATGGGGGATAAAAGTTAGTATGGGAAATCTGGCATTTTTGCAGATGAAGTCCCGAAACAAGTAATGCTACTTTTTTGTAGGAATAATAATAAATGATCATAGAAACTGAAGAAATAATAATAGGAACTAAAAATACACTGGGTTCGTGGGGTCCCAACGCAACGAAACCTCTTTTTCAAAGAGATTCCCAAGAGCTGGCAGCTGCCTTGCTCAGCGTATAAGCATAGCTATCCAGTGCGGTAATGCTGCGAGCATCCTGGGAACCTTGCCACAAGGACCTTTTTTTATAATTTTTGATAATTTATCTTAATATTTAGTAATAGTAGTTGTTCCAAACTAATATACTACTTACTCATATTTGTAGCTGCCATTATCGCCATAGATTAGTTCGTTCTTGATCACTGTACTCGGCGTGGTGGTGGAACTGGGGCTGTAAGTGGGGGCCCATGTGCTTGGTTTGTAGTTGTTGTTAGGGTAGTAGTTGTTTGAGGGGGGAACGTAGTTGTTGTTCGGGGGGTAATACGTGTTTGAAGGGGGAACGTAGTTGTTGGAAGGGGGAACGTAGTTGTTGGAAGGGGGAACATAGTTGTTGGAAGGGGGAACGTAGTTGTTGGAAGGGGGAACGTAGTTGTTGGAAGGGGGAACATAATTGTTTGAAGGAGGAACATAGCTATTCTGAGGAGGCGCGTAGTATTTACTCTGCGCGGTGTTTTGGTTTTGAACGTAGTTGTATGCACTTGCTGCTTCTTGTAGTGACTCCTTTGATGTTTTGAGGAGTTCTACTGATGCAGCCGCCTCTTGATCCTCTATTTCTTTATCCGTTTCGGTATCATTGGCAAAGGCAAGTGCCAGCACGATGGCAAATATGCAAAACTGTAACAAATGCAAAAATATTACTAAAGGTAAATTAAATTTCGCTCACAAAAAATATCGACTGTGCCATCCGGTGGGACTCGAACCCACGACTCTTCACTATTCGGGAGAATGCTCTTACCAACTGAGCTACGGAGGACGTTCTTCAGTCTACCAATTTTTGTAAGTGCTTGCTACGCCAGTGAGCCGGTTCGATTTCATCGATACGTGGGGAATATAACTACATTCAAATTTAATTTAATTTCGTAAAAACTTGCATCAAATTGCTTGAGTTACAAAAATAATTTTAAAGACACCTTATTTTAGAGACCTGGAATGTATTTTTCTGCTGGTAGTATTCTTCGTCCATCGATAACAAATTATTATCGAGTTGTTAAATTTTTAAACGTGCGAACTGTTTCAAAAGGATTAATCAGATAACAATGACACGACATCTAATTAAAATGGTCGGCCAATTTTTTGTCGGCATGGTTTTTATGAAAATATTTTATTTAACTGCTAATTAATGTGTAACATTATATTTATGTGCTTAAGTTCAAATTATATTGCATTGTTTGCTTAAGTAATTATAGCTGTAATTTATTTGAAAACGTTGTGTCTACCTACAATAAATTATATTCAAAAACTTTAAATAAATACTATAAACATTTCGACTACAACTTACTAGCGTTAGGAAATAAAATATTGAATTTTGGTTTCAATACAGTAAAGTGAGTGCAATTGCATTTTTTAAACTGTCCGATTCATACACAATATACAGTATTTTGTAATTTCCATAATCAGGTTTTGTTGCACAACCGAATTTTCTATTTTATTCCGAATAATATTTCCAGATTCTTTAATTTTTGATAACCGTTCCAAAATCCAATTGATTACACTTTAATTATATTAATTATTCGCGATTGCTAAAAACCTTCGAAGGGTCGAATTCCAAAAAATCCTTCAGCAACAACACTTTCCGACCAAATTCTGTTCACACTTGAAAATATATTTTATTTATGTTAATTGCAAATTTCTAAAAGCGTAAAGGACTCACCAGTTTCATCTTGGGGTCCTTTTACAACGACGACGAGTCCGACACTGTGGTTCAGAGTATGTTGCGTAAAACTTTTATAGCACCACGCAGGATCTCGCCAACGAAAATTCCGTATACGACAATGACCTCCGCTCGATGTGATTTAAAATATCTAGATTAGGGTAAACTGATTTAGTCATCTGTGTTTAGGTACACCAGGCCTATGAGGATACGAGCGTTGAATGTAGGTTTAATGTACAAGGTTTTTTATGTCTGGTGTGAACTTAAGGATACTTGAGATGTAACATGGTATTAAGTTGGAAGTTAACCATACGTTGATAATGGAGATCGTAAGGAAATGCAAGGTTTTTGAATGCCTCGCAATAAGTTTGAAGTAGAACCAGACCTCTTGACAGAATTTAATAATTACTAAGTAGAGTAAGAGTCTTTTTGCATTTCGTTACACTAATTAAGTCTTCAGGATTTTATTAAATCTGACCGATAAAAACTATTAACGTATTTTTTGATTTGATGTGACTAGATCGAATACTTATGAGACTTCATAGATTTTATCTATTGTATTTAGACCATGTTGGTCTTAAACTTTTTACGCACTGAAAAAATATAACCTAAATACGAGATGGCAATCAATTAGATTCTTTTACTACAATTTGAAGCTGCATATACTAATATAACCTACGCTCAGGTTATTACAACTTTAATAATAGCTGCCCAAAAAGGTATCTAGTAAGAGGGATGCCCCTTACCACATATACCAATAGCAAGTAACAAACCTAACAACTTCCCATTGGTCCCTTACTATTAATGTACGTCCATAATCTTGTTTCTTTTTTCTATATTGAACTTGTATATTTTTCAAACAATAATAAATTTAAATGAATGTTTTTTCTGACTTTCTTAAAACTATTCAAAACAATTTGACAATAGTAACAGTCTAATTTTAATGTAAGAAATACATAAACCGAAAACCAATGGGCGGCTAAAAATATCTAAGATTACTATTACGTTGGGTACTTACCACGTTTCATTCATAAATGCAGTAGGCGTAATGTTTGTTATACGGTTAGAGTATGGGCTGTCCAACCGTTGTGAATTGGTCTAATAGGTCTTTGAAGGTCTATCACATGCAATGAGTGAGTCATTTTGGTTTTTCGGTCGTATGTGCATTTTTGTTTAATAATCGTACTTACATAATACAGACGGTAGGATTTAATTGCACCACGTTTGTTAGAGACAATGACTACACTTTAAGACCTCATTAAAGTTAACTAATTTTACATTTACTGGAAAGCTCAGTATATTCAGTCACCAAACCTCACTTACCTATCCGAGCCAAAAATGGCGAGCTTGAGTGATAATAAATGTAAAGAGTGGATGCAATGCACTGAGCATTTTGGATAATAAGTCAGCCTATTAGATCCCACTGCTGAGAAAAGGCCTCACCTCAACTATGAGGAGGAACGAGCCATACTCCACCACGCGGGCTCAGTGCGGATTGGTGGAGGGGTGTCTGTAAGGCAAGTGACAAACCTTACTGTCAGATGTTATCAAGCCGCCCTAGGGCCTCTGACTAGGCTTAACGACTAATACCACGGATATTAGCCGGGAACAACTGCTTAACGTGCCTTCCGAAGCACGGAGATACTTGTCATGGACGTCACTTAAATGGTCGGAATGGTCACCCATCCAATCACGACCGCGCCGTGGGAGCATTTTGGATAAAGGGGTTCAAAACAATTTTCGTTTAATCCTGTAAAAGAGTAAAAAGCTATAACAGCAACTACAGAGATTTTTATTTTAAATACATACTTATATTTAGGTGCCAGCCTTGAAATACATAGTTCATTCGAAAATAAAGCAAATTAAGGTCAGCGTTCCCATTACCAGGATCTAAATCACAAAAAACTAAAAAGCTTAGCACTAACTAAAGTTTAGTTTAGTTTCCCACACAAACTGGTCCATAAATAATTAGTTGAAACTGGTTAAATCAAATTGGTTCACTAAAATAATTATTCGAGTGTCTGTTTTACTAATTTTGTTTGATTGCGTCCTCCAAGTAAAAAAAGTCGCGGCACAAAAATGGAACGGCAGCTTATTTGAAACGCGTTATCTTTACTTGTTGTTTATACACTCCTAGTAAACATATTACAACTTTACTCATCGTAATATTTGTGATTGAACCTAGATTGTTTATTGCACAATGACATTTATGACCTCTTTCCTCATCTAAGCATTCATTTCTTAATGGTCAATAAGGCTATTGTAATTTCTGATACCATAAAAAAACGATTACTCCAACAAACGTTCATGAATAGTTATCAGCGTTTTAATTAGTATGACCGCTAGAATATATACTTAGAGGAAGTAATTATTCATAAGTCACTCAGAGAAAAGTGCATTTCAAAATACAAATAATCCTTTCAAATCACAAGACCAGACAAGCTGTTAAAGTTAGTATGAAATCTTCGTCACAGGATCGAAAACATTGGAGTCATCAGCCACAACAACAACAATCTCCAAATTCACAACACAATTATGGTTGTTGCTTTTTACGATTATTCAAATAAATAAGAATAAAAACAGTAAGAAAACAAGAGCTTTCACGAGAACACCCATGTCAAAGTATAAAAACGTAACTTTAATTCTACATAGAGGCCATTAATAGACTACAGGCCCATGTCCAAAATTGATGGGTTATATGAACCACCAGGTGACGTATATAGGACGATATAAGAGCATAAAATAATAAGATTCAGCACTATGCTGTCACTTGTAAGCTGTCCAACGTCACCTGGTGGTTCATATGACCCATCCATTTTGGACATGGCTGTAGTCTATAAAGTCCTTATAATCAGAACCTTTTAAGCAATACATACATAGGGTATTAGTAAAGTCAATGGCTGTAACGTAATTCTTTATTTATTTTAAAAAGATAACCTAACATCAATGTAACACTTAGTAGTTTATTTTACTCATTATAATGCCTCACGAAAATCTTTTTCAAACAAATTCAGTGCTTAAAGTAACGAAAGCATATAATTTAATTGTGCCGTTTATCTTGCCCCTAAGTGAATTTGTATCGAAACAATAAAGAATTAAAGGTTGGGTATGCGTTTTGATTATCAATTTGGTGACTGTATAAAAAAAATAGTTTTTTTTAAACTTAAAAACTGTTTATACGTATTAGCTTTACTAATATATATTTTTTTCCAAGTAACACACCAACTTAACTAGCTATCTGCAAAACTACAAGAGAATCAGAACCTGCTAGATACTTCCTGTTGGACTAGGATAGTGATATTTAGCAAAAAGCAAGGTCTTTCAGCACAAATTCAGGGAAAAATACGAAAACAGCAAAAACTTATATAATTGCAATTTCACAAGTTTGAAATCCTACAGTTTTTGAAGTCATTTTAATATAGATTATACAAACTTTTTCCGTAGTTCTCATAACCAATATCGAGACATAAAAATAATAACAATTTCTTGATCATAAATACGCAAAACATGGATATGGATAGCCTTCCAAACCAATACACAAAATAAAAAATATTTTAGGGACGCAAGATAAACAATAAAACAAAATTTGACATAATAAACCTTTTAAAAGACCCCGAGCATATTGTAAATATGATTTGAAATATTTCATGATGATCCTTGTAACGCACTCTGACATTATTGAGTTACTTACGTTATCTTGAATCTGTCTTTGTGGTTGACAAAAGATATATTACTTTGAGACACAATTTATTTAATATGGAAAATGTACGATAAAAAATATATGGGAGGTCCCAATTAGCATTGTTTTCAATTTTTATTTCGTATGTCATATATTTTTTATTGAAGTCGTTAAACAATATTGCTTGTTGTAAATGAATTGAATAGGCATATTATATTGATTTATTAAATGATCTTACTAGATTATTAGCAGTTATATGTAAGACGGAAGCAGGAATTGATGAAATCACTAGTCTGTTAATCTTATTTCTCCAAGAAATAAATTGCTTCAATAAACACACCAATTACCTAGCCCCAAACTAAGCGTGAGCTTGTGCTATGTAGACTAGGATAACGGATAGACATACTTATATACGTTTATACGTCCATGATGTCCACGTCCTTAGGTACAAATGTTCGTGCTCATCACGCAAATGAATGAAAATGAAAGAAAGAAATGTATACATACGAGTATCACGTGCGGCTACTTTGTTTTGCGATATCTGGTAAAATTAACTATTTAACTATGACTGTAGTATTTTATTGCATTTAAAAAAGTATTTAACTAGCAATCTTTTTACGATCTACTTTAACCGGTGAATCTCCTGCCTTTTAACCGAATACCGAAATTATAGCACGCAATAAAATACCATTATAAAAAATATTACATTATTTATTCATAACTGTGTGAATGTATGTTGCTCATATAATTTTGTGTAACGGTACCCAATATGTGTCTATAATAGCTAGATGTAGCATAACAATCATCTAACGCGTGTAAAGATGTTCTTGAATTTTGAATGTTATTTGAGTGAACGATGAGATAATGAATGATACACAGACGCACGCTTTAACGATAAATTATTCGTGTTTAGCTACTTTTTCGATAACTTTCCCTTCGTTCTTTTTTCGGTCTATGTATGAAAATAGTAATTTTATGGCGAATGGTTCTTTAAACTGTGACTGTAATTATATTTTCTTTTTTTTTACTTGAATCTCTATATCATTGCAGTTAGATGACGTTCTGTCTTTGTCTAACTAATGCACGACTCAAAAGGGATATAGTATTTTGATAAAAATAATGTATTAGATACTAGTATTTTAACCATGTGTTTAGGAATCAGGCCCTACAACAACATTGTAAGTTAGTAACATAGTGGTAGCCAAAAGATGTGCATGCTCCTTACTAATTGTATATAGACTTGCATCATGTGCTGGTTCAATCAACTCCCCGCGTGGCTGGGTCATATTCAAATTCAAATTTTAGTTAGATCTTGGACAGACGATACTGGCACGTATGACCTCAAACCGTTAACTTTTATTTTCCGGCTATGTGATCCGAATTCGTGTACCCTTTACGTCATATTTGTCTTTCAACCAAGCGTTGGGATTGCATTTGGGAGTCGACCTACCGTTTTTGGCAAATATCGTAAATCATTTGTGTGGACCTTTTCCTCAATTTTCGTAAATCTTTGAACACTGGCCATTGATAAACTTAGCGGTACTTTTTGAAGATGCATCGACGTTTTGATAAGAGAGGCCATTGACTCCATCTGGTGTCTTCGACTTTATGGCAGAATTGTTCGGGAGGTTTATTAACAACATTCAGTACCTCCTAGGTACCTTTAAGATATGTAGACAGAAAAAGGTTGACGCTATTGAACATTGAGACCATTTGCTTCCAATCTCGAAAAATAATTTTTAAAAACTTTCAATATTAACTGCAGGTGAATGACTGAAACCAAAGCTGAAATTAAAAATAAATACTGAGATTTATGTTTTATTTTTATTACATATTGCAATGCGCGGAATTAAATAAATACAATTTTGTTACAAATTAATTCTCGCACCCTTTTCGAATACCACAGAGTTATTTGAAAAGATATCATTAAATGAAAAGCACAAAGTTTGCGGTCAGTGCGAGATAACTTCAACAATAAGCTAACATTTTGATTTATTGAGGACTTCCCTCCGAGAAAGGAAAATAAATTCACTCACTCCATACAAATACTTTGCAGCAGAAAGGATTTAGTAGCTGTAAACTGAGCACGGTAAAGGATTTATGGGTCGGATAGTTTATCAAAGTTGAATTAAATGTGTTCAGGATGTATCAACTTCAACGGCTAGTGAGTGATGAGTAACCCTGCAGCCTCAGCCAACTGGAAAAAGCTCGGAAGCGAATCTTATTTTTGCTACCAACGCTTTGTCGTAAATGTTAATAGAAAACGGAAAGCAAATGATCATTTAGTCGTTTCGTGGCATGACCACGACCCTCAATTAGGAGACTAAGGACTGATTTTTAATAGTCAGTTGAAATATTCTTGAAAGTAAAATAACATATGTACTTGCTACTGATTTTGAAATGCCATTACCTCATAAGTGATACTTCTAAATTAATGAAAGTTTAAATATGTCGCTGTATATAGTTATTTCACCTGTAACTTTCTATCGGGTCGGGTAGTTGGAAATTGGCGCTAGGAAGAATAAGATGTTTTAACCAGCAATAGACAAAAAAAAATAGCACTAGCAGCAGTTCAGAATCTGGTGTAGAGATGACTGACTTATATAAAGATGATGACACAGATATTGAAGAAAATAATGATTTGGAAAACAAGTGTGTTCTATGTGATGACTACGGGAGAAACAATGAGCTCTGGTACAGATGTGTTATTTGTGGGTTGTGGGCACATGCTGAATGTACGGGTAGTGAAAACTACATGTGTGATATATGTATCAGAAAAGCTTGACCGGACTTAGGCTTCGCTGACTATAAGTTTGACGGCATAAGAACCGTGATGACCGGAATTGTCCTCCATGGAGTTTAACGCCGGTCAATCACTTTTTTTTTTCTTAAGTTGATTATGCCAAAATTACAATTACTATTGATCTCAATTCAAGTCATTCGTTAGAGGATAAGATTACGTTCCTTTTCTAAAAGTTTAATAAAGATAAGTTGATTATTTTATGAGTTGTTTGTTTTTGTCCTTAGGTGACCGGTAATACCCGCTCTTACTCAGAAAATCATACCAAACTGTGACTCGTGGATTACTTGTTTCTGCTCTGTTTCAAAGTAACAGAATAGGTTTACTTTTAATATAGGTACTTACATATATTTATTTAAAAAAATATGGATCCAAACATTGACTTAATAAAATTACATATTTCATTAGGTAAATGTTGATTAAAAGATTCATCATTCACTTACTTGGTCGGGTTCGGCTGACTTTAAAGTTCTGATTCAAAAAATAAATAATTCACTGCGTGTTGATAACCACATTAATTGACTAAAAAATTGCATGTCTCCTCCAATCGGAGGTATTGGTAGAGGAATTTATAAACATCATTAACTTTTATCGCGTGATGCATTAGTTCAGATAAAATTATAACACCACGAAGATTTGTTTAGGAAAATGTTGAATTTGGTCACAGACCATTTCGTAACAACTATTTTTAAAAATATGCTTATCTACTACCACCAAGAGGCTTATAATGAACTACCTGGCTTCATTCAAGACATACTAGTTTTCGCCATCTGTGCCTAGACGATTAATAGTATTTTAGCTAGTGCATAGGCACGGTTTCGAAGAAAGTAGAGCAAACGAGTCGATATAAAAATTAGTAAATAAAAATAGCATTGTTAAGAACATACAGGCCCTAAACTTCTTAAATATTACAAAGAAAAAGATTGCATAAAACGGGAGTATTGAGAATGACTGAGGTCAGCAACCCTACACCGTGGCCGAAAAGATTCCAATTAAAAATACCCTGAAGATTTTATTATCATCTAATGGTATTAATTAGGACGCAAGATAACTTTCGTTTAAGTTTGCAATGAAGAAATTGAAAGCAACCCGTTTCAATGTCGTGCGTGATTTTAATTTGAATACGTAATGGGGTGATTTGTAATATCAACGAAGTAAGTGATGCGTTTATTTGTATAGGTTTAAGTAGGTGTAGTTTAGTATATGAAAACATGTGAATTGATCATAGAATAGTTGTTGAGTGAAGATTGAAATTATAATCGGATATAGATAGATTGCTTAGGCTTGGATTCCACCAAAGCGGAGAGACGAAATGTGCGGTGTTTTCATAATAATAAATATGACAAGTGTTAAATATATAATTGTCTCCACGCTCAAACTCGAGGCTTTGACAATTAACGAGGAAATCTTTTACATTTAAATAATAATGTCCTCCTAGCCGAATTTCGACTACAGCGGCCAATTTCACCAGAGCCAACTGCGCGGGAGTTATCACAGTGCACAACTGTGTGCACTCACTGGCCCTTCACTCCCATAGTCCGGTGAGACTCAATTCGACATGACTGGAGAGAGATCAGGTGTAAAAATCAGTAATCAATAAAACAGCAGAGCCTGTTCTCAGAACCAGTACCTTTTCTTAAAATTATCTATATCAGAAATCATTTTTAAGCATCGTGCAGTTTCAATAACAACATAAGTGTTCGCATGCCTACTCAACTGCTTTAAAATTACTTTGGTTATAGCTTTACGAAAGGAATAAAGCTTTCAAACTAATCTGGCATACAGCTATAACAATGACAATTCATAATATGTCATTGCTAGGAATAACAATCGTAACCTCGAATTCAGGCCTGCCAGTATAGCCACAGAATAAACCTTAGTACGTATGACTTCAACCCCTCTAGCTTATCGAAAGTGTCATTTTTGCACCAAGCAACGCTTTGTTTGGCGCAGAGCGTATTAAATAGAAATTATTATCTGCAGGAGCATTGGGCAACATAAATCATGTCGGTCCCTTGTTATTTTTATCGGCAGTATTGAGCATGTTGTGGTTCGGTCCGCTTAGGGTTAATTATGGTGGGATCCCGGGGGATTGGAAGCGGTGTGTATTGGAATACATTGACGAAGAATTTTCCGATGATCTAATACTTACTTATAAAGCTTATAAAGTAGTACCAATATATAGCAATGAACCTATGTATCTAATCTAGTTGATCACCTTTAGATATGTTAATTTAAGATAGGGCCCTAACGGTTACCGCCGTGTAAGACTAAGACCCGAGTTTATCAATTTGAAATAGCCGGTAAGCCTCAACTGACGGTTAATTTGTGAAAATTCCAATAATGCTAAACCGGCTGATTAAAAATTAAACATGTGTTGGTGAACTCTAGGCTAAGATTTTTTATAATACTAGATATAAGCTAGAATATTAATATGCCACTATAGCCACTTCTAACATAAGTTTTAACATTCCATATCTCTCAATTAAGGGGCTAATTAGGTAAAAATAAGAAGTAATTATTGTGATGACGCCATATTTTTATCTTGGTAGAGTCTAAAGGGACTTTAAAGATTCGGAACTTCAGTAAGAAATATCTTTCCAGCGCACAATCTTATTATGTTTATACGAATCAAGTTCAACGAACCCATTAAAACATGCTTTGATGTGTTAATAAAACACAGAACATGACAACTTTATAGAGAAATTTTGATTTACCTAATCTACGACTGGTTGAATTTCCTAGTAACTTCACGCGAGGACGCATTGGGGTCAAAGGTAAAATTTTAATCTTCTTGTCGTGTCGACATTGGCGTAATATTTCTGAGGACCAATACTCAGCATAAATTTTAATCATTATTAATTATTCAGTTCAATTCTATCTGATGACGCTAGACGGTAGTCTCACATTTTACACAAGGGTCAGGATTTTTTAAATATTACACACGAGACTGGTTTCAGAGGGATTACTGACCCCTGACTCATCTTTGTGTTCTGAGATTTTAAGGAAACTCAAAAAATGCTTTACGTAAGATTCCAGAGGTTTATTTTTATTATTTATGCCACTATGCCGTTACGGACTTATCCACCGTTTTCAAAAATCCGCTAACATTTACGATTTCCTTTATTCCAAACGTATCTGTAACGTTATTTTCTTCCTGTAGACTACAATTTACCCACATTTTCCTGTAGACAGATCCCATTGCTAGGCTAAGGCATTACCTAAACTATGAGAAGGTGTGCCTCCTCACAGTCGCTAATGTCGCTAAAAGAGACATACTCTGTTAATTGCGGATTGTGGAGAGGTTTTTGTAAGACAAGGGACCAACCTTACTGTCAGATGTTATCAAGTCGCCCTAGCTAGGGCTTCTGACTAGGCTTTATGTGTGAATTGCACCCGTGCGAAGCTGGGGCGTGTCGCTAGTACAATTTAGAAAAAGTAATCCTTTTATTTTATATCTATATATTTATTATTATATTATAGCTATTTATCGTATCGGTGAGGGAAACATCGCACATTCAGGCGACTGAATGTGTAACCATGATATCCTGTTAACAGTGTCGTGGAGGTCAGATGGCAGTCGCTCCACTGTAATTACCTGGTCTGTCACATCGTGGATCATGGTCCAAAGCGGACCCTGGGCCCTCGCGTGCGAGTGCACAACCAGGATAACGCTAGGATGATGATGATTATAGCTATCACACACTGCAATTATACCTTTGTAATCAACACGTCAAACAACCCGAACAGAGGCCCCGCTCTGAAAATTAAATCTGTAGTGCTACATGTCTACTTGTCTGGTATGGGAGGACATGGCTACAGGCAAAAGTACTTGCCCAGGACTGTATTTTATTAATAAATTCAGGTTTCTGCCCGTCAATTTTTTGCACGTTAAACAAGAATTAAATTACGGTGGATAATGTTGTTTTTCTACGTGGATGTAAAATGGAAAGTCGTTAATATGTCAGTGTGAACTGGCATGGTGATACAGTGATTAACCTTGAACGAAAAGTTTCCTGCATGTATAGTCACGTACGTAAAACATAGTCAAATTGTACAAACAGTATCAAAAGTCAAAGATGTCAAAATCATATTTCCTTCTCAATCTCACGTTAGCAACTTGAAATACTGAGACAGAAGGTAACAAACTGCAATAATATCGAGAACTGAGTGAAATAGTTTTAGACAAGAGTAACTGATACGAATGAAAATCAGTGTAGTCACACCTTCTTATACGAATCGAGAAATAGCCTGAGTAAGATCTACTCTACACATATTAAAACTTGTCAACAAAATAGCTATTAGCTTTATCATTGATTAATTCCATAAAGCGTTATATCATTATGACGCACTTGCTAATAGCTACGCTAACTCTTGAATAGTTTGTTGAACTTGACTTATGTGACAACAGACTGAGACCAGATTTTAGAGGTGTAAGCAGTAAGACAATATTTTAAAATAGTATGCATTTAGTATGCATACGCAAAAACTAGACTTCTAATATGAAAAAAAAAAACAACTAGGACTCGTTTAAGTCTAAGCGAATGAATTTTATTAAGAGAGGTGCTTTCATTCATTCAAATTAGATTAATTTATTTTGCTGTCTGGTAGATTAATTACTAAATAAGCCCTCTGATCTATTAAAACAGCTATACTTGCATCATTCCTGTAAATAAGTTTATTATAAGATTAATAGAAAAAGGTACGTCCTAATATAGGTAGAATAAGAAGTTTAGAGTTTGCAATTAACTGATTCATATTGTCTTCGTTTGTTGGTTTATTTATATCTCGTAAGTTGACTGACTGTGAGTCCATTTTTGCATATTTTGTTTGTCTGATTCGATATCATATATCTTCTCCAAATTGCACACGAAATTTATAGAGCTTCGATTCTAACTAACTTATACGCAAAGTAATTATTATTGACATAATGTTAAAGAGGTAAGATTTATTACTGTTGTAGTAAAAATGCAAACAAATTCCGACTAATATTCTGTCCACGTGAGTCCATACTTGTACTCCATAACAGTGTCAATGTAACTTGTTAGACAAGTATATTTTTAGACCAACAGTAGGTACGCGAAAGACTTATAATAAAATAACACAGTGAATTTCACTCGTCTAAGAAGAGAATTTAAAATGAGAAGTGGGATTATGGGGTTAAGAAGACGCCTATTTAGAAGGATTTTTTTAAATTAATCCATATGAAACAAATATGATACTAGAATTTATGATTATAAGGTTTTTTGTTATAATTAATTACTAGGTTTTTTTATATAATATAAGAAAATCGATCTGTTTCCAAGATCGAATTTTTTGACAATTTATCACTATTGGAGTAAGATGACGGTTCTTTCCATAAAAGCCAGCCTATATACACCCACTGCTGGGAAAAGGCTACACCTATATGAAGAGGTACGAGCCTCTTCTTTCCATAATTATGCCTTATTAGGAGAGAATTTCATTGTAAACGTTGCATTAGGGTCTTATTTAATGCACGATTAATTACGCAGATTCGTCCACTAAATTATAATAGGAACCTTCTTACAAACGTCCTAGTTTTAGATCTTATAGGTTCTCTAAAAGTCAATCTAAAAAGAAACAAAAACACTATTTTACAAACTACAGAAGTGCCTACTAAAGATAGTGACGTAAATGTCATTGTTTATTCAAACGGGCCGTTTTACCTCGCAAATGCGAACCCTTAATTTGGCCCTAAGAGACAAGTGCCAAAACAAATGACTTTAATCTTCTGAATAAGTCAACTGAGATTGGATTAGAATGAAAAGTATTGGGCTTCGCAAATTCCAAATAACGTGGTAGCTTTTCGATTCGTGTTTTTTCGGGTCAGTGAACTAAGTAGGTATGTGTTTTATACGTAAAGTGAGTTCTAGCCTAATTTATAATGCTTTTCTGACCGCGAACTTAGGTTTATGATTATGAAATTTTCTAGGCGTTCTGAATAGCCCCGGTTTGTAGAACTGGGTATCCCACAGCTAGAATTTCAAAGTTAAAATTTGACTACAGAATAAACTACGCCCTACTAAACGAATATTAATAGGAATAAAATAGGAGACAAGTACAAAAATACAAAATATCTTTATTTAACTACAAGTAGTTTTTACAATGTGTGTGGGTCTATTTTGTTAAGTTTGAAAAACCTTAAACCTGTATTAGTTGAGACCCCAAATAGTCAAATACTTAAGTAAACAGTGAGATGAAGTGAACCTAACAGTAAAAAAAAAAAAATGTAACACCTAGGTTCATACTTTATACTATTACATTTAGGTATATCAGATTTCGACGAAAATCAGGGTTACAAGGATATAAACAACGCTGTACCTTTGCTATGAAAACGTATTAAAAACACTTAGTTTTACAATAGCCAACTTATTACATTATCTATTGAAAACCATGTATCTACCATACAGCAAAATTACTGTGTCAAACTTCAAAGATATAGTTTATACGTTGTAGTTACACTAAAATCAATTTCAATTTAAACAAGCAAGTTAACCTCTTGGTAACATCAAACAGGTTTAGCAACAACAAAACATAGTTACCTGGTAACTATCTGCCTGAAGTTTCCGCTGAATTTACATATTCAAGCCTTTATGTAGGTCGCATCTAAAACTGTGTCTATGGCGCCACCATAACATGTTATGAGTTGGTTATTGCTTAAGTTTTAATGGTATATTTTAGGTAAAATTAATTAATGAGTTTTCTAATTAAAAAGGGGTACGGGTGTGTAAAATGTACCCTTGCAATGGCACTCGTATCTACATCCCTATATTAAATGATCACAATATTTTCTTACCATTAACGAGAAAAATAAAACTGTTAAAATAACAGTGACAGAATTTTGACCTGAGGAGGATGACATAGAGTTCGATATCGTTTAGGATATTTTGACATATTTGAGTTAGTGTGTAACAATTATGTGTGCATGATGATAACTTACCTTGGATGGACTAGTCTAAGTTACTTACTGATGCTGCATCGGAGTACCTACATATAGAGGTTCAATCTTATTCTTGCTGTTAAATGTATTACTTAAATAAACCTAATTTAATTTTGTAAACAACAGATATAATACAAAACAAAAGACAGTGTGAACGGGTCCTCGTTGAAAATCTAAATTCGTTTACATGGCACCACATTGTTCAGGAAATGTGTGTGTAAAAATGTAGGCCACCGCTATGAAGGCGGGGGACCTTTTTACGTTTCAATTACAGCCAAAGCTCAAAGCTGATTCCATGGTTATTATCAAATGAAAACGTTTTGATGAAAAAATATTTAATATCTATAAAAGAATGAAGAGCTATCCCGCGAAAGAAATCCTAGCTATACCCTTTGCGACAATGTAATTATGAAATCAACTAACAATTTCCACATCTTTCAAAGTTAAATAAAAAAAAAGATACCTAGACTTTATTAGTAAATAAGCACCCACCCATCCATAATCAGTGATTTCTGTTCAGTCAGTTCCTATTATTTATTTATTTAAAAGTTGCAAGTGAGCTTACAGAAAATTCTAAAGTGCTCAGATTGCTAATTTTGATACATAAATGTTACAATGTTAGTAGGTAGACTTAAAATTAACATTAGTTAGTAGACAAAAACAATCTTAATCTATTTACAAAAACACTTGTGAATTTGAAAAAACGTCGACGTCTTGAACAGTTTGAGTTAGGTTAGGTTAGTATTTAGTTTGAGTTAGTTAGGTTATTATGAGGTTTCCTTCGTGTATGTGCAGAGGCTTTCATGATAAATAATTCACAAAGCGAAAACCAGACAGGGCATGAGACATTCTAGCTAATAATAGCGCAGTATCTAGGCATAACATCCATGACACGTCGACATGGAGAATTGTCCACTTAATGAGCTCTATTTTTGTGCTAGAAGAGGGCAGTAAGAGATGATATTAGTTGTAGCATGGTCGAGTTATATTTCGTCCGTTCTACGTACTAGTTATTTACTGGATTGTACATTTAATGAATCGCGGTTAATTTCCATTTACATGTTATTACAACAAGATAAGACATAATACCACCATTTCCATTTACCTGTGACCCTGTCGTTTGAAAGATTATAACATAGGGTATTTTTATATTATATTAATTTCTAATATTTCGATTGCAAAGTGAATGCTTATCACTTAAAGACAATAATTTAGGTTTTTTTTTGTTTGGATGTTCTTTGATTAATTCACAATATTATAGTCAGTGCTAATCTATTCATAATTACTTAAGTGGTTATGGTATCTCCGTTTATAGTACAAAAGTTCCTAGACTGGTTCTGCTAATAAACCTACAAGGGTTTTAGATGAGGTCCTGTCAGAAAATGTTATGTTATGTTGCATTTTTTTGTCTTTTTTATAAGGGAGGTCTATGTTCGGCAGTGGATGTCCTATGGCCGACGATGATGATGATGATCCGTTACTTTCTTCTAACCCGACTACGGTAAATCCCAAAACGAAAGATGTTTTCAAAGCTTTCCATTTATTAATAACACAACAAAAAATTTTGCTTGAGCACATAAATAATACCCAGTGGCTGATCCGTCTGACCTGTTTACTATTAGTTTGGTCAGCGGGTACAGTTACATATCTCCATAGTAACCCGGTATTGGGTTAACATTATTTCAAGCCCTTGTGCGGGTAATTAATACTCTATCGATTGCCCTCAAAAGCCTGTATTTCGGGAGCTACATTTCACACCCGACTCGGTAACTTCCCTTATAGGTTCTTTCTATTGACCTTTTTTCTGGTAAAAAATTCTTTATTAGGGTACATTTTGTAGTCGGTCAGACAGATTCATCAGCGCCCACCATTTTTACGAAATTGTACATTAGTCGTATCATAGAGCTTGTAACCACTAAAAATAATTTTCATCTCACCTGTTCGGAAAGTTGAACCTTTATGTGTAGATAGCCGGGTGGGAAATGGCTTTTCCTACTATTGAATAAAAGGCCACTATCGAGAGTATCGATAGTTATTGCAATAGTCAAAGCTGTATCAGCTATCGATAGTGATTTTAGTATTGAACTTTGACACTATCGATAGTATCAATACTATCATTACTATCGGTAGACTATTGATATTTTATGGATACTTTTGCTTTTGCCTCAACTATCGATAGTCTATTGATACTATCGATATTTTATCGATACTATTGCTTTTGCCTCAACTATCGATAGTCTATCGATACCATCGTTATTTTATCGATACTTTTGCTTTTGTCTCAACTATCAATAGTCTATCGATACTATCGATACTATCGATACTATTGCTTTTGCCTCAACTATTGATAGTCTATAGATATTCTATCGATACTTTCCTCACAGTCAAAATGAAAAATAGTATGTTTATCTCGGGTGAAAGTACCCATTCCACTCTCGAGCTATTGGCGCTCTCACTTCGTTCGAGCGCCAGAAACTTCTCGAGTCGAATAGTCACTTTCGTCCCTTGTATAACAATCTACTATTACGTACGCGCTATGTTTGTGTTTTAAAATTTTATTAAAGTTAGGTACACAAAGGAATCGGTTAAGTTCAAAGAATTCGAGATAAAATCCGAAATGAAAGATCATTTTTGAAATGCAGCTTTTCGAGTTGTTACTCAAAATCCATTAAACCTTTTATTTTTCACGGATTTTCTGGGTTTTAAAAATGTTTTGAAGTCATGCTTCGATGATTAAAAAAAATAGTTTATTTATGTAAATGTGTTTGTATTAAAGGCCAAAGTAAGAAGGTACTACCTAGTATGTCATATTTGAACCAGTTTATTACAATTCTTATCACGTATGTGTTCTTCCATAGTGTAGGAATTAATCTAAATATATTTTAACGTTCAGAGTGACTTCACAGAGCGCAGGTTTGAGTCTTCATGATACCCTTGAAGATTGGCTTAGTGCTACAATAAGGTCTATCTTTATGGTACGCATGCACATGTAGGGAATGTATGATTGAATGACACGGCGAAATACGCAATGTATGGATGACATCACATCAGGATGAACACTGCGGTATCTTAAGACGTGGTAATAGTGGCGATTTTGCTTCAAAAATGTACGGTCTGATGTGCTTGGCGCTGTACTGTCATGTCGTAATGATGCGGCGGTACCTACAAAGATATAATCTTGTCAATTTGTCCTTTTCTTGGGCTATTTTAAGTGCACTTTAGTCATTGATTGTTTGGTTTGCTACGAGTAGTCATTGCAGTTCTTCACTATGAAAAAACTTACCTTAATTAATAACTTAAGTAACGTAATAGTAACTAAATAACTTATCCTACCTTAGCCTAAGCTAATAGATGAATCAAATAGTAGGTACCTTAGCAATTAAAAACACAAGCAAATATAATTTATGTGTCTAAATTACAGGTAATGTTTACTTTTGAATGTATGGTATGGATTGGACTTATTTGGTTAGGAACGACGATACAGAATACTACGTGGGAGTTAAGATCCTGACTTTGAACAACTTTTCGGAATTACCAGATTCGTAGGTTTTAAAAACACATATTACATTTTTTTTGACTGAAATAATGATTGTATTACATAAAAATGGTTAAAAAAAAAGACTTAATTTCATAGCATAACTAACCACTAATTGGGTGAGGCTAAAATATTTGTCGTAGCAGTTTTCATCTTCTATAAGGCAGCATGAAGTTACAAGCTTATTTTGGTAAGTTAAAATTGAGCTTAAAACTGTGAAAAATACTGCAAAAAATTCAGCTTGAAGGTTGAATTCCTTCCAAAAAAATTGGACTTGTAGGTAAGTGTGTACCAACCTTCGCGTCGGATTGACTTAATAGTTGAAGTGACATAAGCTATTTATTTAAAAATTTTACTTTCTTGTTAATGTGTTTTACTGAAATGTAGTACTCATCGTTTTATTAGTCGGTAAATGTGTTTAAGTCCTATATTTGTAGAATAAACAAGTAATTAATTAGCCAAAAGATTACAGAAATGATAAATATGAATAATGAAACTAATATGTATTTTTGTAAAATAAAATTATTTGGTACAGAAATGCTACCACTATAAACAACTTGTCATGCTATTCTGTGATCATAATCATAATAAATGGACATAGTTAACACTTGGACTTCTGGTACACGTGGTTTAAGAGTCTCACGGAGGAAAATAGCACACGTTATTGTGTGTTATCAACTAAGAAATCGACGAAAAAAACATAAGAAAAATATGACTCACGGGGTTTATAACAGCAAATACGCAAATGCATTTCGCCCCTTCAGAGGTAGAATTTTCAAAAATACCAAATTACAAGCTAAATACCACATTTTATTCATGTTGCTTCAAAAGTCGAATTAAAAAAAAAAACCCCATTTTTTACACTTGTAAGGGGTAATTTAAAATAAGTCTTATCTTAGTGCTCACCTATACACTGTAAAAGGAAGCATGGTGCAAAATTTCAAGTTTCTAATCCTAGTAATTTGGGCTGTGCGATATGTCAGTCAGTCAATCAATTAGTTTCCTTTTTAAATATGTAGGTTTACTTCATTGTCTGACCTTAAAAGACCTAATTATACTAAATTTAGATTATTCTAGTAATGATATTCGGGTGACTCTTAACAAACATACCTACGTGATACAGCACTGCAGAGATATTGTCGTCATATCTCACATGTAGCAATCTTATGTCTGGATAAAATTCTGTCTCACTGCCAGTGCATTTTGGGTTTTTCGAGTTCAAGGTTCTTGTATTACATAAGCAAACAATAGTAGGTAGGATCACTGTAATGAATGAGGTGCAAAAATATTTTTTTATGTCTATTAAGATGAATCGTCTTATCTATGATAGTGAAAAAGTGAAATTTAAATCAAAGGGTTAGGCATTCAAAAGTGCCGATGATTGAGCCGGAGGTACAAGATATTGACTTTATCGAAAAAGGACTTGTCCTCTTTTTGTATGGAGGCTGGTTTTTTATTCCAAGATATCACCAACCACCAATAACTTATATTTATCTTTAAGCTACAGAAATATGAAACACGTAACCATAGAAATCAGAATTTTAAACGCCTCCATTTTTGAGAAAAAATATGTTCTGTAACAGGCATCATTCATTGATCACTTAATTGTATTTCCTGGCTGTATGGCTATGTACCATTGCCTTGCCACTGGTAGATAAATACTACTAGTTACTACCACAGATTATATAATAGGTACTACTGTCAATGGAATGTCAATTTTGCTGTCAATTTTTTTTTCATGCGTTAATTGATATAGGCGAAGGTGCGGTTTATCTACAGACAAAGAGAAAAATGTTTTTTTATTTTTATTTTAATAGGCAGACATTTGGCCGCAATCTCATCTGATGGTAAGCGACGATGCGGCCGACGATGGGACATGTCTGTCTAGAAGCAGCCTATTCACTCTTTTCTTAAAGGAATCCAAATCGTAGTGTTTAGGGAACACTTCAGCTGGCAACGAATTCCACTCTCTAGCCGTACGCAAAAGGAAAGACGATTTAATTTTTTCTTTAAACCGGAGGCCTTAAAAATATATTAAGATGCAGAAAGGCTAGTTTTTGTGAACTTTTTCGTATAATATTTAGTTTATTCTGGTTAGAAATATTGACGAATAAAAAACCATTAATGGACAAGTCCTGTGAACAAAGGTTTGTCCTGCCAAATAGCCATATAAATTTTGTAAATAATGTTTAATAGTGTTATTTTTAAGGCGCTACCAAACCTACTGAGTATAATTTATTTGTGGATATTATGAATCACGGTCCGATTTTTACGGTGCTAATTAGAAATAACTTAGGCTGGATAAACAAATGACAGCATTTTAATAAAGAGGAATAAATTAGGCCTTAGTAAATGTATGTTAATCTTGATTTATTTGGCTAAAAAGACAAACTAAAGAGGCATGGTCACGGTTCGCATCTTTCATTGTTTTGTGGTAACTTTAAGGTGCTAAGTAGTAATTAAGTAAACGCTACAATTAAATAATTATCCTTTGCTTTTTAGGTGCAATATTTAAAATCATTAATTTAATTAAATGTACAAGAATTTAACATTTTAAGACAGCCAGAAATATGAATAATGTAGTTTCTAGTTTCACAAGATTAAAAATGAAAAGTTGGTAAAATACGTTTTGTAAATACGCATAAATAACAAGTTATTCAACGCACACATAACTGGAAATCACCCTGGACCGATAACATACACAATTACTGGTACAAAAAATTATCTTGCGCCCACCCTTTTCTCCATAACCATTTAAACCAATTCATACCAAGAACCACATATAGTCCCCGATTTCATTACGCAGGGCTTAACTTATATGTTACCAAAAGACCAAGACACCAGCAACCCCGCAAAATACCGACTTATCACATGTCTACATACTTTCTATAAAATACTAACAGCGTGTGTAAGTGCAGAGATATACAAATATATTGATGAGCATAACATACTTGCTGAGCAACAGAAAGGGTGTAGGAAATATAGTCAAGGGTGTAAAGAGCAGCTAACAGTAGATGCAATAGTCATGAAAGAAGCGCAAAGAAAACGAAAAAATATCCACACTATGTTTATCGATTACCAAAAGGCATTTGACTCAGTTCCACACAGCTGGCTTATTCATGTTCTTGGCATATACAAGATACATCCCACTATAATAACATTTTTAAATTCAACAATGCAAAATTGGCAAACAGTACTAAAAATCCGAAGTGATGGAACCACATTAACAACTGAACCGATTCGGATTCAGCGCGGCATTTTCCAAGGTGATACCTTAAGTCCGCTCTGGCTCTGCTTAGCGTTGAATCCATTGTCACACTTATTAAACAAAACAAACATAGGATATAAGGTTACGAAACACAAGAATTTTCTCAAGATATAAAAATGCAATTTGGAATAGACAAATGTAAAGTCCACTCTGTTCAACGAGGTAAAGTGCAACTTAATCCATATACAGTCGAAACAGGAGAACAGATAGAAGCAATGAGCGAAGAATCAAGCTATAAATATTTAGGTTTTCAGCAATCTCGGCAGCTTTTACAAAAACAGACAAAACAGCTTCTTAAATCTAAATTTAAACAAAGACTACAGGTATTACTTAAAACTCACCTTAACTCGCGGAATCTAATCAAAGCCATAAACACTTTTGCCATCCCGATACTCACATACTCTTTCGGTATTATTTCCTGGTCACAAACTGAATTAGACACACTACAACGCTGCATAAATACAAATTTGACAAAGGACTTGTCCATTAGTGGTTTTTTATTCGTCAATATTTCTAACCAGAATAAACTTAATATAATATTAAAGAATTCACAAAAACTAGCCTTTCTGCATAATTAATATAATTTTTAAGGCCTCCGATTTAGAGAAAAATTGAAATTAATTTTTCTCTTTGTCTGTACAGAAACCGCACCTTCGCCTATATCAATTAACGCATGAAAAAAAAAATGACAGCAAAATTGACATTCCATTGACAGTAGTACCTATTATATAATCTGTGGTAGTACCTAGTACAACCTAGTAGTATTTATCCACCAGTGGAAAGGCAATGGTACATAGCCATACAGCCAGGAAATACAAGTAAGTGAACAATGGATGATGCCTGTTACAAAACATATTTTTTCTCAAAAATGGAGGCGTTTAAAATTCTGATTTCTATGCTTACGTGTTTCATATTTTTGTAGCTTAAAGATAAATATAGGTTTATTAGTGGTTGGTGATATCTTAGAATAAAAAACCAGCGTCCATACAAAAAGAGGACAAGTCCTTTAGGAAACATCACCCGAAATCATGTGTTCAGAGACTTGTACTACCAAGAGATGAGGGAGGAAGAGGCCTAATTGACATTAAAAACCTTCACAATAAACAGATTACTAGCCTGAGAAAATATTTTCATAAAAAAGCCGAAACGTTACCTTTGTACAACAACTTGACTTCAATAGATAACAAACTGACTCCCTTAAATTTACAGGACAAAACTGCTCAACAAAATGAAAAATGCGTACCAGATCAAGAAAAAGTAGCCCAATGGACCCAAAAATCTCCATGGAAGGCATAAAGCCGACCTTAGCCAACCACATGTCGATTAAAGATCATCGAACGCATGGCTGAGGAGTGGCCAGCTCTTCCCGGAGACGGAGGCCTTTATGCTCGCGATCCAGGACCAAGTGATAGCGACGCGTAATTATCGCAAACATATCACCAAAGAATTGCAGGTGGATGTGTGCCGAAGGTGCAATAGTGCATCGGAGACCATCCAGCATATCACCGGCGCCTGCAAGTCTTTAGTTCAGTCCGACTACAAGCATCGACATGACCAGGTCGCTTCTATCATACACCAACACATATCTCACAAACATAAACTCATTCCAAAGAAAGTCCCTTATAAATACACACCACCAATTATTCTCGAAAACACCGAACTGAAAATTTACTGGGATCGAACCATAATTACAGACAAAACTATACACTACAACAGACCAGACATCACGGTGCACAATAAAAGAGATAACACAGTATACCTGATCGACATTGCCATTCCCAACACTCACAACATACAAACTACAATCTCAGAAAAGGTTACTAAGTACCACGACCTCGCCATCGAGCTGAAAACCCAATGGAGAGCAACTTCTGTCTTCATAGTGCCCATAGTTATATCGTCCACAGGAGTAATACCTACAACCCTGAACAAAAGTCTTGAACTACTACACATTCCCACAAAACTAATATTCTTACTACAAAAAGCAGTTATCTTAAATACCTGTCGCATAACACGAAAACTTTTATCATCTGACATCTCAGCTTTTAACGCTGTTATGCTTGGTTAGTACCCGCATAACAGATGTAATACCTGCCTGAAAGGGTAGAGGAAAAAAAAGAATCGAATATAATAATAATAATCTTTATTTCTCAAAACATACAATCTTATGGATAAATAATGACAATTAGTTACTTAAAGTTAAGAACAAGACGTACGTGTGAGACTGGTGCCTATGCTAGGTAAAATACCTGTGTTACAGGTCACCAGACTCTCACCACTTCGAACGGTCAAAAGTTAACATGCTGTAGGTACTTTAATTATCAAAAATGTTTTTTATGAGAAAAATTCGGAACTTAAATACTTAATATTCTATACTAAATAGGTACGTATATTCCATATCTACTTTTATAAATATTAGGTCTACTTCTTCTCAATCAGCCAAATCGTATACCAATATTATAATAATACCATCCAATATTTTTCCAGTCTGATTTTTATACACAACTATTAAAGATACTTAATCTCTCAGAAACCATAATTTTACTTCACAAAAATATGTGAGTAATTTGTTAAAGGATAATGTAAATATTAACTTATCTCCTCGACCACTTCAAAAGCTATCCAATAAATATAAGTCGAAGGCGACTCGTACAATGCGTCTTAATGATACGCGGCTGTGTGTGCGGTAAGCATCGAGCATGTATCCCATAGAGGCAAAGTAAGGGCGATTTTTCTCCGAATCTTATCAGTGCTTGGTCGTACCAGTTACGAAAAGTGTTAACTTAAGCGAGTATTTTATAATCGATATTTGAAGTATGAGATATTTCGGTTTTGATCGTAAATAACAATCTTGTAAGCACCTTTATTTTAAAATATGTAAAGAAGTAAGTAAATTTGTTCGACAAATGTGTTGAAGAAAAAACGGTGGCATTCATTGCCAAGGGATTTTGGCGGAATTTTCCTGAAACAAAATTAATGACGTTTTGTCTCTATAGGTCTATGTGCTCATCATTGGGATACATTTACATGAAAGAGTATCAAATGGCAAAGATGTAAAAAAATAGTATTTTTCTCTTATTTTCGCGTTAGAAAAGACAAAGAGAGAACTTCAACGTCCTGGGGCACGATTCTCATGCAGTGGGAAAAAGTTCACATTCGTAAAAATGTAAGTATGCAATTTTAAGATTGTGAACTTTTTCTCACTGCATGAGAATCGTGCCCCTGCACTTTTATTGGAAATTCAGTGAAATAACATGAGAGAATAGAGCCTTTATTCAATTGTTGATGTTGATTTGAGTGGTAATGCAAACTTAACATAAATTTACATCTAACATTTTTTTGGCTACTCTTCTTAACAGGGTTATACAAAAAAACGCAGACAACCTATGGAAGACTGATCTGTAATTCAAATACACAACTCAAGCATGCTCGAACCATGATCAAGATGAAAAACTACATTGTCAACTTTTCAATATTAATTCTACATGACATAGGCAGTCCCAACCCATACATATCCATTCGGGCATAAGAACAAACCCCTAGGTTTATTAAATTTAAAAAAAAAATGTGCAGAAATTATAAATATGAACAACAGTAGGTACCTACTTTATAGAATTATCCTTTTGCAATTCTTGTTATCAAATGCCACACTTTTTGACTGCCTCGTTGGTCTAGTAGTCAGCACGCTGGGTACTATCCACGAGGTCCCGGGTTTGAATCCCGGGTCGGGCCGAGAGTGTTTGGGTTTTTCTGTCTTGAAATTACTCAGACACAGCTCCGAAGTCAGGAAGTTGGTGGTGTTAACACCCCCGTGCCTCGGAAAGCACGTTAAGCCGTTGGTCCTGCGCCTGATCCCTCTAAAGTCATGTCGGACTGCCGTCTCACCGAATTATGAGAGTGAAGGAACGAGAGTGCACCTGTGTATTGCGCACACACTTGTGCACTATAATATGTCCTGCGCAGTTGGCTAATCTCTGTTGAGATAGGCCGCCGTAGTCGAAATCGGCTAGGACGACATTATTATTATCAAATGCAACCACTTTTTGCACGGAACCAAAATCAAAAATATCAAAAACAAAAATAATTAATTCAGTATGTAAAGTCAATTTTAAGGTATATGTTTTGAAACAAAAATTAAAATTAGTATGTATAACAGATGATCGGTCATTTATTATGACATTGTACAAATATTTGCCTGAATTATGCTTGTAACATTTCTGATCAATTTGTTTTGTCACATTGTTTTTTTTGTTACGTACAATAAATAATATTTTTACGTTATTATATCTATCTATTTTTGTGTATATTATTCAACAACGACACTGCATATTCCTTTAAAATCTACATAGTAACTACAGAATACTCAGTTTGTTAAGTTACCATTTGAAATTCCATACACATGCGAAGAATACAAACTTTCGTGTTGACTCTTTATGTAATATGGAAATGTTCTTTCCATGCTTTTGCAGGGCGACCCGCAAACGTCTGGTATTCGGGTAGTTGAGAATTGAGATGACGCGGTAGATTTTATCATTCATGTGTGGAGAAAGCAAATCGAATAGAAGCAGTGCTGTGCAGCGAAGAAAAAAAATCTGAAATAAACTTTTTAATGTGAACAGTATTTTATTTTAGTACTCAAATAACGTCTTTATTATAATTTCCAATTTTGTTTCCTACTTGTTATTCAAAATGTCGTTTGCAGGCAGTAGCGTACAATATGGATTGTACGCTACCTAGCAGAGATTTCCATTTTTTTGTCACGGAACCTTAATTGATTATATTTATGGGTCCCTTTTTGGATAATAAAACTGATTTGACTTGTAGGTACTTTATTTTTTTCATGTACAAATAACAGATTGAACACAACCCACGATCTCACAAATTTTTTTTCAGCATTCGCTACACTATCCATTGCTGTAGTAACAGAGGTACACTTCTATTAGTTTTTCGTTAACAGTTCATATCATTTACTTATTCGAGGCCATGTTTGTTTATTTGTTCAATCCTGCCGTCGGGCATAAATAACGGATTCATATCGCGAAATGGATTCGAACTGTTTTTTCTCCCGTATCGCTTTTATTCGTCAGCTCTTTGATAATTTGTTTCGATATTTATAGGCCTCTTTTATTAATTTGTTTAATGAAAAGAAGCGTCCATACTTTACTTACAAAATAAATTTACTAAAAATATACTACAAATTCAAGTGCGTTAGTGACTAACTAACCTAATAATGAATTTGCCACTGCTATTGCACTTACACCTATACAGATATGAGACGGATTTTAAATTTATTTACTTATTTTCTTACTATACTTCCTAATCAGTTAATTACCATAGTCGCTGATATATTGTTACTATACTGTCGAATCACAATATTTTACCTAACAACTTACTTATGCTGACTTGAACTTAATGATTTAGCATCAAATCAAACCTCCGTGGGTTTTAGATGTTAAATATACCCATATGTGCCACTGTTTAATCTGATAAATACATTTAAAAAAATGTCTCCACTATGTCATGTCACCTATCTGTCATTAATTCGAAATAAGCCGTCTCATATTTAAACAAGTGTTATAGGAATGTCAAAGTCATTATTTGTAAGGGAGTAAGTATTTAATATTTTAGTTAAATTTATCTCTCCTCTTCTAGAATTAACTAGAACTCGGTTTCTGACGACGAGGACACGTCAAGCTAATACTACGGCATCTTATTCAGTTCTAATAACAACGATTTTACAATGAAAATGTGTAGGCTGATGTGCTAGCCTCTGAACTTCAGAAACCGGGTATTATTAAAATGATCTGTCTTATACTTATACTTATGGCCGCATGTCAGACTACCCCACTTTAACCTGGAGATCGCCTCTATTCCCTACGCCATAACAAAAGCAGTTTTCGTATTTTACATGAGTTTCCTGACGTGCTGCACTGTACCTACTTGAACTTAGATAGTTGGTACCTATTTGACTAAAGTCCAACTACGAAACTCAAACAAAATATAGCAGCTAAACGATTATAACTTTGCAAAATATTATTTTATTACAATAAACACCTTATTCATCATGATTTATAATGTAAGTCAATGACCTCCGTTCGAGTAATAACATTAAATCATATATGAGTCTATGTCAAAACTTTAGGAAGAAAAGACTCACGACACGCGTATCACATTTCTGAATTTTAATTTTATTGAATAGAAAAAAATGCAACGTAAATTACTGGGGATAATTTTTGATTTTATAATTGATTAACTGAAAAGCTTGGATGCTAATCTACATAAACTTAATAAACCGTTACTTTTTTTGTTTGTTTTTTTTTTTAATTTCATGTGACCGTATATTAAAAAAAAAAACTATAAGAAAACGGACCAGCCATGACTCTTTAATTTCGTTTTGAAGAATTGCACCAACAAATTATTCCCCGTGAATGTTATCTCGCGACAAGGTTATATTTTAAATTGCATGGGGAGACCAGAGTTTGTTTCCATCGCATTGTGCGCATCGAATTCCTATGGGTATCGATCAGGACCTTGCATTCAACTTTTTGTTTTTTTTTAATCGCCATTAAAATCAGGCCATTGTTGTGCATCTCGATTATTCGATTCGCATGGTGTATTATGTCTTTGTATTTTTTACCCGACTGCGGAAGGAGGGTTTTGTTTTTTTACCCGACTGCGAAAGGAGGGTTATGTTTTTTTACCCGACTGCGGAAGGAGGGTTATGTTTTTCGAGAGTATGTATGTATGTATAATTGTTTGGCACGCCCTACAGCCCAAACGGCTAGACAGTTTTTGAAATGTGAGGTGTCGTTGAATTTGTGTTGGGAGGCACGCCCTTATAATAGTGTCTGGCGCCCTACCTTTTTCTTACCTTTTACTTTAATCTATCTTACTGCTCCATTTTGTTGTGCGTGACCTTTCTGCAACGCTCGGTAAACTCAACTATCTTGCCCGCGCTCTACCCCGAGCTAGGCCCTTACTCTTTTCATCTATTTTAAGTGTTACATTACCTATAAGTACTCTTGTATACTTGCATTTTATTAATTTTATTTAGTTAAATAAGTATAACTATTACCAAACTTTTTTTTATTTAAGAATTGATTTTAAAATCCTACAGAATTGGACTTTCTACAGTTTTATTTTAAAAAGTACATACAAACCTACCTATACATTATTCTCTTTGATTTCGATTTAGAATTCTTATAGGCAGAAGTAGGATCAATTGACCTATGTCAGAAGCTGTTTTGACCTACTACTTTTGCACTAAATTCTTCGTTCCGTACACAGAAGCCAATGAATGTTAAACCCTTGTTCCATTTTATTTAGGCTTCCAAAAAGCTAAGTTGTCGTCCGATATCCTGAACTGGTTTGCAATCTGCCAAGGACTCGTATCAAGGTTCTATACGATATGAATTGTAACAGTGATGTGCCTTGATCGATATCGATTATAATTTTGATACTTGTTATAAAGAAGTTGATATTAACTGCCGTACTTAAAGACGTCAATAAAGATAATCCTTCATTGAGTCTCATGCTGTCCTTTTCTTTTCATTGACAAAAAAACTGACAGAAACTTAATCAAAGATTAAATTGTACTGACGATTCTGAGTGCGGAAGTAAAATATATAAATATAACGTTTTGTTGCTAATAAAATAACTTGAGGTGGTTCTTGGTTGGTAGAAACTACAAGCAATATTGCTCGGCTGTAAATGACCGACAGTCATCACTTTAGTAACGAAAATGAACTTTATGCTAAATTCCTAATATTCTAAATTCTATAATATATACGAGTATCGAGTAGTTACGTTGAATATACTTACTTTGTAAAACTGTTTAGTTCCATTACACTGTAATCAAAACTGTGACTAAATAAATTATTGGTTTTAAGTAATAATAATTATTCACTTTGCAATCTAAATATAAGATATTTCACCTAAAAGTTACCGCCTGCGGCACACCGCAGGTTTGCAAGGAACGCAGATATATATCGAATCTGCGTTCCTCGCAAACCGGAGGATCGCCTAGCTACTCGACCACCCAGACGTTGCCAAAGCCTGTGGAAATGGCCGCATAGCCATCATCTATATTTGGGATTACACCGTCAACCCTCGAAAGAAATACTGCTGCGAATATTTGACATTCGAAAGATGAAGCTTGCAAATACGATAATTATTGTTTTTTAAGTGATAAATATTCACTTAGATTAGATATTAACTTGAATATTAATTGATATACCCTTAAAAAATTACCGCCTCAGGGGGGATCGCACTTGCTTTTCTCGCACACAGTGTCTTATTGCCCAGCTACTCGACCGCTTAGACGTTGGCAAAGCCGGACAATTTTTTTATTGCTATATTTTATCTTTAAATCTTCGACTTTATAATGTAAATTAACACAGATTTCCATCGATATACCTATACCTCTATTTATTGTTTATAAATATATTGTGTTAATACTTAATAAAATTGATAATAAATATATATTTACTTGAGGTTAATGTAAAAGATGTTTACATAACGAAGTAAGAAATTGAAATAATTAATAAATTAATCTTCCTATACCTCTTAAATAAATTGTGATTTCTCTTCACTATTGTGTGTTTTGACTTCAACTTCACGCATTTGGCCGGCCCATACGATTCGGTACTCGCGATAAAAATCAACGTATATTAGTTTGCTGTTTTCCTTTTTGTTTGAAGAAATGTTGATTTGGGAGAGGTTAAAATTATCTTTATCCATTTTTAAACAAACGGTACATTTAAGTGCGGATGAGAGTAGCTAATAGAGTCAGAATACAAAACATGGACTCTACACATTTTCAGTTTTTTGCTCTATATTTGTCAGAGAACTCAAAATACAGTAGGTAATGTAAAATTTGTTCTTAGTAGATGTCTCTTAAGAATGTTTCTGATGTAAACTTAGAGGATGAAAGATACGACATTGACTGGTGGAATGCATTTTAACATTAAACAAGCTGAAATAATTACTATGTGTTGAAGATTCTACTTGCTTTTGCTTTTTTATTGCAATTTTGTTTAAATAAATAAACAAATTAAATGTTTGTTATCATCATAATTAAAACAGCACGTCTATGGTAAACAATTTTGCCTTTACAAAATTTGTAGCAATAAAGTGAAATAGGTCTAATTTAAAATGGAATATAATATTTAAATGTAACACGTTATGCACAAGTAATACGTGCTTATAATGTTCGCATCACTCATTAGTGTAATGTAAATTTTCATACATTTCATATGTGGCAATTTCGGCGGTGCGATGATATCGAAAAATTCATTAAATCGTGAATACTAACGAGAGCATGCTCGTTACTCGCCAAAAGCCGATATTAAAATTTCCAATGAATAGAGAGATTTACCGCGCATTAAGTAATTTATTATGGTGACTGAAATATCTCTATGAGTATGGCATTCCCTTTGATAGGATTAAAAGGGAATCGCTTAGTAAGTATCGACAGAATGAACGTACAACATTACAAATGTACATGTACGAAATGTAACGATATATTAGGTTTTTGATTTTGTCTTATATGTTAAGGTCATTTTCATTAACTTTCAAGATCATGAAAATAAGGATTTTTTAAGACAAAATCACATACATTGCTTGGATCCCAAAGTATCACAAAGAACAACAGTAAATACGAGTACATACGGTTTTTAATAAATGAATCTGAAGACAAACACGCCTTAACAGTGTCTGGAAACATGATAAGTGAACGATTTAGAGGTTTTCCATTATTAAAATAAGGTAATTATCTTTAACTTACATATTTGACGATTGGATATACAATGTAGAGGCACAAGTGCCCGCTAAAACGTTCAGTACTCTTAAAGCTACGTTATAAGCTCATAAGGCTTACAACATAGTAACATGTAAGCTTATTGCCGCCGCATCACAAACAAACACGTAAGATTATCTCGCTGTCATGTCGTAGTGTTTTTGAAGGAAGTCTAAGTGGAAATGTTTACCACAAATTGTTTTAAAAACACTGGTCAAGCGCATTCTATAAGTATAGTCCGTATCTTTTGTTCTTATCTATGTATTCTGTTTTAAGGGTAATAAATTGTTCCAACAATCACACTCAACTACCTATAGCCCCTAACTAAGCATGAGCTTGTGCTATGGCGATGAGGATAAAGGAAAGACATCGTTTTGTATCATATCTGTAATTATTACAGATGTTACCTGAATCACACAGCGGGATTTTAACCCGCAACCGCTGCTGATTTTATAGTCCGGAGCGCAAACCACTTCACTAGACGGTCGTCAATAATGTGATCTATCTATAATATCTAAAAAATGTGTTTTATTGCACAAGTAAGTAGCTGCCTGCGCCCGGTTCAATTTGTAATCCATGTGACTTATTAAAAAAAAAGAAATGCGTCCAAAAAGCAATTTAGTTTCAACTGCGCCAAGGTTTTAAAGCGCTGCTTGTGTCCCAGAAATTGGCCTGGCACGGACAATAGTGCAATTTAAGTAGTATAATACATAATAATAAAGTAAAATACGTATAATAAATTAGAAGCAGTCAGTAACGATGCTGTCAGTATATAGTTGGCAGTATATTTATGTAGTTCCAGTATCAAACAGGAGCGAATTGTCGCGTCTCGTTTAGGACCCTCTAATTTCCATGTTACACCTAATGCCGTAGCTCGTAATGAAAAGCCAACTCACTCATTTGAGTATATGTTATGGTAAGAGTGAATAATTAAAGATTATTAATAATTATCTATTATTATTAATAATTACCGAAAGTCGAGGTTAAAGTGATAAATTAATCCCAACTAGTGTTTTAAATAACGAAGCTCCAAGTCATAATGCGACTGAAAAGTTTTCCCAAAGTAACAACTGACCGAATCAGAAAAAGTAAATCCGAAATATATAAAGGTCACGTAGCCCGAGGAATGGCACAACTTAAGTGAAAAACATTTCATTGTTTTGGGCAGTCGTCTATACTAATTTTATAAAGAGGAATGAATTGATTGCTTGTTTGTATTGAATAGGCTCCGAAACTTCTCGACCGATTCAAATGAAATTTGGTACAGAGATAGTTTGAGACCCTGGGAAGGACAAAGGCTACTTTTTGTTGCGATAAACAATTATCAGGGGGGTGAAATGGGGGATGAAAGTTTATATGGAAAATCTGACTTTTGGCGCGGGCGAAGTCGCGGGGAACAGCTAGTGTAAAAATGAAGGAATAGAGAAGACATATGTATGTAAACGTAAAACAATATTCGTCTAGACAAAGTCCCGCTGGTCCCGACGTCTAAACCAGTCATGTTCACTATCAAAATTACAAAAACTTAAACAGCTAAAGTCAATATATATAAATCTGAATTTATTAATGTTGCCATGTAATGTATTATGTGTGTGACTAAATTAGCCCTATTCTTAAAGTATTTCAGCATAGAAGTCGGAAAAATGTAGTACCAATATTTACTTAAATAAATGACTTGTATTGAAAAATATTTTGCAGATATTGATCCTATCAGTCGATTTAATTGTTTTTAATGTAAGATGGCTGCTATGTTCTGCCTACTCTCTATATACCCCATTGTTTCGGGATGATAAATTAGCCCAGCTTACCTGTAGGGATTACTACCCCATACAGTCGTCAGCCCTTCGATGCCTCGTCCTTTTATTTGCCTTTGATTATTTGATTAATTTGTTTAAACCCGCAATTGTAAGCTTTGAAAATTGATGGATATCGGGTGATTACGCTTTTGTCACACAAGGTGACAGTTCTAGTATTGTGAATTCACAAGTTCACACATTTAAAAGTACCTACTTATTGATTTATTTTTCTGCCAAAAGTACAATTTGGGGCAGATTTTTTTGAATTCGAGCTTTACAATGGAGTGTAATCATTTAATCTAATTGCAACTCTGTATTTAAGAAATAAGGTTTATTAAGACATAAATTAATATTTTTACGATTTTCTCTGTCTAGTTCCTTTTGGTGTGTCAAATAAAAGTATTTATTGTATTATTTACGAATAATAAGTTGATCGCTGACAAATTTAAACAATATTTCAAAATCAGCATTCATAGAAATCAGCATTTCCAAAGTTCCAAAGTGTAATGTTTCTTTGCAGATAATAATAATTAAGTTATCATTTTTGACAAATTGTTCTCCGAGCTATCTAACTGTTTACTTGGTACAAATTTTAACATAACTCGCACGTGATCGTATTGACGCAAGTTTCTACGCCATCAAGTAACAACTCATTTGGAAAAAGGTATACAAAAGCATTTTGCATAAGCTTAAACTTTCCAGACACATTTTTCGAGGAAACACGTAAACAATCTCGCTTAAACCTTGTCGAAACAATTACATCGCACTTTGTCGGATCGTCTCGCGTTTTTGCTAGTTAGTGCTTAGTGCTTCTCGTGAAATATGACGTCATCGCCCATCTTCTTGATAAATCGCGGCGTTTGAGCACTCGGGGATAGAGTGCAGAGAGTTTTTGTTGTTGGAACTCGCAAGTATATCGCGAGGCGAGGATCTGCTGTGGAATTGTAAACAGAAATAGCAGGAAGGTATGTAGCCAATTAAGTAGAAAAATACTATAGGTGCTTTCTCTCCGCCAAATAATATTATAGGCTAGCTACCTAACTACAACTACTGAATTGTAGATAGTTTTATTTTATTAAATAAGGCTCAAGTTTATCAGGATGCGTTTAATTCTTAAAGAACGTTTTAAATTTATTTGAAATAGTTTGTATGGAAATTGTGTCAAATAAACCGTCAATGCTCATTTACCGCCTGTTTAAAAATTGGTGAACTGGAGTCTTAGGAACACTTATAGCTACAATTTAGGGAGATGAAAAGTTTAATCCATTTGCGTATTCTGACATCGCAGATTAGAAAGTATGTTAATAACTTTAATGACGACAAATTAAGGTATCTAGATCTACATAGTAGATATATAGCTTAAACGATGTCATTCGTCGGGCACTCGCCAGTGCACGTACGTATTCCGGCTGTTTTGGAACCGAATGGGCTATCGCGTAGCGATGGCAAGCGCCCCGATGGTATGACACTCGTTCCTTGGATGCTACTTGCGTTGACAATCTGGCGCCCTCTCATCTTCCTTTCACTGGCAACAAGGCGGGTTCTGCTGCTGCTTCTGCAGAAACTCAAGCGGCGGAAGTATGAAGGTCTCGGTGAGTCTTTCATATTTCAACTGTTTGGGGTCGAGACTTTGGGGCCGTGGGGACCAAGCGCCCATAAAATTTATCGTGAGATTTCAAAACGTTTAGTTAAGACATCTCACGATACGAAGGTTGGCCTATCCCTCGGCCAGCGGATCAGCCTGGCCATCCAACGGGGTAATGTGGCCAGCCTTATGGGCACCTTTCCGCGGGACAGCTACCTAAGTCAGGAATTTTATCTATAGGTTTTTTCCTATTTTTAAAATACCTGACTTACTGGCATGTAAATAGTTTAGTTTTAAGTTTTTATTTTTAAGTTTATGTGTGTATATAACTGTATTTTAGTTTAGAATATATTTTTGTTGAATAAATAAATAGATATAAAATGAAAACCACCTATTGAAATATTAAGCTCGCTATGCACTCATATTTCAGATACACGTGTACCGCTTGGCACTAGAATGCAATATAAATAAATTAAGGAGATAAAGTATCATTTCTTTAACTGTTTAATGCTTAGCTTTTAAATTATGAGTTATGAGACCATATTACATGTTGTAGAAAATCACTTGGAATTTTCCAGACAGTTTGCGTTTGCAGGTGACAGCGCTTATTTGTCAGGATTGCACTGAGAGGAGAAATATTTGTCAAACGTAGAATATATTTGTTGTAAAAGGGATTCTTTGAAAAAAAAAATATCTGGAAGATGTGCAGATTCGTCAAAGCCTTCCGTCTCTTTGGGGTATTCAAGGTAAATATACCTAAACTTATTTAGGTTTATAAGGACTTATACTTACAAATTAAAATAACAACAAATGTAACAACAATTTGTAATTTTGTATTAAAACGTTATACCTTTATAGGATTTTAGGATAATCGTAAATAAATCGTTTATGAGTGGCATTTTGTGTTCTAAATTGAATTAATAATTTTTGATTGGATTTTTTTATTGGATTTGTGTATAGTAGCCAGATTATACATATTGGACCCAAAATCGCAACTACATAATATGCCAGTATTTAGCTTGATGTACCGACGTCCGTACAACTTACCTGTCAACATTTATGTCTTAAATAAATATTAATAATATTCTATTGTATATTTTATAAATTATTACTGACCCTTGGCCTAAGAAGGGCTTCAGCTGGCTGAAGCAATCTCGTGCCACTGAACATTATCGGTAACGACCTCTTTTATATTTCGGAAACACAGGATAGCCAACCTAATACCATATATGTACTTACTTTACCTAAGTACAATATGTGTATAGTAACGAAGACTACCTCTAAATAAAGTAAAGTTCAAAAGGAGGTAATGAGTTGTCAAAAATATCAATAACTTTGTAGGACCAAAAAAAAATACAAAAATCCTTTCAATTGATCGGTCATAGTTGCAATTTTGTTCCCAATCACTCCAAAATTAGAGAGTGCGCGTTAATTTTGTTACATGTAGTATAATTTTTTTTTAAGCTGTACTTTTCATGCTTGGCATTGATTTACACAATTTACCATTTAGAGTGCGTAGGTAAGTAAAATCCCTTTACAAGTTTGAGGCTAGTCACTCGCTGACGGAATAAAATCCCGTATTTACGTTTCATTTTAAAGTAAATGATTGCTTGGGCGTTATGAAGTGAATAATTCTGTTCTAGACGATAATAAGTACTTTCTTTACACAACGTTTTAACGAATAAAGAGTAGGTACTCAGTTGCCTCGAAAACTTTTATCAACGGGCACAATGGAACTCCAGATTGCATTTCCAGACCCTCTGAATGGAATCCAAGAAATCTGTTGTTGCAAGACGGATGGCAAATTAAAGATGGCGTTGCGAGTGATTGAGTATGAAAAAGCACCTTCAGGATTAAGTCGTGATCTAAGATTTGGTATGCTATCAATCTACCGTTTGACAGGCCAGATTACTATCGAAGTGGCGACATATTGTACAAATAATTGTGATTAATGTACGACAGTTTTGTTGTTTCTGAGATGTAATGGAAAGTGCAAACAGTGGTCGGGCTCAGCCTCAGACATCTTTTCCTCTTTCTTTTTGGGTGCTTTCGATCGATACCTTAAAATAGGTTTACAGAGAAAACCGAGAGATTGCACTGTAGATAAGGGCAAACACTAACTTCCCGCATTGTTATGCACCACTATTTTGAACAATCTAATTTGCTACTTTTAAATCTTTTAGTTGAATTTGGTTCTCTTAAAATCTTTACAATTTTTCTCCTCGTTTCAGCCATAAAAAAACTCTAAAGAGTATTGTAACGGATTCCAAGTTCAGCCCAATTACATTACGCGGGTATCGTGCACACCGTGTGTGTTTTTATTTGCCTCGGTCCATTTCAAAGGCGCGTGCCCACGTTATCCTTTCACTGAACGGGGATTTTTTACGTGCAAACACAAAAATATTTCCCCGCAGTAAAAACATTCGTCCCCGCAAAAGGGCAAATTAAATCATATACCCAGCGTCTCAATTATTCGGAGCGCGCGGTGTGTGTCACAAGCAGAGGAACAAAAAGAATGGTGCCGCTAGTCCTTTGAAAAGCCCATCGGGGGTGCTCTCAATGCTGTCACCCCCAGAAGGGCACTCCACTCCGATCGCAAACATCCTGATCTGGCCTTCTACTCGCCCACTCGTACATCGACGGTGTTGTACCAGTAGGCGACTGTCAGGAGCGGGAAAAAAGCGCAGTGTATAATGTGCGGAGCGATGCGTCGTTTGGAGATGAAAGGGAGGTTGGTAGAGGCGCCGCGGCGGCTGGAGAGACGCGCATGCGTGTCGGGACTCACCCCATTGGTCTAAGATGACGTCATCGGGGTGAGCCCGGCCTGAGTGACACTAACAGTCACCCCCGACCAGTCGCAGGGTCCCCTTGTGTTCCGGGCTCCGGTACAAAAACAAACGTTCCAATAACTGCTAGAATAGACAGTGAAAAACATTGTGATTGTTAGTGCTTTTGACGAAGGTGCCTTTTTGTACGAGTTTTCTGCCGTAATTGCGAAACGTCGTCAATTTGAGGTGAGTTTAAGCTGTGTTTACAGTGCACTCGTGTCGGTAATCTTAATGATGCTAGTTCATGCATGACTTGAGCGGTAACTTGAGAGATATTCGGCGCTATTCTTTTTTTAAAGGTATGTTGCTTGAAAATACGACTAATAAAACCACATGTGATCCTTCTTTTAGGTAGGTACCCAAGACCAAAAAAACATCATTCAAGATAGTAAACTTATGTTCGCTCGCCACCAAGAAAAAGAAGAAGAAAAAAGAAGAAACACAATTTGATTTCTATTTGTATTACAAACATACATCTCTTTTGCTAACACAAAATATTCAGACAAGTTTTATAATATTTTATTCTTACAAAAAGTAGGTAGGTATATATAATTTCTACATCCCCTGACTAATAGAATGGTAACAAGTTCATCAAGATTATCTGTACCGAGCGGCACTTAAAGTCAATTTAAATAAACATTGTGATCACGTTTTGTATATTGAGTAGGACCGCGTAACCCGATACTTTACATAAATTAACGTCTCCTATCCCGAACCCATCGCAAAGTTAACGAACCATTGCCAGCTCTCATCTCCTATTTGAATATTTGAAAGGAACAAAACGCGCGATGAAAGATGCAGGAGAAATTTTAACTTGAGGGAGAAATCTTCAAGTTTCAAGCTAAAGCCGCCTTTAAGTTAATACGGTCTTATGTGGCTCTCTACGTTGAGTTGGGGTAGAAAATTACTTTAAGCGCCGAGTTTTAGTAATTGTTAAATATTGCAAGTATAATTTGCGTTTCCTTTTTGTGTTAACGCCAAAAATGTCTGTCTTCAGAAATCACTATAAAAGTACTTCATCTCCATAGCTTTTGAACATCAGATTTTAAATATTAGGTCAACCTCTCTTATTTTTTTTTCAAATTTACAAAACAATGAATGTACTGAAGTACCTTATTTCATTCTTGACCTGTTTGTAAGAAGGCCGAAATAAGACCGTGACCTGTATAATTTTAATTCAACGTTATTTGAGCAAAGAAACAGGCCGTTCATCAAAGATAGCTTTGTTTAAGGTTCGCTTGAGAGCTTTAAAACTATAGCGACAGGTATAAAGAGTCAAATATAATTAAAAGTGAAATTGAAATTTAATACCCTACCAAGGAGTTTTATTATCTTACCCAAGAAAACACATCAAACTTAGACCATTATGGAGCTAAGTTTAGTGTCGCTACTCCAACCTTTACAAACGGGCTGTATATTTGATGTTTATGTTTTATTGGGTTAAAATTAAATACTTTATACGTGACATTCATCCACCGGCATCCCTATCTATTCATACGGACGGTGTATTTAAATCTATTTACAATTTGATGTCAAAGATTAACTAACGGATGGATATTTAATTCACTTATTGCTATTTAATATCATGGTTAATTCTCCATAAAAAAGAACAAATTCTTCGTGACGTAAGTAACGAAATAAATATATTTTCACCAATAACCGGTACCTAATGACCACAAAGGTCCAGCTAATTGGCGAAATAAAACTTGAACTGCCAATGCAGAGACCGTTATTAGGATGTATGGGCTCAGGTGTTCCCACTTAAATCCCATAAGATTAGTGATTGGAATTAAGGAAATAAATCACGTTTATAAGTATTGTTCATAACAATGTTTTGACTGTAAGGATATATAATATAGATTATATTTAACAATTTATTAATAAGGATTGTCCTGTCTTGTTTAAAATAAAATAAAAGGTTTTACAATGATCAATTACAGAAAAACAATTATTTATTCTAAATATACACAGATTATTACGTGAACTGTTTTAAAAAGACGAAAGAAAGAAAGAATCATTTACTAATTTGGGACATCATAAACTTACACAGCCCACAGAATTGCAAAAGATACAAAATGACAAAGACAACAAGGAAAATATAAACAATACAAAATCAAAAGCAACACAAACAAAACAGTAACTGTCAAAGCTAGCCAGACAGTGCCCTTGTGTGTTTGTGATATCCGAATCAATTTTTAACGTTTGCACCTAGACGGTAGTTTACATATGGCTCTATCTTAAATGAATCTGCCATAAGGTTTATCTTTGATGTAAACCAAACATTAGTCATTTACACAAAAATGTTGCCGAATTATTGCCACATCAAGAGAAGCTTTTCGCGTTTTGTTTTTGCATATTTGTTTTCATAAATTCATCCCTGTTTCGTACGTGACTGAAATGTCGGAACATTTAAACGTAAGATAAAATTACGCAGGATAAAAATATCAAGTTCTCTGAGCAGCGACAGCATTTGTTATAATTTATTATATTTGTTACACACCGTTTAAAGATACGTATTATCTACGGATTTTGGTAGCAAAAAAATAATTGAATTTTAAATTGTGAAAGGTGAGATTAATTTGCGATGAATTCTTTTTCTTCTTAAAGACGTATCAGTTTATTCCTCTGTAGCAATAGCAAAGTTATTTTTTTCATGAGCAAAGAGTTTTATGTCTAAATCTGTGTATTGCTGGAATAGCTTTTTTATGTGGTTATTTTTTAATTGATGCATAAAACTTCGAAATCACAGCTATAATATTTATCTGTACTTGTGCAAAAAAGTAACTGAATTGTCTTCTGTCTCACTGTACTCGTCCATTTAATCCGTAGATTGGCTGATCGTTCAAAGCGAGATCGTCCGATAATGGGTCCTAATTTGATTGGCACCAGAACAGCTGGGCACGAAGAGAAAACTCTATTACTTCCCTACTTGCCTGCGTTTTATCGCCAGTTAGAGGAAATTAGTATATCGATTGGCCTATTTACGATTCGTTTTGGTGGATAAGTGTACATTTTTGGTGAAAATTCAAGCTGTTTCAATTTTTTCTTTGCTAATGCAATAATTAATTTGTTGCTTCTGAAAGTTTTAAAAATGCAATCAACAAAGGGAGTATCTTTGACCTTTTTCTTCGTTCCTTTTTTATAATCCAGTCAGCTAATTACTTTATATCCACCAGTTTTCAACATATGTACCTACATCCGGCTTCCGTTTTTTTTTTGTATTTAAAAGTAGTTCAAAAATATGTCGATAAGTTTAGTATGTTTAATATTCTACATTATTGTCTTCTACATTGTTATTCCTTAGAAGTAGCATAATAGTAATAAATAATCGTCTTTACCATCTCGAAATCTTTATGTTTAGGAACGAAATCTAAGAAAGATTATTCGAAGAACCGTTAGTATTGATAAATCAATAATCTCAGTCAGAACCTTTGAAACAATAAGTGAGTTTTCCTTACTATTTACACGAAAATCCACTTGGTTTGTTTTCTTGCGTTTAAGAGAGATTGCCTTAGCTACTTTATCTCTTGAAACTTCTGTTGTACATGCCTAGATTCATATAAGAGTAAATGTAATATTACGTTGGAATTTGTACTTGGGTAACCACAATGTACTTAAGCTGTATTAGAATAGGCTTAGGTGTGTACCCAAATTTCGCTTGAATAATATTATTTTGATTTCTAAAATGATGATTTATGTATGTAATAATGTGTTTACATATACCTAATGTTAGGTGTAGGATAACACCACACCACATACAAAGTAGAAGAATTAGAAAGTGCATTTTTTTACCTTTTAGTCATATGAGAAACAGCTACAATTCACAATGATATGATATTAAAAATATTGTTTAAGTTTCTATATAAAAATAACAATTTCAAGCCGTTGTATAAACCCACAAAACAGTTTTTTACTTATAAGGAGATGTCATGTTGTAATTACAATACAGTAAGAGATGAACAAAGTATAACGTCTTAACGTTACAATATTATAAATGCAATTTTGCTGTCACTGCATTTTAAGTCACGATCTTTTCCAATTGCACTAGTTATACAACTCTACAATTATGTAGTTTCTGCTTATATAGTATCAGTTCGTGATGTGCCCTTTGTAAACATTGGAAATACTTTGAGTGACAGAATTGCCAGTCCATAATTACTAAACACAGCATCTAGCTAAATCTAAATCTAAGAAAATCTAAGATATCAAATACTTGAATATCAATACTTATATCTAGGATTTTAATAAGTGAGAGAAAACTGTAAACAGGACCTATTTACAACACTGGAAAAAATCCTTAAAACACCAACAGATGATCATAGAAGTCAAATCGACAAACTTTCGCAAAGTTGACACCAACTATCCGCTACTTTACAAAGCTCTCAAAGCAAATCTACTAGGCAATTAGATCATAGACAAAGACTTCAGTTCTCAATCAATCAGAGCAAACAATCAGGAACTTTACGCCCACTTTACAGAGGTCCTACCCTGAGATCTTACTCCGGATGACGATGTCCGTATTTCGAATCTAGCCATCACACTCGATCCCGCTGTCATGCTGGCAAGAGTGAGAGAGATGAAACTACGGCTGCCGATTTTATAGTAGGGCCTTATGACAGTCGTCGGATTCCATTGGGAGCTCCCGTCACAGTGATTGAGCCAATTATTACTGTTTTGCAATGAATTGAAATTGAGCTGGAAAAGGATACAGTTTGGTGGATTCGGTCGGTAATGTTGATGCCAGTTATTATTGTGGTTGTTTGATGCGTTAACTGGGTACTTATGAAGGTAATTTCGTACATTTTAGGCCTGAAATGGAACGGAATGGTTTTAGTGTTCCAACACAAGAACTACGTTACAATTGATCGGTCGTTCATTTGTGGTAGCATGGACGAATTTCATAGTGGTAGAAATTCGCTTCATAAAAGATGTCTATGAGCACAGATAACCTAAACCTTTATCTAAATTTTGGATTTGAATTAGGAACTTCTAGTTTCTTTATTATATCATATATTTTTTGGTTGACACTTCCCTAAATGTATTATTACTACATGAAACCTATGGTTAAGATAAACGTTACATAATTTCATGCTAACTTCATCCATTTGTTTCACAAAGAGCAACGATTGCTTTATAATATTTTGATAAAACTCCTTTAAAACGATAAAACCTGCATTTTATGGAAAAAAAGTATCTGCGATAAATAACAAGACAGTCTTTTACCAACAATTAAACATGAAACATCAGAGTGCGCGAGTTGCCGACTGCCACCAAGTAGGGCGACAAGTATTAATCATTTTAACATAATGAAAAGAGAGGATATATCAATCTTTTGTCTCTAGCTATGACGCCCGGGAAATTAAGACTGTGAAAAATGGGGAGGCCATTATGGAAATTATTATTTGTTTATAAATAAAACGGTGCGTGTCTGTGCAATAAATCTGTGGAGCAATTTTAAGAGTGCTCCCTAATCGACAAACGCCAGAAGATTATAGTCAAATAACTTTTAAAATTTTCTTCATTAATTTTTATCTAACTTTGAATAATGAAACTGATTCTAAAGTAAAATGTGTCAAAGGGTAAATTGTGCAAACTACTATCTGTGAACTACTAAAAGAGGTGAACAGAAAGTCAGAAACGATACTACAAGAAGTTCAATGCATGTGGAGTGATGTGCTTAAAACTTTATATTTACTCGTATTTTATGGTAAACAAACAATGCTTAAAATTAGAAACTAATAAAAACACACACTGACTACAGATATGCGTAAATAATTCGTAAACGCTGTTATTGGCAATGTAAATGTTGTTAATAATGCAATCATTAAAACAAATAGAGCCGCGAATCCAAATGCGATCAGTTGAAATGTTGCAGTATTAGCCAAAATTACGCCTTTCAACTGTGTTCTATCGCAACGTTCTCCTTACGCCGAAATCCCAAAATCCAGGTAAACCACAGTTCGTTCTCTGCGATTTATCGTTTCAAAATTATCGCTAAACATCGTCAATTCCGACCGTTCTCGCTCGGAGCTATGTGGATTGAAAAATTGTAGCGGGGCCTGTGAAGCTTACGTAATTTCATGCAGCCTGTGCGTCGTGATACGTCGCCCTGGGCGGGCGGAGGGCGGGATTAGGCCCCGTGCATACTAAGCAAACACACAGGTTTATTTTTACACATCACATTTTTGTACGACGGAAACTGACGTGCGATGAAATATATTTTCTGTAATTTTCGCTTTTTTTTATTCGAAATAGGTTTGCTCTTCACTTTAGACTAAGTCAGACGTGGCGCAGACAGAGTCGATGATGGAGCGAGCTCACCCAGAAGAAACCTGTTCACTCTGAGTTTGAAGGTCTTTTCTTTAGCTTTTCGGACGTAAAATGATTTCTGGTTATTATTAGAGCATAATTGCCTACCATGGTAATATTTAAAAAAGTTGTGCGATTGTGATTGGTTAATAAAACATGCCGATTTACCTATTTGGCCTAATAGTCACCACATTACCTATATTTTAAGGGTTCTCAGTTTTCTGAACAGAAATGACGCACATAGTTGTTCATGTTCTACCAAAAATTACTTTGAATTAGGTAGAGCACTGATTTACAAGCTATTCATAATCTTCATAAAGTGCCTATGTACGCAGATCCTAGATGTAATTCATTGGCGATTCCTTGGAGTCGTTTCTGTCTACAACTTGTCGCTCAAGGCGTTGTGAAGATCGTCCCTCATGTTTAACGTGTACCTACTAAGTATCAAGATATCTCTGTTGAGGGTTCCTGAGAAGGATTTAGGTCGAGATATTACTAATGCTGGCGTAGTGTATTATACCTTGATAGCCGGTGTGTTTTGAAGATCATAATGCTTTAAGGGTATGAAATTTTTAAATGACTGCGTATTTAGTAGGTACCTACTTACTTTCTGTTTGCTTCATTGTATTTTTTAAAGTACTTACTTATAATAAAATAACGTTTCCATAGTTTCGTTCCGTTCTGTTTGGTAGTTTCGAGTTCGCAGTTTTACACCAACTAACTCCTATATAATCTTTTTTTCATTATAAATATACTAGTTGTGCCCCGCGACTTCACCCGCAAGAGTTGGATTTTCCATATAAACTTTCATCACCCATTTCACCCCCTTAATGTTTTTATATCACAACAAAATGTAGCCTATGTCCTTTCCAGGGTCTTGAACTGTCTACATTCCAAATTTCATCTTAATCGGTTTAGTGGTTTAGCGTCAAGAGCTAACAGACAGACACACTTTCGCATTTATAACATTAGTATGGATAATTTTCAATTCACTTATTTTCAACCTGTCGTTAGCCAGTAAAAATTAAAACAACAAGGGTGCACAGAATTTAAAAAAAACCGTTGCAATGCTCTACGAATAATCACCCTAGTGTATTTCTTTCGAAATGCGGAAGCTGGTGTCCTACTCTGAATAATGTCCGTTATTCCGACTCGAGTCGTCTCGCCCGCTCGCACTGCCTACTGCATATGCCTGCGAATTTTTTTGACACATTCACGCGCTCACCATCGACTTAGTGACGAAAAATATTATAGAAAAAAATTGGTTTCGCTACCGTGCTACTAGGGGCGCTGACAAACTTCCATACAAATTTTCGTCACTCGGACGAAGGTGAAACCGATAAAAGATTCGCACTAAGCCATCTGACTTGAGAAACAGGAATACATACAGTCGAAAATTCGGACATCGGGCTTGATTGGATGGTGTCTAATTAACGTTCTTTCTGTCTCTTCTCCTGCCGAAAGTATAAAAAGAGACAGATTATAATATTTTGAAAAGTTGAACTGAAAAGGCAGTTGCTACGGAAATTACAGAATCCATTCAATACAAGACAATTTAATAGGAATTTCAAACGATGACCACTAAAGTTAGACGAAAACACGCAAAACTTGGAAAGTACGTGAGAAATCGCAGCACTTACTCGTAATTTGACGTTTCTGAATTATTGTAGTTAATCTCTTTTCGTTTTCATAGAAGAAAAAGAGACAGCATGAACATATGAAGCTTTGAATTGAGCCCGCACTACAGAATGGGCCTCTAATATAGGGGAATAAAATCGGATTACCTATAGGGGCAGCTTGGACTCACACACCGGTGTGCTTTAGACTCTATACCGGGTGGCGAATACTTTGTTGTTTTGTGTGGATCCAGTCTGGCCAGATGACATTACCTTTGGCTTTGTAGCTTTTTAATTTGGTTAATTGCCAGTTAGAATGTTCTTATGTATATTAATAGGTAGACAGTTTGTACTCAGTGGAAGATAACACTTCTTGATTAAAGACAAACATGTTCAATAACGAAAGCAATTTGGTGCTAAAATAAAACGTACTCATATGGCAAAGTTTATGTTTGTACGATTTTAAATATTTAGGAGGTTTATGTTATGATTTTGAAAAAAAAAATTGTGAGTTGTTATGACTAATTTAGAATGCTGAATTCTAAACTTTTGTTTGTGTCCTCAAACTAATAAAATAGAACTTATTTTAATGGGGTGTAACCGATAAGCCTTGAAGTTGCAACGCCCTAAATAACCACAAACATAAGCTCTTATTTAGGAGTTAAAATTTCAACATTTCTACAAAAATGTGTACGCGTTTTAAGCTCTTAAGCCGTAGAGCGAAAACCCGATTTTCCAATAAAGCACTGAACACTTTCCCCTGTATATCTGCACTAGTGCGTACCGTTGTTACTTGTTTTGCTCGTATGCGTGGGCGCTGGGAGCTATCTAAACGGCTCGTATGTCATCGAGATGAAGCCGGCGCAATCCCAATAGTCAGTGTTTTGTTTAGGATTGCCGAGTGGTGTTGAACTGTCGATAAGAACTATCGTTGTTGATAGATACTGAAAATATGTTGGGATCGATTAGACACACGAGTGCTACCTTTACTAATCTTAGGTAAAGCTATTAGATTAAGTTAGTAATTTGATATTGTAAGTTGTCGATATCGATATTGGTTGTTGAATAACATGTGAAGTAAACATTTTTATCAGTCAAAATACCTACGTTAAAGTTTAAAAAAATCTTAGTGCAACGCCTTAATTATACAACTTTATAAGGACAATATGAAATTGCCAACAACAACTGTAATGAAAAGAATAGGTTTTATGTTACATGAAATACATTTCATGTGATTTGGTCACACATTGCCTTTGACGAAGTTCGATACCGTTGATTATCTCGACAGGTGGATAGCACTTTGTGATATTTACATGTTATTTTATTACCGAATTATCGAAGCATTGTCGATAGACACTGGCCAGTCAAATTATAAGACATCACTTTTATTGTAAACTCCCAAGTTTTATCGCGCGTTGTATTGAACGTCAGGGTTTCCCAGATTTTCTTTTTCATTTTGAAAATGTATAAATACCGGGCATGCTTTGTTTTTACATGGTAGGTACGTACCTACGATTACAAAAAGAGTTTAATACACAATTTTCATTATCATTCGTTTTTGAGACGATTAGCAGAAATTTATAAATACCTAAAAGCAGAGTTCAGCAAGTTTTAGACGGCGTGCAATTAATACTAATAATAATAATATTATTTAGACCAAAGTGCGCAAATAACTGAAGACTTATTTTGTTTTTATTAATAGGCAGGCATATGACTGCAAGCTCACCTGATGGTAAGCGACGATGCGGCCGAAGATGGGTCATGTCTGACTAAGTAACAGCCTAATTCGGTCTAAATCGGATTTTATTTGGGAATTAGTCAAATATAAATAAACTTTTGTAAATAAATATGATTTCATATATTTAGACAACGTTGCGTGTTTTTGTGGTATTCGCGTGGGCATAAATTGCAGTCCTACATGATTCATTTGGATTCGACAAGACCTTGAAGTTACCATGCCTTGATCGTTATTTTGATGTTAGAACCCTAAAATGGTCGGCAGGTATCATAAATAAACCACGATACTAATCGCGGTAAGTTTAAGCCAAGCTATTTATTATTATTTTGATTTTAATAGTCTTCGTCATAGTTACTTACTTTTTATTAGATATCTTAAATAATAAAACTAGCTAAATTGCAATAAGCCTAGAGCTAGGCCCGGGAAGTTAGCTTCAGGAAATCAAAATGTATTACAGTAATCACTACATACGCGTACATACGTCTACAAAAATATACTTTAGAATACTACGATACGAGTACGCGACTTTATTTAAAATAGACTAACTTCATTTTTTTTAAATATTCAGTATAAATCTTTGTAAACATTTCTAAATTCATACCGGCCGGCAACATTTAATTACCATGAACTTTGAAAAGCTTTTGAAAGCCAAAACTAAACTCCCTCAAAACTGTGACATTTTATAAATAATATATACGAGTCGTTGGCCGCAGGGCCCCAAGAGACGAGTTGCACACATTTTGCAAAATTTATTTACATAGGTCTCAAAGAGGGTTGTTGAAGAAACACATTTTGGCTGTAAACCTCTCAGACATTCTAATGAGGAGGTATTTGTGTTAAGAATGAATGAAGCAGGCTATCCAAGACTTAAAAGGAATTTATATTTCAAGGTAAATGCTCCTTTTGTAACTTTGTTGCATTAGGGATTTACTAGATTCGCCGAAAAACAAGGAGACACATTCGTGTCTCCTTGTTTTTCTCCTTGTTTGTCAAAATTAGATTGTAGAGAGCACGTATTTACGTGCTCTCTACAATCTAATTTTAATAAGCATTTCGTATATATCAGTACCACCTACCCTTCTATACCCCTACTTACCTTATCTATCATTTGAACCTGTTAAAAGTGATGTAGGTAATGTACCTTATAAAAACTGAATAAACATATTCAGTATGTAGTATCCATTTAGTTACCCAATCAACTTTTCAAATTCGAGATGAGCTGTAACCTTTTTTCAACCATGTTTTTGATCGCATACTGGTGCTATCATATCGCCAGTCCAAACCGGACACACCGTATAGTTGTGACGTACCTTTTCATGAATAAATATCAGAAATATCCATGTGAATTACAAGAATAAATTCGGTTCTCAAAGTGCACGTGCGACACCTTGCCCATTCGATTTTAATATAAATGTAAAATATGCCACCTGATATCGCTTTAGGGTTTCACAGCTGAGATGTGAAATGATTTCACAACTTTTATGTCTAACATTTCGCTAAATCCCAAAGCTTGTTCAAAAATAAACCCCTATGTCGGGAACCCCTGAGTTTAAACAGTACACATAGCTTTCATACAATATTAATAGGGATGCTACACCCGTCTGGTGACAGTGGTCACAACAAATTTTTGGGTGTATTTCTATAAGAGTCATTTTGATGAAGTGTATTTTTTTAAATAAAAAGTAGAAGCAAGAGTACTTATGTAAAGAAAGTAATGTAGTTTCAAGTTAGAGCATCGGTTAGTTAAACAACTAATGTACGCAACTCAGAAAAAAACGATGTACATGGCGGCACGTGGGATCGAAAACCGTACCTCCCGCTTGAGAGGTAACCTGCTAGCCAATAACTACGCCATCGACTCTCAATCTCAAAAATATTATTAGTATAAAATTATCTTTATTGATTTCAGTCTGAACCAGTCTATCTGGTAGAATTTGGCTGAAGAGGAGGCCATTTTATTTGGTATGGGTCTGTGATCGACCAGTATTGCCAACGATGATTAGCTTTCCAAGGTTTAAAAAAATCAATCCATATTATCCATACTAATATTATAATTGCAAAATAGTGTCCGTATGTTTGTTACCGCTTACCCGATTTTGATGAAGTTTGAAACTCTGGAGAGGACATAGGCATATATTATAAACATTAAAGGGTTGAAGGTTTATATGGAAAATCCAACAACTGTGCGGGCGCAATTGCGACTATACCTATGGTATAAATAAAACGTAGTACATACTCAAGTTTTAAAGAGGATCAAATGATATAATTTTGTAATGATATGACTCTCAAGCTTGGTCCCGAAACTTCTATGATACGTGGCAACCCTAGGTCGATCACTGCTACTAGTAATGTAACACGTGTATTTAGTTACGGGTATACTCTTTAGGGAAGCGAGTAGTTTAATTAGATTTATTGATTGACACCTCAGAGAAATGCAAATGGGGTAGATTTCTAATCGTAGAAGCTTTAGGGCCTTTGACGCTCATAGATTTGATGTTTTTATTGTTAGCACATTAGTTACTTATAAACAGTGTTTCCGGATTTCGACTAGCAATAATTTATCAAATGATATAGACAAAAAACCCCCATGTTGGCTTCTAACTCCTCTTACCTCTTGAAATGGCAGCCTTATCAATTATTTGTCAAAAATACTATTTCTTTGGAGGTCCTAAAAATGTTTAAAAATAATTAATTTGAAAGGTAGCGCTATCGCCTATCAAGTAAAATAAAGATCATTTCAAAATTATTAACTATCACAGAGAAAAAAAATGTTATAAAAATCTTGCTAAAAAATTAAACCAGTTAAAATAGTTTTTTAAACCTATTACAAAACCAAACCTAAAAATGTTGTTTTGGTTTTTTGTTCTGTTTTAGAACCATTATTGGTATAATCACACAAAAATTTTAGATTGTTATTTGATTTCATTACTTCTTCGGGTCTTGTTAAATAATTAAGAAACAATCTACTTAAGTTCTTTAAAAATTCACTAACAATGTTCTCATTCTCTTGTAATTGAAATCTGTATTACATCGTTCTAATTCTCTAAGTGTTTCTCTTGTACAACAAATTGGACGTTATTGTTTTGTTCCTATTGCTTTCATTTTGTACGAACTACGAATGCACTTTAAAACCTGTTACCAATATACACGAGTGTCATAGCTGCCTACATAATACAAATGTGCATGTGCAAAAACTAGGCATGTGAGTTTATCGATACCTTTTGTTTGTAGAAGTTTTAAAGAAACTTCAAAATTACGAAATTTAAAAATATTGCTATCTATCGACAGATTAAATTTTAGGCTCGGAAATCAATTTTTTTTAAAATCTGAAATGGGTTTGCTTTTGACTCTAGGCAGACGTGGCTTTGGTCGGTGTCGGTAGAGCGAGCTCACCTAGAAGAAACCTGTCCTCTCTAACTTCAAAGGTTTTTGGTTTATAAGAATTATGGTAAGGGAAAATTAAATAATAAAAATTGTAGTAATTGTAATTTTGCAGTCATTATTTATTTATTTATGGTTTCTAATTAAGTACTCCACTTACTTAGTACCTGGTTTTAAAACAAAGCCAGATAGTATACTTAATTAAAGAAGACCAGAAAAGAAAGTATCAACTACGAACTGACCGTCTGTATTAATAAATGAACCATCGATAGACAACCTAGACTATCGACATAACATCGATAGAATCAACAAACATCACTATGAGTAACACAGTCAGCCTTTTTAAGTGGATTACACTCGGTATTGGACAATGCTTTAGTTTTTACAACCGTTTTAGAATAGTGTTGGATAGATGGGTCGTTAGGACCCTACTCTCTTTCAATTCTGTGCGTTACTGACGAGAATTGTTTCATTTTGCATTACTCGTCCTGTTGGGGGTTTGATGTTTGTTCTTTGGTGATAAAGTTCTATTGCTTTATCATGGTTTTGATTCATGAACTGTGAAGGGTGGCAATTGGAATAGTGCAAACACATTAATATGCCTACTAAAAAAATGCTAAATTAAAAAAAAAAAAACTCCTTCATACTGTCTAATGACAATGTTGCATCTCCAACGATTTATTAAGCACAGATAATTAAGTACTTGTATACCTACTAGTACTTCTATATGTATAATGTAATTGTAATAGAAAACTGTTCCAAATAGTAACGATTGCGGAACATTGTTCATAAAATTAAATCTATTCTTAATATTATAAAGATGTTTAGTCTGTGAGTATGTTTGTAGACAGTAATCTTTAGAACTAATAAACAGACTCATTACTCTTTTGTGTCATAGCCTATATCTTATAATTAAATTGTACCCGTGCGAAGTCCGGTTAAGTCGCTAGACATGATTCCTTATGTGAAACTACACACATCAAAAAAGTTTAAGCAACACAAACTAATTCAAATTATTAATCCATTATTATATCTTTTCTTACCAAATAGGTAATACCTATGCAAACTTTTTTGATCTAGAGGACATACTGGCTGGTTTAAAAAAAAACGAGTATCATTTGTTTTTTTCACAAATTCAACAGCGAATGCATTTGTTTGTGTGTTGCCTTTTTTGATGTGTGTATTTACTTAGTATGATGTGCAACAAATCGTACAAAGAAGTTGGCACTCGTTGCTTTGCAAAGTTTCCTGCATTTTTCAAACAATCACAGGAACTGCCTAACTTAATTCAACGTCTGGATTTTATGAATAATCTTCCAGTCACATGAATTTCTATTTCCCGCCTTACAATGTTAGCAAGTTCCATACTCGTAGCTCGCTTGGCAAGCGTCATGTGCCGCATATAAAACCTATATCAATCGAGTCTATATGCTGATCCACACTTGTACTTTATTCATGTATCGAGGAGCTAAGGAAATATTTGCGACTAGGAAAGGTAAAATGATGGAAGTATTCCTGAAATGAAGAACCGTCTATGTCAATGGTAAAATAAAAATAACAGGTAGATAGATGGAGTGTAAAGGTATTTGTGTTTCATACAGATTTTGGGTACTCATTGAGAAGAACAAGGGAATTGAGCAGGTAAGTAGTACTTATGTTATGGAATAATTAGGATAATTTGGTAGGTACACTCGTTTCAAGGTAAAATATGTTTTAAATCTACACATAGAAGTTTGAATGTTGAATAACAAAACGAGACAAGTCAAAATACTTTTCTTTCTAAAATTAAATAATGTTACTACTTCTAGCTTATCACCTCTTAGTAATCCTTGCCAATTCATTTGGTTTAATCTTTACAATCTAGATAGATTTAAATGGCTTTAAAAACGAAGCAGTATCGCATCATTTTTTTTCAAAATAAAATATTGCACGCGAATTCGGATATATCACAAACATTTTTGAATTCTAGTAAACCTATATGTCAGCTGCTAAAAAGTGTGACACACACAAGGAAATCCATCAGATACTAAATCAAGATTACTGTTAAACTGAGCCTTTATACCGTTATTATAGCTTTTAGATGTAAATACATGGCCATTAACTCCTTCTAGAGGTCTCGAGTATATTTTTATTCGTAAAAAAAGTAACTAAATTTTGACAGAAACATGCTCGCACTTATTGACGACTATTTCTCACTTATTTTTTCCTTTAGATTGATTACAGTTTAGTAAATCTATAGTGTAATATTGTCTCTTTATGCTAATCTAGGATCTAAACAGAGAAATATACTTAGCTTAATGAAGATTAATCAGGCGGTGAGAAGGAATATCGGTAGATAATCTATCTTAGTTTAAGGGAGATTAATTGATACTACGTAATGTGTATTGTGGAAGTGAGTAGTCCGTAACTCGTTACTAAGTTTTTTATGGTTAATATTGACTAGAAATAATATTTCTTTGATAACCTCTTGTGCATGCACAATATGAACATATAAATCTTAAGGAGATTTTTATGGTGTAGTTCCTTGTAGGTACATTTTCCATCTATTAAAAATCAACTGCAGATGCACAGATGTCAAAAATCTGAAACATCTGATACTAAACCTATTCTTGCGCCTAAGATCAAAATAAGTTTTGGCAGGCAACTCGGTCTAAAATATTTTCTGTTCAGCTCTTATGTGCCTCGGGCGCAATGTCCAGACATCTGTAAATCCAGACTTTAAACGAAGTTACTCAATATACATAGAACTAGCTCCTAACAAGCGGAAGCTAAATGTACCTATAGTAAATATTAAAAGCGTGTCCTAAGCAGTGCGTCCTAAGACTTAACTAAGTATGTCATAGTTTTTCCCTAAACTACTGTAGAAAAGTACCCATTTTACACCAGTTTTAAAAGATATGTTTATACTAGACATATGTTTGAAGGTGATAAATTTGTACCGGTATATGAATTACCTGTGTTATAGTAATAATTATATGGTTAATTTTTACCTGATCTGCCACGTTCTGGAGTATGGTCAGCGAACCCTGGGCCCTCGTGTGCGAGTGTACAGCCGGGATAACGCTAGGAGGATGATGATAGTAATAATTATATGGTAGTGCAAAAGTTAAGTTATCACCCTATCGGGTAACTAAACCGAATAACATCGGGTGAAAAAAACTTTAATATCATTTCATGATCACAAATTTTATTTATGCTTATTTATCAACCGTTTCAATTATATACATATAGCTTTTAATTTTTTTAAATATTTCACAGATCTAACATTCTTAAGACGTGACGTCATTACAATTTACGTGGCGGCCCGCCACGTAAATTGTAATGACTCGCGGAAGCTGAGGATATAACGATATGACTGTATATGTATATTTATTATTATTATCTGTTCTTATTTCAGTTTGTTACTGTTTCAGTAATAGGGTTTTGACATTTTACTTTGGTTTGATTTTTACTTAGTACCTACTGAAAAGTAAAATAAGAAATGCCTTGTTCTGTCAAAAAATTAAAACTTATAACTTTTGACTTAGGTCCTAGAGCTCTAAAACATGATGTAACAGCCGTTACTTAAAGCGTAGTAAGTATGTATGGTACTACAAAGCGATTCGAACCAGTTATTGAAGTTCTCTGCTGAGTTTACTGTAAACTTTAAGATTTGATCTCTAAAGCTTGATTAGTATTCAGCGCATCCACTAAGGCTATGTTAACTTAAAAATGCAAATGCTGGATGTGAGCGCCTTTTAAAATATTCAAGTCATACTACCCAAAACAGATTTTATTGCTGTATTAAAACGTTTAGGCGGTGAAAAATGTTTTACGGAGACGAGTCACAGAGTAATAAAATCATTATTACACATACTCAAGAATATGCTGGCGAAAAAAAAACTTAATACGAAATGAAAATTCCGAAGTGATTGAAAGCTGAAAGCGTTCCACATTTTTGTGTCGTCGACGTTCTAAATTGCATTTTGCTTATTAGGTCAGGGATGATACAAGTTTGTTTTGAAACGAGATAGCTTTTCTCGAGGTAGTTGAGTGAAACATTCTTGATACCTTTGTGTTTGTCTCCGATATTGCTTTTACGTACGTAGGCATTTTCTCTCCTAATGCAAACTTTCTCAGCTTGATTTTTATCTTGGCGTAGAGATTCTTTATTTAATCCAAGCAGATAGCGAAATAATTACTGCGCAAGAAATGGTAATTACAACCTGCATTATTCAAGCGATTATTATTTTCCGGTTTTAATATAATTTCCCTGACATTTGACTGCGTTTCTCGAAAATTCAACAAAAAATTTCAGAGAATGCACCGTTCAGTTTCCTGCAGCGCGAACCGGGCAAAAACTAAGTGGCCTGATTACGCTGCGTCTGTAATAAATGACTTTCATGAAGCAAAGTTATAACCAGCTGAAGTCGTAATGCTACATCTTGGCACCGCATCCTGGTAATTTGTGACTCTGTTAAGGCTCCGACGGATGTGATAAGGTCCGTTTGCGGGCAAAGTTTAATATTGTCAGCTTGACGCCTTAAGGAAATCGCTAGTCTTGTTATAAAACGTCGTTAGGCGTCTGAAACTTCCTTAGGTGTCGTCTTATAGTGAAGTAACAGTTGCTTTAAAGTTTATTCTGTCAACGTTGACTTTATATTCTGTGGCAAGGGAAAATTGTGATAAGTAGGAACATATTATCTTAAGCAGTTTTCTATCTATTCTCTGTGCATAATATTGTAATTCTTGAACCTACTTAGTTTTTCAATAAGATCGAGAAAACCATAAACAAAATAGCGTTCAAGAAGTGTGCAAATAAAAAATAAATTTCCACAAACGAAATGGTGCTGGTTAATTTATTCGGATGTAAAACGGACGAAGGGGGACAGGCTGACATTAAAATTTGAGCCTTGTCAGGTGTTAGTCCATAATTTCCCTCGGGTACAATCCTGGATCGCGTTTTAAGGGTTTTCATGAATGGTAAGGTCTAATTTCGAGTGTCGGTCGTCTTGCTCTCGCAAATAGGGGCTCCGCTTTGACCGTGAAATCTTAAGCCGCAATTTTACCCTGTATACATAATTTTGTGTTGTCATTTACGCTGTTCTTATAATTGTATGGTAATTTCGGGTAAACTAAATTTTGAGCTGCTAACTATGATATTTAGTAAATTGTATTTGCAGAAGTTACGTGTAAATTATATAAGGTTGGTCAACTGTAGTTGTAATTATCGGCGCAGGTATCTAAATGCTTGTATTTCGGATCTATGACTAAGTGTCTGATTTTTTGGGACTTCCTGTTTACTTTACATTCAAGTGAATATCGCACTTGAGATTTTTGTCTAGAGTGAAGTTTAGTGTAGTGATCAAAATATATTTACTGGCCAACGCCACGTCAGATAGATTTCTGAACCGTAGCTTAAACATTGACAATGACTTGGCTGCTAGCCCAGTGCCTCTTCTAAGCACTTTTAAAGTCTATTTAATCGAAAAAGACGATTTTGCTGCAAAATGGGGCGTTACAAAGTCGGTATTTTTTTTTTGAGAAAATCAAAAACCGAGTTTGTGGCACACCATTTTTTTACAGCACTACGTGCTTTCTTATTATTTTTCATAGATCTATCGATGGTAAAAATGCCGTACAAAAATATATGACCAAAATGTACTCACTCTTCTCCTGCACTTTTGAATTCTGCACTTAGTTGGACAGCTTACAAGTGACGGCATAGTGCTGAATCTTATTATTTTATGCTCTTATATAGGTAGTCCTATATACGTCACCCTCATATGAACCATCCATTATGGACATGGGCCTGTAGTCTAATATGTAGTTGAAAAATTTACGGTGAGTAAAATTAACAGTATTTTTCTTCTGTTTCAGGTATATTTGACGACGTTATATAAACGCCTTGAAAGTACTGGTGAGCCAAGTCACATGCCTGCAACTTGTGTTAACAACGAACTCTTGGGTACAAAACTACTAGCTAGCTCGTGTACTGAACTAAGCTCCCATCGCATCGTCGGGCAAAGGAAACTCAGTTCATTAATCATTACCTACGTGCTCCCTGAAACTTTCACTCTCAATTTGTGTACTTTAGTCCGTGACATTCGAATTTGCGGTTAGTTTTCGACAAGGCTAGGCATGATTAAAATGTTATAAACTATTTTTACAAATCAAAGCCATAGCTTGCGATTGATAAGCGGCTCTCTCATTTTGACTTAAGAATGCTATTTCTGTCATCATAACATTTGGAATGAAGTTTGCTTCACCTGCGCACCCTAAATGCTGTTAGACTCATCTTACATAGTTAAAGTGATTTACTAGTAAAACTGACGTCTTCATAATTACGTGCTTTATGAAAACACTTATTTTACCAATCCCGCCAATATTATAAATGCGAAAGTTTGTGAGTGTGTGAGTGTGTATGTTTGTTACTTCTTCACGCAAAAACTACTGAACGGATACGGATGAAATTTGGCACAGAGATAGATTATAGTCCGGAATAACATATAGGCTACTTTTTATCCCGAAACGAAAACACAGTTCTTGTAGGATACAGAAATAGTAGTTTACGCGGGCGAAGTCGCGGGCAACATCTAGAAATAAATAAATTACTTCCTAAGTAGTACCTACCATTATTAAGAAGACAGCAAAATGAGAAAATGAGAATAATGAAAATAGAAAATGTTTACAATTCACGTTTATCAAAGGACATCTTGCCACTTTGTCAGCCCTCTTAAGGAACTTTGGGATAGATATCGTGACCTTTAAAATAGTTTCCAGCTCCCCTCACGATAGTCGGAAGGCGGTCACCTCAAGTTTATCCACGTATAGTCACGAACAAAGAAACGTGAACAATTTTAAACCTTATTGCAATGGCACAGGACTCACGTGTATTTGTTCCACTGATGAGGTGTACATCAATTTCAGCTTCACAGATCTACATTGTTTGCAAAGGGTTCGTTACAGACGGAACCAACTTTGGTAGGGAAATTTTAGAGAACCGGGCGAAGTTTGGGGCCTAACAACACAATGCTGATTGCTCGGCAGTTGGACAGTGATATTGCTACAGGCAAAAATACATAAAAGCAGATAATAGTTATAAGAATAATGTAGGTGCATACATTCAGTTTTATAAACTGGCTGCGCGGTACGGTATAGAAGAAACTTTGTCGGATTTAACTGTTCCAGAACTGATAATTCAAACAACATAATATGTTGTAATTTTCAGTATAATAGAAAATTGAGTAGGTACATGCATGCAATGACGGCAATCAACGGTGCAATGTCCAATCAGAGTAACAATCTCAAATTGAAATTAAACTATTATGAGTCCATGTGGAATTTAAATCTATAATATTCGATTCGAAGAATCCAACCACTGTTATATAATCTTTGATCCAACTCCCAATCCACTAAAACACGAAGGCGTTGAAGCCCCACAACTTTGAGGTTATTGTGATGTTTCAAAGCAACCCTTTATGTAAGTGTACAATTACAATGCTCAGGGAGAAACATTCCCAGAATTCTGGCTTCTTGGTGCCCAAAATGTCTGCTAAGATTAATGGTCTCAATTGAATGCGAACGTTACAGAGGTCACAATTGTGTCAGAATCGAAAGGTACCGAAATTCAAGAGAAACGGTACAATCACCTGGATCAAAAATAATGATAACAAATGAACTTCGATTGACTGACAGCGGTATTTTTGACAACACAAAAATAAAGGTAAACAAATATACTGATCGGTCTGACTGCACGAAAATTCATGGGCTGTAACGAAAATCGAAGCTACAAAAACGGTTCATATTTTATTTACGGAGTATGCCACGAAACATAAAATATATTTGAGAAGCAGGTGACATGCGAGTGTGACAGACAGCGTGATATTAATTTTCTGTAATGAAAAATATTTCTTCGTATCCCACTTTCGTTTCGTGGCGAAGGTTGTTCCTAATATACAGGGTGTGGCGTAAATAGTGGTCCAAAGCAAAGGTGTGGATACACTGTACACTGAAGCACCACATACTAGTATTTAAAAAAAAATTATGTACAGGGTTTTCAAAAAAGAAAAAAATTTTTAATTTTTTTAGAAATCGTTACCTTGCCTTACAAATTTGGTTATAATTTCCAAAAATGACGGTTTTTTTATCCATTTTTTTATTATTATTGCTGATCACTTGTACTTAGTACTCCATTCGTTTTTTTTTTACAAACTGAATTTAATTAAAAAAATAAGTTTCTTTCAAAATTCAATACTCACTGCTAGCAAATCGTTTGACTTTCAATGCTTTTGGTGCAAAAAAATGTACCACACTGTCAGTGCCCATTGTTTAAAAAAAATGCCCATCTTTTGCAGATTCTAAAATGGTGCAACAATAAGTGTTACGACTTACAGGAAAAAAGTTATTGCTTTTCGAAACAAAAAGGAGCCCAATTCAGAAAAACAATTTATTTGAAGTTCAAGGGTTTACAAGGGTTGTAATTTTTTTCTGTGTGGTCCAAAGCAAAGGTGTGGATACACTGTACACTGAAGCACCACATACCAGTATTTAAAAAAAAAATATGTACAGGGTTTTCAAAAAAAAATTTTTTTTTATTTTTTTTGAAATCGTTACCTTGCCTTACAAATTTGGTTATAATTTCCAAAAATGACGGTTTTTTTTATCCATTTTTTTTATTATTATTGCTGATCACTTGTACTTAGTACTCCATTCGTTTTTATTTTTTAAAAACTGAATTTAATAAAAAAAACCCTGAAAACCCTGAAAACCCTGTACATAATTTTTTTATTGTATTATATGTTTTTAAACCATAAATCTGTAATCTTTTGCATTACGTTGCTACTCGTAGTAGCCGAAACGAGTGATTGTAATAAAAAGTAATAATAGGACAATTCGTCCTAAAATAGGTAGTTTTACACATTTTCTTTGTTAGAACTGTCTTCTAGGTACAACGCTAGCTTTAATTTTACTCATAGTTCTATGTTGCAGTTTTTGCGATCATCAGAGGTATCTTTAAATGAATTAACAACATTTTAAAAAAAAACCTACTGATTTCCAGCATCGTTACTCCTAACAGCCTTTACACAAGGCAGCACAAAGACTTATCCAAATATGGCAAAATATTCCAAACAATATTCAATTCTATCTTATACGCATAAGGTTAAATTTGGTTGCACAAACACGGATAAGGGTAGGTGTGCCCACATTCTGCTCGGTTCGTTACGCGGACCCAACTTCGTCCACAAGCCACAGTGCTATTCATATCGTATAATTTGGAGACGAATGTGCTGCCCTGTAGTTGGGAAGTTCTGTAATTGGCGTAAAGGATACTTCAGTTGACGTGCCATTTTAGATTCATTTGGTCTGGTTGTTTGGCTTTTTAATCGACTAGTTGCGGTTTGTAGAGCCAAAGATTACATGATAGGTAGAGGTTGAAGGTAAACTGCAAAGGTGTTTACCACAAATATGTTTGCAGTTTTTTACTTAAATATCGTGTTGCATGTAGTCCAGAAGGTTTTAACTCTGTCAAGCAGTACCTAACTTTTTGTCAAATATCACTGATTCCTAATAAATAAATAAAAGTTTTAACAATTACACCATTACCTAGCGCCAAACTAAGGGTGAGCTTGTGCTATGGCGACTAGGATGACGAATAATATTGAATACTTATAATACGTTTATAAACATCCATGACTTAGGTATAAATGCTCAAGCTCATCACACTAACATTTGCCCCTTGCGGGATTCGAATCTGGTTTTGTAGTCCGGAGCGCGAACCACTACACCAAGACGGTCGTTATATCGTCATAATCACAGAATATTGTATTCTTTCATTAATTACCAAGTTTCCATCAGTATTGAATATTCACTCTCTCTGTAAGCCAGGCCCAGTTGTCGTATGCTATATGCATATTGCACATGGTTGTTTTATTTATAGTCTACGGAATTCTACTCCCTTTTGATGCACAATCACAGGCTTGCAAAGACTGCGCTAAGGTGAAGGAAACGTGTTTTTCTCAAAAAAGTCAGTATACTGTAACCAATATAAGGTTGAATTTACACAACTACTAATCTACAGGTATATATGCGATTGTAATTCTTGAAAAATTCCAACCCTACGTACATAAATGATGTCGATATTAATTTCTATATTATGTACTGGGTGAATATGTAACACCTTCAAAGATATCAGCTGTTCAATGTTCAAGTGTACTTAGTTTTTTTTGTTAGATAATGTACCTCCGCAATCTTAATTAAACCATTCCATACAAGTTCCGACGATAGCACATCAGGCTAAATACTACGGCATCTTATGCCGTCGTAAGAAGGGTAGTTTTTTTCAATAAAAAATAATGATAGTTTCATGTGCTGGCGACGGTACATCTTCTTTAAGTGATAGGTATTAATGTGATCAAATTTTCATCGTTATTTTCGGTACCAGTTGATTGAACAATGTGGGCTTATCTTTCAAATTAATTGTAAGACTAATTTAAAGTTCCAAGTAGCAAGTTTGTTAAGTTTATATTTATACAGTCTTCAATTTACCCGGTCAAAAGAACCTTAATCGGACATAATCGATCTTCTTTAAGTGATAGGTATTAATGTGATCAAATTTTTATCGTTATTTTCGGTACCATTTGATTGAACAATGTGGGCTTATCTTTCAAATTAATTGTAAGACTAATTAAAGTTCCAAGTAGCAAGTTTGTTAAGTTTATATTTATACAGTCTTCAATTTACCCGGTCAATAGAACTTCAATCGGACATCATCGAAGTGTAAGCTTGAAAGCTTTGCTCACTGGACTGCAAAATCCACTGACCCGCTTCCTGGCATTTAAAAACTTTGATTAATAACTCCCTATAATCAAATTTCGGATTCCATTGAGGAGGGTCCACTTTTAATTACTTTAAATGGATAACGACAGAGAAATCCTGATTGTAAAGTTTTGAGACTCAAGCATTCCGGTTCAGGCGGCGAAGTAATATTTTCCAATGAATCGGAATTGGAATTAGTGCGCGTATTTTCTACCGCTTTTTGATTATTTATTGGTCTAGAAAGAAATGGAAGGCACGGACGGTACGGACGTCAGCACATCAAGGTAAACACTATGGTGTTATAGCTATTTTGGAACGAAATGTTTAGGTGGTCTCATGTGCTGGCAACTTTCAAATGTACATGTATGACATTAGAACTACTAGTAACCAAGGCTTTGTGTCGCTACAATATACTTAATACTCGTATCATGTGACTTTTTTATTCTAAGAATTTTGTTAATATACCTATAAATTTGTAGATTGCTACTGTTACCTAAGTCCAGAACGTGGCGTGGTAAGAGGTCCCTATGGCAAGCAGCATCTAGCTAGCAAGATCAATATTATATTTAAATTTGAAAAAAAAAACAATTCTTACTTTGGCAAGATTCATTCAAGAGCTTCTAGAAACATATTTATCGGATTTCATCTCAAACCGTTTATATCCGTCTGATGTAAAATTAAAGGAATTTAAATAATGTCTCAGGATTAAATTACGTTATGACACTGTTAAGCAGTTAACATTGCTATCTTAATATTCATCTTTTAGTCATACCCGCACCAGGATGTGAATTGAGTCACATGGTAGGGATGAGGTATGAGTCAGCTATCTTTTTTAACCTTGGGTAGCAAATGTTTCTTTTGTGAGCCTAATTTAACATTTACGATGTATTTGTAATTTCCCCTATATATTTAAGGGTTCAAAATGGGAATGTTAAATTTAATTTCCAGAAATAGGTGTTACTTGTATTACCTACTGCTTTTTAATGTTCCTTTTTTTGCAAAATCTCCATCCTTGTTTATCCGAATTAAAAAAAATTGCAATTATTTTTCTCCAATCATGAATAAATGGGCTTTGTATAAACTGCAGATTAAATAAAAGGAACCGAACGTAGGTACAGACTTTTTCAATTTAAAATTGGAACGCCCTTTTCATCTGTCACGTTGACGTGTGACGTTCGCCCACCAATCAGAGCACATTGTTACTTTTCCTCTCTGTGGCAATGACATCAAGACAGACGTCCTTTACGAGGTTCCCGTATAAGCATCCCATTGTACCGGATTGCGACCTTTGTATACTTTCGTTCGCGACAGCTAACAAATTTGTTGTTACGGGCGGAAATTTTCGCGGTGGGGCTATCAAATAAAAAAATATTAAGGTCCACTATTATTTTTTACGTCGTAGCCATTCAAGTAAACGCCTTGTTGTGCGGGTAACTGTTATATCTTCCACATTACTTTTCTATTTTTGGCATGGTTTATGGTTTACTTTTTAGTGAATTCCACTAGCTGGCATATTCAATAAATTTAGTTTTGAAATGCATCCCTTCACTCGTCAGTGAAATCCTACGCATCAATAGTAGATTGTTATACAAGGGACGAAAGTGACCATTCCACTCGAAAAGTTTCTCAATAGCTCGAGAGTGGAATGGATACTTACACCAGAGTTAAACATACTATTTTTCATTTCGACTGTGAGGAAATCCAGGGTATCGATATAGACTATCGATAGTTGAGGCAAAAGCAATAGTATCGATAAAATATCGATAGACTATCGATAGTTGAGACAAAAGCAATATTATCGATAAAATATTGATAGTGTCGATAGACTATCTAGTTGAGGCAAAGGCAACAGTATCGATAAAATATCGATAGTATCGATAGACTATCGATAGTTGAGGAAAAAGCAATAGTATCGATAAAATATCGATAGTATCGATAGACTATCGATAGCTGAGGCCAAGTCAATAGTATCGATAAAATATCGATAGAGTATCGATAGTTGAGGCAAAAGCAATAGTATCGATAAAATATCGATAGTGTCGATCTCGATAGTGGCCTTTTATTCAATAGTAGGAATGGAGTATAAAGTAGGAGGGAAAAGCTATTTCCCACCCGGCTATTTACACATGAAAGTTCAACTTTCGAACCAGGTGAGATGAAAAACCTTTGTATGTATTACGATAATCTAGAACTTTTATGATAAATGTTGAAAGTTGGGGTACACCTTTAAATCTCTGGTTATGTCTTAAAACATAACCACTTCAAGTGATTCCAAAGTCATGCATTCATAATGCCTAAGAACTGCATGAATGGACGAGGACCGATGAGGCTCTCAGTCACTCTTAGTATAGGGTGCCACAATGCACACTCCGGCCTATAGTCGACAGTCGCCTCTATGAGAGAGGTTATTGAACCCGTGAACAATCATCACCAGAGCCAGAGCAGAAAAAGTTAGTCTTAGTAATTTTTTTTAATGTATTCAGAGACTTTAGTGTCATTAGTGGTGAGTTAGAAAACATATATTTGAATGTGTTCGGAGATTTTATTGTATTAAGTGTTGGTTTTTAATTGGTTTTTAAAGGTAAGCTGAGTAAAATTTAATATAAATAATGTGTTTTCAACAAACATATTTATTAATTACTTAATTCCAAATTAAGCGGTAGCTTGTGTTGTGTCGACTAAAGTAACGGATAGATACTTTTTATGTTGACTTCGGTTTAAAGAGATTTATTCTCATAGGAATTATAAATTCACATACAAAAATATAACGCTGTGGTGGTAGGTATTAGTCGCAGGTATTCGCTTCAACGATAATTTCATACTTTTATAAACATCCACGGCTTGCGTACAAATGCTTCTGCTCATCGTACTAACGTTTGTTCTATGGTGACATGAATTGTTTTATATTGTCTCTTCCAATTTTGTAATTTTTAGATATTGACACATTACCATTATCATGTTTTTGGAAACATAACAAAACCTTTTTAAGATAAAAACATCAAACAAAAGAACTAATATATGTTTAAGTTGACCTAATAAATCTAAAACGAATTACCTACCTGTTCAGCCTAATTCATTTGGCGCCTTACTTCCACTACTCAGAAGCGAACGGAGTAGTTCTGGACTTATTGCCTGAAATTTCAGACATTTGGGTCAATTGAAACTCTCCAGCTTAAGCCCTTAAGTTGGTTAAGGTTGTAATTATTTCGGATACAACCTTATGTAAGGATTCTGAATAAGTTGAGCTTTTGTGTTGTAAGCGTGGATAGCAAATAACTGTCCAAATTATTAGTCCACCAAAACCACAGTCAAGTTGCGTTTTGAAGAAAGATATCAAAATGTATATTTCCCTCTTATTTTCGTGATAGCAACTCTGTAAGACAGAAAGTCAAACCTAACCTAACTAAACCGTTGGTATTTATTACGAGGGTCAAACTGAAAGTTCTTAGAAAATCAAAAACTGATTACATTAGCCAGTTATTAGTTTTATTATATCTTTTCAAAATATTGTCCATTGACGTCAATACACCGCTGCATGCGATGGAACCACTGGGAAAAGCACTTTGCCCACTCGTCCTTAGGGGTCTCTTCAATGGCATCGCGATACGCAGCCACCGCTTCTTCAGAATTCATAAACCGCTTTCCTTTAAGTTTTTCTTTAATTTTTGGAAATAAATAAAAATCACAAGGCGCGAGGTCGGGGCTATACGGCGGGTGACCCAGTAATTCAACGTTTGATGTCGCCAAATAGTCGATCGTTCGCTTGGCGGTGTGCGACGAGGCGTTGTCGTGGTGAAGGAGGATCCTACTGCGAGGTCGTTTCTCTCGAACTTTTTCCAAGACAAGTGGCAAACAATTGGTAGTGTACCATTCTGCAGAAACTGTTTTTTGATCCTCTAACACAATTGTTGCGAAATGACCTATCCTTCCAAAGAACGAGGCCACCATTTTTTTTCCCGCACTTCGATCTCTCTTCACTTTAGTTGGCAACTCCTCGAAAGGAAACACCCACTGAGCAGATTGTCTTTTGGTTTCAGGATCATAACAGTAAATCCAGCTTTCGTCACCTGTTAGTATGTCGAACACAGCATTTGAGTCACCTCCGTTAAATCTTTCAATCATTTTACGGCACCAATCCATACGATGGAGTTTTTGAGCCTTAGTCAAATTATGAGGTATCCACCGGGCGCAAAGCTTCCTGACCGCTAAATGTTCGTGGAGGATTTTGTGCACTTGACTCATACCGATGCCTAAGCTTGTCCGAATCTGCTGATAGGTCACTCTTTTGTCAGTCTCTATCATACGCCGCACAACACAGATGTTATTTTCAGTCGTCGCCGTAGAAGGCCGTCCCTCACGTACATCATCAGTGAGATTAGTGCGACCACGTTTAAACTCATTAAACCAGTTGTAAACAGTCGCACGAGATGGGGCTTCATCGTGAAAGGCCAATCGTAGTCTATCATAACTTTCTTGTTGACTTAAATGACATCGAAAGTCATAAAAAATCATTGCACGAAAATTTTCTCGTGTTAAATTCATTTTGACGTGACACAGACAATTTTCAATTTGCCGCCAAGTCGTAAAACAAATGACAAATGAATGAAATATATACTCAGTAATATTGGCAAAGAGTTCTATTTTCAAATTTTAGAATATTTTTTTTATTATATTGTTTATAAGTGGCCAGTTCTAAGAACTTTCAGTTTGACCCTCGTATATTGCTATCTCTCTCTCTAAAGACTCTTTCAGAAGTGAAGTAAATAGCGTTCGGAGAGAAAAATACCTAAGTATATAGTGCATTATCAGAACGTTTGGCATGCTGATGATAATGATAAATGTGTACTGAATGTGTACCTAAATACTTTTTTCAAAAAGCTTACTTACAATTCAGTAATTGAAGTAGTAGTACAATTCAGTAACTTAATTTGTTTGGACACCCTATAGAAGAAAATTAAATAATATTATTATACGACAGCAGATAGAACAGAACAACAGAAAGAAACCTGTGTAAAAAAGTTATCAGATGAGCTATAGAGTTTATAAACTGGTGGAAATAGGAACCTTAAAAGTAGGTCAGCCAACGCTGCCCAGCTGCAGTGCTCATCACATAGTTAAGACATTAATCTGAATAAATAAAATATAGATTCAGTTCATTTGCAAAGCATTAAGTGCCCAAAAACTATGTTTTTACCCGACTGCGGAAGGAGAGTTATGTTTTTCGAGAGTATGTATGTATGTATAATTGTTTGGCACGCCCTACAGCCCAAACGGCTGGACAATTTTTGACATCTGAGGTGTCCTTGAATTTGTCAAAATTATGAGAGTGACATAGGCTATAAAAATGGCACCCGCAAATGGAAATAAAGGGGGGAAGTAGAATTGTTTTTTTTCTTTACCATAGCATTATGAGTATCAAATGAAAGCAACTATAATAGTAAAAAGACTATTTTAAAAATATAATAATTGTTGCAGTCAGGTGTTTTCTTTATTTATTTTAGGAAAACTAGGGATTACATATGGATGATCGTAGTGCAGTCTAAAAAACAATTAAACCACTAATACACACACGCAAATAACAGTAGTTTAAGATAAAGAAAATACTACGTACTAAGTACAAACTAAGCACTGAGAAGCAAGTATAGGTATACATAAGCAATTAATTTAAATATTAAATACTACCAAAAAAGCAAAAAAATAATAAATAGTATTACTATTGATATGCCTTATTGAATCCAATAATTTATATTTATGTTTTGTTTTTTCAATAAATATGTTTGCTTGTTTTGAACTATAAAGTAAAAAATATATATCAAATCAAAAAGAAGAAAATTATATACTTACCTTACTACTTCAAGGATACTGACTAGTATACGAGTACTATATCTTGCAGCCTTCTAAAATTTCAATAAAGACGCCTGAAGATATATCGGCAGTAGAGCGAGCCTACTATCCCAGTAATGGCGGACATTACCAACTATGGAGTAATAACCGATCCCCGAGTTTTTATGAGGAATTCGCAATATCCAATATGTTTATTTAATGGACCATAATTCTGAGCCTGTTCGTGACTGGCAGTATGATTGCGCGCTTTTTTGATTAATCACATTTTCCGAGGTTTAAGCTTTTCACTCAAGGCCTTAAGGTGATCAACCTTCTTGTACCAAAGAACGGTAATCATCCCTTGTGATCGACTCTTTTCAATTTTAATTGAAATCGTTCTAATTTAGTGTGAAAGCCTTAAAAGATTTCGAGCTAAAGCACTTTTCTCTGGATAAAAAGCTCACCGGGCAATCGCAATGGATAAAATGAAATTATTTGTTTATTTGGAACGCACAAAGGATTGAACCAAATAGATTCCTATTCTTTGCGTGTGAAAGCCCAATAATGAGTTGTTTAGCTCTTAAGACTTAATTCGAGGCTGAGGCTAAATAGCTGCCTGTGCGTGTGTGTCTTTGCTATTTTTCTAGAAAGGACTAATGAATCTCCGATCCCAGGTTTTGCGAACATGAAGGAAAGTGATAAATAGATAGATAGATAGATACTCTTTATTGCAACCAGAAAACACTTTACAAACATATAATAAAAGAAAAACAATGTTGCTAAGTACAATGTAGGCGGTCTTATCGCTGGGAGCGATCCCTTCCAGACAATCTTTGGGTAAACGAGAACACTAGTGATAAGAGAAGGGAGGGTTACGGTGCAAGCTGAAGTTAAAAATAATTAAATTAAATTTTAAAACAAGAAGCTAATTAATATATCAAAAATTTTGAATTACATTCATAAATTTAAATTATACTATATTTAATTATACTATTAATGCTTACATTGCTATATATATATATAGCAATGTAAGAATTTTATGCAATTTAAATTCTTAATATGTAATATAAGTATGTTTATATATATTACATATTAAGATAAATACATAAATATAATATAAATAGATAACAACTGTAAAAGTAATACCGATGTTAACAGACAGGTTAAAAGCGACAAAGTGAGAGAAAGTGTGTCTTCACTCTAGCTTTAAATATTTTCAAAGATAACTAATAAATGATCACTATTGCATAGGATGTACTGTCTTGTTTTCATTTTCACTTTGTTTTTTAATTAATGAATCACGGTGAAATATATTTTTTCCTGACAATCCCCTTTACCCCTACCTATGACAATAAATCGTTATTTAACTCTCAGTTTTCCCGCTTTAATACGAGGATATCGGTATTTCGATAATGCTCCTGTTATCTCCTACGTCTCCCCTCGCAAGAATTTATCTGGGGTGGGCATGCGAAAAAATGCCATAGTAATGAGTATCGGGGACAGTTTACCCTAAGTTGCTTTGTTGTGCTTTGACGACTGCACTTCAGAGTTTGGCAGACTAGTTTGGATGTTATCAGTATCAGTAGTATTATGATGGTGGGTTACTGTGAGTATTGTTTCATTTGTTTCACTACTCGCTTTATTACTATTGTAGTCGTTAACGTTATTGTAACGATGCGATGCTCTCTAAAGTAACCTTTGCTTTTACGGTTTGATTAAAACACATTTTTGATTTATTTAATAGTCAGTTGTGGATGCATGTGTGGCCAGCAGACATACAAGAGTGGAAGATTAGAGAGGAGGCTTATGTCTCAAGAAGGTCACATTAGAGGCTGCAGTGGATGAAGGATGTCTATTGTGAATGTGCGTTATTTTACTTCTTCTATCTATCTATATATAATTTAAGAGCTACGCTCTTGTCGGTGGCGTCTTCTCTATTCCTCTCTGTTCAGTGTCATTTGACTATGGTACGACACGACACCTTAATTTTCCTTTATTTGGTCCATGTAGGATATTCTGCAAGGTTATGTAAATTGTTATCAATCTTAGGATTCCCTACTTGACTATCATATCTGGCTTCTATGGCTATAGTTGTTTTGTTACCATTTAATCCTGCATGCCCATTGTATAGGTATTGTATATCTAACACAATACAGACTTTGTGTATCTTAACGGCTTAGGTAGATCTAGGTAGTATAGATCTCCTCAATGAACTTCTTGAGATACATTCCTTTCCACTTGTTTAAGCAAAGAACTAAACATTGTTATCAAAACAAACTAGAAGAAAGTATCTTTATCTGAACAGAATAATAGTGTTTTTGTGCGATTAATATGGGATCTGAATCCGGAATTCAAATACGAAAAACCGCACAGAATAAGTATGAAAATATTGTATATATTATTACTTAGCTATTTGAAATGGATTTTTACGTTCTTATTTAATTGAGAATGTTGTCTGTGCTGTTGTTGAGTTTAATCTATGTACAGAAAACAATGTGAGTACGTATTTTTAAATTAAATTCAAATATGTTTATTGCATGTCACGTTATGGAATATCCAAGCAACTATCATCAGTTGTTCTGGTCGCGATAAATCATGTTATGATAAAGCTTTACCCTATATTTATTAATCGTATGCACCCATTCGACAGTCATCGTTCTAACCGTTTATTCAGACACATGCAAATAGACTGTCACAAAAAAACCACCAACAATCCACAGTTCTGTAAACAGAAACGAAACGTCAGCGTAAGTCATAAAAACGAATCGATAAGTCGAATTTAACCCTCCGTTAGAGCCCCCGCCCATTTTCCGCGTTTTGATTTTCCCTTGATTGGGTTTAAAATGCCCTCCCTGTATTTTCGTAAGCCCACAACAAAACGTAGGATCACTCGGACCCCTATACGAATAATATGTGGAACTAAATTGAAAGCAAGTGCAAGATAGTCTGACTTAGTTAATTTTGCTTACAATATATTTCACTAATTTTGAAAATTATTGAAGCATGTCGATTCCTATTTCTATTAGGGTGAAAACATAATTTCTATTTGAACTCACTGGGGTTGTTGACAATTTGTTATACAAGTTATGGAATTTTAAGGTTTCATTTGCACACGATTTCACAAATCAAATGTGTAAATCAAAATGGGCATTACAATACCACGAATCCTATTAAAAGTTAAAATTAGGGAGTTACGAATAAAAAAAAAACAAAATACGAACGCGAAGTAAAACAAATGAAAAATCTTAAAAACCAAACTTGGATGGAAGTTATGCATGCCTTGTCACAATACGAATTCTATTACAGAAGTATTTTTAAAGAATTTTGACATTCCTATATTCCATTTGAGGCGCCTAACTTTCTAATCTGAACTTTACTGCTGGATGCGTAAAGTTGTGATTTGAAATGACCGGAAAAAATGATACATGTTTTCATTTTCGTGTAGTGACAGGAAGGGGATGATGGGAAGACTCGAAAATCCAATATGACAAATTCGGAACTACGTGATTGGAATGAGTGCGGTTGGGATTTATTTTCGCCATGACACGGAGTCAGGTGACTCATTCGGCGGTTCGATGGCTTTCTGATGAGAAACAGGTTGAATTTGTAACGTTTTGAAGCGAATCGGTTGCCCTATATTGCCGAAATGCGATACCAAGAGAATGTGATAACGCATCGTTTTTTCTGCTGAAGCGTTTCAATTTTTCCACTTCGCTGATCATGTTGATCAAGAAAACGATTATGTTATGTGAATGCGGTGTTTTCTGTGGTATCTCTACCTCCTACATCATTTGATCTACAAATCGAAGAAAAAATAATTAGAAATTCACTAAGCGAGTTCCTTGAAGCCTTATAAAGCATTCAAGTAATGCCTATACTATATTGAAACCATGTGTTGACAACTGAGGTTTCGAAAGAAAGAACTTAGAATGTTTCTTTCGCCTTTGAATGGTGCGTGTGAAATGATTTGCATTTTGAGTCTGTATAGGAATGGATTTTTCGTGAATAGAAAATGAAATGTTTTCGCGCAAGCTTTTCAGAGAGGACTGTGTGAAAGGTGAGAGTCGTGAAATATAATTTTATATATATAAATAAAGATAGCACCAGTACTCTGAAAACACACTTTAATTAGAATTCAATTAAATACACATCTTAATTGCAGGTACTTTTAAGTTTATTCTGTACAATTAAATCAGATGAGTACATTTGCTTTACAACACTTTAAACACTATGTTTTAGAAAAATAATCAATAATTATAATACTGTGAGGGTACTTCGTAAGGAATATGATGTAGACTGAGAATAACACCTCTTGGACACAGTCTTAACCGTTTGGAACTTCAGAACAGAATGAAGGGCTGGCTTGTTTCATTTCGAATGAAGTCTCGGTGCTGCCCTCTAGTTGTCGTAATCGGTTGTCGGAAGTTGGTCAGCCAATTACAACGCAGCGCGCGCGACTATCAAGTAACGGATGATGCTTCGGTGCTGCCCTCTTTGCACGGCGACACCTTTTAGAATCCCATAACTTAAGACATGTTCTTCTGCTGTATGCAACACCTTTTTTATGGGACCAATATGGTGAGGTCAAGACAAAAATTGGAGTCCCCATACAGACTATAAATATTACCTTAGGTTACGTAGAACATCCAGGCTAGAGTAAACTCAATTTTAAAAAATATATATTATAAACGGGTATTAACTTATGGCTACTTGAACATATTTGAATTATTATTAATTATTAATTTCAGGCAACAGAGATACAATTACCTTAATGGATCTGAAAGTTAGGTAATACCGTAGAAAAATATATAATACTACTTTAATTCTACAAAATACCAATAAAACAGATAACATTTCTATTAAGTCTGTTTTAATGCGTATTATAATTCTACCTACTTACACGTTATTCAATGAATTGTATGAATAATATGCGTGAGTTGTTCAATCGTGACGTAACTTATTTCCTGAGTCTAGGACTACCCATTGTGAATCATTTATTGTGATACACTATAGCTTTATCGCACACGTTTTCCTCCAGAAAATCCTTAGTGTTTGTTAACACCGCAATAAGAGTATCCGAAAGCTCCGAAAAAGATAAATATTTGTTGCAAACAATCCTAGGAAAAGAATCAACGGGCACAACACTGAAATGCCTAAAGCAATAGCCCGAGGGTGTATTCCATGAGGAGTGAAAGATTTAGAGGCAATAACGCGGCATGGCTCACAGCTATCCGATAGCTTTGTTCGCATCGGATTAGCTTCGAAGACGGCGACGTGTGGGCCATTGTGATCCGGGACAATCAACTGATCAGATTACGAGCCGTCTTGAAGTAGGTTGCACGATATATTAACAAGGTCTGCTGATATTAACAAGGAAAAGTATTCCAAAGACGACTGTGAAGTTTTAGTGTTGCAACATTATATCCGTTGCTCTATTCCAAAAAAAGTAGTTAAAGCACTTGTGCTATGGAAATCAGGCACAACAGTGGTACCACAACATTCAGATCCGGGCCAATATAAATATATGGATTTCTATATTGACCCAACCCGACCGGTGTGTGAACCACTCGGCCACGAAGCTCGTTTTAGACGGTTTAATACAGTAGGAGGAATAATGTTGGTAAAATAATCTGTCTAATGTGATCTCATCAGATCACATCGACGACTTGTGATGTGATCACGGAAAATATTATATTGTAAGAAATGTGACGGAGAAAAGTGCCTAGATTTACTGGTTTAGTTGAAGTTTGTGTTTTCTTATCTAAGTTGGTATGAGCACTTATGGCGATGACGAAGTTCGCTATGGAATCGATTGCATCTTGTCTATGGGCCCTCCTGCATCCCTAAACAAGATGCAATCTTTCTACAGCAAACTTTGCCATCGCCGAAGAAATGTCAAAATATGTGTGAAAATGTCACGTGATGTTTCGATGGCTTGTGTCAGTTTCATATTGTTTAGCTAGCGAACTTTGCTGTAGAATAGATGGTACCTTGTTTACGGGCCCAGGATCTTCCAATCCAGTTACTGAGTACTAAATCTCAGTTTACCGGTGCCGTCTGAAACAGAAACGAACTAGTTCTAAAAATAAGAAAGTCTACAGCGGGATACTCTAACTCAATAAATTAAACCCAGGTTCTGGATTTCAGCTCTGCCAATTTGGACGTCTAGAAGAATGACCATTAATTTGCGGGAAGATTTGCTACTTAGTAGAGGGTGTCTATTCCAAATGTAATTAAGGTTTCAATAAACAGTGCGGTCTGATTCCGGGCACGTACACAGTAATTTGACTGGGCAGACTTCACCTACGAGTAAGTTAGTTACTTGCAAGTTGGCATCTTGTATCGGGCGATACCACTTTGCAAGTTTTATAACATCCCGGAGTTGAAGGACGTGATGTCGATCTGTCTTGTGTAATTTATTTGAGAATTAGTTTTATGTGTGTAAGGGTTAAGATTGAGACGTGTATATGTGCCAAATAAATGAATTTTATTGTTAGTTGTATGTGTAATTTTGAGGTGTGCCGTGCTGGCTTTTTGTATAGAATTAACAACTGTTTTTTTTGTCAAAGTTTATGTTAAAAAGTTAAACTAAACCAATTAAAGTGAAGGAATCTGACCTCGCTTTTATCATGAAACAACTTTCTTTCATCTCTGAAAAAATGAAATAATTACGATTGTTTCAACTTTTCTTTTGAAGTCGATAATAAGTAACCACGGTCACAAAATAAGATGTTTAATTAAATAAAGATTGCTTGTAATAAAATTTGAATAAACGCTGTTTTCCTTATGTAATTTTGCTTTGTATTCTAATAAAAGACCTTGCTTTTGTGCCCGTACAAAAAGCTTTCATAATAACTTTTAAGACGGGTTTCTTTCATTCGAATCTCAATTAGAAGCAACTTTTTTTGGCTTTTGAAATCAACTACACACTATTATTACCACACAAACGAAATTCAAACTACCCATAACTTAACAATTTCGATACAACTTACGTATGCTACAAAAGAGGAAAGGTTCAACCTTAGAAGACCAACTTTTTTGACATTACTTTCAGTCGATTGTTCACAGCAACATTCAAATTTCTGGTATTTGATGGCGTAAAATGGCCACTGTGAACTCCTAGGCTATATTAAAATAGTAGCATCAAGAATCCAAATCAGACCATAAAATCTTCGCCATCAACGATTGGGTCAAAATGCTTTCTGAATCGAATTATTCAGGCAAAAGGTATAAATTCGCAATGAAACTTTGGGTCTACTTGCTTCATACATAAGGCATGAGACCTGAGTCCAGGTGCTTTCATTTAACCATTGTGGTTATATAAGATAGATTTCCTAGAATAAGTTAAACTTTGAAGTCTTGGACACTAATGAAAAGGTTGGTCTGGATATTGATATTGCTCAACTTTGTGATGGTCAAAGTTCTCATTATTTTTCAAGGTAAGAGATATTGGCGGTTACTGATAATATTATAATATTTAGTCATAATAAACAAAACATGGTTATTAAAAGTATAACACACCAAATTCAGAAGGTAACACATTTAAGCGGTGCTTCTAAAGGAATAAACAATTAAAATAATGATTAGTACCTACCCCACCTTGGCGTAGACATATTCATCCCTTTAACATTCTTGAAATTTAGAAGGGAACGTTTTCAACACGTACAAACAGTTAATTGGACAATTACACTATTGTCCTGCGGGACCCTCCTAAATCTTCAAGGGGCATAATTCATAGAAGATCCCTTTATCTCACGGCAAGATCCTTTCATTCAGAATTTAATTTCATTTTTACCCTCTCATAGGAGGTCTTTAAGAAAAGAAATGACCAGATGACTTCGATGTCGCAGGGATTTAGACGTCAGATTGAAGAGGGTTCCTTTGAATGTATTTTTTAAGTCTTTCACTTGTCTCGGAGTTCCTTGATATTTGGGTTCTTCGTAAGTAATGGTGACAAAAGTCGCTGTAACGGTATCTTCTGGGTATATTAAATGGAAACTCTCTTCCTTTATTCAGTTAAACGGTGATAAAGCCGCGTTATTTACGACTTAGCTCTGTTAAAGACACAGTGCTGAAGTGGTGGCTGTATTACCTACTTTATCCTAAGTAAAGATAGGTTCAGAGAACGTGCGTTATTTCACGATACTCTTAACTTTAATGAACTCTAAAGTCTTAAGATGTTCCACAAAATAAAATAAAATTTCGATCACAAGAATCAATTCTTGACTATGTTTTCCGGTGGGACTCGAACTCACGACTCCTCGCTATTCGGGCTCGGCTCTTATCAACGGAGCTACGGAGGACGTAAGTCAATTGAAGATTTTTTGTAAGTGCTTGCTACGCCAGGGAGTCGGCGTTCGTTTCATCAATACTTGGGGAATATACCCACATGTTCCACAAAATTCTTATGTTCTTGTTGGACTAGCACTATCAAGAGCTGTCTATTAACCTTTAATTATAATATATTTTAACTCGTCAATTTTTGATGTTCCACACGGCATTATATCGATGCAAGTTTTAACAAAATAAATGCTCACAAAAATCCTCTGGTAAAACTCAAACCCACGAGTTCTTATTCGTGCGATTGCTCTCCAAGTCCCATTCTGATCTATACTTGTATACCTACTATCCAATTCTAGTGACACATCTGTGGATTTCGTGCTGTTACCTACTCAGATGCAATCTTCAGCATTTTATACTTAACGCTCTTATAAAAATGGTAGTTAAAGAATCTAAATTAGTTAAACATGAGAATTTAAAGCTTTGGAATGAAGGTTTCAAAAAGTCGTATTTTCTGTTTGTCCATTACTCACCGTTTTAGTGGTGCATTATTTCATGAGCTAACCGTCTGCCTTTAGCCCCTGGCGATCCACGTCATTCATATTCATGGTTTTGAAGCTGGACTAGTGGCGACTCAATATCGATAGATTCGACGGTTATTAAATTCAATACGGCCAGTTAGTGATTTAATTTTCGATAAAGTGTCCGATAGTAAATAGTGATTCGCCTGTTTAAGGCTTTGGTGTGATGTCAATGCCTATGGCTACTAGCACCGATGATACGAAAATTGATCGCTAGCCTTATATTACGTACTCTTCTAGATTCCAGCTCTTGAAAAGTAATAAATTTGACAAAATACACTTCGACTGCTTTAAACAAAATGTATTATCCCGTATACCTATATGAGTTGAAAGATGCGCTTCCAAAATAATAAATAGTGTTTAAGAGAAATAAAAAAAAAATGGTTTTGAATGCCTCTTATCTGATCAACAGCATGTTCGAACCTTCTATCAAAAGGTAGTATATCAATTAATTTGAATAAAAATGCCGTGAAATTCTAAATCGATAAAATTATTACCGACAGTTTCACAACACTAAACCAAGTTGTGAACTGTGCTTCCCTGGTCCAGGACAGTCCGAAGCTCATAATTTCCGATTTTACGTACAATTGAACTGTGCCAAATACCTTTCATGCAGTTATTGTTAACTGTGGTTTATTGTTGTTTCCGCAATTAATGTTAGTCGGCTTAAATAATACTTGAAGTGTAACTTAAACACAGCACAGAATAAAATTTATATTTTATGCTCTATTATAGAGCGTAGTTGTGGTAACTTTTAATTATAGACCGTTATTTAAGTATTGAGGTGTATTGGAAAATATTTCTTGTTAGTTATACTGGGTCTTGTCAAGTACATTTTTATAGAATAGAAACTAGGTCGCTGAACAAGGCTAGTGTGATTATTTTAATACCGATTTCAAGATTTACAAATAACCTTATAGTATGGTAAAATCCACTTAAATCCAAACGAAATTCTTTTTTACAATTGTATTTTGTTAAGAGGAAGTAGATTGACGTGATGAGACTAAATGGAAATATATTTTTATAACCACACCTTAAGGTTCTCTACCTTTGGTAGGTACACACGGCCCCACTTAGACCTTGAGATCGCCTATATTCCCTACGTAATGAAAGCTGTTTCGTAGTTCAAATAGGTAACCTGAAGTGCTGTAGACCGTACAGGGGCAGCGTTTTAATGCGAAATCGCTCCTATTTAAACAGCATAAGATACTGCAGTGGTTACCTTGATGTACCGTCGTTCGTACATCAAAATTTTTCTCTTAACTTCATGTTTCGCTTCCCAAGCAAGCATCTCCACTTTAATTTGCTTACAAAGTAAACCTTAAAGTTATAAAATTAGCATAAGTTTAGCCGTCTCGATTTATCTTAATTTTCTCCATTTACTACTCACTCAATTATATTGCGCTGTGTTACTATGTATAAACCACTTACGATAACGAGGCATCGTCCCCAAGGAATTAATATTCAGATGGATAGACTGAAGACCTAAACAACCCTGAACCTTTTAGTTAAGTACCGACTCTATAAAGTGCCATTAGAAAATAGACCCCCATTGTAGTCACGGCAGTTAACGACAATCATTTTATCTGGATAGGCTATTGCTATTTTTTTCCTTCTTAGGGTCGAGTTCAACAACTCATGTATAATTTTGAACAGCCGGTTTAGCATTATTTGACATATTTGGTATGGGAATTCTGTCAAATAAACCGTCAATTGAGGTTTACCGGCTGTGAAAATTGGTGAACTCTGGTCTTACGATGTGTGCTATGAATGTCAAAATATGTATGCGAAAGTCTCGATAGCTTAAGTCAGTTTCATACATTTTACTGGCGATAGCTATCTTCGCTGTAGAAGGGATGGATTGCATCTTGTCTAAAGGTTCAGGGCCCGTAAACAAGGTGCAATACATATCTTGATAGTTCGTTGGCGATATCAAAGTTTGCTTTAGAATAGATTGCATTTGCCTAGGAAATCTAGTGTCAGACATATTGAGTCGCAGTAGGCAAAAAAAAGCTTTTTTCATAACAGACAATCAGTTCTATAGCGAACCACAAGACCAGGAAGCAGACTAGGACCATAAGATTTATGGTAACTTCACTCCAAAAGCTCAAAGCATCTTATCTAACCCAGACTCTGACATATTGTGTGATAATGTAATGTCGCTATGATATCGTTATTTCAAAATCTTATTTTGCAATCTCTTCATTTTATAAAAATACATAAGTTGGATAGATTGCTTTTTATTCATCCTACTAAAGACTAAGCACGCAAAATGAATATCAAGTGAGCCCTTCGAATGAAATATGTCCCTTATTTGTTCATTTGATCAGATCTTTCCAACGTAGCCCTTAATCCTTTGCTTTTGAAGTTAAATTGGTTTATTCCAAATAAGATTAAAAAGGAAATCAGTTTCCTCGTGTTAATTGGAACTGACGATATAAATTTAACTTTTATGTAAAAGGATTACATTAATCTTAATTAGTCTTGTCCCTTTTAAAGCCTTTGCCCACTGCTCTGATTTTTTGCCATTCGAGTTTTTGTAGAAATATCACAAATACTTATAGAATTACTGACTAGTGGTTCTCCGTGACTTCGTCGGAAAAATGATTTTTTTTTTCAAGTTTTACCCCCCATTTGTTGTATTTAGGGACAAAAAATAACACGTCCTTTTATTTACTAAGCCAACTTCTGAGAGTTGCTTTTAGATAATAATGTAGGAAAATATGTTTGTGTTACCAACGCAAAATCATTTCGTGTACCGTACCGAAAACTGAGTATTATTTTTATTTGTAAACATTCTAAACTAGCTTAGAAAACAAGGCAAATAAATCATTTGGTTCAGCCCCGAAAATAAACAAGGTAAAAACACAAAATTATTTTCGTTCTCCTAGCTTAAACTGTAAGAAGAAAACAAAACCATAAAGCAAGAATGAACCTTTGCACAAATACACGAATTATTTAACATAATTACAGAAACTTTGTTCTTCTTGTATTAGAAGATAGATCATTAAAATAAGATGCGAAAAAATTTAGGGAAATTAATGATGTGTCATGTTCTTAGTAATACGTTGTTTTGTGATATGTGATATTGTTTTCATAAAATGGTGGTAATTTTACTCGTGTATTGTTATAATATTACGGGCCCTATTCCCTTTGTTTACTACGTCTACGACTCTGTCAATTTTTTTTTTTTACTTTTATGACATTTGATACCTACTTTATTTAGACTGTGTTTTTAGGTTTAGTGTTTTCCTAAGACAAATCAAATTAGTTTTTGACTGACAATCTCCATTTTCTCAATGCGTTAGTAGGCACTGTGTCATAAAAGCGAACTATAATAATAATGGAGTGACTCTATGACTTCACAGTGTTGAAGACATAGTCACTCCATGTGACTAATACCACAGGAGCCTAATCTAAGTAACTAAGGAGCCTAGTCTAATACCGCGTATTAGAACTTATGCCAGTCTTCTCTTAAACTTCCTGAATTTTGAGTAAAGACGGGAATCATTGTTTTTCAATTCCGAACATAAATCTTGATAATATGCAAATTTTATTTCATTAAAGCGGTCGGACAATTGCAATATCTCGTTCGGTTGAGTTACGATGGGGCCGCCCTCAGATTAACTAATAGCTGTTTATCTTGTAGAGGTCCCTGGAAAGGTGAATGCGCACCGTAGCCGAGCGGAGAGCGGAGGCGGACGAATCGGAAGCTCTTACCACAGAATAAATAATAGTACAAGTACAGAAGGACCACTCCGCAAAGTTATTTAAGTATTAGTAAACACAATAAAGTGCACATTGAAATCGCGGCACTATAAGCACCAAGATATTTGCCTCTCTTTCTCTCGCGTAACCTCATCTTACCTGACAGCCTAGTGTCGACAGACGCGACGCAAAACACGCGCGTGATTCGTAGATCTTACATGCTATGCAGCCGGCTTGTGACATCCATTACGACCAAATGTCGACCGGCCGATCAACGCATGTACTTATAGCTTTAGGCTAAATTGCGGAGTAAACCAGGCCTGCTCTTACTAAAATTCGGCGCGGGGGGCGTGGCTCAGTGCTCGTTGTTAATGTTAAATACTTGATTGTACCTACTATTTACTATACCAACGGATGGATACTTGTTTCTTGTTGTTGTCCTATTTTCCAAAGTATTGATGAAATTAACGGCTCACTGGCGAGGCAAGCACTTACAAAATATCTCGCTTAGTGAGTTAGCGTCACCGGTGGCTTATTTGGAAGAGCCTTTGCCCGGAAAGCGAAGGGTTGTGGGACTTGTGGGTTTAAAACTCGTCTGAAGATGGTTGAAATTTTCTTTTGTAAGAAAAATTTTGCTTGGATTATGAAAATAATTATCATATTATGTTTTTATATAACAATCTAAATAGATACCTTCCGATTCGTTTGCCTCGGCTCAGCTGGGGTGTGCGTCCACCTTGCGTGCGGCCCGAAGATGCCACGGAATTATTAATTCGGCACAGCTTTGTGACTCGCTTAGTGCTCAGTTCTGTGGGATTTGATGAAGTTAGAAGTCTGGGCGGGTCGAAATAAGCAGCTTAAGTGATAAATCTATGAAAATGTTAATGCTATGAAAGTGCTAAGTTTAAAGTATATTTTGTGATATACCACAGACTTAATAATAGTTCGAGCAGAGAAGAATCATTTTGCAAAATTATTCAAAAAATAGGGACACTTGCTACGTCAAAATGAAGAGCAAATTTCTGATCGTGGAACGCCAATTGCCTACTAATAAAACACCCATTCATTTGCATATAGCTACTAGGTATATTATACCTTTAAATGAGCAATCTAATGATTTGATGAAATTTAGTATTTGGGGGTTATCAAGAGTGAAAAACTGATCTAGATTAGTCTTATGTTTCGAAAAACGCGTGTTTTCAAGTTTTCATGCATTTTTATTTCGCAATTGTTTGACACAGATTAAGATCGCTAATTTCGCAGTGGCAACCATGAGCGTCGTGGCCCAGTGCGTAAGACTGTAGAAATGTAGAAGCTCGGTCGCCAAGGTACTTTAATAAATAATTCGTGCAAGTCACTTATAAGTAGCACTTCTTCTTCTCGAGTCAATGGCAATTAAGCTTTCTGCGCCAAAAAAATGGCAACATCAATGGCCTTCTGGTTGGCGTTGTAAAGTAGCACTAACTATAGCTGTTCATCACAACTACGAGTACGTCCGAGCAGCTACATTTGGGCAATAATAAATAATCGTTTATTTCAGGCACCTAATTTCTACACAATATTTTGGCCCATGTTATAAATATCTTATATAGACTAGTATACATACAAATATTTAAAGAATTTTTAAATAAAAATTACTAAATTAACACAAGTTAGCGACTTATGTTAATTTACAGTGGCATTGGCATTCGTGCGGTGTCGGCTGGCAGGCGTCCTCGGAACTTGCGGAACACGACTCCCTGCGGCCAGAAGTTATCTTTCATGAAGGTCGCCAGTGGGTCGGTACTCTCACCACAAAAGAACTAACACCTTGTGGCGAGATTCCTACCGTTCGACCCTCAGGGTGAAGTTCTTCTTTCGTACATAGTCTTCTACCTCCTCAACCTTTGTAGACTAGTACAGGCGGCATAAATTAACTTTGTTTTATACAAGTACCTAGAAAAAGAAAGTTACGATCACTTTTACCTGTCTCGATTAAAAAAATAAAAAACACCAATAAAAGTGCGTAAAGCTGGAAGTGTTCATTATAGTTATGCACTGCACGGCTCTATCAATTGATGCAATGAAATTAGTTCTTATCGAGTAAATTCGCAAACGAGAGAAAGAGTTGTTTGACTGTCTTTTTAGTTACGTGTATTTCTCGCGGCATACAATTTCTTTTATTGAACGCAGAGTAAGCATTGATAATGATTTCATTATATGCGTACTATTATTATTATTGTATTCTACAAACCTCATAGTTTGTGTACTATTATTATTATTGTATTCTACAAACCTCATAGGAAGATAAATAAAAAAATATGATACCTACGTATCTTTATTATTATTATTTTTTCAGAATAATACATTTTAACTAGCCATCTAAACTTATTAATAAAAACTAAGATAAATTATTTAATACAATACAAAAATTATAAAAAGGGTCCTTGTGGTAAGGTTCCCAGGATGCTGGCAGCATTACCGCGCTGGATAGCGATGCTTATACGCTGAGGAAGGTAGCTGCCAGCTCTTATGTCACCACTGATGTCAACTAGCCTCTTGGAAATCTCTTTAAAAAAAGAGATAGCGTTGGGACCCCACGCGGTACAAAGTGGTACCGGGAGTCAATCTGCCTGTACTTGTTCTTTTAAAAGTTTTCGGCACTTGTCGCAGCCAAACCAGCACCACGGCTTGTCCCGGGCAGTTGAGAGGCTGCAAGTGTGTCGACACAAGTAGCGTCCCACACAAGAGCCCGAGCCATCCGCCAAGGAACAAGTGACATCCCGTCTGGTCTCTTGCCATCATCATGCGCGATACTGTTCGGCTCGAGTAAAGCCGGCACGTTGATAGAGGCAAGAGACCGACGGATGATGTCGTTGATGCTGGCATGACGCGAAATGCGGCCTGCACTTTTAATACAGGAGAGTCCGTGATGTTCTAACGAGCTGACATCAGTATCACAAGAAAAGTAATTAATTCTATGGTCAAGATTTTTGTACAAAACCACAATGTAACCTTATTTATAGAAAGTTATTATAACTATTTATGCTTTTACATATTTTTTAAAAATACATATTTTTGTTAATTCACGATTGTATATTTTTCGATTTTCTACTCATAAAGAGTAAAATACTCTATGGTTTTTGCATAAACTTACGATTTTAATAATAATTTTCACATAAACGATAATAATGTGCATTACGTAAAATCGAAAACTTGATGTATTCTGATTTTCGGAAATAGTCCATATATCGTGGAGGCTGTCGTTTTTCCATTTATTCTCTGTATCGTAAAATCGTTATCTGTATCGTAAGCCGCTTTGTTCGTATTTCTGAAACGAAGTACCAACTATTGTATTGTTTATCGTTTTTGCTTGTTAATCGATTTAAAAATAAATACTGGCAGTACAATTTATGGTGTTATATGCACATACTTTCGGCTTGCAACTTTAATTAGAACTACGAGTAGCATTTTTACTATCCAGATGGACTAAAAGCGAATTAAATGTCATTCGATATAATGTAGGTATAGTGTTGTAGTGCTATCTCCATCTACAGTTTGCAATAAAATGTCTTGAACCGACGTGTATATCAATTGCTACTGAACACAGTGTTGTTTTCGGCAGTTTCATAATTATACTTTTAAACAGTTTCCCATAAAAAAAAAAACTAAATAGATGCACAGCAATTTGACTCCCGTTCTCAATTACACAGTGCAGCAAGGGTGTACTGAATGGAAAAGACACTCCAAAGCTAGTGCAGTTGAAGAATGCGTAAAGTGTTACAGCTCTTCTCGATGGTGGAACGCGTTTGCGGGCTGCAATTACTTGTAAAGAAAAACAAAGATTACACGTTCAGATACAAGAAAAGCAATTTTCTCTTTCGCACAAAGCCGTCGCACATTTGAACGCACTGCTCTCTTCGAAATGAGAGCGGCGTTGTTTATGTTTCCTCACAGTGATTAAAGTGAAGTGTCAAAAACAAAATGTCCCAGAAAGGGTGGCGCGATACGCGATATTACGAGCTGTCGAGGCGTCGATAGTGGAAAACTGAAGATATCCTTTGTTTTTACACCGCGAAGTTAACGGTTTGAACAGAAAACCAGACGGGTAAACTCACGAATGTTGTTTCATTAAACTTTCGCTAGTTTCGCTTCTTTCAGATTTGCCCTAACTTGTTTGTTTTGAGTTACCGCTGAACAGCGGCTTTATTGGTTATTCTTAAGTTGGCACTTCTAAGATGGAGCGGGTATTTATCACGCCAGTTCATAGATTTTAATGCAGACGTGAAAGGGGAGCTGACACCTTATCGCTAAGAAGCAGTCTTTTTAAAAAACAAAGAGGGCAAACCGGCAAGGGTGCAAGACTCGAAGAAAATCCTAAGAGATTACACCCTGAGTGATTGCTCTTTCCAAACTCTGTGGAAATTCTCGTGGAAAGTGAATGTTAAGGCTGATGCATCTCATGATTTACCTACGTTGGGACAACTATTATAATAACCGTCTTTCGTTTAAAAATGTGTCGTATCACACAGAACTTACAGATAGATTTCCTGCACCGTTGATCATGGGACATATAATATTTGGTGAATCGCCTCTCGACGTGAGGTCTGCATACTATGATGGGGAAAGTTTTCTTATTATTTTTTATTTATTATGACCTCCCGCTGTTTGGTGGCGGCAAGTTTTTGCTAAACTGCCTCATGAGTGAGTTTTGTTCGACTATGGAAAATCGAACATGGTTTTTGATTTAAAACTAGTCCGGAGTAAACAAATGCTATGAAATGTTATATTGTGCACATTGGTCCAAAAATTTTGGATTTGGATTAAAACATGTACGTGTAATGCACTAACATACGACCATACTTAGGTTCTATGATTGCTTTTCTAAGCTTGCGATTATTGTACACCCCCACGCACGTAGACTACTCCACTTTTAATTTGAGCTTGAGGCTTTATTCTTTGCGTAATAAAAGCTGTTTTCGTGGTTCAAATGTACCCCTTTGAACCACAAAAAACAGCTTTTACCACTTGTCGTGCTGCCGACTGTACTACGGTTGCAACGTAAGTCTCTCTCTAAAATACATCTGCAATAATTGGTCCTTCGAGCCGGATAGACCCTCATTGCAGGTGTAAAATATAATTAAATTACTCTACTGTCTGATATCCAGAAGGGTGAGAGGAAGCACCGCGTGAATGATACCTGATAGCGCCGGACCACTTCCGGTTCCGTTTCCGGTCCGCGCGCGTTGGCTGTATTGTTTGTTTAATTCGCAATCAAACTCTGTTTGTCTATGTGTTTCGCTACCGCTTCTATTTGACAGTTTTGGTTTTGCTACTGTGATTTTTTATTCAGTTTTAATATTCATTCGGTGGATGTTAAGTGGCGGTTTTGTTGAGAACTGTGCAGTTAAAGTAATCAATTCAACAATTTTATCTTTATTTCAATCTAATGCCTCAGTCTTACTTAATAGTAAGAGATGAATGACGTGGTTTAGAATTCATTTTCATGAAAATTTAAAACATGAAAAAAAATTAAGTATGTAATGCAACCGGATTTTTTGTTAAAAAAATCAATTATCCAAGTCGGTGGTTTCGATATCACTTATTTGGATTAATGATTACCTACTTAGTAATAATCCTGAAAATGATTTTTTTCTAATAATATTTGGTAACATTGAAAATAAAATTTAAAAGTAAAAAAATCGAAACACTACATTTGTCTGCAACTATTGGAAAAATATATTATACACAAGCGTTTTGCTAAATAATAGATGTTAAAGCTATTGTAGTTATTTTGGCCATAAACCACAGTATTTGGGTATATTCACTAGAAACAAAGTTCCCTTTGATGAATGCTTTTTGTTTGCTCGGATGTTTTCAGCTTTTGTGTGGCAAAAATATAAAAAAATACGAGTGAATGTATCTCTGCAAAATTATGCATATAACATATTTGAATGTTTTTCGTAGCTGTAAACATACTTAATTTTGCACTGAAGAAAATGATTGGTTAACGTTAACCAAAATTTGACTACTTGTAGGCCTTAATCTAGTGTCTTGCAAACTTCTGGTTATCAGTAACCAACTAGTTTTGTTACTGATAGCCAGAAGATTGTTTATATTTAACAAAAATTTACTTCCCTACAAAGAAACCTTCAACTAACAAAACTAGTTTGGTTGATCCTTTTTTTCAGTGTGTTCTAAAATATCTTCTTATCCAAATTCGGAGCAAATATTAAAATTTCAGGTATCACGTTTACCTGAAATGTCAACTATTAACTAAAATTAAATGGCCTGAAATATATATTGAAATTTATTTATTTTCTCTATCATCAAAAAAATTAACGTCACACAAGATGAAGCCCAGATATTGAGTCGTCATCCACCTGAAAATTCCTGAAAAGATCCGAGATAACTTCCAAGCAATCTCCTTTGAATAAGGCGACCATTGTTGAAACCGTGCGGTCAGCAAGATAAATAAAGAATACATTTCAGCCGAGATGAGAATATAATCCGGGTTTGGAAAAAACCGTTTTAGCGGCCCCAATGCCTTGGTAAACTTGGGGCGACGGTGAAAGCGATTGAAGATAAATTGTACTGTGTAAACGTCGACAGGTGTGTATTTATGTTTATAGCAAAAGGCAGACTTTGGTCAAGTTTAGGTTTTTTAATTTATTTATAGGCTGATATCAGGCCGTAATCTTACCTGATGGCAAGCGACGATGCGGTCGAGAATGGGCTATATGTCTTATTAGTAACATCTTATTTACTCTTCTCTTTAAAGTATCCAGATCATAGTGTTGAGGGAATAGGTACTTTAGCTGGCAGCGAATTCCACTCTTTGAGGTCAAGAGGAACGTAGAATGAAACCGAACGTAAAACATATAAAATTAATTGTTTTGATGCGTAAGGAAAATTAAAGGAAATTTTCTGATGTACTTAATAGCCCCCTAGAAACCTACTTACTACAAGTTTGCACAAGTAAAATATTCATTTATAGAAAATATATACATATTTAATTTTACAGAGTATAGTACATCTCAGCTCGCTCAGCGAGCTATGGAACGGTCTATGCTGGGGATCTCGCTAAGGGATAGAATCCGGAACGAGATCATCCGCCAAAAGACGAAAGTCATAGATATCGTTCAGAGGTGCAGTAAGCTGAAGTGGCAGTGGGCTGGTCATGTCTGTCGCAGAACCGACGGGCGTTGGATTGGGAAGGTTCTCGAATGGAGACCACGTCTCGGGAAACGTAGTGTTGGAACCTATACCTAGAACGGGGGCGTACATCTTTGGCGTATAGTACATCTTTGGTAGCTGTTGCTAGCGACTTCACGTAAACCGTTCAAAAGCAAACTTAGTATGATAATCCGCTTGCCGCTTATTTTAAGACCGTACATCAATAGCTTTGCTTATAAAAATGCACACATACACCACAGAAAGGACATTGTTACGAGTGAATCTCGTTTTTTGTTATGGTTATAACGTTCTTTGTGGCGGCATAATACGGCTCAGCGCGATGCGAAGGATTACTCGTTTTGTGTGGAGGACTGTACAAAACCTATTGTTTTTTGTTGCGCGCCTTTTTGTAAGATAAATAGTGGTTTTAGTAAAATCGCTATCAGGTAAAGTGGATGCATATTAATGAATACAACCGGATAATAGAAGCGAAAATCCTCTTTATCTATTCTCCGACTTCTCTACCTAACTAAAATAACTACTTGACTTTATGAATCGCCTTATTTTGTACGAATAACCTTTATCAATAATTATTTTAAAATAACATAATTTTTGTTTTGGAGCAGAAAAGATTGCATATTTATTTATTTTTACGTTACATTTTAGTACCCTTAGACAAAATAGTACTCTAGTAAAGATAAGAGCTAGCCCCATTAATTGAATATGTTCTTTTTATGTAAGTATATCAATTTATGACATGATAAATAGATACTCTTTATTGCGCACCACACACAGTATAAATTTACATAAATGCTCATTGAGAATGGTACAATTTAGGCGGTCTTATTACTGAAAGTAATTTCTTCCAGACAACCTTCGGGTAGAAGATAGTCTAAAATTAAATTGGGTCGGCGGTGAAACCTATCAAAATAAAAAAAAGAAATTAAAAAAAGACACGATATATGCATTCATACACATACCTAAATAATCCATAGTACATACCTTTGCAACATTCGTCATAGAAAAAAACATTTTTATATGCAAAATCAGATTGCATCATTATTTTAAATGCACGCATTAGGCTTACTATTAAATTCTCGTTACTACGGTGCGGGGCTTGATACGACCAACGTCCACAGCTATAAAAACAATTAGATGAGCATTTTTTCGAAGCACGTAGAGTAATTATCAACAGATGGCGTTGCTCGTTAGCGGGGAACGCCGGGGCGTGAGGTAGTCGCGGACGGTGGAAAACTATTTTTCGCACACTTTCACTGTAGATAAATATCGGGGGAACAAGCGTTATTGTTTTTTCAGACGGTTTATTATACCTATCCATACTAATATTATAATTGCGGAAGTGTGTCTGTCTGTCTGTCTGTTACCTCTTGACGCTTAAACCAGTGAACCGATTGTCATGAAAAACGACATACCAAAGTATGGAGACAGTTCGAGACCCTGGAAAGGACATAGGCTACATATTATCGCGATGTAAAAACATTGCGGGGTGAAATGGGGTATGAAAGTTTATATGGAAAATCCAACTCTGGCGAAGTCGCGGGGAACCACTAGTATTATACAAAATTTCTGTGTCTTAAAATCTAGTGTTTGCTTCAGGATTATGTTTTTCATATTTTTAACGAATCACACAACAAGATATAATAAAAGTCAGTTTGGAGAAGGTGCCACTTTCTCGACTCATTTACCAGACGAGGACGGCACGGACTCCAAAAATCAAGAAGCATTTATAAAAACCTAACTTTACCATAATATTACAATAATAATTTCAGCATCAATTCATAACATTATTACAAAGCTTTATTCTAAGATCGGCCCGTTCAGTCGTGACATGAATATCGGAGGCTTTGTGGCTGGTGAATGAGGTTCTGGTCGGTGACCCGTGAAACCTTGTTTCGGTTACGATACGGCTTAATGGCCTAGTTTATGTATTTTAAAACATAACTTTATGAAATTGTCATAAAGTTATGTTTTAAATACTCATATAACAATAGGATATAAAATATTTGGATACCTTTTTAAAGGTCGAGAATACTTACTTGTCTGTGAGAAAATTCGTATGACAAGTTTTTTGGAAAAAAATAATACTCTTAAGGTCTTAGCGAAAAAAGCCGCCTATATCGTTCATATTTCTGTGTAAAATAATGGGAGAAGAAATAAAATTACTAAACCTTTATGAAGATTTCTAAACACAAGAAACATGTGCCACTTTTAGCAACGCTTTGTACATTACCAACTAAATCCTTAGACAACGTTTTCAAGTTGTCAAATTAAGGATATGATTATTATTCATAGCTATATAACAATGAAAAGTGTCCATGTACTCATGGTCACCATATTTATCTGAAAACCTTTTATTAGACACATTTTGTACATTTTGCAACCACAATTAGCCACGAACAGACATTCAATGCATCAATAAACGCCGTCTCATTTTCCTTCAACATCAACATTTTTGCTTTCAATGCGTTCCAACACGTGATAAATCTTCCAGACAACACTAACAAATAGTTCTAAACATCACAAAGACCCTACCATGACTATCGGAAATCTATCGATACTCGATATTAGTGAAACCGGGCACGCTTTCACTCGAAACATGCCCAAATTCTTCAAGAATTGCAAGTCACCTAATCTTATAATGTTGACCAAAAATAATTAACAGCTATGTCGTAATTAAAGCCAGTGAGCGTTAGGATGACAAATACGCATTGAAGCGAAAAGATAAAGGGATTGGCACGAAGCAGTCATAGCCTATAGTGAACAGTATAGTCATAGACAAACATCTATATCTAGTTGAGTAATTTTCGCAAAAAATATATGGTGAAATATATGGATGAAAAATCATCAATTTGTGTTTGACTAATTTTATATTTAATTATGCTAGTCAGTCTTAAGCTAATCATTGTGCTACGGCTTCACAGGTGTGCTAAGAGGTTTAAAATGCTACTGCAGCGCTATTATGTGTACTGTCAAGTATGTAATCATCATCAGACGTCAGAAGTCTACTGCTGAATATAGTCTTCCAGATCACGTTTCTCTACCTGATGAGCTTGGTTATAAATTTAAATTTCGTCGTACACATGGCCACACGTCAAACTACTCCGACTTCACCTTGAGACCGCCTCTATTCCATAAATAATAAAAGCTGTTTTCGTAGTTCAATGGGTAACTCGACTGTACATAGTGAGACCCTGGCCGGTCATATTTAGTTTAACAGCATAGGTGCAGTAGTCAATACATCAGACCTAAACATTGCTGTTCCAAAATCATCCCTATTTCTACTGCATGAGATTCCACATTATTTACCTTAACGTGCTGTCGTTGATCATATGATCTGAGATACCTTTCGATGTCTGTTTGAGATGAACTACGCATACTTTGATACATACTGCATACTAGGGCGCAAATATTTTGCGAAAATGATTGAGTATAAAAGTTATTTTGACCTGGCTGTTCTCCCCATACTACAGCACCAGTGGACTGTTGATATATGTGCGACGTCGTGTGCAATAACCCGATAGATCGGTGTGGGCGGATAGGGGGTATAATGATAAGGTTAGCAACGCCCAAATTTAGGCCTAGCGACGATAATAGCGTTACCATTTTGCTGTCTGGCTCCTAAATTAGTGGTATGGGATATTTAAGTACAGGTGTGGAATTTTGAGGGTACAAAATGGTTCTTGGGCTAGGTTAAGAATTTGCACCGTATACTGTTGAAAAACTATAAATAATTCAGTGTTCGACAATTGGTCTTGACAACCAGATTGTTGATTTTTGGGAAGAAGAAAGGAATGATCAAGGAAGCTATTTCGACTAAATAAAAAAAGCAATGTCATGTCTTAAGCTTTAGCTCTTAAGTTGATGAGGGTGTACCTATTTTTAAGTCTTGTATAGTTGGTATACCTTAGTTGTCTTTGTTACAAAGTTGTCTGCGATGGCCGATGAAATTGCCGTAACAATTGTATCCTAAGGTCTCCTTGTTATGACAAGCATTTTTATTAGAAACCACTCAATCATGAAGTAATAGGAAATGAAGAGCTTTGATGCCTGCCCTTTGATTTTAAATGAAAATGTAAAAATCAGGTACACTTTCACTAAGGTTAATTTATTCAATGAGTTCGCGCACCTGGCTGTAAGCTGCTTATTTCTTTAACAGGTAAAACCTTTTTCGGCAGAGTAGCATTTATTTTGGGCACTGGATTGGAATGATATTTTTTCATTGCTTTCTTCATTGCCTTTTTATGCTCTACTTTGTGTTCCCATAACGCAGTGTACGTACAGTGGCCCCTACCCAAATCTGACAAAATATCTCAAATGATATGAAACTCTATGTGATCAACATAAGGTTGAAATATGGTTGCGGAAATTTGACAGATCAGGGTAGTTTGATTTGGGGCCCACTGTACATGAACAAGTACGAATATACTTAGAAGAAGGAGGCAAATATATTTACATTCCTGGATTTTTACTTAGGATAAAAAAAAAACAGTCACAATTGTATCGTTCGATTACTTTCTGAGAAGCTCGGCAACGACTTTGATAAGATTTGCTGAAAGAAACAGTTTTTTTATTTCAATGGTATTTCAATAATAAATATTATTTTTTTAGTTATGGTCGACCAAAAAGATTTTGCTCAATAAATGTTCTTAATTTTCGGTAACTCTAGATGAAACAAGCGTCAGTATATGATTTTAGGCGATAATTGAATATTAAGACAATTTCGTCAGCAACATTTTATAAAGCTTACTTGTCTTACTGTGACAATGTGTAAGAATACAACACAAGTATTTCTAGAAAAAAATGTTCTTGTAAATATACCTTCACCGTCTCAGATGTTCGAAGCTTGTAACGATCACATTGGCACTCTGTTTCCTTTCCTTTTCAATAAACTTTCACTAAAAGCGTTTATCAATATTCATGAAGATGTCTTTTCTTTTCAGGTGGGTGTTTCATGAGGAGCGGTGAGCAATTTATTCCTTTCCACTAAGTTTAAATAAGAACTTAGTTAAAACAAAAGTTGAGACGCCAGTTCATTTGGTCATTCTAGACTGTTGTAGTTTTTGGTGTCTGGTCTACGGAATTAAATTTCGCAATTTTTGGTTTCGATTAAGTTAGCGTTGTTCGATTTAATTTTAAGTGCTTAGTTGTTGTAGGTAGAGTTTTTTCTATATATGCTTTCTTCGCTTCTCTTTGCCTCCTGATTTACACTCATAAATAAAACACTTAAACTGTTTAAACAGTTTTTTTATTTTACAGTTAAATATAAGTAATCAATGGGCTTATGAATGAAATGGTCTGACTACAGATTTAATAGATTTTTCGCACCACTGCAAGTCTGCAACTGTTATTCAGCTGAGATCTACAGCTTGACTACAGTGATAATTCCTATCAGTCAAAGGCCAGATAATCTTAGAAGAAAGCTGAACTGTTTTAGGGCCCGTAGAAAAGATGCAATATATTCTAAAACGAAGTTCGCTGTCGCTAACAAAATGTATGAAACTGAAATAAGCCATCGGAGCATCACGTGAGATTTGCATAAATATTTTGACATTTCGTTGGCGATAGCAAAGTTCGCTGTAGAATGATTGCATCTTGTGTCCTTACTCCTGGGCTCTTGCCCAGGTGCTGCAATAAAATTTATAAATTAGAACTGACCTAAACATGGCCTAGCGAAACTTATTGCAAAATACTGTCATTATGACCCTTTGTTACACAACACACCGTGCTCTTTGATTCATGGACATAATCCTTTACCTGCAAACCTCAATTACGTGTGGCTATTGTGAGTGAAACTTTAGACTGGGCTATAAATCTGTGACTACCGTCCGAACTGTTGGGGGTGTAAACAAATGCGCCATAGATATTGAATACAAAACAAAATTCTGAAGTAACAATTAATATTGATATTATGGAATCACTACTATGATTGCTTAACAATCATAGCAGCAAAGTCATCGATTTCTGAATTCGGGAAAACGAATTAATAAATTAAACCTATCGTCAACCAAGATTTGTAAATTTTAAAAGTTCAGTCTAAGATTATTTATTTTATGTACAGTCACACGTATTACTATGTTTAAAAGCGCTTTCAATTTGAGACTGTTACTATAAATTTCCCTACCTACTACAATTTGAGATCATAATTCATGGGACTGTACTCGAACACAAATTAAAATTAATTATGTTTCTAAAGCTGTATGTTATTTATGTGTTAAAATAGGTGACTGAAAAAGTATATTTTACTCGTTTACCAGTCAAAACGATGTACCTTTCGCTTTTTATGGCTACTTCCGAATTATAATAATAATAATAATAAAATCATTTTTATTCAGGCAAATTTACACCCATACATTTCATGTTTACATGGTATTCAATAAAAATTGTATAAAATAGCTTCATTAAATTAAGATTAAATAAAATTAGCGTAGTAAAATTTTGATAAGAATTATGATACATTAAAATATAATAAGAAAAGATTATAAATAAAACCATTAACCCATACGAGCCCATAAAGTTTTCATTAAAACAGTCCCTACGCTGATGAGACGAGCTAGGTTCCCGTAAACCTAAATTACTACAAGTGGCCGATGTGAGGAAACTTTAGAATGGGCGATATATTATTCAGGACCGTCTAAAACTGTTCATACTGTTCTCAGGTACTCTCATAGGCTTTGAACGCGAAAGTTTATATTATTTACTGTGGTCAGATAACTTGAAATCAGTCTGCATTTATTTTTTGCTGCTTCTGTGGACAACCCTAGTAAAAGCAAGCTTTTACTAGGGTTGTCCACAGTCAACAAGGAACCCTTCTAGTTTCGCCATCTTCGTTTGTCCATCTGTCTGCGGTTTAGCTCAGATACCGTTTTTGGTACTAGTTTTAATTAAAGTATTAATGCTTAACCCTGTTTTCTTAGACCCTAGTTGAGGAAATCAAAGTTGTGAAATATTCTCAAGATTTATAATGGTTAGGTATATCATATCACTAGCGTTTGCTTGCGACTTGGCACCTTCCACCCAGCCTCTTAGAGGTTCAATTTTTCAAACATTATGAAAAACGTCATTCTTAATTTCTAACTAAATGCCGTTTTTATTCTTCTTCAAAAAATCTTTCTTAGTGGTCAGCTTCCTTTACTCGTAAAAGAAAACATGGTGTCAGTCTCAGTCATTAAGTAAAGGTTATTTCTTATTATTTATTTTGACATTGGTTACCTTACCAAAAAGTAAAAAGACATGAATTCGGGATATTTCTAATCCATATTGTAACTGGAAATTTCTCGTGTCATCCACAGTCCTGGTAAGAGAGTGCGTAGTGGTTAGCAATCGTAAAATATAAAAAAAATGTAACACAGCTTCAAGAACGAATCGAAGTTTTACTTGGTTTTGTAATGGGTTGAGTATGAAACAACGAGGCGCCCACCATGTTCTGTAATTAGGTCATGGGTAACCTATATTGTATTTTCACTTTCCTATACCCCGTATGTTAAAAGCATAAAACCGTTCATCGTTTTGCTACACGCTTTTATTTTTCCTTATCCACTTGAACTCGCCCGGGGCAAGGAACACCCCAACAACCCTCCATTTGGGGGCAAGTGGCTTATTTTAGCCCCTCGACGGATCAATTCGTGTCTAGAGTCGTGTTCAATAATATTCAACACTTTAAAAACAATAAATAATACTGTCTGATTCCACTAAGTAAGCGTTCTTCACCTTAAGATTTTGAAAGGTGTTATTGGGGCAAATGACAAATCTTTTTAACAAATAAAAATTTGAAATCACGTTAATCCCACACAATTGTTTTTTATTTATTTATTGAAACAGTATTACATATTTATAAAAGTTTAACATTTTTACAGCGTTTGCAAAATTACAATTTACATTAATTTCATTCGCCAAAAGCTCGTAATAGTGTACAATTTAACTTACATGTAGCTATAAAATAAATTAATTAATACCAGTATCCAATAGTCACAATACAAAATTAATTTATAAGTACGAAATGCGGTTTTATGAATTCAGTCTGAATATGTCAACTACATAACCACGTCTAAAAAAGCTTTTAAAACAAAGTAGGGCAGTTCTAAGTCTGAGCACGTTCATACAAACGTGTACCCTAGACGAGACTTGTGAATTTTTAATGGCTCCACAGCACACATGTCCTCTACGTCACTAGTTGGGATACTGCCACTTTACTCTGTCCAGAGGCCTTTATCATATTAACCTGTGACCACATAACGCTCAGGTGAAATTCACTAAATTCATACTTGTAATGAGAGAAGGGTGGAGATGGATCGGCCTGTTAGCTGGACCGTTAGAATTAATTTTGGCTTGTTAATTAACGACATCTACCGGCTTGATTGTGTATCAGATATCGGGGTGATTAATAAGCTTTGGAGAAAGGTGATTATTGGTGCTCGAGTGAATGAAACACTGATAGATAAGCTGTCTTATTACATTTTCGGCAGAGTATTTCAGTGTCGGTAAACATAAAAATAGTTAAATAAGCCGTTACTAAAAATTTTACCAGCCTAGGCATATCCTCAGCCCTGAGGTGACACCTACCTGTGACCGGTTACAGTAAGATATTTTTTTTGTGTTATAATATTTCATAGGCACTGATATGTTGGACTCTTCTTCCATAATTTAAGAGTTTTCTTTGTTCTTTTCTCTTCCATGTAACCTCAAAACCATCTTTTTTACCTATACACCGACCGCCATCTTTTTAATTTTTTCATATACTACTTCAAGTGCATGTTTATTGATATAAGATAGGTACTTTATCCTTATGTATACCTTAATTTTTTTAAAGTTAAAACACAGTATGACTTTGTGGAAAACTCGTTTGGCGAATGTTCCCACATGACATTCGGCGATTTAGCACGCCGAAGAAACTTGTAAGGCAGAAGCTAGCTCGAAATGCAAAATAAGGTCTGAGTGGATAGACACGTAATGAATAGTTATTATTTAGAACACGAACAACAAAAAGTATATTAGAATTTAAGTAATTTACAGAAATCTCAAATATGCATAAAACAATTCAGCACAAGAAAGTTCAAGAGAGAGCTGTCAGAAGCGACCGTCCTCAAATCTTCTTTTTTTCCTCGACGGCCAGTTTTACGCAGTCCAGATCACGGCGGCCGATCAACGAGTTTGTGTTTGCCACAACTTCATGTAGCCAACTTAGGTATGATCTTCTCGACAAATTGCATTATCATCTACAGGTGTATAGGTGATTTATGCCCGTTTTCATTGACCAGTCCGCAGTAGCCATGGCTGGCAGTGGCAAAATACGTGTTCAAACAATCGAGGTTGACTTAAACCACCGAGCACATAACCTACACTGAAAAAAATGATTGGTTAACAGTCAATCTAGTGACTTGCGAACTTTTGGTTATCAGTAACAAACTAGTTTTGTTACTGATAATCAGAAGATTGTTTATATTTAACAAAAGTTGACTTCCCTACAACGAAACCTTCAACTAACAAAACTAGTTGGGTTGATCCTTCTTTTCAGTGTATAGAGATTTTTTTTAAAATCCGTCAAAATTCCTTGGCACTAAATGCCCTGTTTTTTCTTTAACACATTTTGTCAAACAAATTCACTTACATATTTTTAAATAAAGGTGCTTGTAAAATAAAGGTAATAGATTGTTATTTACAATCAAACCCATAATATGGATTTAAAATACTTGCCTAAGGCTCCTTTTATTCTGCAGCGTGTCGCCGGTCACGTGCGGTGCTACCGGTCGAGTTGGCATTTCACAGTTTCGCGTTTGCACTCGACCGGTTTGAACGTGTACAGTCACGTACATTTATCAGTCATGGATACAATTAATAAAAAAACTGTTATAATGATTTCTGCACTCTATCATAACAACCAAAAACGCCGTGCCAGGCGAAAGGAAAATTATTTAAATAAAATAAATAAATAGCAGGCCTTTTTTGAACTTAACTTATGAGTTGCTCTGTATTAATTGCCGTCATGATTGTACAAAAAACGCGCACGCACACGTCCGACAGTGAAAGCTCACATTGCAGCGCTGGCCCGTGCGCCGACCGGCACACGCGGAGCGCGCGGGCGCCGGTCGGGATTTCGGCCGGTCGGACGTGCTTAAAAACGCAACCGGCCAGCACGCGGCACAGTGAAAGTCACTATAGAGTTTCATACAAATCGCGCCGGTCGCGTGCGCACGCCACCGGCGACACGCTGCAGAATGAAAGGAGCCTAACTTGACACTTTTCGTATCAGTACCAGGCACCGATAAGTTTCGGAGAAAATCGACCTTTCTTCGCCTCTACAGGTTATGGGCTCGATGACTTAAACCTTCGATCTCAGATCGGATATTAATGGGCGAACTCTCCAACAAGCATGTTTCCCAACTATCCACACGTGTGTTCACACGTGCGAAAAGTCATCCAAAAATCAATGTTGCAACTTTTTAACGCTAAAGTCACGTGCCCCACGGTGCGCAAATGACACCCGAGGGGCGCAAGATTAACGGGGCACGTATGTCCTTCGGCTTAAATCACATTAAGGCCCTCTCTTTGTCTAATGTCACATAAAGATGGACTGTTGGACTCTGCCGGCGACTGTGATTTCAGTTACCTGCCCCTTTAAGGTTTTTCCTTGTCGGCACTATTGGATTGGAGGATTTTTTTGTTGACAGTCTAGCCCCCTTAATATCGTATTGTGTTTTTGCCTTGTTGATTGCAAAAGTTTTCACGCGACGTCGCGTCGATCGGGTCCCAAAAAAAGCCTGTATTTTTTGTCCAACGTAGCGTAACGATATATTTATGGCGGGAATAGATGGCTAGATGTCCCGTATTTTACGGGATAACCGTTATTGTGTCATAAATTGCTACATGTCTAATTTGACTAGGTTTTAAGGCTATATATCTTATAGAAGTGATGTTAGGGCATGATTTTTCACATATTTGTCACTGCATTTATTACTGTTTACGTGACTGCTTGCTTGGTGAATACGACTTAGTTGTCTGTAAAATTTACAGACCTTAGTTGTCTTATTATTTAATAATCATTACGGTTACACTAGTACTCGTAACTTTTACTATATGGGTATAGGTTACAATTAAATCACTATTTCTTTCTGTACGTAGGGGACACGTGAGGTTACATCTGCTGTTTTTCTAATGTAAAGCGCTTCTGATTTTTTCGTAATTTTTGCACACTACTGGTTCGTAAGTAAAAGCTTAAAATCAACTGATCGTTTAGGTAGATTGGTAAACACATAACTTCATATCATTCCTAAAAATGAAAATTTCTACTAAGAGAAAACTGAAATGCCCGTCTTTCACTCGGCGTCCAACATTCCATTTTTGGCACAGGGTACACACATCACTTGTTTTGAAAGTTGCCCACCCTACGCATTGGATGCGTGAGGTCACATAGGCGTGGACATGGCATTATTAGGCCAAATGCTCCTGTTTTACTATCATTCGAGTGGCCCCGACCCGTAACACTATGTTGTAAGGTCATAAATAAAATTCACTGGAAGCGAGCCAGCCGGTAGTGGTGGGTTAGACCAAAATCACGGACGTGCTAAAATGTTTTCCCCAAATTCCGCGTTTGTTTCACAAGTGCTGGAGGAGATAGTGCATTACCGAACTATTACGAGTTACTGCCGAAGTGAAAATTAGCTAGCACACAAATATACGGGAATACGTAAGGTACAACCGTGCTATTTGTAATTACTAAATTTATTTTTACTGTCCATATTTCGGTCATTGTTAAGATTTAACCGAAGCGTGTCAGAAGCCTTACTCCGGATAACGATGTCCATATTTTTGAATACATCACAAGCGTTATGCTACACTCGAAAATACGGTAAAAAAAAAATATTTCTATTTGAAAAAACTAATAGCTGGCTTTAATTTGTCATTTTTAGTACCCGTAGATTGCCAAATCACAACGCCTAAAATTAGTAATTCATTGTACATTTCCGTAATAGAAGTGTTCCTCATTAATATCCTTGAGACATTTCCAATTTATTGGTCGAATCAATAAGCCGTCCACGTATGTTTGAGGAGGGGCGGTGTTGCCTCTATTGCCACATGTTGTCCAATAGTTGCTCAATCTACGTGCTCTAGTAAATTGCTCCCGAAGAAAGTACGTACTTTTGTAATTATTGCCTTGTTTGTTTGAGTTGGCTTTTCTTTTCGTATTTAATATCAAACCTTATGCCTTACTTATATGAAATGATATAAAATTTATTGTGAACAAGAATGTGGGTACAATGTTGGGGTATTTCCGCTAAACTTTACCTTTTCAGGTGTATTCACATCATATTTAAAACTAGATACTAATGCTATTGGCTCAATTTCATCTTAAAATTAATCGTTATCAAGAAATTCTTTAGCGCTATATTAGTTTTTCTAATTGGTAACTAGTGGTTGTCTGCGGCTTCGTCTGCGTGGACCCGATAATACCATCCCACCGTCCAGTAATAGGGACCTATCATTTGTGGTTTGTGTATGGTAAAGTGAGTCACCATGTATGTCTTAATGTACTCTTTCTATCGAGATGGAACACACTATATGTAATTACTTCATCCTATATACATTATACATACAGTCAAAAACACATTTTTATATACTTTAGATCTAACTAAACTAAGGCCTGGCGGATACCTATTTTCATGTATACAATATTTTCAAATCAATATACTATTATTATGTAGGTATAGAATAGATTAGTACGCAGAAAACACTTATGCATAGTAAGTTAACATTTCCTACACTTCGGAAGTAAAAAGAGTCTTAAGCTTTCTTATCTTTGTAAATTAAGATACGATACAATAAGCTAACGAATGTGTGAATGTAGGTCTGACATAACAGAGAGCTAACCTATTTTGCTGTAACTCAAAAGTGCTGTTACTGAAAGTCGAGCAAATGTTTTTCAGCGTGCACGCAGCTCGAGGTCAGTGAACTTGAAGCAGTAGCGCCTTAAATCAAGGTGAAGTCACTGATGTAGAGGGCGGTGTAGTAGGGTTGCAACTTGCGACATATTTGTTTCAGTCATGATCACTTTGTCAAGATTTCTTGCCAGATCACATCATTACATGAATAGAGTATTGTCAGCGTGTACAGAATCCACAGCTTGTTAATGCCCGGTTCCTGAGGTATTAAGTGGTAGTTTATTTATGTAGATCACAGTGTCGTACAATTTAGGCAGTCTTACTTCTTATTGCTAAAAGCAATTTCTTGTAGACAATCTTGGGGTAGAGAACAGTCTAAAATGTATGTTGGTACGAGTATGTATGTAGGACTATCAAATCGATAAAACACCGTCAAGTGGCTCAAAAACTATTTAATTCTGCCATTAACTTCATCGCTGTCTATAAACATCTCTTTGTCTGTTTTTTAACATGACTATATCTCAGGTGTGTATGTATCGCTACGCGAAAAGTGCGAATTTAATCGGACCAAACGGTGTTTTTTGTTTCAAGTGCAATATCTAATCTTAAGATTGTATCTCAGCTGTGACAACCCTGCATGCAGAACGCTCGAGGTGCCGCTCACGTACGGATGTTTGCGATCCAAATGCGCTACCGTAATCAATTTAGTAAGTGCATGCAGTCGGTAACAATGCCAGTGTAGCTGTTGGCTGTTGCCGTGATGACAATTTACTTTAATATTAAAAGCTTGGGAGGTCTGGTAAACAAAACAAATAGGACGGTATTCAAGCAGTTGATTCTATTGAAGTAAATTAATTTCGTTGTTCTGAAAATATTTAAGAAATTTTGGGAGAAAACTTAAATGCAAAAATAGAAATACATGCAGTCAATTACAAAGGATAATAAAAGCTTTTTACGTACTGTGTAAAGTTACTAAGGGTATGCTAGGTTCAAAAAGTTAGTACTTAAATACTGTGAACTTTCGTAGCAAGAACTGTTAATGTAGCATATTGATAATGTGGCAGTCTTAACCACAACGAACTAAAAATTTCTTCCTGAAAAACTAAGACGAATGTTTAGGCGATAAACTTTTTAAAGCAACCCTATTAAACAAAGCAAAAAGTTTTCATTGATTTTTGTGAAGTACCTCATTTTATTTACTATTATCTAAAGTAAAAAATAGCAGCGCGTCGACCAAATACAAGTACAATAACTTGATAATATCATCAGGTTCCAATCCACTACAAATTCCCAATATGTGCCCTCTCAAATCTCAGTACAAGAAAACAATAAACTCGCAAAGTTTTTCGGAAACTTCGTGCTTTGTCGACACAGAAAACCCTTTGCTGTTGTCACGGAGGGATGACAGCAGCCCTTGTAGGGAGTAACTTAGAGACGAGTCTCTTGGAAACATTGTTTGGGGGACCTTATGAATTGGGTAGATTTTATTTAGGATTAGTAGTAGTATATTTTAGATAATCTCAGGCAATATTACCTACTCGTTCAGGCAGTGTTACTTATCTAAATACCTATATAAAACGGAAAACTAACTTAATGACTGACTGATACATCAACGCACAGCCCAAAATTTTAGGATTAGAAATTTAAATTTTTTCACCATGCTCGCTTTTACTTGTATAGTGTAGGTGACTACTAAGAAAGGATTTTTGTAAATTAGCCCTTTTAGGAGGTAAAAAAGAGAGCAAGTTTGTATGAAATTCGTTCAGTTTTGTAGCTAATAATTGGTATTAAGCTATTTTGTTAAAAACTATGAATGAAGTAGGTTTTCAAGAATTTGTTGAAAATTCTACGGGGTGTGGAAATTTGTATATGAAATTCGCGAAGGGCAGGGGATTCGAATCCCATCTGAAAACGGTTGATTAATAGGGTTGAAAAGTGAAATATTTACTTTAGTAAACATTTCAAAATAAATTACTGAAAATGATAAATTAACTAGGTACATTATATAAATAATAATTTTAAGAGATATTCAGAACTAGTGATTCACCGCGACTTTGCCCGCAAGAGTTGGATTTTCCATATAAACTTTCATTCCCCATTTCACCTCCTTAATGTTTTTTATATCGCGACAAAATGTAGCCTATGTCCTTTCCAGGGTCTCGGTCTCGAACTGTCTCCATACCAAATTTCATCTCAATCGGTTCAGTGTTTTAAGCGTCAAGAGAAAACAGACATACAGACAGACAGACACACTTTCGCATTTATAATATTAGTAATAGGAAGTATGGATTTGAATAAGATGCTTAAAGTTCAAGCCAAGGCAAGGTGGTACTTAATCCTACTTTATTTCGAAAGACTTATTACTCAACGGCAGTTTAAAATATTATGTGAATAAATAACAATCATATGGCAACAATTTTTTTTAAACTTTTATATTTAAATTTAATTATTTATGTTAACTTACCCAAGTCATAGATTATTTCAAAATAGATAAGTGTTTTGCGGATAGATATAGCATAATTTACTAAGGTTGGATGAATGACAACGGATCATGTAACACGATAAACCATAAATTAATCATCGTTACACTTGACGTCAGGAACTAATATCCTCATAACTTGGTACTTTCGGTAGGACCGTAATTACAAGGGACAGATAATGGAGTACTCTTACACGATAAACTAACCTAACACTGTTAGCAATAAACCTAGCTGCCGAGTAGGTTATGTTAGATAATGTTTTGTGTTAAGACATTCCCTGGAATTCCAATAAGACTTTTAAGCTTAATATATTATTGCACTTGAGAAAATGACCGCCAGAGGCGGGAACCGAACCCGCGTTCCTCGCATGCCGGGCGATTGCCTAACCTCTCGGCCACCCTGGCGTTGGCAGAGCCTGTCGAAATTTTCATTACTTTGTGAATCTGAGAGCTGTCATATGCTATTTTTTAAAATAAATATAAGTTATTGTGAGATAACTAGCTTTGCAAAATATAGTTTATATTTAAAATGGACTTGTTGGTCGTTCTTGTTGGACTATTATTTTGCATAGCATAAGCGGGGCACTGAAAATGCACCTGCAATACAAGTCAAATGTAGCAAACGCAAAAGCCCTGGTTTTGGATTGAGTAGCAAACTAACAAGGTTGTAATGGAATTTAAAAATACAAATTAAAAGTCCAAAGCAATATTGCTTAGTAATCAAGTAATTAGTAGGCAACAGTTTGGACACCGCTTATTTAACGAAAAATGCGCTAAATAGAAAAAAAAACGGAATGCCACGTTTACACATTTTTTTGTGTACGAATTTACACTGCGATAAGTTTAAAATAACACCCACAATTCGTAGATATAAACTATAAAAGATACATTTTGGTTTAAACCACAAACTGAACCCTGGATTCAGCTTATGTCTATGTAATGTCATCAACTCAAGTGAGACTATTGTGTTTATTGCGTGTAGTTGAGCCAGATTAAACGGCTCCGGTTAAACTAGGAAACCTAAATTACTAAGAGTATTAGTTGCAAATGTTTTAGATAGAACGAAACATGTAGGTAGGTATTGTATTTTCATGGGAATTATATTTGGGCTAACATCTTAAAAATTTTGAGGCACATTCCTGCTTAAAATCGTGTTTTCTTCAGCTTCTAGTTTCATTTGTGTATCTTGGGAAAGTTTGTTCCGATGTTTGTGTTGTTAAATTTTAATTTTATTAGTTTAATACTTCATCAACACCAGGAAGCAATATACATCTATTTGTCACGTAAACATATCCTAATTAATCTTAGATGATCCATGTTTCCAGCCTTACCTACTCATCTCCACCGTATAGGTATAAAATTCTGTCGCTCCCACCGCATTGTTAGAGGCTCTCAAAGTATCAGGTGTACAACATGAATACCTAATCTTAATGGAGTTCACACACCTATAGGTAAGGATGCGTATAAATCATCGCCTGAATGTTTTACCAACTTCCCTGTGGGAAGAAACAGATTGTTCCTTATCGAAGTTTAGTTCGGAATAAAAAGGTATTTTATTGTTCCTGGCTCTTAAAGGGACGTAAATGTATTTCGATTGCCATGAATTTTTCAGGGATTTAAATATGTACGCAGTAAGAGAAGATTGGGACTTAAAACAGTGCCTTGTAGAGCTCCGCAATAAACACGTTTCATTTACAACTTTAGTTGTTCAATCATAAAGGTGAAAATTTAACTACTGTCATAAAACTAAACGTAAATAAAAACAATTTGGACATTAATGTATTATTAACTATAGACCTTCAGACTGAAAAGAAAGTACAAACCTCATCTTTTTATATTCTTAAACATAAATACTTATTAATTTCGAGTAAATTACAGGAAGTTAGCGAGCCAATTATAGGTAGGTGTTACGCGACTGAAGCTTAAGAGATTAAAGGTTTGATCTGCTTTATGCTGTAATGGGTATTGTTGTAGAAACTGGATTTACACTTTGCTCTTTGTTAATATCAAGTGCAATATTAGGAAGCCTTTTAGAACCATGCAATTTGAATATTCCACCAACATTATAGTGTTCGCTTTTGTTACTGTCATACAGAAGTTTCTTGCTTTCATTTTTTCTTTTATTTAGGTTTCCTTAATATAAGTATACCGTATTAATTTTTTTTTTAACAAACACACCAATCACCTAGCCCTAAACTAGGCGCAAGCTTGTGCTATGGCGACCAGAATAACGGATAGACATATATATTTACACGTATATACACGTTTACACGTATATACGTTTATATACATCCATGACTAAGGTACATATGCTCGTGCTCATCGCACAAAAATTTGCCCTGGTTTTGTAATCCGGTGCGCGGACCACTACACCAAGACGGTTGTCAGAATATAAATATGATATTATTTTGAATTTCACATAAGTTATTATCACTTTATTTAAAACTAAATTTTATCTAAAAATGTAAACTTCTAAAACTTGAATATGTTTCTTATCTACTTACTCGCAAATTTCCATTTATAACATTTGGCCTGATCGTTAAACTCGTCGTAACCATTGGTAACAACCACTAAAAACAATTTTCATCCGGAAACTTAAACGGCTAGATGTCATCAAACAAAATTATTTCGAAAAAGTCGCACCTAGATAGCGTTTTTCCCTTCAGTTTACGCTTCGGCCAAATTGATATCGAACCTTATATTTTTAGTTGCAAATTGCATTTTCTTTTGAACGTTTTCTCGCCTGTTTTATCTCGGATTCGGGATTTTGTGTGCAGCGTCTGAAGCATTAGGGTTTATATTTGTTGATTTAGCGTGTTTTGGAGGGTTACAGAGGCGCCAGCGTTCGTCACGTTTAAATATGATTTATGCAAGTAATTTAGTTAAGTACATAGAGACATTACGAGCTCTCCGCGTGGCGGATAGATTAAAATGTTCTCTGGGATCGTAGGTCCTTTGTGGTTGGGTATGGTGTTGGGAGTTAAGTTATGGATTTCCTCTCGGGGTAAGACTGCTTGATTCTTGTTATTAAATAACAATTTTATCTAATTGAGTTGAAAAAAAATAAAACAAGTAATGTCATGTTTTAGGAAATCAGCTAAGAAGTAAACAAAAACATTTATAAAACTGAAGTATTTTTTTTTATTTTGAATTCAAAAATTCATCGACCGATTAACTAATTGTATTAAATTCGGGTGTTAGTAGGTAAAATACAAAATATAAAAATAGTATACTTACTTCATTAAATTAATTATTCGCAATGTTGAAGATGAAGTCGTAAAAGAACGAGGCGAGTACGTGTAAGTATGTGCTTAAGACTGATATGTCGAGTTCAAGGTTAATACTTAGGTATTGGTGTAACTCATACGCGTGAGCGATTCAAGAAAAGGTTTAATAATAGCTTATTAGCATAGGATGACGTAATCGTCAGATATGATGTATAATTAACAGCTTTGACTGGTTTAGTGGGTTCTTGCCAATTAATCATAACATATTACTTAGAGCTGGAATGAACAAATTACATCCAATACTTAGAGACACCGATCAGTGTTTTATCAGTGTACGTGCAACTGGCTGTAAGTTCTAAGTCATGCAAATCTTAAATTTATATTTTTCAAATAAGGAACAATTAAATACCAAAAATATATCAGTTAAACGTTTCATTATAAAAATTGAAACAAAAGAAAATATGTAGATGAGATCTCTTCTAAAGAAATATACGTGGTCAGTTAGTACTAAGTATAACTTAACTGGCAAATCCCTGTCCAAACGATGATTACAATTCACAACTTAAGGCCTTCTTGCGCAAGTCCGGATAAGCTAAACTAGACTTGTTGAAGGCCTATTATTTGAGTTGAAATTCGACTTCCGCAAGTCTGGGTTAGCTAATCCGGAATACCAACTAGTGGTAGTAATCCGGACAAGAGCAAGGCTCATAATCTGAGTTGAAAGCCCATTTGCGCAAGTCTGAGTAAGCCAATACTGCCTTGCGCAAGTTGGTCTAAGTCACCAAGACCGTAAGTAAACTCGCTACTAAACTGTCACTTGAACCACGCTTTTCTATGAGTCATCCTGCGCCGTTCGCACTTGGAAAACTCTTTGCGCGGTCACGTGATGACCTCGTGACGTCAATGCTAGCCATGTGTTGACGTCGGAACTTTACTATGCGCCATCGTTTTGAACCACTGTGCATAATAAACAGGCAGCCAACGACACTTTTATGGATTTTTAGCGTTCAATTTAAGCTAGGAATTAACATCTTGTTATTTCAAGGCACAATAGTTTTAAATAATTATTAGTAGTAAATGGTATAAATATTGATTGACAAGGTTTTGGTATGCCATGGTTTTGTGGTTAAGAGTGTTGTTTTTATTTTTTTATTGGACCAACGTATCACGTTGTCGGATACAATCTTTGCCCCCTTTTTAACCCCTTAGTGGTAGATTTCGGAAAATCTTTTCTTATTGGATGCCTACGTCATAGAGAAGTCAAGAAGACCACCCCCTACATGTTTTAGGTCTCTTCAATCGGCGGTTTAAGCTGTGACAAATCATTTTATATAATATACAAGGTGTTATTGAAATAACGCAAAACCTCCTACAGGCATACTCTGCTGTTCAAATACAACAACTTTAGTACAGGATCAACATTGAAATCTCAAAAAAAAACTTCTCCATAAAAACTGATGTCAGCTGGTTGCGCTTTAGTATGAGGAAGCAAAATTATTTTTTGCGATTTCGATGTTGGTCCCATAGAAAAAGTTCTTGTATTTGAGCATCAGCATCGGCCGCTAAGGGATTTTGCGTTATTTCAATAACACTTTGTAGATGACATTGATATAATTTGTAGTATATTAACATAACACACGTCGAGAATGACAAAATAAAGTTATCTGTCTGGCACATCGTTATTTACCTATATTTGCTTTTACCCAATTTTTCGTCTAATAAACAAGGTGTACACCGAAAATATTTTCGTCAAGCTACAAGATTTATATCGACAGGCGGGAGCAATATCGGCTAATATACTGGCATGCTTATCCCTCGGTGTTGCCACACCGTACGGACACAACTCACTCCTTGGGTAATGATGTATGGCAGCTGGCAACACAGATTAACTTGCAGTTTTTCGGGTAGGATTAGGTTTGGGTACAGTGGATGAGATAATTAATATATTTTTGAGTAAACAATTGATTATATTTGGTCTTTACTTGACTTAACTACACTTCTTCTACACGTTTAAACCCATGAAACCGAGTGCATATTAACTTTCTTTGTAGTAACAGTAAAAACAAAAGACAAAAAGGTATCCATGTGTGTTGAGGTTCTTCCTAAGCTGCCCAAAAAGTCACTCCCACCAGAAGACAGTTGATGAATTTTCATATTGACAAAGTAGAATAGTATTGATAATGAAAACATTGATTCGTACTTCGTAGGGCACATTGAGTTGCGAATAGAAGAGTTCCCAAAATATATTTGTAAAGCAGAATCGCAACACATAACTTTTGTATTTGTTTTGAACGCCACATCATAAATTGAACCTTCCTTGATTGCTTTCAAATTGCAGTAGTTATAGTTTTTGGAAATGTGATAAATCCTTTGAAACTAACATGAGGAAAGCATGATAGCTATCAGAATAAAGAAATAATTACAATATATATATGTCATTGCTTTGGAATAGCAATCTTTCAACTTTCACGCTAGGCGGTAGGCCTGCTGTACCATACAAGCCACCAAATAAAAGTTTCGCTTCCTATTCCTTAGCTCCCAATACGCCACAAGCCCAAAATGCAAGTGCAACGCAAATGGTCATCTCTCACGCAATCGTTACGAGGATTGGGTCTGATTAAGTGGTCAGTGCAGGTGATGGATACTCTCACAACGCTCCTGCAACATAATATTCTTACGTTAATAATTTATTTAGTAGTTACTTCGATGCGTGATGACAACGCGCTTCTGGTAACTGGTTTTGTAAGTTTTTGAGTCCTTGGTATGCTTTTGAGGTCATGAGAAGGACTTGCCTGGGGTTTTCCGCTTGTAATACCTCAAATAAAATAACATCATTATTTTTACAATTGACAGTTATGATTGATATTCTCTAAACCGAATACCAGTTTATAAACAGCCGGTAAACATAAATTGACGGTTTATCACACTAATATTATAAATGCGAAAGTTTGTGAGTGTGTGTTTGAGTGTGTATGTTTGTTACTTCTTCACGCAAAAACTACTGAAAGGATATGGATGAAATTTGGCACAGAGATAGATTATAGTCTGGAATAACATATAGGCTTCTTTTTATCCCGAAAAAAAAACACAGTTCCTGTAGGATACAGAAATAGTAGTTTACGCGGGCGAAGTCGCGGGCAACAGCTAGTTTGACATAATTGCCATAACAAATGTGTCAAAAATTATTGTAACGGCTTTTAAAAATTAAACATGTGTTGATGAACTTGGCCCTAAATCGTTAGAATTTGTGATATTTAATCGATGTTTACTCTTCTTTACAGGTAATCACATCAGTTTCAATTCAACCATTTATTAAGGGGGTGCAGCGCGAAGTAAGTCGAGTAAGTCTAAAAGATCTTCAAACAGAATCGAACTTATTAATATTAGTAATTAGATCCATTTGCTTTAGAGTTTCAGAGACTTTATGATTTAATTCGAACAATAGTTTTATTCTGCGCAATGCGCAAAACCATCAGACATTTGTGTAAAAACTGAAAAGTGTTCATATTTTCTTATTTATGTTTTATTCGTGTATATTAAAAAGATAGGGACCTGCGGAATATCAATAAAATCATTTTCATGCACAAATTATTGTTTCATGCGTAAAAATCACCAAGTTTTCGAAAAAAAAAACGCCCTTAGATATCATTACACATTACACGCTACAAGTCACGTTTACTATATCATAATGAATTAGTTTCAAATTTCAACAAGACCATGACCTTGTGCAATGGTTAGGCTAACGTGAATAAGTTGTTTTAATGTATTTAACTAATTCAGCTCATCTTACAAGTGATTTAGAAATACGTTAATTTTCTCAATTTCGTGCAGGACCGCCTTAACGCGAGTATTCAAGCATTCCTTTACTACTTATTCAAGTGTCTTAAAAAAAATCGGTTCTTACATGTATTGGCAAAATTAAAACTAAATCCAAGAAGATTCCATATTCAAAACTCGTACTTTTAATAACTCAGCGCGTTCAAATCACTTTTTAATTTTCCATCCGTGAACGGTTTCAATTCCATCCTAGAGGCCTTACTCCGGTTGACGATATCCGTATTCTCGAATGTAGCCGTCCCTTTCACTCACGACAAAATGACGACGCGAAAGAGCGTGATAGCTACCTAGACTCGAAAATCGTCAACATCAGGAGTAGGACCCCAGACACGATGGTAATGATCGTAGGATCTTTTTACCCGACTCAGGGAGGAAGATAATGTTTTTTAATTGTGATTACTCCGCGATGCGGCGTTTGTATGCAGCAGCCCACGTGGCTCTGATGGCAATTTGTAGAGCGCAAGATTAAGGTTGCTACTACTACTTTTGGTTTGAAAGTATTTTGTTTTTATTTTATCCTGTATAGTGGGTTCCCCGCGACTTCGTCCGTAAGAGTTGGATTTTCCATGTAAACTTTCATCCCCAATTTCACCCCCTTAATGTTTTTATATCGCGACGAAATGTAGCCTATGTCCTTTCCAGGGTCTCGAACTGTCTCCACACCAAATTTCATCTCAATCGGTTCAGTGGTTTAAGCGTCAAGAGGTAACAGACAGACAGACAGACTGACACACTTCCGCATTTATAATCTTAGTATAGATTGGTCGCTGACTTAATTCATTCAACATCAAATGACCAATAGACAGAAATCTGTTTCCCTGCTGCTGTAATTAAAAGTAAAAACAATAACGCTATCGGGCATTTACAAATTTTGTATTCACTGATTTTATATTTTTTAAAATATGTAGACCTGTCATCTGGTACTGTGCGGCGATTCGAATTTGATGCTCCTAGCTCACGTTCTTTTACGTGTCATATGTCACATTTGAATGCAAAATTAAACAATTTGCTCACTTAAAGGCTGCTGCTTTAAGGGAATCAATTTCCATGCGCTTATGACCCTTTTTTTTTTTTAAATGCACTATCATTGATTGTATTATATAATCTGAGTTCAAGGCAATAAAAAGATGGCTTAAAAGTGTTTTCCAATCCACGAATTCAATTTCCTAATGCTCCAACATTAATTTCCCAAAAAATAAAAACAAATGAACACTAGTTGAAAGATATACCGGGCTATTTGGAGTCGGATTCCTATTTCGTATTCATAGAACATCGCAAATCGGAATTTTATTTTCGACTAGTATTCCATTGCGGGTCCTCTTGCGTTTTTTAAACTGCATCCATATAGCGTGTCTTATTAACACTGCAATGAATTAAATGAATAAAATAAATTGTTTCAACAAACACACCAATTACCTAGCCCCAAACTAAGCGTGAGCTTGTGCTATGGTAACTAGGATAACGGATAAACATACTTATATACATTTATAAACATCCATGACTTAGATACAAATGCTCGTGCTCATCACACAAACAATTGTCCCTTGCGGGATTCGAACCCGCAACCGCCTGGTTTAGAAGTCCGTGGCTTGAACCACAACACCAAGACGGTCTTCTAATTATTTAATACAAAACGCTGGATTGAATGCCTAATGCGAGTTTCCAAGAAGCACATTAAAAGATTCTGCTGATGTCATATTAAAGTATAAAGAGTATTACGAGAGGAATGACTTTTCGATCCATCGTGTGCGCAGGATTTTATTTTAATTGACTTTTGTCTTTTTCAACGTAAGTTTTTCTTCATGTTGATTTTAGAGAGGCGTTTATTTGGTTTAGGTTCATTAGCGTGTTTTTTTAGTAATTTAATTTAGTTTGTTGAAATATTTGCTCATGTACTTGGTTATATTGAAGTAGTACTCGGATCTACTTAATATTGTATGGAAATAGCGTTTATTGATAACCATGACTACATCAGCAGTCTCTAATGGCAATCGATATTGTTACTAATGGAGTAATATGGAGTATTGCGAGCGCTTGTAACGTAGTTGCTAGTTGGTCTGTGGGTTGCCTCTCATGCACCGGTTCGATCCCACGTGCCGCCATGTACCAATGACTTTTCCTGAGTTATGTACATTAGTTGTTTCACTAACCGATGCTCTTACGGGAACACATCGTAAGGAAACCTGCACATTCAGGCGACTGAATGTGTTCATGATCCAAACTGTCAGGTTCTCTGGTAACAAGGTCACGGAGGCCATATGGCAGTGGCACTGATCTGCCATATCCTAGATCATAGACAATGGACCCTGGGCCCTCGCGATATGGCAACTATATAGAAATACAACTCATTTTGCTTAAAGAAAGGACACTGCAATTCACACAAAAGGATGCACTAATCACGTGGTCTTATCACTAAAAGCGAACTATACCAGACAACCTTTGGTCTTAAGTAACGTTGTAATAATACCGAGACTTTTTCTATTATTCCTAGATAAGGTCCGAAATTAGTAGCAGCCACTTCTTAAGTTAATCGCAGTGACTTGCGTGCTTCGCAAACTAATGCCACCCCGTCCGCTCCATTAGATTTAGGATTTTCCAGTGGAACACGCGATGTATCGTGTTTGTTCCGGATGGAAGCGGATTGATCCGGTTTTTAAGTGGTTCCGCGGGAGATTCGTATTGGGGAAGTTGGGGACCGCCGCTGGGGATATGGAGACGGTTAGATTAAAAACTTATACGGGGTGTTTCGTAAGGTGTCAAGTCAATGCGTGGTGATAGGACGTGATCACCGTACCTATCAATTAAACCCCCATGTATGTTGAGCGATTTTTTATAGTTATCTAGATATTTGCAATGAAAAAAAATATGAAAAAAATAATCAAAGTGCTAATAAAAATCGGTTGATTTATTTTGACTGTACATACTATTCAGTTTGAGGTGAAATCTAGTATATTATGTACAAACCGCAATTAAATGCTTACTTTTGTTAAAATTTTGAACATTCCCCTTACATTTTGTAAGGAACTTTTGTTTGCAAATATCTCGAAAACTACCAAGAATCGCTGAACATACATGGGGGTTCAATTGATAGGTATGGTGGTCACCAGTCACCATGCTTCGGCTTGACACCTTACAAGATGTTTCTTGGGTGTTACCCTGTAATGGGTTAAAGTGGATAATATTTTGGTATTGATTTACAGTAAGGTGTCAGTATTATATTCGGACGATGTTCATAGTTAATATTAAGAGAGAAAAAAGCCAGTGCTTTACACGCGAAGGTTCTTGCAGGGCTAATGTAAAAAGTGGATAATCGACAGTGATATCAAGAACTTCAAGATAACAAGACCCGTCTTGGTGTAGTGGTTCGCGCTCCGGAATTCTAAACCAGGCGGTTGCGGGTTTGAATCCCGCAAGGGGCAAATGTTTGTGTGATAAGCACGAGCAATTTGTACCTAAGTCATGGATGTTTATAAATGTATATAAGTATGTCTATCCGTTTCCTAGTTGCCATAGCACAAGCTCACGCTTAGTTTGGGGCTAGGAAATTGGCGTGTTAGTTTAAACAATTTATTTTTTTAATTTAATTCTAATTCTAATTCTTTTTTTAAAAGAACTAGTTCATTTAGTAAAGTTAAAATCGTAGGTGTACAAGTAGATTCGTCCATGCTATAGTCCGACCGCCTAACTAAGTCCTCGCCTGCAGGTTACAGCGGTGCGTGGGTAGACGAGTACGAGGTCTATGAGCAATGCGGGCGGCGAGCGTTTGTAATATGAATTTTGAATTCTAAAACTCGAAATTCGCATTTTTTCAAAATTCAAATCACCCAATCAAATCGCAGGCGACGACTCAGTAAGGTGATCGAATTGTAGTAGGTAGTATGCCTTTGCTTAAAAAAAGTGTTTACTATAAATGATAAAAAAATCAATATAATATTTATATCAAACAAAAACAATCAATGTGAATAAATGAATATGAATCACTATTTGCGTGGGTTCACATAAAGAAAGTGTTATTTTCATTCACGTGTTGGCTGCTTGATCAGCCTATTGTTTTGGGCAATGACGTCAATCTGTTGTTATGCACCGCGCTATGCGTTTATTTAAGAATGTACCTTAAGTACCTTATTGTGCGAAAATAACATGTGCAAAATGTACGTAAAAAACATATTGTCAAGTAATCTAATTTTTTTAACGTTGTGGTCGGTCCTTCCACCTTGAACTGAATTGTCTGGATGAACATAAGCTAGCTTTGAGTAACATGAGCTGAAATGCATGGATTTACTTAATAAAGCATAATTCTAAAACGACGTTTCGCACTTTTAATAATAAACCGAAATAAGTCAAAAAACCGGGATTTTGACTTTTGATCATCACTCTTACTGGTCCTAGATTTGCACGTTTAGAAGTGAGATAAGTGATCGTCCATCTTTTTCGTTCTTACCGAGCGAGCCAATAAGCTAGTCAAAAAGTGGTACCTATATCGTGGCCTATCTTCGTTTTCTAAATTTTGAATAACTTGACCTACCCAGCCCGCGGCCCGTACTATGGAGTGTCATAAGGCAAAAAGTTTTTTACCCTATTTTCGAGTCAAAAATTTAGTAAATCATTTAGTGTTGCGCTAAAAGAGTTACGAGTTTGTCGAATGGTACGAGGGTCAAACTGAAAGTTCTTAGAAAATCAAAAACTGATTACATTAGCCAGTTATTAGTTTTATTATATCTTTTCAAAATATTGTCCATTGACGTCAATAAACCGCTGCATGCGATGGAACCACTGGGAAAAGCACTTTGCCCACTCGTCCTTAGGGGTCTCTTCAATGGCATCGCGATACGCAGCCACCGCTTCTTCAGCATTCATAAACCGCTTTCCTTTAAGTTTTTCTTTAATTTTTGGAAATAAATAAAAATCACAAGGCGCGAGGTCGGGGCTATACGGCGGGTGACCCAGTAATTCAACGTTTGATGTCGCCAAATAGTCGATCGTTCGCTTGGCGGTGTGCGACGAGGCGTTGTCGTGGTGAAGGAGGATCCTACTGCGAGGTCGTTTCTCTCGAACTTTTTCCAAGACAAGTGGCAAACAATTGGTAGTGTACCATTCTGCAGAAACTGTTTTTTGATCCTCTAACACAATTGTTGCGAAATGACCTATCCTTCCAAAGAACGAGGCCACCTTTTTTTTTCCGCACTTCGATCTCTCTTCACTTTAGTTGGCAACTCCTCGAAAGGAAACACCCACTGAGCAGATTGTCTTTTGGTTTCAGGATCATAACAGTAAATCCAGCTTTCGTCACCTGTTAGTATGTCGAACACAGCATTTGAGTCACCTCCGTTAAATCTTTCAATCATTTTACGGCACCAATCCACACGATGGAGTTTTTGAGCCTTAGTCAAATTATGAGGTATCCACCGGGCGCAAAGCTTCCTGACCGCTAAATGTTCGTGGAGGATTTTGTGCACTTGACTCATACCGATGCCTAAGCTTGTCCGAATCTGCTGATAGGTCACTCTTTTGTCAGTCTCTATCATACGCCGCACAACACAGATGTTATTTTCAGTCGTCGCCGTAGAAGGCCGTCCCTCACGTACATCATCAGTGAGATTAGTGCGACCACGTTTAAACTCATTAAACCAGTTGTAAACAGTCGCACGAGATGGGGCTTCATCGTGAAAGGCCAATCGTAGTCTATCATAACTTTCTTGTTGACTTAAATGACATCGAAAGTCATAAAAAATCATTGCACGAAAATTTTCTCGTGTTAAATTCATTTTGACGTGATACAGACAATTTTCAATTTGCCGCCAAGTCGTAAAACAAATGACAAATGAATGAAATATATACTCAGTAATATTGGCAAAGAGTTCTATTTTCAAATTTTAGAATATTTTTTTTATTATATTGTTTATAAGTGGCCAGTTCTAAGAACTTTCAGTTTGACCCTCGTATCTACCTTTATATTGCCTACTGAAGTCTGGCTCTAACTATATCGAAAAAAAACTATCAGAATCCCAATTGCAATACCCCTGTCTAATTCAAAGGGCATTTATATTAGGGCAGCATTACTATCTAAAAAAACTGGCCAAGCGCGAGTCGGACTCGCGCACGAAGGGTTTCATACCATTAACTTACAAAATTAGACAGTATAAGCAAAAAAAAAACACGTTTGTATGGGAGCCCCTCTCAAATATGATTATTGTTTTGATTTAGTTATTTATTTTCAAAGTAAATATACAAATAATATTCCCTGAATATTTCAAGCGTCTACCTGTTGCCGTTATTAATAGCGAGCAAAAAACGCTAAAAAACACGTTTGTTGTATTGGAGCCCCCCTTAAATATGTATTTTATTCTGTTTTTATTTGTTGTTATAGCGGCAACAAAAATACATCATCTGTGAAAATTTCAACCATCTAGCTATCACGGTTCATGAGATACAGCCTGGTGACAGACAGACAGCGGAGGCTTAGTAATAGGGTCCCATTTTTACCCTTCGGGTACGAAACCCTAAAAAAGGAATGTTAAAATTCTAAATGAGTGCTTTTTATTTACTATCTTAAGTTGATAACCCTATGAAAGTTGTTTTACATCCACAATTTACATGAAGCTATCGTGAAATAAGTCATCTGAGTCACCGGGGTCATGTTTTCGGTCATCGGATTGACGTCATTGCAATAAAATTGTTTTGACGACCAACATTACGTAAGAACGTAATGATAAGTTCGATAGTACTTGTCTTTATTTTCTGGACCGATTGCCATCACAATGTCTATGAATTCAGTAAGTTGCTAATGATATCCTTCATAGTCGTATACTTCACGACTGCGGGTCATAGTCATTATGTGGACTGAAACACACACAACGACTACGAGGGTCAAACTGAAAGTTCTTAGAAAATCAAAAACTGATTACATTAGCCAGTTATTAGTTTTATTATATCTTTTCAAAATATTGTCCATTGACGTCAATACACCGCTGCATGCGATGGAACCACTGGGAAAAGCACTTTGCCCACTCGTCCTTAGGGGTCTCTTCAATGGCATCGCGATACGCAGCCACCGCTTCTTCAGCATTCATAAACCGCTTTCCTTTAAGTTTTTCTTTAATTTTTGGAAATAAATAAAAATCACAAGGCGCGAGGTTTGGGCTATACGGCGGGTGACCCAGTAATTCAACGTTTGATGTCGCCAAATAGTCGATCGTTCGCTTGGCGGTGTGCGACGAGGCGTTGTCGTGGTGAAGGAGGATCCTACTGCGAGGTCGTTTCTCTCGAACTTTTTCCAAGACAAGTGGCAAACAATTGGTAGTGTACCATTCTGCAGAAACTGTTTTTTGATCCTCTAACACAATTGTTGCGAAATGACCTATCCTTCCAAAGAACGAGGCCACCTTTTTTTTTCCGCACTTCGATCTCTCTTCACTTTAGTTGGCAACTCCTCGAAAGGAAACACCCACTGAGCAGATTGTCTTTTGGTTTCAGGATCATAACAGTAAATCCAGCTTTCGTCACCTGTTAGTATGTCGAACACAGCATTTGAGTCACCTCCGTTAAATCTTTCAATCATTTTACGGCACCAATCCACACGATGGAGTTTTTGAGCCTTAGTCAAATTATGAGGTATCCACCGGGCGCAAAGCTTCCTGACCGCTAAATGTTCGTGGAGGATTTTGTGCACTTGACTCATACCGATGCCTAAGCTTGTCCGAATCTGCTGATAGGTCACTCTTTTGTCAGTCTCTATCATACGCCGCACAACACAGATGTTATTTTCAGTCGTCGCCGTAGAAGGCCGTCCCTCACGTACATCATCAGTGAGATTAGTGCGACCACGTTTAAACTCATTAAACCAGTTGTAAACAGTCGCACAAGATGGGGCTTCATCGTGAAAGGCCAATCGTAGTCTATCATAACTTTCTTGTTGACTTAAATGACATCGAAAGTCATAAAAAATCATTGCACGAAAATTTTCTCGTGTTAAATTCATTTTGACGTGACACAGACAATTTTCAATTTGCCGCCAAGTCGTAAAACAAATGACAAATGAATGAAATATATACTCAGTAATATTGGCAAAGAGTTCTATTTTCAAATTTTAGAATATTTTTTAATTATATTGTTTATAAGTGGCCAGTTCTAAGAACTTTCAGTTTGACCCTCGTATTGGTAATTTTATGGAGTGGTTTGCCATTGACTTCTTTATTTCACACTCTAGCCAATGCAGTTTTCTCACGATGTTTTCCTTCACCGTGAGGCAGCGATATCTTTGAAAAATACTGTATTTAAGTTTTTATACAAAATCAGTGGTACAGGTGGGGCTCGAACTCACGACCTCACGGATGAGAGGTTAAGTTTTCTCCGCTCGGTTATCGCGCCTTATCTCGACGGTCTACTGGTGAGACTCAAACCCACGACGCTTTGCTATCTGGGTGAATGGTCTCTTTACTGAGTTACAGAACACGTTAATCACTCAACATTATATACATGTATTTTTATTTTTATGTTATTTTAATTTTGAATGATTTGATTTGATTTAGATGATTTGTACAATGTAGAATGGATGAGTCTACTGTGCATTCCTATTTGAGCAGTCGTAAACAAATTAAATTTATAATTTACTCTTAATTATTGATCTATGTTAATTAGTGGACGTCGTATTGTCTTGTTTGTCAATTGCATTCCTTAGTTACTCATTTGTATTGAATGACATATTTGTTTAAGTATTTTACTAATGGCTTCTTACTATGTGTACAACTCATATTTAATGACTGAAGGCCGCTCGTAATGATGACAGATACAAACAGGATTTAAATTAGGACCTGACTAATTAAAATTTTATAAACATTGCAATTTCGTTACATAGTTCAAAACAAAGTCGCTACCGCTGTCTGTTCGCTTAGATCTTTTGAACTACGTGACGGATTTCAATGCATTTTTCAGCAATAGATAGAGTGATCCAAGAGAAAGGTTTATAAGTATGTATAAATACATGCATACTGCACAAACACGTGCGAAGCCTGGGCGGGTCGCTTGTTTATTATAAGTTCGGTGTGTTACTGAGTAACTAGATACTGCGTATATAACTACCAAAGATGTGATTTTAACAATGCTTAAGTTAAGTATACCTAATTATTCTAGAGAAGACGCAGACAGTAAAAAATGCAAACAATTGTTTTTTAAAATCTATACATAAAATAAAAACATTATACCTACATTGATTGTAGGGACGACAGCACATTAAGGTAAACACTGCGGTAACTATATTATATTACAGGTATTAGGGGCGATTTTGCAATAAACATGTGCTGGCTACTGTCCAAGTAACTAAAAATAATAATTAATAAATTAGGTACTTCATCGCAGTTTTATTGTTTCTAAAATTATATCATAATTGGTTTATTCTATGCTCCCGTTTATAAATATATGTATATAATCCCCTATAAAAATAAAAACAAACTCCAATTGTGAAGTTTCCCTACATACATCCTTCTAAACTTCAAATATGTAATATAACCTACAAAAAAATTATCCGCGCTGGCCGTATGTAGATACGAACACGGGGCCCTAAAATGGTATTAAATATGAGGAGAAAAACAACGCCGTTTAAATTTCCCCCCATTACTTCTATCAAGTCTGTCATGTTGCAACATAAATCTCTCTGATCCAGGCAAGAGATCAGACTCAGTGTATGATGAATGTGTGTTTTTAGCAGATATATCGCGGCTTAGTGTTGTTTTTATATCGATACTAGTATTTGAATTTCCTATACATATAAACTTCCACCCCCCTTTTCATCCCCTTAGAGATTGAATTTCTAAAATCCCAAAATACGACATTGTTGGTATATAGGTTACCAAATAGATTATACCATTTTTTTATTGATTTAGCTTAAAACTGACTGAGTTTCATACAAGCTTACTCCCCTTTTTTCCCCGTTCGGGGCGAACTTCCAAAAATCCTTAGCGGGTCCTTACATCGTATGAGAATATCATCCCAGGTGTAAGGTTGGGGCTGGGTGTTGACAAGTCAGTCAGCCAACTTCTTTTTTGGAATTAGATTTACAAATGGTAAATTATCGCAACTGAGTGATAACAATAGTTTTCGAAAAAAATACATAAGAATTTGACGGACCTATTAGCAATTACTTACGATTAACAAATCAACTCAACTGTTTTGTTTTTATGAAATCAGTAACTGCGTAAAAACCTGTCAAATCATACCAGATAGTGCATTCCTATATTTTGTAATCTTTGTAAACCATCGATGTATTTATGTTTCACATTACTAGCTGGATTTGGCGGTTTTCTTCAGATGTATGTATCGAAATTATGTAAATGTGTGGGGTACGCTTTACGTAATTTGTTGCCCTAGTTTCGGGGCCACTTTAGGAAATATTAGGGGATCTGGAGGTAAACAATTTGGGTTCCGTTTACCTAAATCACATTTAAAAGACGCATTTTTTGGAAGCCTCATTTACGTGGTTTTTTTCCCTGTGCCTAACTTGTGTAGGTTAATGTATTCATATTTAGTGTTGTGTCTAATCTCTTTAATTAATTAAATTAAAAATCTTTTATTTCGAACCATAAATCTGTATAAATTGTTGTTACACTTCTGATTTGGTACTCTGTAGAAAGATGATGGGTTACTTTTTGTCCCCTGATGTAAAAGGAGAATTAAAGTTTGTATTTAAAATTAAAAAAAATAATTTTAGCTTAACCTATATTTTGCCGAGAGCCATGATGGTATAAACTGCGGTATTTGCATTGGCTGACTAAGATCCTCTTATTGAAATATTAAAGCCAAATTCGCTTACTCACAAGCTTTTCTTGGTTTAATTTTCTTAGAATATCCATTTCAAGTTAAAGGCACTTCCCGTAGAAACTTCTCACGCACCGGAATAGTGATTCAAAAAATTAACATTAGCGAGAATCATAACACAAAAATCTGTGCCCATCCGTCAATGTGCGTCACATTTCCTGGGCTTAGAGGAATGATTTGATTCCTGTGAATCGGTGTTTCTGTATGGTAAGTATCAATATGTATTGGATTGGAGAGTAACATGTGTTGAAATATTAAATTTTACTTTATAAGAACTCTAAATTGCTTTGTTCTTAAAAAAATATTAAATAAGTGCAATTTGAAACCTGCATCAATATTATTATATTTATTTATAGTATCTTTTTGTAAACAGGGTGCCCAGTGTCTCAAGCTGCATTGTGTGATAAAGAAAAGTTGTCATTTGTCAATTTCGCAGTGTATTGAAAAGTAAAGATTAACAAATAATCAAGTACGAATGAAATAAAAGTCGTGTCTTACAGTCACATAGCACAACCATTTTTACTGGCAACCGTTCGGTCATATTACCATTTATGTAATCTAGAAATGTGTGATTACTCATAGGATTTATATTTAGCCCGATTTTCCTGCCAATACGCCATGCGACCGTTATAACTTGGGGATACCCTCGATGAGTCAGGCCGAGGTTAAGGTCGTACAAACAAAGTTAAATTGCCAGTCGGTATTTCCATTATAATTGAATACAACGAGTTATAAATAAATATACGCAATGTACTCACTTTCAAAACTATTACACTAAAGAAGATCCCATCCAAAACATAAATGTGAATAAATGCCAAGTAATAAACGGTTTCGCTGATAAAAGAAGTGAGATCTCGCACGAAACCAAGTTCTTACAAAGTCCCACTAACACTAAAGAAGTTTTTGCTGTTTTGCCTACATGATTGTCAATCATTGCTGGACCATGTTTGAGTAGCTAATTTACATTTCAGAACGATTAAAACCTCGAGTTTACTTAACAATTGTTAAGTTTACTCTCCAGAAGAGGTTTTCAGTACATATATTTTGACAAGTATTTGGGTAGGTATTATAAGACCGCGAGCGGGCCGATAACAATTGATTTTCTATGTTGTCTGGAAACATGATACGTGAAGGATTAAAATAATTTCAGTAATGTCATAGTAATTTTCCTGCTCATGATCATGCAATGTACATCACAACATATTCAATAAATAAACAATGCTTACTTGCTGACGGTAAAATTACACGATATATTCTAAACTTGTAATGACACACACGACAATTTATCTGAACCAAACAAATTAAGTTAACAAGCTAAGTTTCCACATCAGATGAAAATAATTCCAAAGCTATTAATATTTACGTTTTAAAAATAGCTACCACATTAGCTTTCCTGGAATGATCGATTATAACGCAAAAGGTACAATTTATAACCGCTGAAGGTCGTTCTGACCGCGTTTGGTCTGTGAGTCAGCATACTGTTAGCGTAGACTGTACACAGGTCATAGAGGTAATTTATGAGTGACTAATAACAAAAAAATTGGGTTAAATACGTCACTCCCAATGTGGTTTTGGTTTGGCAGAATATTGTATTTGGTCCGCATTGAAATTCGTATCAACTATTACATCACTGTAATAACAACACTACAGACGTATAAGTACTTTCAGTACTTAACAAAAATATTGAAACCATTATATTTTTCGCAAAATAAGCACTAAAAATACACTTAATATCACAAACGGGATTTAATGAAACTAATTAATACTTTTTTAAAAGGCAAATTTGTATTTACCTTCCCGTTCGATTCGGTTGCACGAATCATGGTCGCGGGTTGACCTAGCACTAGAAATATTTCCAAGTAAGATGTTAAGCACTATGTAATGATGATAATGTTACCATCATCCAATTTAAGAGTTTATCTCTTGTCGGTGCATTTTTCCATTCCTCTAATAATACATTAGCGTAGTGCTATAGCTAAAAATAATATTTTCCGCAAACCGTCTCTTTTATCTTAAATATCAACACTTAGGCTTTTAAAGACTCATATAGCATCGATCAATTAGGCTTTTAAAGACTCATATAGCATCGATCGATTTACTGAAAAAAAAAGGATCAACCAAACTAGTTTTGTTAGTTGAATTTTCTATACTAATATTATAAAGAGGAAAGATTTGTTTGTTTGTTTGTTTGTTTATTTGCAACGAATAGGCTCCGAAACTACTGAACCGATTTGAAAAATTCTTTCACTATTCGAATCCTGCATTATCTGCGATGGACATAGGCTATATTACATTATCAAAAAAGTTAGGGTTCCGTATGAAAACTTCTATTATGTAACCAAAGGTGTAAAAGGAAAATCATTAAATTGCGAACGCTGTGAAAACTATTGACAATAGAGCAAAGTAATCTTCTACAGTTTTGTAGAGGACATCATTATCTACAATAAAGTCTGCGATAACATATGTCTAACTATAACAGTTGAGTCACAATAACTCCTTTTTTAGGTAAAAATATGAAATTTTTGCGGCGGCAAAAAGAAAGCCACAGTTTCAGTATGTCGGTATTAATCCTTATCCAAATAAATCACGTTATATTCAAGGCTATATCAGTACCTGTAAATTACTTTTTGAATCATTTAAATCGGACATACCATTAAAAAATTATCACGAGTAATATAATATTGTATCGAAGTTAAGACGGCAGCAAATTTGGCCTTTTGCTATATCGTGAATAGATTTATTTTTTTATTTAAAAACTTTATTGCACTTAGAACAGTGTACAAAAGGTGGACTCAATGCTAAAAGTATTCTCCCCCAGTCATACTTATATGTCATGCAGAAAAATTTTAATGGTTGCAGGATAATGTAGTCGAATAGAAATAAAAGACGCAACAAAATATTATAATGTAGATATAGATGGCGCTGTACGTATTTAACTCGCGGGTCAGCTTGAGTTTTTCCCAAAAACTTAATAAGTAAGTAGGTAATTACTAGAACGAAGTGTTGAAATGAAGTTCAAGCAAAGAGGTTTCTGCCGCCAGCCCTAACTACACTTAGCTGTTGTCGCTTGCACACACAATACGACAAGACGCACTGCTTTTTCTTTGGCCATCGTGGTAAGGCGTTGGTGACCAAGATAGTACTTAAATATTGCTGATTTCTTCTTGACTTCTGTCTAATTGATTGTTTGAATTCTCTTATCTCAGGGGGCTAATTACGTTACTCTGTTGCTAACAATTCAGGATTGAAATCGCTCGAAAATGTTACATTTGACAACTTCAGTTACTCTGTTAAGCTGGCCATTCACGGTCAGCTCAAAAAATGACTCCACTCACTAACATAAAAATAATCTGAAAACTGACTTTCATTCAGTGCTGCTAGAACGTGGGCAATTGAATATGTTGTCGATCTTTTAATAAAACCATCATCTCCTTTAGCGGTTTATTGACAACTCATTTTTAAAACGAAAAAACAATATCGAATAACGTAAAAAAAGTATAAAAATCATAAAGCTTCTAAAAAAAGGTCCGTTCGCGGACATTCTACGCAAAGGGGACTTTTAGTTTTTTTAATTTAGTGGGTAAAATGGGCGAGAAGGTCTAAGAACCGGTAAAATATGGGCAATTGTGTAAAAAAATAATAACGTAAAGTTACCTTTGTAGTGCTTATGCCTATAGCCTAGATTTTTACTACCGATATTGAAAACGTAAAATTTTGGTCGTACCTCAGACCGACTAATTACTGTAACTGGCCATGAATGGCCAACTTTAGCAACAAAACTTTGATTGAAATAATTTCATTCAAAGTTACATAATCCACTACCTGATCAGCATTACTTATTAATGGTCCGATTTTGAAAAAAAAACCTTTGTGTAAGGTACATCGTATCTAGCAAGGCTATAAGATAGGTAATTTAAAAAAATCACGTTATGTCTTTCAGGAATGGAGTAAAATTAATAGGTGCGCATGAAGTCCTCGGGGACTGCTATTTTTTCTATACTAATATTATAAAGAGGTTAGGGTCGGTTGCACCATATCTCACATTATAAGTGGAAAAACGGAGGAATTTTTTTTTGTTTAAACATGCTAATCACAGGAACTGCTGAGACGATTTTTTTTTGTGTTAGATATCTTATTTCTAGGGGAACGCTTTGTATGAGCTATTCAATGCATGATACCTACCTACCTAGAAATCAACGGGAAAGCAGTTAAATCAAAAAGCACGGACGATGTCGCGGGGGACCGTTATAGTTAATATGTTCATATTATTCACACGCGTTTTGATTCTTATCTTAAAAGATATCACAGTTTTAAAAATACTCCGCTCCTAACAATGCCCACAGGAAATCCTAAATTTACGCGAACGAAGTCGCGGGGGACCGCTCGTTGTTAAATATAAACAAACTTCTGGTTATCAGTAACAAAACTAGTTTGTTACTGATAACCAGAAGTTCGCAAGTCACTAGATTACGGCTTACTATTAGCCAAATTTTGGTTACTGTTTACCAATAATATTTTTCACCTACCTTATTCTAATGGTAGTAATAATAACCTAGGTAGAGTAAAATCATTTATTATACAAAAGGGGTCACGTGATGAATGTTAGTTATAATTTTCCAGCAAAAAATATAGTTCATCCAAAGCACCGCAATTTCCATACATTAGGACGTACGCACGCAACAGGCTTGCCTGGAATACTAGAAACTTTGCATAATAATTGCTATCCATTATATGTACTATTTACTTAATGCCAACCGTTTTCATTTGGGTTTGCTTCTCTACTCAATAAAATAATAATGGTTCAATAAACAAGATGCAATCTATTCTATCTCTACAGCGAAGTTAGCTATCTTTTACAATATGTATGAAACTTTACTATATAATTGTAAAAATGGTAAGTTTAATGTCTATGTGGTAATGGGCAATCCCATAATGTGAAAAATGTCGGTCTGCCTGCTCTTAGTGGTTGCAACTTTGAGATATCATATCATATGACGCTTTAAATAGGCTTTATCGTTGCGAAAAAAAACGATCACCAAAACAGTCAGTTTCAGATTTCTTTGGTCCTTACGAGTTTTAGTTACTATTGTGCAGCCAGCTCTATTTATTATATAGAAAATACATCTTGGAGATGATATAAAGTAAGAACTTTATATCATCTCCAAGATGTATTTTCTATACCAAGATAATACTAATATGCAGAAAATAATAAAGTATACATTATTTTAATAAAAAAAACCTTTTAGGATTTTTAATTCACGAGTAATACCTATTTGTCATGTAATGTTAGATGATACCGTGTCCTTGAAAGAGTTCATAGTTAATGTTTTGGTGTTACTACACTACAAAAACCTCAGCAATGTAAACATGTTTTAATTTTCCGTGGGTTTTAAAACGAGGAATGTTCTTGCGTTGCGTGCTCGGAGCGCGAATATGTTATTTGCATGTTAATGAAATTCATTTATGGTAAACTGAAAATCCATACACCTCTTTACACATATAATTACGAAGCATATATTTTGATGGTATTAAATAAAGAAATTTAAAAAAAATACTTGTCTACATCATTGTCTGTGTTAGGAATACTGAAAATAAAGGGATCTGTTTATTAAAACACAATTTAACGGATTTTAAATTTTAAGGGGATATTTCCCTGTGACCACGAATGCTGTAAAGTGTTCGAAACGTCAGACTGTAAATGAAATGTAAAATTGTGTTTTAATAAGTTCGACTATTCGCTTAAACGTAAGAAACAAATAAGGGATCTATTGTAACAATCGACTTAGAAAACAACTTCAAATATTTGTTGATTGTAACAGACATACAATTAAAATATAAAAAACACCCCTGAGTACCAAATGTTATTTGACGTATCAACTGTTTAGTCAGTACTTGAAAGTATTTTATTGAATTAGGTGCATCGGTACACCTTTTTACACAGAACGAGGCAAATATATTTACAGCTTTTTCCTTAATCGAAGTGTCCAAGTCTCAAGGTGGCAGGGGGACAAATAAGATAAATACCACTATCTTGACTTAATGGTTTTAGTCCGGGGCCTTAAAGGCGTTTGTCTGTGGAGCCCGTCAGGTCACCACAGTTTGATTTGTCTTCGTTATTCGGACGTTTCTCCTGGTGCGTACAGAATTTTGATCCCGGCTATTTGGACTATTCAATTTATTGGTCCTTCGAGCCGGATTAATGGTTTTGTGGTCGACAGGGGACAACTAAGCGACTTTCCTGGTTTCCGAATTTAGGTTTATAGTTTCAAGGGCTGTTGTGGTCTTTGGTATCTGCAATAAAGTATCATATAAAAGTAATGATGGTTTAATTATATATATTAGTGTCAGTTCATTATTATTTAGCAGCAATATCTTGTTGAGTGAACATACAATTTGTAAACCAGCTACCTTCCCTTGTTTACAATAGGACGACAACTTGATAAATATCCCATAAGTACGACATACTTAAATATTAAACAAACGGCGAACACCATCTCTTGGCACGGGTTGTTTCGCCAGGCACTTGTTTTCTCCTCGTGAACAACATTTATACTCAAGACCTATGCAGGGTGCATTTTTCTGGCTTCCATTATTTGTTGCCGTAATCTAAAGTAAGCTCTAGAGTTTGGTTGTTAAGGTTGAAGTTGTGTATTGCGGAATGAAAGCAAATAAGTCACCGTCGTCACCTGAGCAAACAGAGCGAGCCCCACAACAGGTTTATATCAATTTTCTACCGAGTGCGTCTGGATCGTGAAAAACACTTAACCACGGATGCGGTTTGTGCACCTTTTGCGAGTACGAAACTGTTTTATTTCGAATCACTAAGAACGTACGTTGAATTTTTTGAAAATACGACGCTCATTTGCTTGACGGCATTCTTGGTAGAATTTATGAACGTAATCCCCGGGCATATGTCGAGCGTCTTTTGTTATTATATCTCATACTTTCTTGTCTCTTTGGTATGTTTTGCGGTATTTTATCTCGGCTTAAATTTTTGCTTGATTAAACTCATTGTTCGAAAGAATGCCAATTTATAATAATAGTTTGCTGCAGATGCTTTGCCAATAATTATCCGTCCATGAGATTATTCTGAATTCTGTATGCTCGAAAAGGCACATCAATGATCAAGCACCTTATATGGATTATAATATTAGGATAAACAATCAGCTAAAACCGTCTTCTCTAATTGGATATTACAATAAGTCCATCGATGGCGTCACTATGGGGACGGTGATCCAATCACATAAGTAAACATTCTTGGCACGAGTGCTGTAAACAAGATGTTTCTTATTAGATCCATTGACAGGCTATATTCTAACGTAGTGCTGGTACCTTATTTTTTTTTCTTCAGTCGATGAGTGACCACAATCCAGTGACTGTGATTTTTAACTCATCTTTTGGTAGTATTTGAAAATTGACAGTCCCCAAATTATTAATATTAATTTTAACGGTCGCCAAATATGAAATCGAGCATTCTTTTACAGTATTCAAGAGTTTCAACATTCAAAAATTATGTTGAGGTATGAGGTGATCATGGTGATGGTATAAGGTATCAAGGTGATTTGCAGTTTTAAAATAACTGTATCATACGGAATAAAAAGGAAAACTCAATGTGGATACAGACTTGAGCCAAGGCTAGTTTCACATCGCTCAGATACGCCAAAGCGTTTTCTCATCTCTCTGAATTAACCACTCAACCTTAATCCAGCAAATATCATCTATGGATGCTTGCCAAACGCTAACCCTTCACATATGGGGGTAAACATATTTTTCACTAGAATAAACGTACATAATGCTACACAACATGTTGTTTCCTTAGAGAGTTGTTTGCTTGAGAACTATCCTTGATTTCGAACTTGGACGGGAATTCCGTAAGGCTTCTCACTGCTAAACTTCCTTCTGTAGCTTTATCTTGTTACTTGATTACGTTCTAATCTGTTTACAGAGCCTTTAGTGCCTAATTGAGAAATAAGGAGTCGATGTCTACTTCTTCTTGTTGTGTGTATGATATTTCATAAAGTAGGGATTGCAGTGAACCAAAATATTGAGATGTATTAAACAGAGCAAACAAGAACACTTCATCATCATTAAAGTTAAAATTGACATAGGTACCTACTCAATCAATAGGTGTTGAAAGATTGTTTAGTTTATATGTTGTTTCTGTAATATTAACTATAGTATGGTATCGATTTCGGCTCGGGCTTCTACGTGATTTAATATATCTCACTAAGGTTCTAAACCAAATAAAAATGTAGTGTGTAAAGTGGATATTTACACACTACATTTTTATTTGCGTTAAGATCTACATAAACAAAACGGCTACAGCATTCTACCTTCACCGGTACGTGTGTCCGCATTTTAACGAAGCCTTACAAACTGCTTACTGAATGCCACTCAGCACAAACATTTTGATCGATGGTACCACTCATTGTGAGCTTTTTGTACATTGTCGGTGTAAGGCTGGTCAAATTTGTAAGAAAAGGTGCTTATACGTTATAATTGCTCGGCAACTGTGATAAATCAAACTGGAGCAATAAGTGAATCAATCTTGAGCAATTACAATAAATTGCAGTAGTTGTTTCGGGAATATTGTTTCTAACTGCTCATTAGCTTCTTGCTAATTCTACATTGACTGCCTCGTTGGTCTAGTGGTTAGCACGCTGGGTACTATTCACGAGGTCCCGGGTTCAAATCCCGGGTGGGGCCGAGAGTGTTTGGGTTTTTCTGTCTTGAAATTACTCAGACACAGCTCCGGAGTCAGGAAGTTGGTGGTGTTAACACCCCCGTGCCTCGGAAAGCACGTTAAGCCGTTGGTCCTGCGCCTGATCTCTCTACGGTCATGTCGGACTGCCGTCTCATCGAAATTATGAGAGTGAAGGAATAGATAGTGCACCTGTGTATATAATATGTGTGTCTGTGTACACACTTGTGCACTATAATATGTCCCGCGCAGTTGGCTAATCTCTGTTGAGATAGGCCGCCGTAGTCAAAATTCGGCTAGGAGGACATTATAATTCTACATTGCTCAATATCGCGGATATAATTTCACCCAGTACACACAGGCCGGCGCTATTGCCTAGTTTTTTAAAGTTACTCCATATTGTATGGCTTTTTGTGACCGTATCTAAAGATCAGATTGCCATCATCACATGTTGTCATCGCCCTAAATTGCTTGATGTGGCGTGGCGTCGTAGTTGGCGAGTGTTGACAGGACTTGAGCAATTTTAGTTGCCCGTGTAAGCGCACCTTTAGAAATGTTAGTTTTACTCGTAGGACACCTTACAAAAAAATATTCATATAGTTTAAATTGTGATCTTATGGGTTTACCTACATTACTGAATATAAGCTAATTATAAGCTATTTTCTGTAAAAAACATGTAATTAGCAAACTTTAATGGCAACTGCAGACCACACCATTGTATTCGGAACCTTTTGCGACTGTTACTTTTCCAACGGAAGCTATAAAGCCACTTATGTCCTTTGTCAAAGAGTTCAAATTAGGATATCTTGTGACTATCCAAGATGGCAGGAAAACCATTATGCCTTTCTGCAGGAAATACTCATAGAGCCGATTGCATATGCCCGCTCTCTTTGCCTTGAATGGGGATAATGCTTTTTTGGTGTCATCTTTTTTTCCAACTTCTCTGGTACGTACTATACTACTTAGGGCGAAGAGGGGAAGTGAGATAAATGCTTTTGGATGTTCACAAACTGAGTAGGAAACCTAAACGTACCTGGGGTAATGTCCCCGTACTCAATACAATATCAGAATATTTATTAGTATTATTAACATTTAATAGCCTTAGTAATTTATGTACTATATGTATGCTTATATCGTGTCTTTTTCTTTCTTTTTTATTCTTTACCAATTTCCCTTAATTCTGTTAGTTTTCACCACCGACCCAATTCAATTTTGGACTGTCCTCTACCCGAAGGTCGTCTGGAAGAAATTGCTTTCACCAATAAGACCGCCTAAATTGTACCATTATCTATGAACATTTATGTAAATTGATACTGTGTGTGGTGTGCAATAAAGAGTATCTATCTATCTACAATACTTGTTTTTAATGTCTAGTCAATTCGAGTCCCTATAATGTTGCTGAAGTTAGTCTTTGATTTGTTTAGGTCCACTTGCGTGCCATCTGGATAAGCTAATCTAGAAGTACTACTTAAGACAGTATGGATTAGCTAATTCCGACTGGCACAAGTGGGCTTTCAACTCAGATAATAGGCCTTGAATAAATCCAGATTAGCTGATCCGGACGTGCGCAAGTGGGCCTTAGGTCCACTTGCAGCAAACGCTTAATCTCGGTTTAACGTCATGCTGTCTCAGTCATCGCCGAACATATGGCAGAGACAGAATGACGCTAATTGAAGATTAAGCGTTTGCTGCAAGTGGCCCTTAGTTGTTAAGTTTTGAAATAGTGAAGGATAGCTATCGGTTATGATCTTGTAATATCTTGTTTAAAAGTTTCCACGTTGATGACTTGATGTCGTTGTACACTTACCGTAATGGATTCCAATCTAATAGAACCAACGAATCTACAGATTGCTTAGATTTTTTCCTATGGCAACTTTGTTCATACTACTTTGTTCTGTTTCTGCTGGCAAACAATGATTCTTGCATTTTGAAAACGGACTTTATTTTATTATTTTTCAAATGTCCCACTTTATTTCATGCTAGATCCATCGTTTGACAGCAATCGGAATGTACTCTATTAGCACTGTAAGACGGAAAGGTTGCTCTTGAACTTGATTGAGCTAATTTCACTTTGCCTGCATTCTTAAATTTTTCATTCGGTATGGGCAAGAGTGTTCTTCTACATTTGGGTAATGAAAATAATATAGTACTATTTTCATTGACAGTTTGCGCTACCTTTTTATTTTGTTCTATAAATTAAAGTATTTTGCTAACTAAAGTAACGAACACTTGTATAACGAACGAAGTAACTAACTTGTATAATAAATGTCCTCCTAGCCGAATTTCGACTACTGTGGCCAATCTCAACAGAGATTAGCCGACTACGCGGGAGATATTATAGTGCACAAGTGTGTGCACAGGTGCACTCTCTGTTCCTTCAATCTCATAATTCGGTGTGACGGGCACATGACCGACATGACCGTAGAAGAAATCAGGCGCAGGGCCAACGGCTTAACGTGCTAGCACCCAGCGTGCTGACCATTAGACCAACGAGGCAGTCACTAGACCAACGAAGCAGTCTTGGCTAACTTGTATAACGAACATTTAATAGACTATTTTGCAGATATATGCAAACAAATACTGGTAACTTAGGTCCTACTTATTTCTTACTATAGAAGATCCTGCTATAAAGGGTATAAAGGGTGACTCGACATGACACAAAACCAAAAAAAATGCAACATATGCATCCACAGAAGTTGAAAGGTAACAATCAACACTGGCCATCGGTAAAAATAAAAATGGACGCCGTGAAAAAACAATTCACGCAATTAAGGTCTCCCATAGCCCCCGTGTGTTTCGTAAAAAGTTTGCAGCGTCTGCACTAGTTAACATGGGCCGGATTAACACCACGAAAATATATATTTCGAGCAATTTGGCGGGCGTGTCGTCGTGGCCAATTCGCCGTGTTGCTTGGTGAAAACAAGCACCGTTAATTGAAATCGGAGTTTTTCGCTTAATCCGCCCCTAGTAGGTTTAATCTAAAATCACGATAGATTTCCGCTTATGTACGCTGGACTGGATTAGGCCAATTCGTGCCCGGTGCTTTTACCTGAAACCCCTTTAAAATATAAATTGCTATTTGTTCTTCGTGTCGTTTGGAAAGGTGTCATGCCTAATACAAGTACGAACATAAAAATGAAAAGATTTACCAATTCGCCGAACTCAACTCGTTTTATCAACAAGTCCAAACTTTGTTAGAGTGCTTAAATTCGTTTTATTAGGTTTTCAATTAAATAGTGAGAGAACGGTCTTGTACACTTTCTTGCTTCTTTGTACCTCATACTTATCTCTAAAACTTAGCCTCATATTATATGACAACTTAAAACTAAGGAAAACAAATTCACCCTATACGAGTACATTATTCCGAAACGTGTTTCCAATCTTTTTTTTATAAAACATCGTTTTTCAATTACTCATGAACCGTACCTACACAGAAAGTCTAGCAATCGAATTTCATTATTTCAGTCTCACTAACTCACAATACATTAAACCCATGTCGGAACTCTTGTTATTATTGCGCAAAACTTTTTTAATAACCCTCCAATAACTGCTAGCGTTTTATTAGGACTAATATAATTATTCCGCTGAATAATTTCTCGACAGCATCAACTTGGCTGTTTAGTCAGGACTCTTGAGTTTTGATAGGGAATCATACCCTGAGGGTGCGTCCGTATATGTATATGCATATTTTATATAAAATAATAATTGCATGTCGTAATATATATTTTGAAAACTTTATAAAATGTACTATATTCGAAATCATTATACCTTGTGTAATATTTAATTTAAAATGTACAAATTAATTAATGTCATTTAAATAGGAAAAAATAAATAAGCAGTAATTACTTACGTAACTAAGTTTTGCTCGATATTTAAGTTATTTATATTAGAAAATATTCATCCATATTTAATTAATTCTGAGTAAAACGAGAAGCATGATTGTAAATTTGAATTAGCAAAACTAAAACATTACATTTTGGCATGAATAATTAGACATTGAACTATATTATTGCATGCAATTGCTTAATAGTATACTATAGGATATCGTGTTTGACATTGACACAAACTGTATTGTTATAAGATACAGGTAGTCGATTGTATCAACATATTAGTTTATTAGTTTTAAATCGGATGAATATCTTTCTGCTTCCCCTCCGTTGTGGCTTGGGATAAAATAACACGAAGTAGATTGTAGGAAAATGTTGTTATCCGCCATTCATACGAATTTTACATCGACTAAACATGCTTTTGAATTCGCGGATATTGGTATTTTAGTTTCTTTTAACCTTGTCCGAATTAAGTCAATGTTTATTGATGCCTGATACATTTTTATGTAGTTTGCACGATAGGTTTCACTGAAACGAAAATTAGCGAGCGAACTAATATTGACAGGATTACATTACATATACTTAAGTAGGGAAGCCTCTGGCAATCGTTTGTTTGATATAGATGAGACAATGTTTTTACCTTGGATAACTGAGCTTTATTGATCTTGTTAAGCTAAGTCTGGAGTTGACCGACACATGTTTAATTTTTAATCAGCCGACTTAGCATTATGTGACATATTTTGTATCATATAAAAATAATATGTCAAATTAACCGTCAAACGATGTATACCGGCTGTTTAAAAGTTGGTGAACTCGGGTCTAAATAAGTTTTGTAAGAAGCCAATGTAGGCGCGGTTTTCGCCAAAGTATACTACTAATTTGTAACGTTTTATTATATATTTTTTCAAGTGCAAAAATATCTAATATGATTGCAAAGTGAATGCTTATCACTTAAAAACAGTAATTTCGAATTTGTAACGTTACGAATAAACATAATTCCTTTCAGAACAATTACGGACAAAACGAGTTCTCAACCTAATTTGGTCATGAAAACGGCGCGAAATATCTTGACTATTAAAATAACGTCATTAACAGAGTTCGTCTCTGTCTAGACAAGGCGGAATTAATAGCATCCCCTTTTTAGGCGTCAGAGCGAAAGATGACATTAACTTGATAGATTTTAGCCCGTTTACCCCAAAAGGAGGCTTTTGAGACACCAAGGTGTTATAATTTACGTCGCGTTTAACAATTCATTAGAATAAGTGTTTAACACAGACTTGATTATCATTGGATGACTGCAACCAATGCCGCGATGCATGTAAATGGTTTGTTAGATGAGTTCACATGTTGAACTTAAATATTCAATTTATCAAAAAGCAGTTTCCACCAAGGAAGCAGGATACTGGCTTCAAGCCTATCCTTCGGCCAACGTGGGAACCCTTTTGGACTCAGAAACTCTACGAGTCGCGATAGGTCTGCGTGTTGGTGCTGAGGTTTGCCTTCCACACAGATGTCCTTGTGGTTCTGATGTCGGCTTGTTGGGACATCACGGACTCTCCTGTATTAAAAGTGCATGCCGCTTTATGCCAGCATCAACGACATCATCTGTCGATCTCTTGCCTCTATCAACGTGCCGGCTTTACTCGAGCCGAACGGTATCGCGCGTGATGATGGCAAGAGACCAGACGGGATGTCACTTGTTCCTTGGCGGATGGGTCGGGCTCTTGTGTGGGACGCTACCTGTGTCGACACTTGCAGCCTCTCATCTGCCCGGGACAAGCCGTGATGCTGGGTGATGCTGGTTTGGCTGCGAAGGGTGCCGAAAACTTTAAAAAGAACAAGTACAGGCAGATCGACTCCCGGTACCACTTTGTACCGTTTGGAGTCGAAACACTGGGTTCGTGGGGTCCCAACGCTATCTCTTTTTTCAAAGAGATTTCCAAGAGGCTAGTTGACATCAGTGGTGACCTAAGAGCTGGCAGCTACCTTGCTCAGCGTATAAGCATCGCTATCCAGCGCGGTAATGCTGCCAGCATCCTAGGAACCTTACCACAAGGACCCGTTTTATAATTTTTGTTTTTGTGTTGTATTAAGTAATTTATTTTAATTTTTATTAATAAGTTGTATATATAGTTTTATTTATCAAGGATGTAGATATAAGGTTATAATAACTTATATTTACTTATCATTCGCATAAAATTAAACTAAACTATTATAACTAAATTAGCTAATCCCAGTTGATATTGCCTGCTGTTGTCGAAATTCGGCTTCGAGGACATTATTATTTAAATTAACTTAAAGATAAGGCGATAAAATAAGCAAGATTCCAAATCGATTTATTTCAAACAGCTAAAAAGAGTTACCAGCTTACGAATATAAATTCTCGAACAATTTATCTAACTATGGGATTGATGGAACAGAGAGTGCACAGCTGTGTATTACTCACGCACTTGTGCACTATATATCTCCTCCATCTAGTGGATCTCTGTTGAAGAAATTGGTCTCCGTAGTCGTAATTCAGTAGAAGATTACAAATTATGATTGTATTATTTCAATTCGATATGACACTATAGCTGAGATAAGTGATGACAAATGAACAGTAAGAACGTAGGTTAAAAAAGCAGAATCACAATATCGTTTAAGTGCATTAAGCGTTGAAGAGTGACGAATGGTATCTGAAAGCGCGCTCTCGGACAAAAGCTATGAACGCGAGAGCGCTCTCACTCTCTGTGTACGTGTGGAGTGGTGCATCTATGCCGCGCCACTTTTGTTCTTCGAGTTATAACAAGAACATAACCGTTTGGGCGCCGTATTGAATCCGTGATTAAAAGAGTTTCTGCTTTTTAGGAAGTATGCAGTTGACATGCAGAATGGTGGTTTAAGTTTAGAATGTGCAAGTTAGTTTTGATAACTCCTGACGTTTCGAAAAAAAAAACAACAACGTAAGTACGTACGTATCTAAGTAGGTACGGCATTACAATTACTTTTACTACAGTATCTGAACTATACTCGTAAGACTCACTAATCTATGCCATAATTATACTCTAGCTGATTGACAAGTACCTATGCTGTACTGCATTGAGAATAAAAGCAGGAACGCTAAAATGACGATGATGGGGTAAAATTATAGGCTAAGGTCGAGCTAGATTATATTTATAAGCAAGGCAACTTGGAAGATGAGCGTCAACAATAACATATTATAATGTTCAATAAGTCAACATAATAAGTATTTGTGTATATTACCTTGCGTGCATTGAGATAAAAATTATCACAATAAAACTACAGCAACTACATACTTGACGTTTCAATCGCATATAACCACAGATTAAAACAACATGAGGAAAATGCAAGTTAAAACATAGTTCACAGAATCAAAAGCGATAAACAAATCTTATGGTTATTCTCAGAAATGGTTACCGTGATGACATTTGATTAGTATTTGCCATTCATCATTGTTACTGGAATTTTCTGATGCAATATCTTTATAACGTGCTTTGATTTTAGCTTAGAATGTCTATTGCACTTAATTATGGAATTAGATAAAAATGTAAACCAAAGTATATACATACCTATAAAAAGTGTTCACGTGGCAACTTACAAAAATAGTAATAGTATGGGTAGGTAATTCTTTTATTAAAAATATGGTTGTGATAGATTTGAAACTTGAGATAGGTGTTTGAAAACTTGTATATTCCTGATACACACATCAACACTGTCTACAAAACATAGTATATTATTATATCCAAAATATCCCGAGACAGTGTTGATTTAGTATAGTATGCTGCTTAAAATATTCTACCAGCACAAATAAACCTAAGTTTTCCAATAACAAATATAAGAACGGGAATTCACCCTTTCGATCCGTTCTCCCTGTATTTACGATAAAAGCCCTCAACAGCCCTAATATTAAGCGGCTAACATGCTACACGTACTCGTTTGCTTACAAACACTGAAGGGTTAACAGTCTGCTGCGTAACAGAGAGCTTTAAAAAAAGATGCACGCGTGGGGTTAAATAAAAAATCAAACGAAACACCGAAAAAGTAAGAACTGTACTGACGCACAGAGGGGTCCACCAATCAGTTCAGACATTTTGTTTATTGTAAAAAGAATACATCAAATACCATTTTTGTCTATATGTATTATTTTAAAGACAAGACTACGATTTTTGAATGGTTTTCCGTCGTTCTTTGCATCCATACCTATTTCAGCACCTTCATGCAAAATTAAGTATTTGAACTAGATGTTGAATGTTACTGCGATCTAAAACATTTTTGTTCTCTAACAATGAAAACAGAAAGTTTTATTTACCTTTGTGTGAACAAAACTCATTTAAACAAAACCATCCAACGGTCATTCGAGATATCCGTAAACAAAAACCAATTTTAAAACTAAACTGCATAGAATAATGAATCAAACACCTATCTCAGTTGACCAGGATCATAAAAGTTTATTTGCAGCTATTTACAAACACCATACAAATGGACGACAGGGTTTTTTTGACGCGTGTATAAATCAGAGGAGGTCCGATGGTAGCCCATCAGCTTGATAAATGTTCGCAACATGAGCTTTCGCAGCCATATAGTTGGTATTCAGGGCTACCACATGTGAAAAAAAAATCACTTGACTAGCTGAGGTTGTACTTTAAATACCTCTTGGGAGTGGAAAATTGAGACAAATTGAGACAAATTGAGAAAATTTATTTTTATTGATCATCCTACTTTTATTTTAGTAAGCACTAGCACAAATCAATAATTTTGGAGGTATTTAAAATGATAGCCATTTCAAATGGATAGATAAACTGCCGTAAAAGTGTGAATGAAACTGGACATGTGCCTACTACTCAAAATTGTATTTTTTACTAAAATGCCAATTGAATATAGGCCAGCACCTACTACACATTTATGTTGAAAAACTGTCCCCATCACACTGCAAAAGATACCGCAATTCAACCTTGATGTGCAGTCGGCCGTACTTAAACTACTAACTTTTGCATTTCTGAGAACTTAAACTTAATAGTTTTTATTACAATCTAATTGCATATTCTAATCAACAAGACCGTAACATAACCTGGCTGTAAAAAATAATAATCTAAAATAATAAACCAACTACATAAATCATAGAATCAAGTAACAGCCCTCACTCATCCATGGGAAATATGAAGCTAATGCACTCAAGGCGCAGTTTTAAGTCGTTTCGCTATCATACGCGTAATTTATCACGGTTTTATCTATAGGTTTTTCTTCCGCTAATGTTAGGGTAAGTGAAGATGAATAGCGTTTGGTTTTGGTAACTTTTCAAAAGTGAAGTGCACCCTTTGAGAAATGTTCTGATTTTTCTTCGGTGGAGTAGAAAATGAACACGCTTTTTACCAGTGTGCCGATTTCGACAGTTTCTCGTGGTGTTTTAAACGTTTTTTTTTTGCAAACATACTCTATGAAAAAATCTTAAACGATCTAGTTGCTTCGTCAGCACGGACTAGCTGAGATTGTACTTTTAAAATCTCTAGGGAGTGGAAATTTGAAACCCCTTTTATTACGACGCTTGCATAATGCAATGAGATCACGGCGCAAAATTTTCATTCTACATACAGCGGCGTTTTGCAGAGTTCATTGAGCTAGTAAGTGAGTCCTTCAATGAAACCTAAAAAAGGCAGACACAAAGAACATCTTTGTCCATTTGGTGAACAACCAGTCGTGACTGGGATTTCATTTTATTTCATAAAAAGAGTTGTTATTCGAAAGCCATTCCGATATTCCGGCTCGATTCTGAAGGGTTCTCAGTTGGGAATTCAAAGTATTCAGTGGCCATCGTAGATTTCCATCTGGAATTAGACGTAGTTTGAATCGTCCGAGACCAAATTTTGTATCGGGACGTTGACATCTAAAACATTGGATAGATGTTATTCACAATTTGGAAACAATAAATATCATTTTTTTTCACAATTACCGGTGTTTTTCGTATGGAGTTTGACAGATTTTTGACGTTTGTAATAGTTAAAATAAGATGGTGCAACCTAGCCCAAGTGCAAGTGGCGGAATTAATGCCTTAAGGCATTTTTGCCAGTTAACCATTGAGTAAGAAATAACTTATCGTGGTGGCATTTACCACATAAAAAGATGGAACATTACAAGTTACTGTACATACTGAATTAAAAATTACATACCTACATGATGACTCAAATCACAATATCATTATTTTTATAACTTAAGCAATTATTTTGCATGTTTTTTTACGAAATCAAATTTTTAATTTCGCTCACAAATTTTAATCGACCGTGTCCCACCGGATGACACAGTCGGTTATTTTTTGTGAGCAAAATTAAAAATTTGATTTCAAATCACAATCTATAAAAGTTCAATAAATCTATAGTCTATTTCTAGTGTCAGAACTCGTAAAATAAACGTTGATACTGTAACTTGTACAAACGCTCATCATGGTACCAACAGTGGTTACCGAAACCAAATTGGAAAAAAACTGTAAGTACTGTATTTTCAATTTGAATTTTGTAAAAGGGCCAGAAAAGAAACTATTCTACCGTTGAAAATAGGCCCTGTTTCGCTTAATCAAGCATCCATTCTCTTTCATACTACAAAGACTCGCAACAACTATTGAAGATTAAAAGCCTACGATATCCTCTCAGAAAATGCAATCCTTGCTACTCAATCAGGTGGACTCTTGAACTATTGTCCATTCCCCTCAGTATAGCCTTTAGTTTAATCGATTTTAAACCTTAACTTCAATACGTGAAGAATTACCTACCTTCAATACATTGTGCATGTGCAATGTATGGGTGAAATTAAAACCATCCTTGGATTCCATTCCCTGTAGGGATACCGTTGTCTGAGGTTGAAAGGGGCCGATTGAATGTGGTTTGAGGCTCTGTGGTTAGCTGACCGGGGATATTTAGACCCGGTAGTTCGATTAACTAAGACTAGATTCTATGTACTGATAAATAGCGAAGTGATACAGAATGTGTGTTCAAGGGTGCGGGGAAATAGGTATATGACTCCGTACTAACCTCCTGCAATCCTAAGTTGGCGCGTACTATACCTACTCTTATTACTATTGTAAAGATTTAAAATGATTTCATTTCGTTCGATCATAGCTCGTTTATCTTCCAAAGATAAACAATCATGCCCTATGGCATTTATTTTAGTTTATATTGAATTATTTGCATCGTCACGTTAGGTTTTTTTAAAATAAGTAGATACAGTGGATCATTAAGTACACTCAAAATTTTATTCCTAAAAATATTGATTTTGCAGCGTTTTATTATGACTCTTTAAAATGTTGTGCAATACCTCTATATAATATTAGTATTAACATTAAACATCTATATAGATAATGCATTTTCTATTTAATTATGATCCTAGACCACAAAATATAGTAGATTTATCCATTGTGCCTAGACCGCATCTACACTGCATGAATCATATGTCATTAAAGTGACTACGGTCAAATACCTGCTTAAAAAGAATTAAAAAAAAAAACCGGCCAGGGTTCCGTACCATTAACTTAAAACATTAGACAGTATAGGCAAAAATAGTATATATTTTTATTTTATTTATAATTTTAAAAGTATTCATCACAGGATACCCGACATAATTTTAAATAAGAGTTTTCACGCCTGTTTCTTTACGTTAGTGATTTGAAGTTTATAGATCCAAGACTTTAGAAATTACAGGGGGGAGGACACCGTGTAAACGACTTTGGCGGGCTATATCTCGCAAATGGTAAAGCTGATTAAAAAGTGTTGTATAAAAACCCTACCTTATTTTCATAGACCTTTTTAACGATACCCCACACAAAGGGGTGCACTAAAAAAATTATTCACCCCTCCTTTTACATGTATGGAGAAGTACCCTTAAAAAGGGGTAATTTTAATTTTTCGTATTTTTAAAAATGAGATATATATGTGAAGTATTGTCGAACCAAGTTACATGCAAATCAGTCCATAAATATAGAAGATATTCTGCTGTGACAGACTTGGACTGAACGATCTTATAAGGGTTCCTTGTCGGACTACGGAACCCTAAAAATGTGTCTTATTGTCAAGCGTTAGTCGGTATAACCTAAATATTTCTCTTATGCTCAAAAAGGGATTGAATCAAACCATACATTTAAGTCAAAAATACACAGTTTCCTGATCAGAAAGGGTTACATTTAATGCAAAGGGCAATCGTGTTTCCTGACAGCTAGAAATGTTAATATTCCGGAAATTAAAGTTGTTTCAACTTGTTACCCTTTAGCAGGGTCCATGCTTGCATGTGTAAGCTCATGAATATATGGCAGCCATTTTTGGGCAGAATTCTGCATCCTTGAATTATAAGTGCGATTCATTGTCATTAGTGTAATGTTTATTAATGATAAAACCGGATAAAATAAATAATATTAACTCAGCGTGTTTTAGGGTTCCGTACCATGCCCAAAGGGTAAAAAGAGGACTACGACTCCACTGTCCGTCTGTCCGTCTGTCTATCACCAGACTGTGTGTCATGAACCGTGATAGCTAGACAGTTGAAATTTTCACAGATGATGTATTTCTGTTGCCGTTCTAACAACAAGTAAAAAATGTTTTTGTCGTTTTTCCTAACGCTAAAAATATTCACAGAATATTTAGTTTTGTTATCATTTAAAAAAAAATATTTTTCCTTAAAACAGACGTTATTTTTTGCCGTTTTTAAAACTACATAATAAAACGTTATAATGTAGTGTCTAATGTTGTATCGTCTCGCACTTGACCGGTTTTTTAAGGAATGTAATGAATGCGTGCCGGTAATGGCTGGAATTTGTTGAATGAGTCTGTTTACAGTGCACACAACCCAAATTATTTTAGAGGCCCTTGCGACTAAAACCTTTTGTATAAAGGTGCTTTAATATAAAGTTCTGAAGTGACTGGTCAAGAATTTCCTTTGTTTTAAGTGATTTTTAGCATTATTGATGCCGTGATAAAATTATACATTTAAAAATTGCTTTTAAAAAGATTGACTGCCTTAGGGCCAGCGGTATGCGAAAAACCGACTTTTTTCAAGTGAAATAGGTATCAATTGTAAAAGTTTATAATCAAAATCAAATCAAATCAAAAAATAATAATCAATTTTCTTAAGAAAATAAAACATTATATTTTACATCTATTTCAAGTGGTATTACCTACTCACGCTGTAAGAGCCTCTCATTTTCGATTTATTCTTAAAACATCGAGTAGGTATATTTCAGAAATCGCTTATCTGTCAAAAGTATAAAACATCTCCCTACGGGGATTCTATTTCCAAATGCATGTCGATACCTTCAGGTTTAATTGTCGTATAAACCAAAACCGTACTTTTCAGGAGAGCCGAAAAACGTTTTACTTTTTAATAAAAAAATCATAACTTTCTTATTTCAGACGTTATTAAAAAATGTCCAAGATAAGACATTCTTGAAATTTTGCTATGAAAAAGTCTAAATATTGAAAACATGCCCATATTCGTTAGGTTTAAAGTTAGCTTGGATTTACGTCTTTAAAAAATACACTTGGTGGTTTATACGACCCACTATAATGGATCTAAAAATATCCCTTTACGTCGTATTGAAATTTTTGGTAAACATGAGATTGCAATTGCTGTCGTAAAGACCGATAGATGCAAAATTATTGGTTTTTACAATCATTGATTAGAGCAATTAATTTAAATGTATTAATAAAACATTGCATAAAATAATGTACTGTTGACAATAAACACATTTTATTGTTTCAAGAATATATAGAAATATATTTGTTAGTGTAATACCTATATTTATTTGATGTAGATAAAACTGCCAAAGTACGAAAATACCTTTCTTTTTCTGTTTTTATCTTACAATTTTGCAGCAAAATTATGAAATCAAACTGAATTTTGCTCACAAAAATTAATCGACTGTGTCATCCGGTGGAATTGGGAGCAAAATTCAATTTGATTTCGTAAAAACTTGCAAAATCATTGCTTAAGTTATAAAAATAATTATAAGCAAAATTAGGGCAAAACACTAAGAATTTTTAATTATTCTAAGTAGAAAAAATCTACATTTTGGAACTCAAAACATAAAAATAATTTAGTTTGCATAAAAGAACTAAATTATTTTTGGGTTTTGAGTTCGAAAATGTTGATTATTTCTACTTAGAATAATTAAAAATTCTTTATGGCAAAAAATAAGGACGTCTTTTCTGGTGCGAGGCTGCCGCCAATAAAATTGATTTCGATTGGTTTTGATGTAAGACTTTTAAACAGGGAAGGAATTTGTAGTTTTTTGAGAAGTTCTATGGTGAATTTATCTTCTGACAAGTAACCCAACTTCATTATTGCTAAAAGTTACAATTTTTCTAATAATTAAAAGTTTGGATACTTAAAAAAAACAGTAGAAAGCATCTCAACTACTTATAAATTTCTCTTTTGATTACTCTGTGGCTCGTTTTCTTTGTTTAAAAGTCTTAAATTCATCACATTTAGTCGAAGTCGATCGGCTTATACGCCCTGGCTTAAAAATTTTATGGCTTCTACATCTTTACAAAAATACCAAAAACAACCATACGGCTTTTACACTGTTTTTATGGAATTTGTTTAACTTTACGGCAATACTTTTTTGGGGTGTATAAACATTTTTTTTGCGAATTTCAACATTTTGGATATACAGATCGATAGAGAAAAAAAAACTGATCAAAATGGTATATTTAACTCGATTTGGCCAAAATGGTTTATACGCCAATTGAACCTGCGGGTATCGATGTCGTAATCGCGAATTGTGAAATAATTAATTAGTGACGAGCTAATCAATCATAGTGTCTGCGGGTATTTGTGATACGAACGATTGAATTATAAATTACAGTTCCTATGAAATCGTTCGTTTACAGGTAAAATCCATTCATGGTATTATCGAGTCATGAACGATTGCAATAGTGTTGTCATGGTTTTCGGTTGTTTAGACACCGAAATTCATTCAAGTATAGTTTAATGTGTCGGATATTAAATTTCATTCGATGTTTTTGGCATCTACCGACCGTTTTACTTACCTATCGATTCATTGCTTTCTCATAAAAACATCTAGATAATTTCACAAACATGATCATGTTCAGCGTACTAATTGGTTTAATTTTTTGTTTATAACATTAATTTTTATTAATCGAACTTATGAATAGACCCCATAGTCCAGCTCACGACCATCAGGTAAGCTTGTATTTTTCTGAACTCCGACAGGTAGATCTTTATTTTTTTTTATTACACAAATTTTATGACATTTTGGTTAGAAGTCTAGTATCTTAAAGCTAAGTTAGGTTTGTCTAGATACTATTTGTTCTCTATCTTAAACTTTTATAGGTATTTCTGATTCGGATATACGGAACTCTCGGATATAGCATCCCTAATTGGAATGATCCAAAATCAGGTAATTAAATGAGACATCCACGTTTTGCGGTTTCGCCGTGGGATCGAACCAGTGGGGTACTCGTATTGCGACATTGCGAGCCTAAATCATACGGACGATAGAACATCAAACTAAAAACTGAGGGTCTTATGCCCGTTACATATGGGTGATTTTGTCACGAAATTGTGAAGTCTGATCTGCTGCAACTGTACAGTCGGCAGCGCAGCAGGTTACCCATTTAAACTACGAAAACAGCTTTTATTACGTACGGAATAGAGGCGGCCTTAAGTTCAAAGTGGGGTAGTGTGATGCGCTGCAGTCTGTATATCTAATCAGGCAGACATTTAATTTTGTTTACACGTCCTATCAACGTGTAATCCAGTATTGAGATGCGTTGATGTGCATCAACGCATCTCAATTTCAAAATTAGTGCTAATGATAAATCAACACCGACATAGAAATATTAATTCTGTCGCTGTTTAATCACGATGTTTACATGATATCAACTTTTATGGCTAGTTCGATTAAATTACGTAGGTACTAGCCGTAAAATGTGACATGGATTGTAGAGTTCCTTACTCAAAGTATAAAGCGAGACCCTATTACGAAGACTGCGCTTACCGTATGTCTGTCTGTCATCAGGATGTATCTCATGAACCGTGATAGCTAAGCAGTTTATATTTTCATAGATGATTTATTTCTGTTGCTGCTATAACAAGGAGTACTAAAACCTAAGTTAGAAAATATTGAAGTCTGGCTCCCATACAACAACCGTGATTTTACTGCCGTTTTTAAATCTAAATTAAAGGTTATTCGTGTCTAATGTTGTAAAAATAATAGTATGGAACGCTTCGTGCCCGAGTCCGATTCGCTTTTGACCGGTTTTTATGATACTGTTCAATTTGTGTTACGTTAACGTCGAACTCGAATTATATAATACTTTAAGTGCAGTGTGGAAGTCAAAAAAAATATTTTTACCTGACTGCGGAAGGAGGGTTATGTTTTTCGAGACTATGTATGTATGTATGTATGTATAAATGTTTGGCACGCCCTACAGCCCAAACGGCTAGACAGTTTTTGACACATGAGGTGTCGTTGAACTTGTCACAATAGTGAGAGTGACATAGGCTATATACATTTAAAAAATGGCGCCCGCAAATGGAAATAAAGGGGGGAGAGGGATTGTTTTTTTTACTTACTATAGTAATATGGGTATCAAATGAAAGCCAGTAAAAAGTCCATTTCAAAAATATAAAATTTTTTGCAGCCGGGTGTTTTGTTTTTTTGAAAATAATATTTACTTGTTAGAGCATATTATTGTCAGTGCTTCTACACGTCGCAGTTGTGCGTGAGAGGGGTGAGGTACAAGAAATCCCCTTTTGGCACTTTGAGAGTGCAGTTCAATGATGCTTACCGCATCCTCATGAAGTTGCCGAGATACTGTAGTGCCTCTGCGATGTTCGCCGAAGCGAGAGTGTCTGACTTTTTTGCAGTAGTTAGAGAATAGCGTCATTTTGGGAGCAACAACGTTAGTCTCCTAATAGTATACTCGCGGTAGTCAGTGAGGATATATATCGGAGTCCTTTATACAGACATTGGCTCGAAATTCACCGGGAGGCGAATCGGCGGTAAGTAGACTGTGACGCGGGTTTAAGACGTAGTCTCACTATTCTTTAGTTTTAAATTTTATGTGTACCAATCTGCTTTACATTATTTTTTTTATTTTATTTCTTACAATTTATATGCACATCGGGACTCTATGCACCTGAAATAAAGAATTTATTATTATTATGAATGTAAGTCAATCAGAAGTGTCTACGTTTATCGCTCCTTTATTATTTTAAAAAGCAGATAAGAATTTTGAATAATCATCATTCTCCAAGACATTAGTGATAAAACCAAAATATGGGTTTTCCCAATAATACTTATTTTGTAAATTACAAAGGTAGACAATCTCCGACAAGTCCCGAATAATACTCTTATCATACCCTTGTATTGATAATAACGTATACTTAATATGTATTATTCAAACTGTATTATTTATCTGATGAGGCGTCTCAAATATCGAACGAACTGATAAGCAAAACCAACTTGAATAAAAAAGGCTTAAGTTATTCACCCTAGTAGTGTTAATGAGTTTATTCTGAACAGAAATAAAGATTTTATCACAACATTCAATTTTTTTATTAATAGGCAAATATTTGACCGCAATCTCACCTAATGGTAAGCGACGATGAGGCCGAGGATGGTTCATGTCTGACTAGTAAAGTAACTATTATATAATCAATGCTAGTAACAGCCTATTCACTCTTATTATTATTACATATTTCTTAAAGTTTTAAACGGGCATCGTCACCAGAGTAAGGCCTTTGGGCTCTTTAAAATGGATGAAGAAGTTGTGCATTGTAAGGATTGGAGGTGTGTTAATTGGCAAACAAAATGTTAGGAGTTTTACTCTTTTCAGATAAAACTCAAATGACTGGCTTGCCTCACTCCAAAGTACCTAATTCCCCACTGCTTGTAGGCTTAAATAAATAAATACAGTGTAACAGTCACTGTATTTATTTATTTAAGCCTATTTATTCATCTAGATATTAAGCTTCAATCTAGCGTAGCTAACCTAGGAACTGTATGCATTGATCTGATAATTGAATAGACCATTGTTTTGAACCCCTATGTAGAAGGGGAGACCTGCCATTAACGGAATGTAATTAAACTGACAGACTAACAGAGTTCTATAAAGCACTGGTAGTTATAGTAAGTTTTTAGTAGCATAATATACTGCCGTAAATTATGATCTTAGCCCAGGGGTAGTCCAACCGTCCATTACAGCCTTTGGTGCGTCCGTCTTCGGACTTAGGCCTCCTCTAATCTTCCACTCCGGCTGCAACTTGCATCCAGTTAACACCAGCTTGCTGCCTGATGTGGTGTTGGCGCATTCGAGTAGGGGTAGTCATCGGGCTTGCTATTTTAAGTTAACGCTGGTTTCTTCTCTGCTAAAGAGACGAAAAGAGACAGATGCAATTATTAAGTAACTTCAAACTAAACAGATATCATCCATAGACAATTTAGTAGGGATATCAATCATGATAAAAATAAGACAACACGAAAAAACTGCTTCTTTGTTGGCCCTAAGTTTAAACTTCAAACCGTTCAAAAAGATATTAATAGATGGACTTCCATCTAAGGTACACTGGTACTTTATTGAATTCAGCATATGTTTTTTCAATGCAATATCGTCTAGTTTAGCGCAAATTATAATTTTCTTTACGAGATAAAATTCCGGTCAAACTCGTGTAACCCTTTCAACGGGTATCTGAATATTGGCAAATGCCATTAAAAGCCTCTATATTGGTAGGTATTTCCGGTTTTATGTGGGATATAAAATTTTATGTCTATTTCAGAGATTATATTGGAATCCTTTGCTATAAGAAATACCCGATATAGTAAAAATATGGCTCATTTTAGAAATTTGGCACCGAAAATGGTAGTGCATTGGCAAAAAGTTGAGCAATTATTGTATGTTTGACATATCATTGATATGATATTTCATTAATACCCAGTAGCAATTTCTAGTTTTTTTAAAATTGGCAATAGTTTTTAATATAGTATTGTCTACGATTATTCTTCTAGATATTAAATACCTATTCAATTTAATTTTTCAATTACTTAGCGTCTTAATCGGCTTTGAAATCATAAAATGGTATAAATGGAATAATGATTAGCAATAGGTGACCGATTCCAATATTACTATTCACATTGTAATCAGCAAAAAAATATTTGGGTGACAAATCATTTATCCACTTAGGTATTTAGTTAAGTACTACTCTTGAAGACTTGTTTAGCCAATTTTATATCAAACTTGTTGTAGTTTCCAATATTTCCCTTTTGAGGAAGCCCGGACGTTCAAATAATATAATTAAGATGATTTCTTACTTTCAAAATTAGGTCCGATTTGATCACATAAAATTGTACTAATGAAAAATGTTAAGTATTTAGACACAGAAAACATGATAGCGTCCATTTAGAATCAGTTTGCAGAAAAGGGAAAGCAATGATATGAAACATCTAGTAATATTTACTGCTAACTATATTATAAAATAATGATAATTAGTGTGTCCTATGCAGTTTACGCACATATGCATGTCTACTGCAGTATGTGTATTGTAGTAATAAATACGTAGCAGGCATTTCAAGCATCTGTGACCGCGGCCAACGCTACGCCGTAGGCATAGCTACAGCGTACTCGTAGCTGCTACGTACCGCACAAGCAGGGAAAGTACAGCCAGTTCACATAGTTTCTCCTAACTGTAACAAGCAAACACAAAACACCCGACTGCAAAAATATAATATTTTTGAAATGGTCTTTTTACTGGCTTTCATTTGATACACATATTGCTATGATAAAGAAAAATCAACCCCCCCTCCCCCCCTTATTTTCCATTTGCGGTCGCCATTTTTTAAATGTATATAGCCTATGTCACTCTCACAATTTTGCCAAATTCAACGACACCTCATATGTCAAAAATGTCTAGCCGTTTGGGCTGTAGGGCGTGCAACAATTATACAAATAATATTCTCGAAAAACATAATTATCAATCATGTTTCATAGCACAACAGCGCTTCGATGTTTGTTATTATTTCACATTCATTTCATAAAAAATTTAACCGCATGAATCGACACATTGTTTTCGAGATGTAATCATTATGAGACGGACGGCTAAAGAGCTTGTAGTTCTGCATTAGGCTCGATGGAAAAAAGAGGTCCTTTTTTCCTATAGGGACATAAGATGCAGTCAGGGTTTTCATTCTTATGGCGTTCATTTACCACTAATACAAACTAAACGTTATAATTCTACGTTCCTTTTACGCACGGCTAGAGAGTGGCATTCGTTGCCAGCGGAGGTGTTTTCTAAACACTATGATCTGTATTCCTGTAAGAAAAAGTTGAATATGCTGTTAGAAAGAAAGAAAGAAAGAAAATACCAACTCCCGAGCCTCTAGAACACGAACCCGGCAACACTTGTCTGTTCATTTTTAACTTTGGTCTAAGCTGCATGTTAGCAAATCCTCGGCCCAGTGTGGAAATGACTTACAGCGTGTCTCGGATTATGAGGCCTGTGTTTGGGCATACGACGCCCAGACAGAGACTAATTTCAGTTAAGAATTTATTAGATACAGTGAAATGAGTCGATCGAGCCATGTCAGAAAGCTAGGGCGGCTCATATCATAAACGTATGTAGAAAAATCAGATATTTTCCAGTTGTGCGTTACTGTAGGTATTTGATTATTCGAATAAAACTTTGTTTTGAATGTGTATATAATAATAATAATAAATTGTTTCAACAAACACACCAATTACCTGGCCCCAAATTAAGCGTGAGCTTGTGCTATGGTGACTAGGATAACGGATAGACATACTTATATACATTTGTAAACATCCATGACTTAGGTACAAATGCTCGTGCTCATCACACAAACATTTGCCCCATGCGGGATTCGAACCCGCAACCGCCTGGTTTAGAAGTCCGGGGCGCGAACCACTACACCAAGACGGTCGTCATTTACTCTTCGCATATACTCTTTTCATAAAGAATTTTCACTGTTCCGCAACCCCGTTCGTTTTCATTTGTTATTGTATTAATAACTTGCAATTCTTGAAATAAATATCTATGGTTAGGTTATCAAGAAATAAAGCAAAGATGACAAAGTCTACGTTAATCAATAAAGCTTATGCAGGGTACTAATTTCCCACTGCAAACTTTTACACTAAAAAGCTTATAATGCTCCGTGTGTCTATAGGATAATAGGATTTTTATATTGGTATCGGATTTAATAAAATTCTTAAACAGTACAATCGTAAATCGACGTAAAGAAACAAAAATACAACACGATTCAGCAGTTATCAATGCAAATTATCAGCGAAGTCAGGAAGGGCAAGTTATCATTCATTTCGCACCATTAAACCTTCAAAATCAGAGGTAATCAATTTACTTGTGGGTTTGATGGGTGAGACTTGAATAGACTATGCTGGTTCTGAAAATTAAATGGCTCCTACCGTACCAGATTATACGCAGTAGATTAATAATGAATACTCTATTAAAGATAAGGTAATTAAAGCCACAGAAAAGAAAAAGTACAGTCGGAAGCACGTCAGGTTACCCATGTGAACTACGAAAACTAATTTTATTACGCAGGAATTAGAAGCGGTCTTAAGGCCAAAGTGGGGTAGTCTGCTGTGCGGCCGTGTAAACCTAACTACATCAATTATCTACCTACATATAATAATTATTAAGATATAGCGAGAAGAGACAGATACTGCAAACCATTGAGAATAGGAGGGAAAGAATAATAATTAAATATAAATAAATTGTTCCAACAAACACACCAATTACCTAGCCTCATACTAAGCGTGAGCTTGTGCTATGGTGACTAGGATAACGGATAGACATACTTAAATACTTTTATAAACATCCATGACTTAGGTACAAATGCTCGTGCTCATCACACAAACATTTGCCCCTTGCGGGATTCGAACCCGCAACCGCCTGGTTTAGCATATCCTAGGTCATCGTGTCCACCAAGTGTTGGTACGACACGATGACCTTATCAGAGTGATTATAGAGGAAAAAGTAGAAGGGAAAAGGTAAAGAGGAAGGCCAAGAAGGTCCTACATGAACCAAATAATGAAATAGTTAGGTGTCGTGTCGTACCAAGAAGTCAAGGAAATGGCACCGAATAGAGAGGAATAGAGAAGACGCCACCGACAAGAGCGACGCTCTTAAATTATTGATAGAGATGTGAATTTAGTGATAAAAAGATTTCTGTTATTGTTACCATAAAATTAATGTTATTTGAAACTTTGTTTCGTTATTTGATAAATAAAAGTAATTAGTAAAACAATTTGGCTTAATTTTATGCGTGCGGTGGATCTCATTTGGTCGTTATTATCGTATGTAAAATACTGGCAGACAGCTTGATATGAAGATAAATAACCACCGGAATAGAGATAAAAAAATTACTAGTATATTTAAATTGCCCGAAGGTCATCACTATGTATAGCCGGCAGCACGTCGGGTTCCACATTTAAACTACGAAAACAGATTTTATTTCGTAGGTAATAGAGGTGGTCTCTACATGTGCTGCCATGGTGTGTACAGTGAAAATCTTTTTTGTTGCAGTATATTGAACCATACTTTCTTCTTTTTATAAAATCTTTTATCTATAAATATGGAATTTTGAAGCCACAGAAGTATTATAACGAATAAAATATTATTTTTCTTGATAGAGTTATGTTTTAAATATATGCTTTTTATGATGTGTGTATGTTTATCAACATTAAGAACGTTCGTATAGAATATAATTATTGACAAAACCCATGTAATGAAAATTGAACCAGCAGATATTTGAGGTGAGGCTTTAGCCTCGTAAATATTTAATCGAGATTAATCTTTGCCTTGAAATTAATTTTACTTAAGCGATAAATCTTCAAAAGGTTTTTTAACTGTCAAAAACATTCAAAACCACTTTCCAAGTTTGCATACAGATCTATCAGCTATCGCCCGTTCACGGCTACGTGGGCAGATAAAACAATTAGTAACATTACCAAGGGCTAATATTCCCTTTGTCATCTTTAATTTTATCTGCCCGCCCCGCCGGTCGACTTATGATAATCTCGTTGGGCGGGGCCGCGGTAAATTGAGCGTGGTACCCGAGAAAACTTTTACCTCTAATACAAGACCCTGCTGATTCTCGCTCAAGCAAATGTTATCAAGAATAACGGCCAACCTATGAATGTTTTAATAAATACAATTTCCTGGCCGTACAAAGGTTGGACTCTGTTAGAGAATCGAAAAACACATCTTGTAGTTTAGGGGTAATTTAAATATGCATATTAAGAAATACTAATTACTACTCCCTAAGAAATAAATAGTTGCAAGTACATACATCAAAAAAAGTTTGAGATCACTAGCAAAGGCTTGGATTCCTATGGAAAACCAATATTTTGTGGATTTTTTGTATGCTATTTCTATATTTTAATATAGGGCAAAATTACTTTTCATGAACAAAATAGCTTTAAAATGTCTCGTTTACTTCTAAACTCCATGTACGATCACACATTTATGAAATAGCCAGACGTTCAATATCAGAGACCGTCACACGCAGGCTGTCTGCATAACTCAATATCAGAACTATGCGTCTATATTGTTCACGACAAAGTTCGTCTAACGAGCCCCATCGTTATCTTATACGGAACCATAAACACTAAATTGAAATAGTCATTAGTACATTTACAGACTTAGAACCTCACAAGGGATTTTCCTGTTGGTATTTAAATTATTAATTTGATAAGTATTTGATTTTTGTTGGAGTTTTAATCGAAAGTTGAGAGATTTTTAATGGTTTGCTATACTTGTAGATACTACAAACAAAATTTTTGCATAAATCAGAGATAAATAATAGATGAAAAAATAATAGACAAGCGTTTTTTTCTTTTGGCTGCCAGGAACACGCTCCCAAAACAAACAAACAAATCAATGTGTATATAATAGTTTTAATTGCAAAGTTATTCCAACAAACTATTCCCAAAGAATTTTCTCTAGGTCGTAAATTGTGTCTTAAAGTTTCAGCGTTCACAGCTTTACAAATGTATTGTGAAGAAATACTTTAACTGCTAAACTTGGCAACATTTATAATTAATGGTTGGAGACGGTTTCATTTTGAAGCAGGGCTGCTACCTGCCTGGTATGCGGATCTGCAGAATTTTTCTAGTTAAATTTAAATGGGTTACTCTGCTACGTGTATACGGTACAGTGCTTCAGTTTTGAGGGTAAAACTGGAACATCCCTGCATTTACCTGAATAGTTTTTCAAATCCGCGTTGGTTTTTACAGTATCTACACATTCTATGTTTTCCACGATAAAAATGTAAAAAAAATACAAATACAGTCGTAGACTGTGTATTTTTATGATATTTCAAAATATACGATAGGAATTTTGTTTTCCACAGATTCCTAAAATACAGATTATACTACTCGTTTAGGTAGCGCAGTTTCTTGAATTAAATGTAGCTGCATTTTTTGTATGAAAAATATTATTGCAAGCAAACGAAGTTTTAACCTTAAATAAAGTGTTTGAAAATATTTTTATGTCGCAGGAACATAAGTTAACTGTATTTTTAATAAAACTGACACCCCTAAGTGTTGGGCAAAAACAAAAAGATAATTGCGCCCAATTAATTTGAACTCCTTGCAAATGAGGGTGGATTCCCTTTATGTTCCCTAAGCTTTTATTGGTTCCAGGCGATATTTACTTGGTCCGATTTGTTTGTTTTGCGTTAACATCCCGGAATGGATTCCTTATTGGACAGACGGTCCCTGGCTGGCCATTAGAAAAGACGTTAATTTATATCACTTTGTGCTACTTATTGGTTTATTTTGAAGAAAATACACACAAATTATAGGTACTGAAAATCAAAAAAACAAAACGGATGACGATGACATTGACTTTTTATTGCGTACCCCATTGATTTATCATATACACAAAATCAATGGCGTACCCGCTAGATATTTTTTAACAGTGTTAATTTTTGTTGTTGTGTTGTTAATAGGCTCGGTATCTATGTTAACCAACCATATAATGATCAACACTTAGTTTTGATTACCATTTCATTTTGTAAATGTACACCTTTATGACGACCGTCTTGGTGTAGTGGTTCGCGCCACGGACTTCTAAACCAGGCGGTTGCGGGTTAGAATCCCGCTAGGGGCAAATGTTTGTATGATGAGCACGAGCATTTTTACCCAAGTCATGGATGTTTATAAATATATATAAGTATGTCTATCCGTTATCCTTGTCACCATAGCACAAGCTCACGCTTAGTGTGAAGCTAGGTAATTGGTGTGTTTGTTGAAATAATTTATTTATTAATTTATTTATTTTATAAAACACTCAAAAGAATTACATGAAACACGTGAAAGGCAGTGATCAAAGTCACCAACATCTCGCTTTTTGACCAAAGCCTACACTGTTTGATTTTCACGTTTCAAATCAAAGAATTTTCTCGTGAAACGAAGGCAATTTTATTTTCTCGTTTCTAACATTGCTGTACTACACCATACTTTTGAATTTGATTGGTAGGGTGTTTCCTACTATGTGTTAGTTCTTCTGAACATGGGTAGATTCAAATCTTAAATTAATGGTTTAGTTTCTTAGACATTAAATTCTAGAAAAAAACAATGCAACCAGGATTCATTCATAAATCATGTAGCCCGTACCGTAGGATCGGGGTATTCAGCCCTATGGGGTTAGAGAGTCCGCCCATATTGTGGCTTTACCAAACGCAAAGATGTGAGTTTGGTACGCGCATAATGAGCTGATTTGACAAACTATAATAAAAAAAACTATTGAAGTGTATCTCACTCGACGCTATAGTACACGTTTTTGTTTAAAGGCCATTGTCATGCAATAGGCTAACACAGCCTCTAAAGAATAGCAATAATAACAGTGCGCCGATGCAATCGAATTTGGCTTCCCTAATTTTGCGAAAAATGCCCGTAATTATTATAGGTAGTACAGACCGTTCTTACTTTATTTATTTTTACAACATGTGTGTTTGTTTGTTGCAGGCCGCACTCTGTGCTGACTACAGTGTGCCGGTAGACTGTGTAGCGGCTGGACCGGCGCCTCGACCAAGTTCTTTCCATGAGATCTCTGCTCCAAAAGTAAGTAGAGTAGCCGGCAGATCAGACAATACATTTTTGTCGCAAATTCACCACTATTACAACTGAATAAGATGCCGCAGTGATTGCCTTGACGTGCTGGTCGTCTGTACGCTCAGCGTCAAGAAAATCAGCTTCAATTTACTCGACGCTTTTGTTTCAAGTATTTTATTAAGATTAAGTAAATGTTTATAAGTACAAATAGACGTAAAGAGATTATTTTTAGCTTATTGATGCCAGTTTCTAATAGGCGTCCCAAATAAATAAAATTCAATTTTATTTGAAGCTCAAAAACTACAGTACTTAAAGTACAGTATATAGGAAATAAAAAATATTGTATGCATATTGGACAACATCACATATATTGATTGGATCCCAAAGTTAGTAGCTAAAGTACCACAACACCCAGGCCCGAAATATAAAAAAAAATTATCCGATCGGGGATTGAACCCGGAACCTCAAGACCGTCTCTAGAACCTTGAAAACCTGTGTGCGAGCCATTCGACTACGGTGGTCGTCTAAGAAATGGTAAAACCCGGGTTCCTATTGTTTTTAAAAGCAAGTAATTTAAAACACAAGATAAGATAGGGTATTTTCGTGTTTTCTATATTTTAGGTAAAAGTAGATGAAAGTCAGATGTCATTTAATAATGATATTCAACAGATTGCTTTAATGATTAGGTAGAATAAATAAATACCGAACAACATTACATACATTTCTCAGATCCCAATCAGAACCCATCAATAGGCACTTGAGTCATGGAAATCTGAAACAACGGTGGTATCACAACACCCAGACCCGAGACAATATAGAATTTCTATATTGACCAGACCGGGGATCGAACTCCGGACCCCAGAGATAGCGACACCTTGAAGACCGGTGTGCGAGCCACTGCGCTACGGAGGCCGACAAATCTAATCTAATTTGTTTCTTAAAAAAAAACTTCAAGGGACACCCTGTATTGGTCACAGTCAGAGATGACAAACTCTTTCTGACACCGACTTACAATAGAATAGAGAATAATATTACGTTTTATATAAAAACAATAGTTGTCAAGCGGTGAAGTGTAGTGTAAAGTACTTGTTACAATGTAGGTAATGTATGATAACAGCTGTCAGTGATTCATTGTTATCGGACACCCTGTATTGGTCACAGTCAGAGATGACAAACTCTTTCTGACACCGACTTACAATAGAATAGAGAATAATATTACGATTTATATAAAAACAATAGTTGTCAAACAGTGAAGTGTTGTGTAAAGTACTTGTTACAATGTAGGTAATGTATGATAACAGCTGTCAGTGAATCATTGTTATCGCGATAGCAAATTTTATGATGCAGTTCGTTTGTTAGTCATTTCGATTAGATACATTATTAGTAGGATATCAAATACCCTGATAACATTATTTTTTTGAGAAAAAATATAAACAATAAATAGGTAAAGGTTAAAAGTCAGGTATCACAATAATGCTTTTATTATTTTTTATTATGGTGTTTTACCCAAACATATATTTTTTAATAGTTTACCAATGTTTTGTAAGTATGTTCGTACAGAATATGTATACTTATACGATACTATCGTTAAATAAAAATCTTTTTATTCGTCGATAAATACTTATCTAATTAATAATATGAGCCGCAAAATGTATTCTACAATATATAAATTCTACTCAAACTTCAGCGATCCAAAGAATCAACAAGTTTACGATTTTATGACCAAATACAACCAATACAGACTTTCATTCAAGTCGACCTTATAGTGCAAGATAACTTGTGAAAGAATGAGTCATAATGTCGAGTCGTTCACCCCAATGATGGAATCTTCCAACTTGGTCACTCGTTCATTTGACCGACTGACGGAGCCTTTTTAAGTTTGGTGAGTCAGTACGAGGTATGTTTATTTAAGTAACGAAGGAAACATGTTGCTTGATTTAGTGCTACATGATAACTGTAGGGCTGTACAAAACTGTATTTGAAAATTGGTGACAATTTTAGACTTTTAAAAATATTTTTTGATTCATTTCTCGAGATAAGCTGACCTTAATGTCACTTGTGCCAAAGCAAAGATAATGTATGTTATCTTTAAGTACATAATAATAAACTCTTATTTTAAAAACATACAACAAAGTTGCAAAAAAGTTTTATAAATATATGTATGTATTATATACAATTACTTACTTTTAAAGCGTCAGTGGCGCAGTGGCTAACGGGTTGCCTCTCATGCGAGAGGTACCGGTTCGATCCCACGTGCCGCCATGTAGCAATGACATTTTCTGAGTTATGTTGTACATTAGCTGTTTCATTAACCGATGCTTTGACGGTGAGGGAAAACATCGTGAGGAAACCTGCACATTCAGGCGACTGCATGTGTAACCATGATCCAAACTGGCCAGGTTCCCATTGTTAACAGGGTCACGGAGGTCAGATGGCAGTCGCTCCACTGTGATTACTTGATCTGCCACATCCTGGATCATGGTCCAAAGCGAACCCTGGGCCCACGCGTGCGAGTGCACAACCGGGATAACGCTAGGAGGATGAAGGATGGACTTACTTTAAAGCGTTTTGTCGCATTTTTACTAATAGCATGGAATAACTACAAATTTTCACGCATTCAAAAATATCTTAACATGTGACTCACCTACAATTAAACAAAATAAGTGTATAAATTGCACAATTATACAATTCTTTAACTACCATGTCACGTTCGTTACTACCTTGACTCACACGTTTAACATAATCAATTAATGATTGCAATAAATTAATTACGGTTGCTGGCAGAATTCTAATTGTGCTAATTCTTTTTTTACAATAGGTTGTTATTCAATTAATCATGGTTCAAACAATTGATCGGCATCTTTGGAGTTGGTATGAGTCAGACGTCAAAGAGTGAGTCAATTATTTCCATCCCTCAAAGTGTGACGTGTCTGTGTGTGCGTCATGTCATTGTGGGGGTGTGTCATTACAATAATACGCATTATTTATCATTAATGCAATAGTACTCGTAACATGAATGTAACGGTATGATGTAATGTGATAATAATGTACCTAAGTCAAAACAACACCAGTACCTAGTTGCGGTTTTATTTAGTAAAATATAATAATATATTTCGTTAGTTGCTGCTGGAAAAAGATCTTAAAAAGTTTATACTCGATCATGCTTAAACAACCCTATTTTTAAATGCGTATGCTTAAAATTTATTAATAAAAATTCTTGAGAAGGTGCGAAAGCTCTCTGACATCATGATGACGTAAACTTTGCGAATTTTTTGCTCTTAAGATGCGGATGGTAAAGCTGGGTAACCCCTGATCAAATCTATTGTTTTTTGGTAAAAGTTATAATAATGGTTTTGGATCAAAATCATTGTTTGGCTCGCCTTAAAAGATATCATTTGCTTATTTTTGATTGGACTTTTATAAGATCCAATTCACTGCAGTTCTAAAGTGCCAAAGTAAATTATTATAGTTACTTACCTAATTGCGAGTAATTGGTATTTTATGTTGACTAATATACCTATTAGTATGATAGAATATTATTCATTCCTTTTTTATTGACTCATCATGACAAATCAAAGATTTTGTGCAGTGAAATAAAGAGACATGAATCTTGCTTTTAAGCTTATGAAGTCCCTAACAATTCCAAAACGGCCTTATATTAGTAACACAGGATCAGACGCACTAGGTTTTTCTATAAGATTATCATTAAGACCAACTAAAATATTTCCTAACTGGAAAAAATAAAGTTTTTTAAATAATGATATTTGTAGTATGATTTTGTCCCGTTTAATTGCAAAAAAATACATTTTAAGGAACGAATGAAATCAAAAGGGTTTTTCTGCGTTCGTACTAGTAAGCACAAAAAACGTCCGTTCATGACACACTTACTTACTCATTACAATTAAGAATTAAGTGGTGACTCATAAAAGAGTGATAACAGTAACTTTGGGGGCACGGTTAGTCACGGTCTTCCCTCATGTTTGGTTATCAACGCATGAGTAATGTTCCAGGACTGGTTCTATTCCCCATATCTGCCCCATATGGCGTAACGTAAACGATGAAATGTCGGTCGGCTTACATTGAAATAGCTACGTAAATTTGGTGTTTAAAATTAGAACAGTATAATTTTGATTTGAGTAAGAATTTAAGCACAATAAAAGCCTTATCTGCTAAGCTTCTGCAAGTGAATTGGCGACGGTCTTCATAATCTAACTTATGATTAGTAATGATGAGTGTTATATTACAGAGAACTCTGATCTGCTATTACGTATTTCTCAATTTTATTATTTTATTTAGTTGGCTTTATGGTCTCGTATTTATATATCTTATGGCGTCAAGAGTAAGCAAGATGGTTGTACGCGATGTCAAAGTTATATATATCGTAGAAATGGTAAAAGAATTGTCAATTCAAAGAAATCTTTGTATTTCGTAAGACCACTATTTAGGATTCTAATACATGGGACTCCGTTTGCTTAGCAGAGAAAGAGAGAGACAAAACTTAAATTTAATCTTAGATATAATAAATAGATAAACTAACTGTCACTCAAAGGGTTGGCAGTTAAATGTTGTGCCATGTTGGTTTAGTTACGATTTGTAAAGCGCGTATCTTATGATTTTTTTATTGCTATTTTGTTATTTCTATCTTATTAAAATTCACCTTATTTTTAAAACGTATTTTTCAATATATCGTATTGGTGCTAAAACTCCCTAATTATTCAGACAGCGGAAAATTCAGGCTGTCACCTTCAGCCATGCATGCGTAACGATAATGTGTGACGTCGAACGCACTACACCTGTTGTCATGAGTCATGCCCACGTGAGCATATGCGACTCGACAATGGGAACTCAGTCGACGTATTCTGCTATAGACATATGGACGACATCAGGGACACGAAAGTCGGATTGCGACATACACCTTTTTTATACAGGAGCATACGTAGGCATAAATTGTTACTTTTAATTGGGATAGGTACCCAATGAAAAACGTCATTGATCCTTGGAAAACACCCAATGACTGTCAGAGAGTTTTGCAAAAATCGACTTCAGACAATAGTCAAAACACAACACAAAAGTCTATTGATATTTTTTTATGATTATTTTTACTGATGATAAAATGTTTTTCGGAAGATCTCTAATACCCGGTTTTTGAGGTGCTTTAAAAGAGCTTTCTCAATGTCATAGCCATACCACAGATTGTATAATAGTTTGGCCATACAAATTCAAAGTTATAATCTGTCAGTAAGCACAGATTACCCATTTGAACAGCTTTTATTACGTAGGGAATAGAGACGGTCTCAAAGTGAAAGTGGGGTAGTTTAGTGGGGTAGGTTTTCGTAATTCCAACATAGGTATACCTTCACGTGTTGTCAACTGTGCCTCAAAAATATGGTATTTATGTACAAGAATTAACAGTTTATTTATTAGCAACCTATTTATATTGATTGTTAGCTACTTAAAAATACCTACCTAATAATATATCTGACGTGGTGACTAACCAAATGGGGGAAATGTTATTTAGATTAAATAATAAACTTATTTAGATACATGAGATATACCTAATACCTTTTATTACACTGGATATAGTAATATCACAGTAACTTAGTCATATCACTTATCTATCACCTAGTTACAAATTACCGTTCGCTTGTGCTGTGATGACTGGGATAACAGATAGACAGGCTTGTATACCTACTTTTATAAACATCAATGCTATTGTTTTATTATTTAGGTACACATGATTGTGCTTATTACACATTTGGCCCTTGAGGGATTTGTAGTATTGAATTCGCTACCACTACTACACCACGATAGTCGTCAAATTTTTACTAAAATAATGATTTCATAAAATTTTTATTCAAGATTGTAAGTACACGTAGTACATCTTGAATAAAAATTTCGACACTTATTTACTTCAGAACCTACGCACTTAAAATATAGATAAGGACCTACTGCTTGCTAAAAAGTACCTAAATGATCGGCAAATGAAATCAAAACAACTATTATCTACGTTTATGTTTGCCAAAGCAGCAAACAAAACACCCTTATCTGGCGTCAAAACGAGTAAATTGCGTAATAGAGAAAAGATTAGTCATAGTAAATAAGATCTGTAAACAAATCGTTAAATGATAAACAAGGTTGTTTGATTTTCCGCGGCGCTAACTAATTGGCGTATCTAGATAGTTGCTCTGAGTCATATGATTCATGTAGCGAACTGTGGGAACTTAGTTTGGCGGTAGTTTCCGCAAATTGCACACAATACACACAAAATAGTCCGGTTTATCACTCAAAGTGTCATAAGCTCACCTGGGAAAATATATTTACTTTGTCCAAATACAAACTACGCTTGATGATCTGACGAATTTTTTATAGCTTCATGATTATAGGTTATTAAAGATATTCATTTTGTGACATGCCAATTAGACCTAACTAAGTTTTTAATGGTTTTGTGCAGTCCGTTTGCCCTCTTTAACTTTCTGCAACTAAGGTGGTAGTCCCACAGACACCACTGCAGAAACTATGTAATTTTATCGTCGTTGTTTACGTTGCAGCTCTCGTGATTTTAGTACCTTCCTGGATTGCCATGCAGACCATGCTTGTGTACAGTGTGGACAGTTACGGATGACTAATCACGTGTATTTTTGAAAAAAGTGTCTACGAGACTACTATCTCAGCATTACTGTTTGTTATTTTATGTTCTTGTGAATACTATGGAAAAATTAAATTTTATAAAAACTCTAAATTTTATTAATGATATATGTTTTTTACTATAAGCTTATTTAGTTAAAAATAAAATTATTTAAAAAAACTTAGTAACAATATCTATAATTCGGATCAAGTGATACCGTGTAAAAATAGATGTTCTGAATGTGCCATTAGAAATATTTGTGTAATTTGCTTATTTAACTGTTATTTCACAATTTTTGAATATTTTGTATATAGTACAGTAAATATTTTAGAACAAAAATACCAACATTAAAGTCAAAGTGTAATTGGTACAACATCGCAAAAAGGTGCCTACCACCTCAGTTGAATTGAAACAATAATTCCACCTCAGTGGCAGAAGATTAACACTCACTGAAAGTACAGTCGGCAGCACGTCAAGTTACCTATTTATACTACAAAACAGCTTTTATTACGTAGGGAATAAAGGCGGTCTCAAAGTCAAAGTCAGTTTTTTTGACGGTCAGGTAAAACCGCTAGATCCGTAATATTGTAATTACTCCTCCAGCCTTAAGAAGAGCAGTTTTATGTGATTTTTATGTATTTATTAAAGCTTTCTTTGCTAGTACTGGGTGGTTAAAAATATTATTGTGTTAGTATTTGTTGTTATAGCGGCAACAGAAATACATCATCTGTGAAAATTTCAACTGTGTTGCCATCAGGTTTCATGAGATATAGCCTGGTGATAGACAGATGGACAACGGATTGGGTACAAAACCCTAAAAACTTTTTTTAAAAGATACTATTATCACCTGATATGAAACTTGAACCTGTGTTCTCAGCTGAGCGCGCGTAGGTGCTTTATGAACTAAATTTTTCAGACACTAATAACTAATGTTTCTATGTGCAAAAGAATTTAACAATCTCGTTTTGCTTAGAAAAACAAAAATAGCACAACCTTATTTGGGGTAAACATCGAAAATTCGCCAAAAAAAATAATTTATTGCCATCACGTTACCTTAGGTAAATACTCCAAAAGTTTATACTAACTACCATAGAAATACAGTACACATACAACCATTGTTTTCTCATTTATTCAAGTGTGCACGTACAGTTGGCAGCACGTCAGGTTACCCATGTGAACTACGAAAACAGCTTTTATTACCTAGGGAATAGAGGCGGTCTCAAGGTCAAACTGGGGTAGTCGATTGTACGTCTGCAAAGCGATCATTCTAGAACGATTTTTTGGTACCTACTTGTTACTTTTCACATGTTTTTAATCACGTATTAGTCATCAGGATCAAACAACCATTGATTTTACAGTCCAGTGTTCTTTACATTAATGATATCATCATCTCACAGATAAGAGCATTCACCTATAGCAAAAGTTAGATCATCATATTGTTCCACTCAACCTACACATTTTATTTATGCACGGATTTTATGGTCCACCTACGCCTATTTCTTTCTCTATATGTCTACATATTTTTGGATTAAAACTCAAGTTAAGATTGTGGTCAACAAATACCTATTATACAAAACTGCCTGTCTGTCTGTCTGAATACTAAAACCAGAATTAAATAATGTAAAGTACAAACATATTTACCTAAGTGGGGCTCACGTAGTACAACTAACGTAATTTTTAGCGTTTTTTGATCGATATTAATGACTGCCACAGAACTAAACATTACATAACATTTATTTAGCTATATATTTACTTCAAAAGTAAAAAAAAGGTTATAATATACTGACTTATGTTATTTATAATATAGATTATGGTGCAGAGCCCTTAGTCCGACTCGCAATTTGCCAACTTTTCTATTTTTTTGAAAGCTATTTTAAAACAAATTAAATAAATTAGTTTCGGTGGTAGGGCTCCGTATTGTTATGAAGTTTACATAGTAAAATGCGTAGGTATACATTTGACCAATATGACGTCATGAACGTCATACACTATAAGGTCTATAAGTGCAGAATACAAAAAAAAATCGTAGTAGGTGTTTGCACTAAAAGATTAAGTATGTACATTTATATGACACTAGTGGTTCTCCGCGACTTCGCCCGCAAGAGTTGGATTTTACGTATAAACTTTCATCCCCAATTTCACCCCCTGAATGTTTTTATATCGCGACAAAATGTAGCCTATGTCCTTTCTAGGGTCACGAACTGTCGCCACACCAAATTTTATCTCAATCGGTTTAGTGGTTTAAGCGTCAAGAGGTAACAGACAGACAGACAGACACACTTTTGCAATTATAATATTAGAATGGATACGTGCTGTACGTGTTGTACTCGTATGCAACATAGTTTATGTATTCCAATAAAATAAAATAAATATTAATTTATTAATAACTAAACGAGAAATGGAATAAATATTTTTATTTTGATGTGGAATCAAGAGTTTGTATTGCTTGTCTTCAAAATGGAAATTAATTATAGTATCGTGCCTACCTAATTTGACGAATTAGCACCTTGTAGTTAATTAAAGTTAGATGGAAATCGATTGCAAGTGTGAAATGATCTCATAGTTATAAGCATCACCCTTGAAAGCTAGTGGAAAATTATGGAGGTGTTATTACATAATGCGCATAAATATTCCAATTAGGTATTTTGAACCCACTTAAATTTATCATATTCGTATAGTTTTCAATATTTTTACGTTAATAGGTAAATTTTTTGTGGGGATTATACGAAGATAATTGGAAATTGTTTTGGAAACAGTATTCTTAATTATTCTTATCGATAATACTTTTTAAGAAGGAAAAAACATATCAAAACATTTTGAACATTATTATCAATCACCGATTCATTCGTTATGCTAACAATTTTAGCCTCCAGTATAGTATATTATTATTATAATACTTGTTATCATGCATATCATTATGTTCTAAGTTACGCAAAAGCCCGACGACCATAAAAGGTCGGCATAAATAAATGTCAAACGTATCCTGATCGATACCGACACTTCTATAATTTATTCTTCATACATATCGATTGACCACTCACTACAAAAATCCTAACTAACACTCGGCCAAACGGGCTAATGGTTACAAAAATGACCAACCGCCAAATCTGTCGCATGCATCGAGTACCGAGTCGTTGTTTCGAAACACTTGCAACTATTTCTAATCTAGTTCGTATCTATTTTAATTAACCACGCATTCGAGTCGAGGACCGCATTCCAGATACAATTTGATCATTCGCTTTGTCTGATATTGTTAAGCGTACTTCAGAGTACTATACAAACGACCTCAAAACGGTATTCGACCTAGTCGAACGTAATCTAGCATAATGCAAGTCGAATTCAAACGCGAAAGTTTACGTTACTCTACCCGTACTTTGAATAATGAGCGTTATATACAAACAAGTAGAGCTTGGATTACCGCGGTAAAATTGTGGACACGTGCGGAATGGAGGTATTAATGGAGTTGGTGCACGGCAACAAAGCGTTCTAGCGCTTTAGAAATTGTTAAAGTCTTTAGACGCATATATTCAGTAAGCGACTGCAGCGCTACATCGCTGACGGTTTATTCCGACCGCGATGACTCAAGCCTCGGTAAACAGTATGCGGGGACGATGAGTCACCGTTTTACACATTCGCGTATAGCGTTAGAGTAATGTTGTCAGTCTACAGTTCGGCTCAAGCAAGCGAACAGTTCTAGGCGTTTATATCGCAGGTTTAACTGCCAAATGCCTAGATATAAACATCAATCGGGTAGATAAGCTACTCAACAACAAACCCTTAGTGTTACAAGAACAAGTTTGTGTGAAGGTGTTATTTGGAGTTGTGTGCGTGTAGTGAAACGGTCGATAAAGTTGGTGATCGTTCTGTGCTATTTGTGGATTCCTTACATACTATTGGATTTGTGTTAAGGTGGATTAAACGATATAACAATGCCGTCAAACAAGAAACTCGTATCCAAAATGCGTCAAATAATGCAGTGGATATTGGTGGCTCATGTGGTAAGATGATTTGTGTATTTTAGAAATACTAAAGAATACAGTGTACCTTTTGATTATAGCAAGTGAAGAGCAGGTATCTACCTACTTCAACATTCATGTTATTTCAATATTATTATTGATCAATTTTGCTATGATTGTAATTTTTGATATCTCTATACTGTTTTTTTATAAGAGAATCAAAAATTGAAAGTAAAGTAGCTATTGATTAGGAAGGCCTGCCAGTCCCGAGGGCTGACTTAACTCTGTTACAAGTTCAGAGAGCAAAGTTTACTCTCAGATAGAGCAGCAATCTTTTGTCTTATTTCAAAACTGTCTTAAACAAATTCTAACAGAACCCGTAGGGAACGTACATTAGCTTGTTTCTCCACAAAACAAAATCTATGATGATGAAGCAGCTACTCTGAGCCCTAAAAACTTCCCAAATCCTGTTCACGTGATTGAGGGCTCTTGCCATTTACAAAGATTTATCCTTATTCATCCGGTGCTTTGAACAACGCCATTCAAAACATCTCGTCTTACACAACTCCGGACGCTGACATACAGAAGAACTATAACAATAGAATCAAATTTGATCTGTGACCCTTCGCCATGACAATGAAACCACATTGTTATAGAGACTATTCACAGCATCAGCAACAAGAGCTATACGAATCCATTGAACACAGATACAAACCATTTACCTAACAAGTTAAATGCAATGCAAAATTTAGTGATATTAAAATTGTTTTCTTCTCGAGTTTTGACTGCGTTGAGGGTACGATGACCTTTTCAAGGAGGTGTTGAAAATTTCTTCCATAATTGCTCCCTTCATTGAAACATTCGTAAGGGCCTACTTAAGAGACCTCCGTCCCTTCGGGTGATTTCGACTAGCAACTTCGTAATTAAGCTCATTTCCTTCCGCTTGTTTAGTCATTTGCGACAATTCCGTCTCATCTTGAGTACGCTCCGTATGAAAATACGTGCCATAAACTGTGTCTGTTGCTGCATTAAAAATAGCACTGTGAAATGAGCTGGCAATCTCAAAAATACTTGGATGTTTTCGGATTTGTCATGAAAGAGGAATCCGTGATGAACTGCAGTGTGTTGGGCTAGACTTATCAGAGACGCACAGGCTTCGCGCCAACAACATAGCTTGTGGGATAAATTCGAAAGCACGTTTGTGAAGCCTATGAGAGTGAAAGAATATAACACGAATCTGTTTAATTCAGTTCCGCGGAACCTGTTTGCGGTCTCTGGTTTGCTGAACGTGACCAGACAGTGGTTGGGAAAACGGGAATGACCGCGTCAATTGTCGACCAAAATCTAACGAACCCTTGTTGAATTCCATTTTTGAAAGCTAACATCAAACACACTTTTTTACTCTTTGCTGTTTACTTATCAGTATTCGCATTTAATAAAACGTGCTTTTATTGGTGGCATTCTAATAAGAATTAGACTATATATTAAAATTACACCATCATGATTGATTGAATTTGAATTAATTCCATCCGGAAATACTATAGTACTATGCAGATATTCAAGTGATCTTTGTTATTGTAAACAACACCAACATCACAACGTGTCTTGGTGACTCATATGCCTTTGCCTCAGAATATCTGTTTAAGACTTTAACAAATAGGTGTGCGAGATAATTTATTTGCACAGTTTTGGCACACCCACATATCTGCAAGTGGAAAAACTCGCGGTAAAAACAGATAAATAAGAGAACTATTTTTGTCAAATCATCTGAAATATGGTCCGACATGCCAATCTTTCTTATCAAAGTTAAACAATGAGCTCGTTTAATTTTTAATTTAAAAACAACAAAGAGCATTTAGTTGATTGATGTTAGTGTGACTTTACAAAATTTATTCCAGTTTTTTTAATAAAGCAAACATTTAAGTGTCAACAGTCCATCAATAAAAGAAATAACAAATAAACCCTTGAAATAATAAAATAGTCTCAGCTATTTTGAGAGTCTTGAATCAGTAACAAAAGAAAATCACGTTCCACAGTTGTTCGAAACTGAAAAAATCAATGACCTATGTTATGGGCATGGTAATGCGAAGTCACGCGACGAACTATTTCGGGCCGTTCAGGAGGCGTGTCTCCAGTATAACGCGGTGACTCACCGCCGTCTGAAAGTTGCGTCTTGCCCCACATCCTCGTGCATTACTCATCAGGAAACGTTTATTTCGGAAACTTTTTCTTCTTTTTGACAAAGGTCGTTCGAGGTTAAGCGATGTGATATTTTGAGACTTTGATGATTAATGGTTTAGTTACGACCTCTTTTGCGTTATACTCCTCTTTTGCGTACTTGTCAAGAGAATAATTGATATAGTACTGATTTGAATAACGAGTTAAAATAAGTGCGAGCAAGCGTTGTCAATGGTGAAAGTGACTACGTACTTATCTTAAATCCGGGTTAGACTGAATTAAAAGAAAGTAAAAAGAGGTACGTTGCAATGTCTAATATAATAAGTTATTGTTTTATTGCAAGCTGAGCGGATTTATTTAACTATCTTTCAGTCCAAACACAGCAGTTCAGATTCCAACTTCTTAGTGACTCACGCGTGCCTATCATAATACTTCAAAGCATTTCAAATTACACACACAGATCATGATTTCTGGATCCTGCATTCCACGACGCTTATTCATCCTCTCTAGGATATCACACGTCTTTTGGTTTTATTATAGCTATAAAATATTTAACCGGCTTTGCTTCACAGTGATGAATGGATAAATTAATCTTTTATTTCCTTATTTGCGACATGTCGATAATACAGGCAAGGTCTGAATTGTTTTTGTCTTGACTTCCTTCCTAGATTGTTCGTCGTTCGATTACTTTAGCTCGCTGGTAACGATCTCTTTGTTCTCATAGGATTGAAAGCATTTACACATACTTATAAACTTACTTATCCTTAGGGTAACCAGTCTACGAAGTCGTACAGATGAATATAATATTATCTAAATCTGAATTAAAGCACGCATTAGTTTATCTTGCACATTAATTAATATATTAGTTTTAAACTTGTCAAACCATACCCTTCCATAACCCTTAAAACGAGAAAGCAACATTTGGTCGGAATCACTTAAAAATTTTCGTCCCCTAGTTAACAGAGCGCAGACCTCGTCATTCCAGCATGTTATTACGTCTAACTAAATACAGGAAATGGTATGTTGACTAGTATCCCCTATTATACGATACAATTGATGAACGGGCGAACGCGGGCATGTGTGCTTGAGCAGAATTCAATTTGATCCCTTTCAGGGTAACCCTTGTGCCTGAATGCCGACATTGATTTGAATCAGTAAATAAAACTGACTGCGGACTAGCCGTATATAGATACACTATAGCAGGACTAGGGTTCGGCCTAATAAACTTTGGTACTACTGTTGAAATTCTTTCTTAAAAGTAGGCGGTTGGTTGAGCATTTAAAATATTTGAGATGTGTATGGAATTCCTTGCTCTTTAAGACATGTTAGGTACTCGATGAGTCGTGAGTCATTACTGTTTTGCTATCGCAAGAAAAATAAATAGAATTTGCCTTAATTAGTCAGACGGGTGCAACTGTACTCAATACACTGATGGCGGCAAGATTAATAACATTGTGATACGGTTAAGACACTCTGTAGTTATCGTTCTAAAATATGGATTTGCTCCAAATACATTGACTGATTTCTTTGATAATATTGAAACGGGCCAACATCATAAATAGATTTGATAATGTTGCAATAAATCACGGTGAAATTAAGGAAGGACTCTTTCCGCATAATTAAGCATCGGGCGTAATATGCAAATAAGAACTGAAATCTCTGTAGACATCGCAAATCAAAATGGGGTAACATGGCTGCCGTTTAATTATGTAAATAAATTTTCATGCATAGCAAGGAATCGTTAAACAATGCGCCAGATGAAGCTTACCCTTCCTATAAAAGTTTGAATAAAGAGCAGCCCTTAACCCCTAAGGCGGCCCTTCTATTTTTATTTTTCGAATTATATCTTTCATGGCATTCTCTAAGTTTTAAGGGCATTGTTTTAGCCAGTTAGTACGTGGGATGGTTCAAAATGTGACCCTTGAATAATAACGGTGAACAAAAATATTAATATCGTATTCTTTTCTTCCCTATAAAGTATTGTATGTACTTTTCGTTACTTCTACTAGAGTATTATAATATCTGTGTTTGTATGTTTTTCAAAAAAATGAATAATGTAAACTTTCTCATTCGAAAAGAATATCGTCATCATATCAATCATGAACGTCAGAAACAACAACATGAAGCTGTTGGTTTTGCGTGTACTGTTTAAGTGCATGTAAACGATTCGCTACACAAGTACGTTTACGTATACGTTTCGTCACGAATTCCTTGCGCAAACGCTGTTACGCAATCACGATCGTACACTGAACTTACGCTCTAGCCTTATACAATGAGCAGGTATTAAGGCTGATCGACATCTTACGGCTTTGCTACGTCTCACAACATCTTGAAGTTTGTGTTACCTTTAAGTTATTGACTGGTATGAATCATAATAATAATTCAAAGATTTATATAAAAAACAAAAGCTAATATGACGTGCTTCATACATTAATTTGGGAAAGGATGTCCAAAGAGGTTCAGTCTCGATTTTTCCAAGAAACTTCAGATATGTGTTACCGATTTTCGATTTTCAATGTAGCACACCTTTTAATGAACATGAGGATTAACGTAAACAACTTCGAAGTCCAATCCTTTGAGCTCCAGTAATTTAACCTTTAATGAGAGGGACTCTGTGTCCGGAGGCGCGGAAGCGGGATCTCATCACGGACTCTAATGGCTTGAAACAACCCTCGGGTTAAACAGATATCATCTTATTAAACAACAGAGAAAAACACAGTGTTATTCGTGGCGAAAACGTACTAATTGATTTTGGAGGGTTTCTATTTAAAACAAATCCAAAAGTTTTTACTGTTTATGATGACGATGACGTAGCGTGACGATTTGCAAACGACGTTACTCTAACTTCCGTTTCCTAGAACTTGATTTATTGGTAAAAATTGAAGGGTCACCTAAAAAGTAACCCCAAAAACGTGCATCATCGAAGTTTCCACTATAAAAACTGCCAAATATAATCCCGGTCACCATAAAAATTTGTCTTCTCGCGCACGAACTAAATTTGGCGATGTCCCTCGCGATGTTATCACCTCATCGTATACTCGATGTAGGCACAATATCTCATAATATTCTTTATATCCGTGCCCATAAACAGAACGGTCGTGGTAACGACGCCCTCACCCCTCAGTTGGACGGCTAACCGCCCGGCAGTTTTGGTCCTCGGATATGTGACCGCTGCATTTTATTACCTCTTTACTCTGCCACATAATCGACCTTCTTGATAAAGGGCTTCTTCCCGCTAATAGTCACTTAGTATGCGATCAGATGGATCAAAGTTTTGCCATTACGAGTATTTGACTCATGAGAAACGCGCAACTATCAGCGTAACAAATGAATGAGAAAATGTTACATAGTATTTTATGTAGTCAAACTGAGTCCAAGTTCTTTCCACAGCCACATACAATTTACTGTCAACTTTTTGTGTACTTGAAAATTGTTACGTCAAGAGCAAAATTTAATGGTCTGTCACTATTGTTTCAGGTTGAATTCATAGAAGCTTACTGCACGCCACGTGACACAGCCAGACGTTCCCCACTGCGCAGCCGTCGATCGCGGGAGCCGCGCCGTTCGCCAGACACTTCCAAATGGCGCTACGACACTCGCCGCGACCACGACTTTGATTCATCCCGTCGTCCGTACGACTACGACTCGCGCCGCTACTACGGCGACTCGGGAAGACGGGCGGAATTCGACGCTGAGTCGGCGCGACGACGAGCTGACTACGAGTCGGCTAGACGGACCGACTTCGACTTGTCCGCGCCTGGAGTGTCCAGGCGAAGTCCTGAGAGCGCTCCAGAAGGATCAGCTGATTCCCCGCCAGAGCCGGCGCCGTCAGCACCCTTGAGGCACGAGCGACAGCCCCGCCGCTCTCAACAATATTACGAATCAGGTCAGTCTTGGACTCTGTTTTATCATGTTTCAATATATTTTTATCGTCATTCGTTAATAGTTTAATCTTATGCTTAACGTTACGGCATACCTTTTTAAAATTATTTCATGATTGTTGATTAAAATCATTAGTCATTTATCTATAGATGCGTTAACCTCATAAAAAAATTACTTACTTCCTTTGGTTTGTCTGTTTAGTCCATCATCAACAAAAAACTAGCAAAACAAACTTTTTGCAAACAGTTGCCATTGTCCAATCATTCATAAACAGAAACTATTTCCGTTAGCATTTATTGTGCTCAGCAAAACAAAGCAGTATAAGCAGTTGCTATATTTCCGGCTAAATATGGCTAATTAATGTGGCAATTTGATACCAATTGCATCGGAAATTCTACCGTGCTGATTGTACACTTATTACATTCCTAATGTTTGTGTTTGCCAGAAATAATAGTGTACGGCATGGCATGGATGGTTCAGGATTATTGTTTCGCTTTATCAATGTTATTTTCATAAGGTAAAAAAATTACAACGACGTTTTTCGCAGGTCGTTGTCACATTTTGAAGTTCTCCCAAAGTTCGGCTTTTGCTTGTATTTCCACATTCACATTTTCTCGTTTTAAGGACATACACTAGCTCATCTCGAGTTTCGTAAACAATAGGTCTTTTCTCAGCAAGCAACAATCGTGGCAGAGCCTAGTTACAAGCTTTGTTCTGGCCTCGGAAAAATCCTGCTAGTTTCTAGATAGGCAGATCAGTTAAACCGAAAAATTTTATAAATTAAATAAATAAATTGTTTCAACGATCACACCAATTACCTAGCCCCAAACTAAGCGTGAGCTCGTGCTATGGTGACTAGGATAACGGATAGAAATACTTTAATACATATGGACATCCATGACTTAGGTACAAATGCTCGTGCTCATCACGCAAACATTTGCCTATTGCGGGATTCGAACCCGCAACCGCCTGGTTTAGAAGTCCGGTGCGCGAACGACTACACCAAAGACGGTCGTCAACAAATAAATAAAAATATTCTGTACCTATTGATTTTCGTTGAATTGTGAGTGTAATGTCTTAAACCGTAAAGTTGGTAAACATGCTTTAACGAATAAATTGAACGAAGAAATAGAACAAGCATACATTTCAATGTTGATGATGATTAACCTAAATGATGAAAAATGAGAAAGGATCTTGAAATTTTCCAGTTCTCAAAAATATAGAACAGCACTCTTACTTGATTTAAAATTGCTTTATCATTCTCTCCTAGATAAAATGTGTGAAAATACTAAATTCATTGCATGAAACAAATCGATTTAACATGCCTTCCTAATGTATTTTAGATATGTACCCAATATAACTTTATATAAACGTGTTATATGTATTATTAGGAACTCTGATTTGAATGAGGACTTTTCAGTCTTTCACTATCAAGAGACTTTTATTAATATCAAGCGCCACTATTGGAATAACAATAGCAAGTTTTAATCATACCTTTTGTCTTTTGTTCATCCGTCTAGACGAACAGATTACCCAGATAATAAGCCTAGTACTCTGATTACAGCTACTAGTAGATTAATTGAGAGGTATTATTGTGAAAACAGTTAAGATGAAATTCAGACTATTTTTTTTTTAATTATTCATTTAATTTATTTATTTAAACTTTATTGCAGTGGCGGGACATTTAGTATTGGTACACTTTTAAGAAAAAAATCACAAAATACTGTAAAAATAAACGTACATACTAGATGCATACATACAAATATACTCATACTATTGGTTCCCCGCGACTTCGCTCGCAAGAGTTGGATTTTCCATATAAACTTTCATTCCCCATTTCACCCCCTTAATGTTTTTATATCGCGATAAATGTAGCCTATGTCATTTCCAGGGTCTCGAACTGTCTCCACATCAAATTTCATCTCAATCGGTTCTGTGGTTTAAGCGTCAAGAGGTAACAGACAGACAGACAGACACACTTGCGCATTTATAATATTAATATACGCGAAATAATACACATACATAAATATGATTATAATAATATACAAGACAATTCAAAACAATTATTTTAGGATATAAGAAACCCTTTTAAGATATTTACAATAGCAAAACTAGAACAGACTCGAAAATTTATGAGACATTTTATGAAATGCTCTAATGCTGTTGTTAACGACTAAAAATGATTCCTTTCACTTCAATCACTTTCAGCTACTAATGGAGCCTCACTGGTGTGACCTCCGAATACGAAATCAGAAAGACATTTAACACGTTAATCGCGGCAATTTAACAAATTTCGCGAGGCTGGTCATCCACGCGGAAAAGCAATTACCACACGTAATGACGTCACTTACTCCGCCACCCCACGTCGAGTGCTAATAGACAATTTGCCCAGTTTTTGGCGTCGTTTTGTTCGGCTGCCGCAAATGTCACGGCGAAAAATTGGTGATGACTTAAATCAAATCAAATCAAATCAATTTATTGCAAATTAAGTGTTACATTGGTCTTAAATAATAACAGTGAACTTTCAAGTTAATTACCCTTTCAGGGTATTGCAATTCTAGTACTTATAAACTAGTTAGTAGCTATTTATTAGGTAGGTATTATTATAGTATACCTATAATTGGGTATGATGGATGATACATATCTATGTAACTATAACTAAATATAGGCAAATAAATAATTATACTAAAACTAACAATAGGAAGTAGTCATCAAATAGCTTTTCTTAACAATACTAACCCTGTGCATCGACTAGAAATACACTCTGATACGAAGTACTTTTATGCTAGTAATAAATTAGTGGTGTTTTTTTTACCTTTTTAAAGTTTTTTTACGCAACATATGTGAAGTACATAATTAAAAGGCGTTTGAAATTTTGATAAACACGATATTTGAGTAGACAAAAACGTTAAATTCGCGTATATCCATATTAATATTATAAATGCGAAAGTGTGTCTGTCTGTCTGTCTGTATGTTACCTCTTGACGCTTAAACCACAAAAATTTACTGTATTCAAAAGGAAATAAAGTATCAAAGTTATCAATAAAACTCTATACAAATGAAAAACAATGCCGCAAACATAAAATAAGCCGGCGGAAAAATGCGGAATTAAAAACAATAAACAAAGACGTCGCGGCTTAGTGAAAACATCGAAAAAAGTTTAATAAAAATAGCAAGCCATACTTGTCCCACGATTCGTTAGTTCTTTCCTATCGCAGCGGCTCGAGAATTAAATCCAGACTTTTATGTTCATGATGCATTCAGAAGGAGCCCTTTGTTGCGAGAGGCAAGGAATTCTCATTAGGGTGTTCCTACGGCTTTGAAATAACATTAGCTTCATGTACGAGGGGACTAATGAACTCAAAAACACGAAACGTACTCTTACTAAACGGCTTTTGCACACTCCCTAAACTGTACATAAATAATACATTATACTAACTAGATCTTAACATAGGTAGCATACTACAACTATGCCCCTTACTCAGACTGCATTAAAATGTAAATGGATTTATCTCATCTAATTTTTGTTTGGCTACTTCAATTGAAACCCGCAGGCATCTTTAAACTTGTAAAAAGGAATATATTTAAAACCACAAATCATAAAGAGATTACATTTTTCTCAACAATCGGGTTTTCTCAAAGGCAAAATCCGGATGCTCATTTAAATGACGCTACTTGAGACGGTCGAGACAACCTCAGACGTTAGAGGATAAGTCGAAAATCTGCGTCTAGCTCGTTACCGACCCCATAGTTTACCGTGGTGGCTCTTAAGATCGCATTAGTACGAAATTTAGAATTTTATATTTATTCCTAACGTAACCTAACGTTTGTTTTTCTTTTTGTTCTAGAAACATCATCCGACGACAGATCTTCATCATCGGAGGAGGAAGACGACGAATTTGGTGAATTTGACCCATTTGCTACTGCACCGTCTCTACACTCCCCGGACAGTGGTCGTTCAGACCCAAGATACGCCAACGCGCCGCGTAGAAACCCAAGCCCTTACTATTACGGGGACTTATTTAAAACTGCCCCACCGGCACCGGCTCCTTCTGCACCAACAGCTTCAACAACCTCGTCCTCTCGTGGTCCCAGATATAGGAAGTCGGCCAGTCTTGACGCACCCCACGTCGCTCCAAGACCAAATCTGCCTAAGCGGTTCTCTGTAGCCGAAGATGGCTTCCGTGAGCTAGAACGGTCGTCATCTTCGTCCGGTGAGAGCGCGTGGATGCCGCCAAGGCGCCGCGGGCGCGACGCGGCCGGCTGCGCGTGCGCCGCGCCCGAAGATGTAGAGGAGCATCGTTCTTCTCGCAGCGTCTTTTACGTGCCGGCGCCGCTGCCTCGCTGGCCGCAAGAGATGACCTCTCGCCAGATATACGAAACGGCCTTTGATTGCAAAATTGCACGCTCTGACGATGATTTGGACGACTTCGATCGTGTCAGCAACCACCCAGCTCTTTTGCAAGCTGAAGAGCGTAAAGTTATATCGTCTGCTTCTTCTGCATTTGAAGCTGTCGAGCGTAGTGAACCAGACTATAAAGGCCGCCGTAAGGTGACTATGAAAACCGATAGTGTAAGGCGATCTAAAATACCAACAATTCGCCAGAAGAGAGAAAATGAGAATAATGCGTGTGCTTTGTCAGAAGAACTTGAAAAAGTCCACATTGAAGAAGAAGAAAGAACTGCCTCAACGTCTCAGCTTCCTCTTAGGGGTTACACTCCCTCACCACCTTCGACCGCCCCTCTTCCTGCAAAATTTCAAAAAGATGGGTCAGCCATGAATAGCATAAAAAGTGCCCCGAATTTGCCCCAATCACAACCAGCACATCCCCGTCTTAAAGATCTAAGGTTACCCGTAAAGTCTTTGCGGGCTCGAGAAACTCCGACAAGTAGTGACGCAAGTATGGCTGATGTGAAGGGTTCAGCATCAACTGAGCTAGATATTGGCCAGAGATTTAGGGATTCCAGCCGCGAATCCAGAGATGGTGATGAGGAGAGACAGTCAAAAGACGGTATTTTTTTAGAGATTAAGGGCCGACCCACTTCCGATTCAGACACACCTGAACTGAATCAGTATTCGGGGCCAAAGGGGGTCGGCCCTATAATGGAGTTTAAGGGAAGGCCTGGAGTAGCCCGTCCGCGTCGTAAATACTCAAGTACGGAAAGTATGGCTACAAGCAGTAGTGGCGGAAGTATGGAATCACTTCGGAGTAGCAATAGTGAAGGTGACAGAAGTAGCAGTAGTTCAGAGAGCCGTCACTCTTCTTCCTTAAGTTCACATAGTTCGGACTCAGGGAACGTACCATTCACCAAATCACATCACATGCAACTGTCGGGGTTTGGGCACCATCCAGCTAAACTGCATATATTAAGCCCTATATCTGATAAGTCATCACAAGAACCGGCTTCTGAAACATCCGATAACAACAAAAATAATAACTCTCAGAAAGTTTCTCCAGAAGACGCTGAGACTGGAAATACAACAATACAAACCACCGTCGAAATTGTTGCGAAGCCGAAACGCCGCGCATTACAAAATAGGAATTTATTGAATCTTACATTCAGACATTCCACAACAGGCGATGCAGAAATTCAGGGGTCTGATAGTGGTATTTCAATTCATTCAAGAGAAGGAGTCGATTCACGAAATGCATTTATCAATATCAAGAATAGCAACACTGAGGAAGAACGTAAAGACGAGGATCTCGATTTTTCTAATCTCCCATTCGACATGCCGAAGCTGCGAAGACGACGAGCTGAAGCAGAAGCCGACCTACGATCCTTGCCATTCGATATGCCGAAACTGCGCCGAAAACTACGGGGCCAATCGTTACAACTGAATAACGATTTTGGCGGAGTCATTTCTAATGCATCCTCCAGCCAAAGCGTTCAAGATTTAAATCAAAGTAAGTATCTTTTGTAACATTACTAAGTTTTCTCATTGTTTATGCAACAAGCAGAAAATCACATCTTAGGTTAGAGGTCGGGTTTTTCGTTATTCGTTTTTCCCACAATGATTGACAACCTTGAAAGTATTTTGCGGGAGGGACTGTCAGTATACGTACATCTTAGAACTCTCTAATGCAAACCGATCTCGACCGCATTATGCCGATTAAGACGTATGACTCCAGATTCCACACGAAATTCGTTGGTCCGACGCCCTCCCAATATTTAATTTGCTTGAGTGCCTCTTGAGGGAAGTTTTTCCTGTACATGTTGCGAGCAATTTGTATCCGTTCACTTGAGTTAAGAGTTCGAAACGGAGGATTGCGTGTTTGACACATAATGAGAGGTGGCGTTTAGGTTGCTTGTTTTTGAACCTTTCAATTAACTTGACGTTATACGATAAGAAGTTTGACGAATGCCGACCCAAATGCCTTTTTGTTTTGTTTACGACATTGACTAATGGATGCGTTTGAAATTTCAGGTAACAAGCATCGGGCAAAACTCACGTTGAACTTCGATAGTGGCAGCGGTGGTTCAGGGGGCTTTAAAGGATTGCATTTGAATTTGGGTCCTATTGCCCCACCACGGGATTTGGTGGATGCTTCTCTCCCACTCGATCGACAGGGGTAAGTTCTAAATTCAACTTCAATATTCCATCCTTATCTCTTTTCATCCCAACTTTTATTTTAAATAAATTTTTCAACTTAATCTTATAGAACTTTTTATTGTTTCAGGTGGTATCATGGTACATTAACGCGTATAGAAGCTGAGAGTCTACTCCGAAATGCAGACGAAGGCGCATTCTTAGTTCGGAATAGCGAATCTGCGAAACACGACTACTCCCTCAGCTTGAAGTAAGTTTACGTCTTTATATTCAAAAGTCTGTAATAACTGAACTCTGTGAAGTTCAGTAAAAAGTTGTAAATGTTGCGTGTACTTATTACGTTTTGTAATTTCCAGGTCAACGCGTGGTTTTATGCACATGCGTATCTGCCGCGGCACAGAAGGCTACACTCTAGGAGGAGCTGCAACGGCGTTCCCTACAGTCCCAGCCCTGATGAAGCACTACGTGACGGCGCAAAGGCTTCCAGTGCGCGGGGCAGAACACATGGCTCTATCTACTCCTTTGCCAGCAGATTTACTTTGAATATTCCATGACACTTTGTGGAACCCTTCGATTATCGGGACGACCAGAAGAGCTGGCCAGTTCCAAGATTTAAGTCGCTGAAAGAACGCAATCAAAAGAAAGAGCATTATTATTTGCGCACTTTGCTTTTCGATTGCTTACGAGCGGGAGTTTGTATAGTTTTAGAAGACTCCGTGAATAATACCAAAGAGTTAGTTAACGCTTAGCGACTAAATTGCTAAGAAAGAGCTTCTTGTATAAATTGACGCAAGTTTGCAGAAAGAACATTATGCTAGTCCGTATACCGCAGCAACCTGTATAAAGTAATTATTTATTCGCATCTAATCATTAATATTTATTTCACATATAAACATACTGATCGGTATAGGTACTTCTGTTTAGTACTTACGCTTTGTATTACTCATTATTTATCGATGCTATCAATACAATAATGTTTAATTAGTGTTTAATAAAGTGTATCAGTGTCGTCTGACGTAAGCAATGGTAATGATAATTCGTTATATTCCACAGTTGTAGCGAATGCGAGTATATTTTATGAATCATTATCTTACTTAATATACTGCATACTTCATTATTTGCAATTTGTATTCATGTATGTTATTATGTTTATCCGTATAAGGCCTAATAGTTGACAATGAGGACTCTTACAAGAGTAGTAACGTAAATATGTCTTGTCAAAAAATATTAGTCTATGTTTAAATAGTTGGCGTATGTTTAAATAACATCAAGGTCAAAACATATTAAATTGCAAATGGCAGAACATAGTAAACAGATTTGTATATTACACTTGTTACAATAATATATTGTGACAGCCCCACGATAAATAGAACTTTGGCACGAAAGACATAAAGTATGTAATCGTAACGATGAAAATACCTTGTGACTCATCCGTAAGGCCAGGCAGTCACGTAAAGTATATCGATTTTAGTACTTTGTACACAAATAACAGTTTGTTTGGTATTTATAGTCAAGCATTTAACTAGAACACACTACAACTACTTACTTAGCGCGTATATTTCGGACACGGCATGCTTATTGCCTAACTAGAGAGCTGTCGCGTTTGCGAATGAAATTCGACAGCAGTGACATAATGGATTGACATTTATTCATACGTTTGATAATTGTCATTGATTTTCTAATATTAGTTTGAAATATATTATGGTTTGCATGAAACCTATAACTATTACATCGATTGAAGTTGACAATCTTAACTATGAATGCTTGGTATTTTTATCGAAAGATAGTTTGTAGGATGACGTAAGGAATAGTGTATGAAAAGTCCGAAACAAAACATTGGCCAATTTTTAATGGATTTTAAGTAGTTTAGCTTTCACACTAAGGTTAATGTAAGAAAATTTATTTCAACTGACGATGTAACCCCAGTGTAATTGTAACGTAATGGCACATTATATTTATAACGATCGATAGAAAAGATTGCACGTGTTAAGTACCAATCACATTGACTTATTTATATTTTTTGTTAATTAGGGATAAGTAGGTTTGTAAAATGGTAATATTGGGGCCCTTGATATTTATAAATTATAGATTCGTTTTTCACAAGCTATCACTTGGTTTTGATACAGATATGCATATGTTACAACGAACATCTGATCAAGTGGTTTTGTGGATTGTGTAGGTTATTGTTTTCTGTGATTTCGATTTCTATATAAAAGCCAAAAAATGTTGTGTGTAACTATAAGTTTTGTATTTATTGTGAGATATTGCTTTATTTGTACGTCAAATATTATACTTACTAATATGTTGTTTATGACAACTCGATCTCAAATAATCTTCCTTTGGATGATTCAGTTACCTTAGACTTAATTTGTGTTAATTTGTACCTGATTTTAAAATTAATACCTACGTTGATTGAGACTTACAAACTAATTTAACAGATTTATTTTGTTATGAGAATAATTTAGAATCAGTAGTAATTATATTTAATCTGTAGTTGTGTATGAGAACGAGCGAATTTTGATGTATGTGAGACGTTTATAATGTACGTAATAACTAAACCACCGCAAGGCAGCTTATGCAAGCGAGCAACTAATTTTAATATACATATTTTAATAAATAGTCGTATGTAACGTAAGCCAGACTTTGATACATGAACGAGAGGTGAAAATATAACTAAACATGGGGTACATAGGATTGTACCAACTCCATTGCTGGTTCTCTACGACAGCACCTTCATGTCTCAAAGTCTAAATCAGTAATGTAGTAAGCCCGTAATGGAACGTAGGTTATCGAATACTGGGAAGAAAATACTTATTATTGGAAGTTTTTAAACGTGTCAAATTTTTTCAAAAAGACGTAGGTCCGGGTTGGGTGTTAGGTAAAAGTTATAGCTTATAGTAGTTATAATCAATTGTATTTGAAGGTGTAGTTTGAAATTGATGAAAAAATAAATTCCGTAAAATAAAGTCTTTTTGTTTAATTTCATAAGCACGAAAATCCCTAAAAAGTGTTATATACAACGACAATTCTTATGAGTAGTTTTGTTTATAAGGTAGTAGCCAGTAGGAACATTTCAGTTCATTTTTAATACTGTGATAAATGCACCACTTTAAAAGGTTGTAGACAGAGTAATAATAATAATAATAAATAATAAATTGTTTCAACAAACACACCAATTACCTAGCCCCAAACTAAGCGTGAGCTTGTGCTTTGGTGACTAGGATAACAGATAGAAATACTTAAATACATATAAACATCCATGACCCAGGCACAAATGCTCGTGCTCATCACACAAGCATTTGCCCCTTGCGGGACTCGAACCCGCAACCGCCTGGTCTAGAAATCCGGTGCGCGAACGACTACACCAAGACGGTCGTCAGAGTGTTTCTTATGTTAGATCGTAGAAGTTTTTTTCATTAAATAGTAATATAATTTTAATATATTAAACTGTCTGCTAAGCAAACATAACCACCATAATAGGGTAGAGTTCACCAACACGTGTTTAATTTTTAAACAAACGTTGTAATATTTTTGACATGGGAATTGTGTCAAATAAACCTTCAATCTATGTTACCGGCTGTTTAAAATTGGTGAACTCGGGTCTAAAACAAAAAGGCCAACATAATTAAATAAATACAACACAGTTAGTTGTAGCTACAACATGCTATTTGTGGAGGTTTAGGGGAGGAATGAAGGATTTCAACTTCATTTCGTTTTCGTTCAAATGAAGTTGAAGAAGATTCATTTATATTTGTTACAACTTCAAATTTATTCATTGACACTCGATTTCGATTGGAATCGTAATTATTCATCAATAAAAGCTAGAAAGAAAATCTATAATGTTTTATCATATACTATGTACCTATACATTTTTTGTCGCTTTATTTTTAAGTCTACTTTTACCTTCTTTCGAGGTTGCACTTTATCAGGGGACACACTCTACGAGTATAAGTACCTTTCCATGTGCATTTATACCTACCTACATTTATATTAGAAGCCTTGGAAATGCTACTATATATTAATGAACTCGACTCTACCTACTAAGAAATTAATATAGTAAACGATAATAAATACCACAAGAGTGTTGGTATAAGAGAACCTATCTACGCTTTATTACACGCCTCCACACATAGAATAGATTCGTTAAATAATAAAATAAATACTTCTATTTGGCACAACAAGGAACTAGACAAAGAAAAATCGTAAAAATATTAACATAGTATTAGAATACAAACTATTTATAGTATTAGGACACAAACAATACTATTGAAGACCCACTTAAATTGTCAGTAGTTTAAAATACTTTTATGTCTGTCACGTGGTTTTAAAATGACAGATTTTCTATCAAAGCCTTAAAACTCAGAAACCTAGGTAACACCAATACTGCGAAAATACGCCATCTGTTATTATCCAACTGAAACTCCAAGCGTTTAGGCCACTGCTTGAAAACTTCATTAACGCCATCTATTATATCAAGGAAAACTTAAAGCATTCAAATGGAGCATTGTGACTGCGAGGTAAAACGAAACCTTGAGTAACAACGAGTTTCCCAAAAGATGGCGCTGCTAGTTCCAGATTCGTATAACCGTTTTTGTATAGATGGAGCCATAATACGTACTATTATTTTATTCTATAGTAATATTTCGACCGAAGACAAGTCATTAGTCAGAACATCAATGACATCCTTATTAAATATTACGTTTTAGTTTTATACTAAAGTAACTACTTGGATATACTTACGGGATATTTTATGTTAAGTACCTTACAATCCTTTATTATTTACAGTACAGTCACCAGAGGTTATTGATAAATAACACACAAGTAACAAGAATAATATTTTGTAGTTAAAATAGGTGTAGGTAACACACAAAACACAAATAATAGGCCCTGTCCCGAAGCTGCCCAAATCGCGACAAACAAATCTGCTCTACGACATGACCATCAATTGTCAGTTGTAATCTATTATGCGGTTTTAATTAAGAACATAGTTTCAAAGTAAAGTTATATTTATCTCGAAGCACTCAACCTCAATCTTCAAATACCGTTAATAAGTCTAAGACGAACCTCCCAGGTAAATCCGTTGCTATAGCAAAGTTTGGTTGAAACCGAAGTTTGCCGCCTATCGGCTTATATTCCCGTCTGGATATTAATCTTTGTCGACTACTAATTTAAGTAGCGATCAATATAACCGATACCGGTTAGTAGTTTCAATAGAACTTCGGATTTCCTTCTCGAATTCAGGCCACTGGTGGGTAAACTATCACCCTTGTGCTTTGATGCTTACTTATTGTAGGTAAGCATCAAATATGATACTTACCTGAAGGTGCAATAGTTTAGAATTATCTTAGATTTAGACTCTCAACTTGAAGGGCCTAAGTTTGATTCCTAGGATCGTTAGAGTCTTACTTTGATCAAGTATTGCAGTTCTGATTGAGTTATATTTGTACAAACGAAGCAATAAACGAAGCATTGAGAAGCCTTTAGAGTCGAGAACCGACTGAAACTATTTACTTGATAATAATCTCAAAAATATGAATGCATTTTCAGGCCCATATCAATTAGTAAGCGGTAGGAAATTTTAATTTAAAGATAAAGCTTATAATTCAGGTGATAAGTATCTAAAACGAGGGTACTTTATTTTCGTTATCTAATCATTTTAACTTTGGTTTAGTTTTGGCTAAGTGTTATCGTTTTGATCATGTAATAAATGCAGAATTAAGTACCACTGCAATTCTACAATAGGTGGTATACAAAACAATGTACAGAGTGTCCGGAAAATATTGTTAAGCTGAAGCCCGGAGATAGACCCGAATATTTTCCATGTAATGTTCTACGATATTCTGTAGTTTATGAGACATTTGCAAAAAAAGTTCTCTGCCGATTGTAACTACGAGAGAAAATGCAAAGTGTTAATGTGCATATGTTAAATTGTACACATGCAAAAGTTAAAACGATTTTATAATCAACTGAATCTAGATGTATGATGTATGTTCCAAATGAGATACCCGAAAATTCGTTCCACATTTCAGTCTCGAAATGGCTTAAATATGAAATGTTCTGAAATGAAAATGTAACTGGTCTGAAAAGCAGTTTCAGCTCGGTGACTGTGAGTAACACAAAGTTATTTTTTATTTTATTTAAGTCGAGTACGTTTAATAATAAAACACGAGTTAAGAATTTCGCATATTTACTTATTTTACGTAAGATTTTAATTGCAGGGATTTTAAAAGCATATTATTAAAAAAAAAGTTTTTGCGTGCGTGTGCAAAATTGCGATGTGTATCTGTTGCAAAATTATGATGAAATTTTACGACTGTCATAATATTAGGACGATTTAATTACCACCCATCACGGATCATTTTGGAAGTTTTAATAAACTTTTACATTCATTCTTAAAGACTAAAATAACCTACCTGCGACCTTTAACAAATATCCGCCACTCACAATATGTACTCCTAATGGATTCGTGATTCAACGAATTGGGAAGAGATACGTCTTTTAGACCTGATGTACTTGACGTCTGACTAGTGTTGTAAGGGTTCAGAAACCTTGGGACACGATAAACGATATCCAAATTTCTATTCAATAGAACGTAAAAAAGTTTTCGTTCTTAGATCTTCACCAGGTTATTTTATCGTTGCTTTTTTTGGTTTTCGTATTTAGTGACATAATGGTCATCACGCTAGCTTTGATTCAAGAAATCCCAGGTTTGAAGCGATCTTGACGTCTTGAAATAGGTGAGCAGAAACATCATGGAGTCAGAAAGTTAGTTGCCCGCTTTACCAACTTTCTCCTGTCTCTTTCAGTCCTGCGCCTGATCTTTTTCTGGCTATGTCGGATAGCCGTCTCACCGAACTCTCAAAGGAGAATAAAGGAACATGGGTGTACTTGGGTATGGTACACAGACTGGTGCACTATAAAACCTACTGCGTAGTTAGTTAAATCCCTGTTGAGATCGGCCGCTTTGGTTGAAATTCGCGTAGAAGGACATTAGTATTCATATAGACGACCAACATACACAATGTCAGAGCTTTCATAAACTTTGTTTATCAACAACCTTCCAAGTGTTTATGGAGTTGACTTGTGTGTTGCTACGAGTAAGCAAATTGAATTTAACTTACTTGCTAAGTTCCAAGTCCAACAGTTTACACTATGTAAATTGAATATACTTGTTTTGCTATGCTGAGCTATTGGACTTGATTCCTTCAAAGCCACTCTCTAAACCTAAAGTAGGTCGATGTGTCCCTTTTTTTCTTATTAAAAAAAGGATCTGACTGTTAATGTTAAGTGATGAGTACGAGCATTTGTACCTAAGTCATGAATGTTAAAAACTGTACTCGAATACTGTAATTTAGCTACATATCAGTCAATAAGTAAAAAGTTTTCTAAAATATGTTTTTTGTTTCTTTAGTAAAAAAAGAGGACCAAATAAGTAAGGCTTATGTTCTTGAAGGTTTACCTAAACCTTTGCAATTTTAGCTCATTGCCAACTTAACACAAAGGGACAGACAGCCACAATCTTGACGTACTAGGAATCGGGACATCTTGCAATGCTACATGCCTTTGAGTGCAATCGATGACCGCAAACCACATTGCCGTGAGATTTCCGATTAATCTTTTTTAATTGTACGTTCCTAATGTGTGTGACGTGGCTAATCGTACCTTAAGGTTAAAAAACGTCTAGGAACTTTTAATCAAAGTGGTGAAACCGGCACTAAGTATTGAGTACTTACAAAGAGATTGTTCAGTACGATTTTACAATTTTTTAAAAGTCAAACTCTTTTTTTGCTAAAAATTTGGTTAGTATTTTTTTTTAATTTTGCTATTAAGTTACATCTAAAAATACCAATAGTTCACTTACTGGCCAATCCTAAATCCATTATTTTAAAATGTAGATTTCATTGTGTAATAGTAAAAAAAAGCTAATAAAATTGTGCAACTGCAAGACCGTTTCAAAATTGCTTGTCCGTATAATCTAGTAACATTTTCCTGGAAAACTAGTGAATGTTTCAACTAACAAAAGAGTGACTGGCGGAATTCTCGCAAGCGGGCGTTCTCAACACGAAAGGAGTAGAACAAAAGTGTGTTTAATTGTTCAATTTGTTTGCCTGTCTGCTTCGCCCCAAATTGAATACCAGTCGTAAGGAATAATGGAATGCCTACCATGTTGGATGAGCAAAATAATTTAGCAAGGGCAGGCCTGTGTATCTCCCCGCGGAGGTAGCAAAAACGTACCTACGCGCGGCGCACCTACGTAGGTGCTAAAACAAGTTGCGTGTCGTTACCGGCCAGAGACACGCTCGCGCGTTTTATTCACCGGCGGCCGCGCGGCTACGTTGCTGGCTGGACGAGAATGATTAAAGTACGAGAAAGAGGCGCTAGATGGCGTTAGAAGCTTCTTGTAGCAGTCAACCCTATCGCGACGCGTGATATTAAGTCACTAAATAGGTTTAGTGTATTATGAATCATATTCCAGAGCAATAAGTAAGAAATTATCTTGCAATGGATTTTTGTAGGTGTCTACACGAAAATGTGCTTGACTCTGAGGCGAACTAAATTACGCCATATTGTTGACGACATTGAGTAGACATTTCTTTGAATACAATTGCTAAGTCATACTTCTGTACGAAGTACTAGTATTCTGTGGCAAGGGCTAGAAAAAGATGTGTGTAGGTATAATTTTGCTACGGTTAATGTTTGTACTGTAGTGCGATAAGTTAGCTAGAAGTAGAATTCGAACTTCGACTCCAAAATACCTACACCTTTTATTTTGCGAAAACACTAGATTTGAGTGTTTTGCTTTAAACCACCGCTTTTACGCGTTTCTTCGATCTAATTGACGATAATACGCGATCCTTATTGACGTCGACAAATCAAACTCACATTATCGTGCTTCTGTTCTCTGATCTCTCGCGCTTAATTTTTTACCTCGCTAGCTGTAAATCATATTTTACACAAGCTTGGGCCACACTTGGCCTGTCCGTTGTCAACAAGTCACCCCTGTGAGACATTAGGCCGAGTGCAGGTGGGAATAATTACATCCGGCCGTCTCGACACACTAGTGGTTAAAGTACAGTAGGCTGATACGAGGGAATCTGCATTCGAATAAAATATTTTTACAAAATATATTTATAATAATGAATATACTTATGTGGATTTAAAGTAAGTGTCATTACTTTCACGAAAAATGTCTTGAAATCCGAATTTAAAAGACTGTGGGAAATAAAGAATTTGAACTCACAATCACAATCAAACATTTAACGTAACCTTGTGCTTGGTGCTTCGGTCGCTTGGTACTTCGGTCAAATGACAAATTAAGTTTCTTTGGTAGATAATAATGTGTAGTTGAATAGCGTTTAATCAAAAAGTAACTTTAACACTACCGATAGTGGTAGTGACAGACATCAACTGTCAAGACAGATGTCAGAACAAGACAACATCCTTACCCCGCGCTGTTGACGCGCCACTTCTGCTCCAGCCGCCTTTGAGTCAACATTGATTTTCTTCACGGTAACTATGCACACTAGTGCTTTATTTATTACAATATCAAGCTCCAAAAAATTTTTTTTTCTTACTTTCTCGAATTCCGAGACGATGAACGGAGTCCCCGCACGCAGCACGTGGATGGGCGTATCTCCGACATGTAAATATCAGTAATTTAAGAAGTCTGTAAAGTTTTGACACATTGGTATCAAAGAATTTATTCGTTAGGTATGCTCTGTCCTCTTAAAATTGTAGCATGAAGGTTGAGTGTGTTCGTCACCCGGATTCTTATATGTTCAGTTATCTGTTTTGTAGCTAAGGTCTTTTTCTATCATTATCGGTCAAGCTGGCTTTACAAACAGCCCGTAAAAATTAGGCTGGTGAATGAAGGATCTACGTCCTAATAGTCCACCAAGTGGTTCACAAGATAGGATTCTGGTTAACATGGTTAGAAGAATCGACCCCAACTGAAATAGGATAAGGAATAGAAGGACACGAGTATTTGTCAGTTTGAAGCGAGTATAATAGTTTCATTTGTTCGTCAGTCCATGTGAGCGTTAAATAATGTATGACATCAAAACTAGGCCAGTCGTTTTTTTGGTCGAAATCGGGTTTTATAAAGCACTGGAACGCATTGGTTTAGTTTGATGCTTAAATGCATTTTGCTTTTTATATTTTATATTGCTTATTATACAGTCTGTCCGGGTTTCGAATAGCGATAATTTAAGGGCTTTTAATTTATCAAATTTTAGAGACAAAATCCTAATGCAAAATTTTTTTTTGCAAATTAAAAAAAAAACTAAATAAAATTTAATTTTTGGGTTTAGTTTTATAATAGGTGTAAAACACTATAAAATTGTTTTAAATTTTTATCAAGATTTCTTATAACTTATTTTTTTCTTTATGACAGTTAATAAATTTTGAGTTGATCTTTTTCCACTTGATAGGCGATAGCGTTACCTTCCAAATGAATCATTTTCATAACCTTTATGACCCTCAGAAAAAGCATTAAAAAAAAAAAAAATGGCTGCTATTTCAAGAGGGGTTAATTTAAAACCCAACATGGGGGCTTTTTGTCAATAATATTTGAAGATCTAAATAGCCCATAAATTATCACACTGTACATTATCATAAATTGGTTTTATATCGATAGTGATGATTTTAAAAACATTGTTATTAATGATACCATATATCGATACGAAAATATATTATTATATGTGTAATTAACTATGATATGGCATCCATCATTCCTCATCGCGGGAATATATCAAAATAGACGAGCTTAATGAAGTGAAGCCCGATTCACACTTGAACGGTTTCTATCCAAAGATATTAATTTACTCTCATAGGCTTCTTCGAACTTGATTTGGAGTTTAGAAAGATTATCGATATCAAATTTATGAAATAAACTCGTATTAAAATTATTTGCTGTAAAATTTTTCCAGAAAAAATAAATGGCAAAAGAAGTAACTGAAAACACACCATAAAACTACAACTGAGTTTATGTTTCTAGTACTAACAAAGATTGAACCGGTCGCCTTCCTTACATATTTCTTAGATAGGTAATTTACAGGTAATGTTGTGCTTATTCTGATCAAAGATGACGAAGTCTTGAAATTTTATTCAGCGGCTTCAATTTTTAAGGCGTTGCTCTTATTCCTTTTTTAATTACTACGTTTGAGGCATACGAACTTCAGATTGTGTAACTAATGAAGCAGTCAGTCTACATTCACATACATAAAGATATAAAGACAAATGTACTTAAAAAAATACGTCAAAAATGTGTATTCAAATAAAATAAAAAATATAACATTGTCAGTGCGGGACAGTGCACTAATTTGGTTTTCCAGACGCATTAAAAATGGAATGGAAAAACCTTGTTTAGATAAAAAAAGGATGGTCCTAGCGATTGTCGTAACGCGTGGTCTGAATAAAAAAGGCACTTCTGACACCAAAGATAAGGAACCCTTTGTTACATTACGAATTCACTGTAGAGCTTGCAATAAAGATCGCGTGTTTGGAAATATTAAGGTAGTAAATGTATTTTCAAAAGAAAACAGTTCTATTGTGTGTCCTAATATGTAACTCAAAAATTATCCTTCTAGCAGAAGCTTCTCTTTAGAAGAACAATATCGTCTCACATTCATTTAGTTGTATAACCTATAACTCACTAACTTGTATGATGCCCTTGGGGGATTGCAAAACTACCTCTAATGTAACTCTTTACATTATTCTACTACTCAAGCACATGTTTTGGCTTACAGTTTAGTACCTACTTATGTTTAAAAAAATTGGGTGACCGCAACTGTGAACTGTTTTGTGTTATTATTAAAATAAAAAAAGAAGAGCTGGTGATAGTAGGTTTTGCTTTCTTTGTATAATTTTGTTTGTAAAGCTTCTGAATTCAAGAAATTGTGTCAAATACTCGTACAAGTGTTTCAACGTTGGTTTCAACAATATTTGTGGTTATAAAATGAGATTTGACTCAAAAAAAATTATAATTTTCCTATTCATTCCCTAGTAAATATATTTATTTGTAAATTGACATAATGTACGAGACCATTAAATATTAACAAACTAAACTCTATTTGTCATGATTCGTCTAAATTAGGCTCTAGTTTTCTGATTCGAATAATGGTTTAGTCAGTTCCATTCTAGGATTGATAGAAATATAAACATGACTGATGATCGGTCTACACTTCATAAACTAATGAATAGATGTCATATGATTCGTGGTTTTTAAAACGGTACCCTAAAAATTATTTGCGCGTCACTTGCTCCGTATATCTCATTCAGATTTGGGCCTTTTATCGGCGTGCCTTTGACATACCAATCGGATTTGGATTCCCAAAGCGATTTACTTAGATCGGAAATTAAACGGTTTGCTCGTATTTTTTGGGTTTTTATAGGACCTTGATTTATGCTGAGCAGCGTTGGTTAAGCATCGTTTTAAACGTCGTTAAAATACAGTTTCAATTGAATGTGGGGTATTTTGTTTTACTAGACTCAGTACTCTTGTACGTGGGTAATAGAGAAGTGTATATGGAATTATTTACGTTGAACCAAACTTATGAAGTGTCTTTAGAACAGGTGATGTTTAATGTAGGTAGTTGGTGATTGGTTTAGTTTCTGCAAACAAACATTCATAGTCTACACTAATATTATAAAGAGGAAAGATTTGATTGTTTGTTTGTATTAAATAGGCTCTAAACTACTGGACCGATTAAAATGAAATGTTGTACAGAAATAGTTTAAAACCTTGGAAAGAACATAGGCTACTTTTTGTCGCGATATAAAGTCATCAGGGGGGTGAAATGGGGAATGAAAGTTTTGTATGGAAAATCCGACATTTGGTGCAGGTGAAGTCGCTGCGAACTGCTAGTAATTTATAAAATAATGCCTAAGCATTTACGAATACATCTTTTAAAATTTTAAGCATGTTTATTTAGGTAGTTACCTGAGCACACTTTACTTAATGAAAGCTCGGCAGAATGAAACATGTTTCCATTGCAGGCGCATCCAATTCAACATCCAATTACTCCGTTCACTGATTACTTATGTATGCACTTAAAGTTTACTCTGTTGATCAATAAATATACGTAATATTAGGTTTCGTCTTTCCTGAAATCTATGATACGTCTTTAAAGGAAAGTTAAAAAATAAGAGGACGGCAAAAGGATGCATATTTTAGGTGGTTGATAATAGGTGCACTTACATTACTTATATAAGAACAAAAAAAATTCATATAAGATAGCACAATTAAGACAGAAACTAACATAAAAAATATATAAAGTCTGAATAATGAAATTCAGGTCACGTTCTTTCTTTAATGAATAATAATAAAATAGCAAAGCCTAAACTGTGATGTTTTCCATTATTAGAGCTACGAATTAAGTTAGTAATTAGGCGCAGATCGTGCAGCCGGATTAACTTCTAGGAAAAAAATAAGCCGTGCTTCTTGAGGCAGATATTCGTTGTATATTAACTTATTTTAGAGATATTTACTGCAATAAAAATACATTAAATAGATCTAAAAACAAAATATCATTATAAAAACTACGCCATATATATAATATTGCATGTAGTTATTAAAATTACGTTTGGCTTTCGACCTATCGACTTTAGGGGAAAGGATGTTGCCCAAAGCCGGGCCCAGATTGCGTCTTTGTAGTTTATATTTCAAAAATCTTGTTTTGAATTGTAACTGCACTGGTATTTTTGAAATAATCTAACGAATAGGGGTGTAAAAGTAACACTTAATCACAAAATTCATAAATTAATCACGTAATTAATTTTGCAATCACAAAACATAACCTCAAAATGCCTAATCTGCCATTGAATTCATCGTAAACCCCTGATTATCTTTCAAAAATATGTTTTGTGTGTATTCATTTAAGTATTTATATATTTTATCCGAACAATTGTAAAGACCCACGCTGACGCAAGGGCCCAGGGCCAAGTTTCTATAGAGTTTTGGTCAAGATCTTTTTCAATAAATTTTGTCGAATAGGTAGGTACTGTTACCGCATGACTGATTTTTAATATAAAATTGACGACCGTCTTGGTGTAGTCGTTCGCGCACCGGACTTCTAAACCAGGCGTTGCGGGTTCGAATCCCGCAAAGGGCAAATGTTTGTGTGATGAGCATGAGCATTTGTACCTAGGTCATGGATGTTTATATGTATTTAAGTATTTCTATCCGTTATCCTAGTCACCATAGCACAAGCTCACGCTTAGTTTGGGGCTAGGTAATTGGTGTGTTTGTTGAAACAATTTATTTATTTATTAATTGTCATCAGCTCGTTTGTGACACCTCTTGTCTCCCGTCAACTTAAATAAGTCACTGTATCATTAATCGGTCAATAACTTTTTATTTTACAGTTGAAAAATTGGCCTTTAGAGAAACATCATCATCATGTAATGAGACTATTTTTATAGGTACTTATTTAGTTGCTTTGTATGTCGGACATTAAATGGTAAGTTTATTTGGCTGCCTTTAATACAATTACAATTTTTTATTTCATGACAGATTACTTTTATTACTCTTACTATACTGGTGCGCAGGGTTTGACTATCAGTATTGTAATATGGTTCATGTACCGACTGGAATTTAAAAAAAAAAAAACTAAGTTCCTAAGTACCTTTTGTTACTAATACCAATAGAAATTATTTAACTCTGTTATAATTCAGTGGATCTATGTTATCTGTCAATAAATAAATTATTATTATTATACATTTTTTGTTTACTTTAAGAGCATGTGTGTCAACTTAAAAACAGAATTTCCCATTTTTTTTCACCCATTTTATTTTCATATCTGACGTGTCCGTTTCGAATACCACCATTAGCGTGAGTGGCTTCGTTACTTAGTTACACATACACAAAAAGATCGCCCTAAAATAGCCCTTGGTTGACCTAGTTCGTCATCTATCGGATCGATTTAGCGTTTTTAGTAGTGCTGTTGCAAGACAATCGATAACTCATCGTCTTTTTTAAATATTTAAGTGAAAATTTAATGCGACATTTGACCAAGCATAATTATAAGTCGTTCCAATGCGGTATAGCTAGGGATAAAATGTTAATGACATACCGACACACGTGTATTTTAACTGATCAAACTTTAAGTGCCATGTATCAATTTTTAAAACTAATGTAATGTAAAATATCTTTTGCGGCTGTAACAGCTTCTCTCTTCACAGTCGTATATCGTGATCAATTTGTAAAATGAAACACACAATGACTTTCTCGGCAATTTTAATAGAGTGGTTTGCTATTTAAATTTCACACACTATCCAATTAGTGTGCAGGTTTCCTAACGATGTTTTTCTTTACACACAAGTGTGTGTGAAGGAAAACATCTTTATAAACAGGCAACAATATCTTTGAATAAGACTGTGTTTAAATTTTTATTCAAACTCAGTGGCAGGTACAGGTGGGTATCGAACTCACGATCTCGGATGAGAAGTGAAGTTTTCTCCGCTCGGCTGTCACGCCTAATAGCTTATTGCAGTCCATTTAATTACAAAACATTTTATGATCTACCTCTACTTTTGCTTGAACATCTACTAACATAGTTTTGGTGGGTAAATCCGATGAAATATGAACACTATCGATGTAAAATCATCGACGATTTTACAACATTTCTATTTGATGAGCGATAACAAGCCGTCAGCTGTTTGGGACGTTACGATATTTTGATAATACACGTGACATACAACCTATTTCCATAATTAATAACGTTTGTAGGTAGTAAGGTTTAAGCTATTAAGGTTCAGGGGCCAAGCTAGTAGAATTGGAAAACCTGGCTATTTAATACAAATTAAATTTACGTTCGCATTACTCCAGCACCCTAACCCCAATACGTGCTATGGTTTTAGAAACCAATTAAATTATATTTTTATTCATTGACAAAAACAGATAGATACGAGTAAAGATAGGTTGATATTCTTTATTGCACCAAGAAAACTCATGAATACAATTAAGAACATAATTAGCACAAAGTAGCCTTAAAACAGTTGTGTTCTTTGCAAAGTTGAAACTTAGCTGGACTTTTTTTATTTCTTCTTACAAAAAAAAATACAGCAATATGTGACCATCCATCAAAGTACTTATTTTTATGCAATCCAATATTAATATACGACGACGGGATGAAAATATTTTGGTATGCAAACAATTATGGCGCTTGAGTATTTTTTTACATAATAATTTGAATTCCACGCATTCATGATCCGAAGGCTCTGCGCAGGCTGGCTAGCGACAAGCGAAGAAGAAGTGAAGCGAGTGGCGCCCACTCGCGACTCAGTATCCGCGACGCGCCACCGGTGGTGGCCACTTGCCATTTTGACAAAGATCTGTCAAAGGATCTAGCAGATGAGTGTCAATTAAGCGGCCACCGACCACCTTCGTTTGCGCGGGACTAAAGGGCGTGGCGCGCGACAGCCACACCGGTGGCGGTGTTCGGTGGCCCAACTGCGCGGAGCCTTAGGCTACGTACAGACTATAATTACGATATTTTTTTAAGTATACCGTGCACGTTATTTATTCAGAAATACGGAAAGCTGAAAGGTGGAGATTACTGGTATAATATCTGTGTCCAAACTAAGCGTTGGTGTCGCTTGTGCTTATCACAAAAAAATTTGCCCCTTGCGGGATTGGAACCTCTGATTTTGTAGTCTGAAGCGCAAACCAATACACCAAGCGGTCATCAAACTGAGGTAATTCAGCTTTATTGACTCTTAATTATTTTTCAGAGACCCTGTGACCAGCCCACCCTGGTTTTAACCATTCAGATCAATTTGATCTGGATAGAATAAAATATGTTTATTGCTTGGATTTATTGCCATCAAATCCAACATGGTACTCAAATGTAGTTATGAATATTTTATAAATGAATATTTTTCAACATCGGGCTTTTAATGCCAACTCAACTTCGACAGTGCTGTTTAAAAGTAACTACTAGTGAAACAAAACATAATTACTTATTACTTCTATAAATTTTATAAACATGCGAGTAAAAAAATATAATTCCTCATCCAAAATTAGCTACAGGTTAATTTTTAGGGTTCCGTAGTCCGAGACCCTTATAAGATCGTTCAGTCCGTCCGTTCCGTCCGTCCTAGTCTGTCACAGCAGAATATATTCTACGTTTATGGACTGATTTGCATGCAACTTGGTTCGAGGATACTCCACATATAGATCTCATTTTAAAAATAAAAAAAAATAAAATTACCCCTTTTTAAGGGTACCTCCCCATACATGTAAAGTGGGAGGTGAATTATTTTTTTGAGTGCACCCCCTTGTGTGGGGTATCGTTGAAAAAGACTATGAAAATAAGGTAGGGTTTCCATACAACACTTTTTTATCAGCTTTATTATTTGCGACATATAGCCCGCCAAAATCGTTCACACGGTGTCCCCCCCCCCCCCTGTAATTTCTAAAGTCTTCGACCTATTAACTTCAAATCACTCACGTAAAGAAACAGGTGCGGAAACTCTTTTTTTAAATTGTTTCGGGTATCCTATGATAAATGCTTTTGAAATTATAAATAAAATAAAAATATATACTTTTTTTGCCTATACTGTCTAATGATTTAAGTTAATGGTACGGAACCCTTCGCGCGCGAGTCCGACTCGCACTTGGCCGGTTTTTATGTAAGAGTCGACATCTCGGATAAAAAAAAACAAAACAGATTCTATAAACAAATTGACGATAGTGTCGAATTATCGAGCATTAGAGATACGGATAACTTACACTGTGGCATCTTATGAGGTTCTAATAGGAGTGAATTTGCCACATAAATGATGTGCTCGCCACAGTACGTTGTTTTCAGTCTAACTTAGCAAGGAAAACCACTTATCTAGGTTATCGAACACTTATTGTCCGTTGTTCAAAACCGTAACTACTAAGTTTCACAGTCGGTGATATTAAATATTCCAGTCTCGTGTTGTTGCCGTGGTAAGGATTTAACACGAAAAGCAATACAAACACCAATTTGTGCCATTCTAGACTTAGGTGTTGAGTAATTGTGTTACCCTGTTACTTCACGCTGCCTTTGTTTGTGACAAGTTCTCTGTTTTTGAAAGTTTGTGAACTTCAAACAACATCGATGACTTTAGAATCTTTAAGTGGTTAAAAGTTTCGTATGTGATTTCTTTGAGAGTAAACGCCACGCCAGTATAATAAAACTATACCTACTTTGTCATGAGACATGGACGCTGAAGACCCCCCTGTCTTTGTAATCTAAATCTGCGGAGCAGAAGATATTTTATTTTATTTGCAATGGGTTTGCTCTTGACTCTAGACTAAACTATACATGGCGTAGGCAGAGTCGACGGTGCGTGGAACGAGCTCATCTACTCGTAGAATAGTACGTATAGATTACATGGTTATGGCACTCCCACTCACCGACGGAATACAGCAAACTGCTTGTCGCCGGGCTCTGTTGGGAGGGTGGTAGCTACCAGGCGGCATCTAACGGAGCCTACCACCGCTGTTGGATCGTTCAGCCGCCATCATAAACTGAAGTTTGTGAAATGGTTACCTGGGGTGGACCACTAGGAGGTAGATTCTTCACCCCCTCGTAAGATATTTTTTTTACGTCATAGGTTTATAGTCAAATCCGCCTTAACAGTAATCACCAGCTTACACCACCAAAAAAGAGAAACTTTCACACCTGTATAAGTGGCAATGGTCAACGAGTCAATGACTTTGTCTTATCATTCCTTTTTAAATAACAAAAAGCACTTAAATTCTAAATACCTTTAACATTTTCTACGGAAACAGAACCATAATATCGTAAAATTATTCTGAACTTTTCAAACTGGAATCGTTTATGATTTTCCTACCCTCAATCAGGTTCCCGTTAGCATTGTAATGAGTTTATATCGTCGATATTTTGCGTTAATCTCTGCATAAAATAGCTCTTTTACGCTTTTTTTTGGGCAATATTTTCAAACATAACAAGACCCTTTCCCCTTCTGCAGTCCTACCATGAGTTCACTTCTGTACGCAGAGTCGATTTACATGAGCAACAATAATAAATGTTTTGCAAAATATAAATATTTTTGTTTTGGCTACGCCTCGGAACTCACTAGTAGTTAGCTAGCTAACTAGTACGAGCTTTAGTTAAAAAGGTGCCTGTAGTAGTAGGTGCAATAGTCTATGTGTAAGCCACATTATAACAGACCAGAAACATTTTTAGAAACCATGTCTGACCAAAATGACCCTGACCGTGACCCTGTTAACAAGGGAACCTCCAGGGCAGTCGCTCCACAATTACCTGATCTGCTACATCCTTAATCATGGTCAGCGGTCCCTAGGCACTCGCGTGCGAGTGCACAACTGGGGTGACGCTAGGATGATGATGATGATGTCTCACCAAAATGAAACTACTTTTTCTTTGTGGACATCAGCAGAATTTGGGACGCAGGGTTTCAAAAATATTTTTTTTTTATTTATTTCTGTGTTTTCGTCTCGAAGTTAAAGTAAAAGACGAATGAGTACACGAATGATATAGGTAAGCTTAGACCCATGGTAGGCCCACTGTAGTAGTCTACGAATCCAATTTCACCAACAACAGCTGACGGCTCCAATCATGTGCAAGCTCAATTACAAGATGAACTCTGCAGTGTATTCGTTTTACGATGCAATATTGTGCGGAACGGGTTTCAGTAATAATATCCATACTAATATTATAAATGCGAAAGTTGTCTATCTGTCTGTCTGTTACCTCTTGATGCTTGAACCACTGAACCGATTGAGATAAAGTTTGGTATGGAGACATTTCGAGACCCTGGATAGTTAATGTTAATGTTTTTATATCATATAAAAACATTAAGGAGGTGAAATGGGGGATGAAAGTTTATATGGAAAATTCAACTCTTGCGGGCGCGTTAGTAACTATGAAAATTGATTATCTAGGATTCTGCTTAGTTAGTGGTCTGAGTTACTTTGTGGCAAAAGTTAATGACTTTCGGCATTAATACTGCCATTTATACATGTTTACGTGTGCCATAAAGATTAAATTTAATGGTATGGGGCGTATATTATGCCATATTTTCTCGTGCCTGATAAATCTACTCTCAACTTCTCTATATCTACGTTTATTTCACTTGCATTACTAATTGAGTTAATTTTACTTAGCTTTAATTTTTCACATTCTTGGAAGTTGGTAGCTTCAAATGAAAATGTCAAGTGTCATTGTATAGTTCCCGGTATATACTTTCCCCATAAATAAATATACTTTCCTCTAGACACACACCCACTCACACTTACAAAAGACGGCGTTTGGGATACAAATAAAATATGACAAAGACATCTTAGAGCGGATGCATAATAAATACAGACCTACACATTAAGCATGTCTTTAAAAACTCTTGATCCTAAAAAGATTTCTGGCATAATAAAAAAAGGAACTGTATTTTTCATTTTTAAAGGCGCAAGATATGAATGCAAATGAGCCATTGAAGCGCCCAAATCCTTTTTAGATACTTTTTAAACTCGAAGAATTAGAAATTTAAACGATTGATTTGACACTAACGGTAACGGCTACAATGAAGGTATTGAAAATATTTTTGTAAATAATTGATTACCTATACTTACGACGTTACATCCTCGAGATTTATAATAACTATGTAGGTTCACTTCTGAATGTACTAGGCATCACACAAAATTTTCAGAGCTATAGATTTAAAAAAAAAAAAACTAGCGCCATCTGCCGATGACACTTCATGGCGGTCGGCTCGCGCGCACCTCATTCCTTTTGTGTGTGCGGGCATCACCAATTCAAAAATTCTGTTAGTTATTGTGAATTTTGCCAATCATGGAAAAAAGGAAGCGTAGTAATTCCCAATAACGAAGAAAAAATAGACTCTTGGAAAAACGTCTACGACGTTCTTCTTTTAGCTATTATAAAGGTTAGTAATATGTTTATATTTTTTCGGATAACAGTGACCTACAAAAGTTTTTTCTAGATAGCTATTGCACAGTATTCTGCCATTATATTATGTGTATTCAATGATACGCAAAATTGTGATCTTATTCATCGTCGGAACATTATAAGAAGTATAAATAATTTGCATCTACTAATGAAGTAATATTTTTGTGTCTACTACCTACATTCTTGAAGAAAAATGTTGTTTTTCAAATATAAAGGATTTAATTACTATTTTTGTGACAAACTTACAAATGATAGTTAGTCTATAATCTATAGGTTATTCTCCCTGACGTGATCACGGCTGAAAGCTAATAAAGTAAGTTATTCTCCGTGATGCGATCGTAGTTGATAACGAACAGTCCCGTGTCGTAACGTGATTACGATCAACGACTTTAAACTTAAATTACCTACTAACTGTAAGGTACATTTGTGCCTTTTTCGACAGTCCTCTTTTCTGATATTTCAGAAAATGACCGTCTGCAACGCCTGAAGCAGGGCCAGATATTATCTTAGACTCATCGGGTTCTGATTTGTCACCTCAATTATGCACGGTGAATTCACAAGTGGTAGACCCTAACACGAACGAGAAACCCGCGACTGAAGAACCGATTGCCGGTCCAAGTTCAGAAAACCTGAAGCCATCGGAATCGCTACCACCAGAAATTATTGATGCTCTTGGGGATTCACAAAGCAAGGACGAAACTTTGGGACCTGCTATCAACGAGGAGATCTCCAAACGTTGGGGTAGGATTATCGTTGAGGGGATGACCAAGGAGGCTAAAAGGGCCTTATTACAGAAGTTTTTGATTCCTGAAAACTTTTAACTTTTTTCACTTTGAGAACACGAAGTCTAGAAGGAAGCTAGTAGCCACTTTACTCGACAAGAAGTTATATGGCAAGATTTCGGATGTGAAGCGACACGAGTTCCTTTTCGGTGCTAATTTAGGCGAAAAAATAAAGGCGACTAAAACAGCTGAACGATCTGGTTTTCAAATCAAGCGAGTCGATAACCCTGCGCGACCTACTACCGCGACCTAGGAACCAAGCACCAGCTAGGGCACCCAGGCAGGGTGGACATAAAAACCGTTTTTAACCCTACCAACCGGGGTCATCACGCAGGCCACCAGCAACAACGAATCGGACAGCCGAAATCGAACCATCCACGGAACCGCAGGATATAATTAAGGTATTTAAGCACGCTGGCCGACTACGTAACTTCTTTGACAACTGGAAACATTTTACCCCTGGCCCTGTCGTACGTAGTTATGTCACAGGCTTTCGTATTCTATTTACTGAACCACTGTCGCAGAACTCTCAGTTGGATTACAGTAAAAATCTTACTGAATCCGAGTCATAACATATTAACATAGAGCTGTTTCCCAAATATTAAGTTCTGGCGCCATAATTAAATGCAATGCTACACCTGGCCAATTTTTATCCAAAATATTTTTGATCTCAAAAAGCGACGATATATTTAGGTTTATTCTCAATCTTAAGAAACTTAACAAGTTTATTGATACCTACCATTTTAAAATGGTTACTCAATAAAGACGACTTTATGGCCTCCATAGACCTCCAAGAGGCATATTTTTTGGTACCTATCCATGACGTCAGCAAAAAGTATTTGCGGTTCAAATTTCAAGGCCAGATTTATGAATTTCAATGTCTTCCTTTCGGTTTATCACTGGCCCCTCTCGTATTTTCTAAGCTCATGAAACCCGTGGTCTTATTCCTCAGAAATAAAGGTTTCTTTATGGTTATTTACTAAGATGCCATATTATTGATCAATAGGTCGTATGATACGTGCCGCGACTGCCGCGACTACATAAACCGTAAAGTTGCTAAAACACCTTAGATTTGTAATAAATACAAATAAGAGTAATTTCATATCAACCCAAGTTCAATCGTTTTTAGAATTTGAACTAGACTCTCATAATTTGGTTTTACAGTTACCTCATACAAAACGACTAACATTACAACAAAAAATCAATTTTATCTTAAAACAAAGAATTTGCGAGTTTCATCGGGTCACTTTGCTCAGCTTGCCTGAATTTCTTATGGGTGGTTATTTACAAAAGAACTCGAAAGAGAGAAGTTTTAAGCCTTAAAAAATAATAACGACGACTACGAAAAGACTATGCGAATATCCCTCTTACATTAAAACCTGATTTGCTATGGTGAACTAAAAATTCGAACTAATAGATTCTGTTTGGAAATATTTTCGGACACGTCATTAACAGTTTTGTAACGGAGAGCGTGCCAACGGTCTGTGGGGCGCAGCAGAGGCTGATGATCATATAAACTTACTCGAACTAAAAGCGGCTTTTATAGGATCAAAATACTTCGCGAAAAATTTATCGAATAAAGAAATCCTTCTTCGAATCGACAGCATTACCGCCATTGCTTACATTAATAAATATGGCGGTATACAGCACCCTCACTTGCATAGTATAACAAAAGCACTGTAGCAGTGGTGTGAGGCGAGACAGTTATTCGTTGTCACGGCATATATTGAATCAAAGGACAACGTAGAGGCAGACTTAGAATCTAGACGGCCTAACGTAGATACAGAATGGAGCCTATCTCCGACGGCCTTTAACAATATCGTCGAGACCTTTGGCTGTCCCGAAAATGAGTTTTTTTCTACCTATCAGAATACCAAGTGTGACTTATACGTTTCCTGGAAACGAGACCCGTCAGCATTTAATATTGATGCAATCACTTTGGATTGGTAAAAATACTTCTTCTATGCCTTTCCCCCTTTCTCCCTAATTTTGAAGTGTTTACGCAAAATAATGAACGATAAAGCCGTAGGTATAATGGTAGTACCATATTGGCCAAGCCAACCATGGTATCCATTGTATGTGTCATTATGCCGCATCGGAATGTTATTTCTGGAGCCCGGATCTGAACTTCTATTATCACCTTTTAGGACTCCACACCCGCTGTGGAAACGGCTTACCCTGGTGTCTTCAGTATTATCAAGCGGGCATTCTCAAGACAACCATTACCCATAAAGACTTTAGAAAAATATGATTTCATCTCTAGCTCCAAGTTCTCTTAAACAGTACAATTGCGCTTATAAAAAGTGGTGGGAGTTTTGTAGAACACATAACTTAGATCTCTGTTGCTTAAATATAGCTAAAATATAAGATATTCTAACTGAACAATATGAATTCGGGTCGAACTACACGACCATAAACACTACGCGCTCCGCTCTCTCGGTCATTCTGGGCAAACAGTTTTCACAGGATGACTGAGTTCTCCGATTTATTAAAGGAGTTTACAAACAAGGTCTTGTCCTACCTTTTTTTCCCAGATACAAATCAACCTGGGACCCGAATAAGTTCAAGTTCTAAATTATATTTCAAAATTCTACCCGAATGAAAGTCAACCTCTTGAGACCCTTGGCAAAAAACTAGTAACTCTGCTCGCGTTTTTGATGCACAACATACCCAGACGATCATTAATTGAACTATCAGACATAAAGACATTATAGACAAAATAGTATTTCTATAACCAACTTAACCAAAACCTCTGCACCAAATCGTACAATTTCTCCTTTAAATATTAAATTATACCTTTCTTTCACCCAAGAATAGAAATATGTACGACTTCGACTATAGTACCGTACATAAATGCCACTAAGGATTATAGGAAATTTCCGCAAACTAAAAAACTGGTTCTTACCAAAAACAAGCCCTATCACAATGCTAGCTCTTTCACCATAGGAAGATAGATTTAAAGCATCCTTGCGGACAGTGGCGTGGATACAGACGTGTTCAGCGCACATAGCATCTACGTCTGCGGCTAAGAGGAAAGGGGCTTCCATTGACATAATTAAACGAACAGCCGGTCCGGCAATTCACTGACTTTTGCCAAATTCTATAACCGCCCCGTAGCGAGTTTGGATCGACACTGGATTTGCTGGCGGTTATTATGTGAATTAAAATACTACAATAATGTTTATTGTTAACTAGTGCTGATTAGTATTGATTATTATCCTATTAATAAATCACTATGAGAAGTTAAAACGGAATATCATTTACTTATTTCGTTGCGCTAAACATCTACATAGTTATTATAAATCTCGAGGATGTAACGTCGTAAGTATAATTAATGGTTAAACAAACTTACCTGAAGTGAAGTTTGACCGTAATTATACAAGACGTTACATCCGAAGGGATTTATAGACCCTCCCAACCCTATAGGTCTAGCCGACCAAACCCTCCTAGGAACGAAATAAGCAAATAAAAGGTTCTCTAAAATAAATGAGGTGCGCGCGAGCCGACCGCCATGAAGTGTCATCGGCAGATGGCGCTATGTTTTTTTTAAATCTATAGCTATCTATAGCTCATCTATAAATTTTGTGTGATGCCTAGTACATTCAGAAGTGAAACTACATAGTTATTATAAATCCCTTTGGATGTAACGTCTTGTATAATTACGGTCAAACTTCACTTCAGGTAAGTTTGTTTAACCATTAATTATACTTTTATACAAAACAACTTCGCCCGCGCCAAAAATCGGATTTTCCATACAAACTTTCATCCGCCATTTTACCCTCTGATGATTTTATATCGCAACAAAAAGTAGTCTATGGCCTTGCCAGGGTCTCAAACTATCTCTGTACCAAATTTTATATTTAAGTCCAGTAGTTTCGGAGCCTATTCAATACAAACGAACAAAAAAACAATCACATCTTTCCTCTTTATTATATTAGTGTAGATAACAGCGAATATAACATTTATAACCGAACGACTACAAAACGACAAAATATTTTTTTAATAAGGCCAACTTTTTTCTGAACAGGTGTTCTAATGTGTTCTAAATAGGATCTCTAAGTTAAGAAAATATTCCGTTCTCAATTGAAATTCTATTTTTGAGGCTAATTACATTAATTAAAAATCAAGAAAATGTCGAGTCCTTCTCTTTTTCCTTAAATTAGAAAAGAACAATCTTTTTCTCCAAAATTGTTCTCAATCATTGAGTCATCTACCCCGATACAGTTTTGTCAAACAATTAAACGAAAAGATAAGGTCCTTTGTAATGGTAATAGACCCAATTATTATTTTCCTGAAACACTTCAAAGGCTGAAAAGCCATTTTGCCGGTCAGAAATGGGTTCTGTCGTTTTTAGTAATTTTCGAAGGGTGAATATTTTTTTTGCGATTTTAGCCATTCAATAAGATTTTTCATATTCCACCAAAAACTGTGATCTGGTTAAATCTGTTGGTTAAAAAAACATGTTTTTGGGATAATCCAAAAATCACCTAATCTATATCCAATTATGAATATTGTCCCAAATGGACCTAGATTGTGTTTTACGAAAGACCGCGGTCCTTTCCAATTTTTGTCATCTGTCCCTTTGAAGACGAGCGGACCTGACATTTTGTCCGGAGATGTAGGTTCTCATGCAAACTTTTGGTAAATATGTAATGAGATTTGTATGCTGATTTTATAAATGCCCTTCGTAATATTAAATATCTAACAAATGTGCTTCTAAAAAATACACCAACGCAATGTTGGAAATGTTGATGAATAAATCTTTGCCACAGACATTTCAGTAGCATTCTCCAACACAATACAAGCTAAATTAAGAAGAGACTTCATGGAAATTAGTCTTTCATATGATATGAGGAGTCCAACGTTCCATTATTGTACTCAGTGAGATAAGGCAATATGCTGGTCTTTGCCGGCATGACTGACTTAAAATGTAGCTAGTTTAAAATGAAACGCAGAGTTGTCTTTGAATGTGTCAAAATCATAGTCCTTATCATTAGGTACTTTGCAGACACTGGCGTACGTAGTAACTATTACTCGTATATAATATGTGACACTGGATAACTGGCTAATCCTCGTTTCTAAATACTAATATAAAATTAACGCTTTACGGCAAATCATACTTATATTTTAATTACGGGTTTAACTTTCACTATCCTAATCAATAAAATTAATAAGAGCATGTTTACAAGATTAAGATAAGATTCGTTAAAATCGCTATGAAAACTTTATTGTCGCATTGTTGCTTTTCCTTTTTTTTGCTTGAAATATCAACAGTAGATAAATGATAAATTGTTTCAACAAACACACCAATTACTTAGCCCCAAACTAAGCGTGAGCTTGTGCTATGGTGACTAGGATAACTGATAGAAATACTTAAATACATATAAACATCCATGACTTAGGTACAAATGCTCGTGCTCATCACACAAACATTTGCCCCTTGCGTGATTCGAACCCGCAACCGCCTACAAGTACACGTCGCTAGCAAGAGATTCTCATAAAATCAGTGCGGGAATATGTGAAATTTTAAAGAGACAACTTTACCTCGCTGTCTAAGGACTGCTTATTCTACCGACCTTGTGTACTCAGTATTCCCAAGTCGTTTTACTTTTAATAAAGGTTCGTTTGAAGCTAGAAGCGCAGCTGTAAATCGTAAAATCACAAAATTCAAGCACTGTTGTGGAGCATATTTATTCTACCTTGAATTCTCTCATTTTTACAATCCCATGTGTAAAGGCCTTTGGCTGGATTTACTGAACTGCGAAAATATAATACTGCGGCGAGGCATAGTGCTAAAAATGAACTGAGACTTTACGGGAATTCCAGGTACGAAAAACAACGTATTTTACCGGCAAATTAGATCAACATATTTTGGAGGCTTGACATATTCGATAGCAATATTATTATCAATGCCAAGGTCTGTCTGTTAGGTGTTCACCATCAAACCGCTGAAGGCTAAATATGAAATTTAGTGAGACCCTGGATTTTAGAAACTTGCATTCATTATCCCAATTCTGAAACTAAATCTTTTGTTTGTAACAAAGGGAATCTTAATGGGCACCCACTTAACTGCTCCAAAATTTAGGCCTATTCAGATCTAAGCAGGACCCAAAGAGTAAAATTCTTCGTCACTTTTGAGTTAAAAATCTTGAATTTAGTACTTAAAACGTTTTCAATAATTTATAAACACTATATGGATATTACAAATTGTTGACATTTGTCTATTGGCAATTAAAACCGTTTCTGCTATACTTACAATAGAACTAACTAAAATGACTCAACTATGCTTTACAATAGTCCCTTTAAAAAGCCTTTGTGCACTCGAACAATTAAAACGAAAAATAGTGGCATAAATGTTACGCGCGAACTTATTTGGGCACAATAAATGTTTCATTCGACAGGAAACCATATTTACCACACGGTTCAACCACAGAGCAGTACATAGGTTTAATGATCACTGTACAGCTGTAGTGCCACTAGGGCGCTACAAAAAGATATTTTAAACTGTGGCTCTCGTTTCAGAGGAGAGCCTCAGGGCATTCTTTTAGAGCCTTGTTTGTTATTATGCAGCGGGTTTCCGTGGTAGTTTTAAGTGCTTCTTTTGACAGCAATTAATGCCTCTGAATAATGAAATAAGGATTGGAAAAAATATTTTTTCTCGTAGACTTTGTGAGTTTATTCAATATCCCTTTATACTAACGTAGTTCTTAGTATCCTTGCAATTAGAACATTGTACTTTTCTGACTATTTCTACTAAAGTTGACCTTTGTAGTAGGTAAACAACAATATAATAATTATATATAATACCTATATGATATCTAAAACATTATTCAGGTTATATTCGAAGCGAGAACGCTTAATTTAACACATTTCATATTTCGTCTTTGGGTGCTGAACCGTTAAGAAATTGAAAAAAAACGAAATCCTTCTAAGATTTTTGTGTTAAATTTGAAGTGGATTATCGTGTCAGGAATGACGAGTGTAAGCAGGTTCTTTTACCACATTGGGAGCTGAATTCGTTTTTTTTTATATTTTAATGGAAAAAATAGAAAAGCCGATTGAATTTTTATTGAAATTTCCATCATCTTATATTTTTTAATCATGTACTAATGATTATGAATTTCGTATCATTAAAGATGAGTTTGTTGTGCCTAAAGTAGTTTAAATATTCTTGATCTCATACCTTATAATGTTGAGTAATACTTATCGAGGTAAAAGGTACTTCAGCCGATTAACCCTAGGTATTTCAATTACATATTGGTGGAGGTTAATAGGCATATAGTCGTATTTGCTACCAACGGATAGGGTTTTTTCTACTAACGACTCTCATAAAAAAGTAGTTAAAGAGGCATCAGGCCCTCCTCCACCCTATTGCCAACGCGACTGTCCTCAATTGTAAATCATTATATTGAGCCTGTTCAGCGCAACAGAAAATTTTACGTCCAAAAATAGTATATTATAAATAACGATATTACATAAAATTAATAATTTAAGCGTTCGCATTATGCTCCGAACCGTAAAATCCGTGCCATAATGAAGGTTGTAAAGGGTAACATTATAATAGCCTGGAGCTATATTATTGAATCGTTCGTATGACATTGTGCTGTCGCTTCTTCACAGTCACATTCGTCTCTGAATTCGAATTCGCATAATGACGCTAATTTTTTATATTTTTCTTCGTTCGTCTCAAGCGCTGCCAGAGTGTTATAAGAAATGGTAGATTTGATAGTTTTTATAAAACGAGTGACGCAATGACGTTTTTTCTATCGCTCACTTCACCGCTAACCTGTTATGAGTGTTACTTGTTGTAGATGAGCTATTCAAAAACACGGAATTTTGATGTTGAACTAAAATTAGTAGAAGTCGAGCCCTCGACTCGAAGCGAGTGGATCAAAAATAGAGCTCCTGAATATAATTTACACGCTAGCGATAATGTTGAATGCGGTTAAAATCTGTACCCAGTGTAGGGTTAACTCAATTAATTGTGGAGTAAGGAGTGACAACGTAATCTGTGGTTTACCTGTCTTTGCTTACAGAATTCAGCAGTAATTTAGCTATTGTAATATTACTGATGTTAGAAATACCAAAAAAATTGGAAATAAGAGCTATAATATAATGCCCAAGGTGGCAAGCTTATGTTCTTTCGCTAATAAAAAAAGAAGAAGAAGATATAGTATAATAATAATAAACCTAACAGAAACACACTAGACAAAGATCGTGGAATTAGATTATAATATACTTATTATAATAAACTTTGTATTTGAGCATAATCCTTGTGCTTTTTTCTTAAACGGCCTGACACCAAGTATTAATACAATTGTGAATGCTTTCCTAGTTTGTATTTCCGAAAACATTTATTACAGTACGTTCGCATGTTACTTATTTTCATCCATCAGTTTACTATAACTATCGAGTTCGTCAACTTCATAAAATAATCCATCTTTTGCGAGATTCATAGTGTTATTCGACGTCAATGTCCGCAAGCCCGCTGGGTCGTCATAAATTTGATATTGGTAGCCTCTCGTAAAGAATAATTAAAGGATTAAGTGTGGGAGGATGAGGGCGTCTACATTATTGCAATAACACATTCTACACTTTGTAGTATAAGTTTTTGGTCTGTGATCTTCATTTGCATTAAAATTCTTGAAGATTTCTGCTGCTATAAATTACTCTTTGTGGTTTTCTTTATTTTTGAGTTTGTTGAATTCATTCTCGTGTGGGAAATAAATATCTGTTCAAAAGATAATAAACGTTTTATCGACTAAGGTTACCCGCGACTTCGTCTGCGTAGATATAATGATACAATTTATGACTTATAAGTACTCTTATCGGCCGTCCAGTAATCATGATTTCTTAATAATACTACATCATATTGTAAAGAGAGGTCATATTGTAAAGATAGGTAATGCTATATCTCTGGCTTAACTTTTTCTTTGAGAATACACCTTTACGCATTAAAATTAATTCAGCAAAATTTTACTTTTTTATGAAACGAACATATTATAACCAACTACGACTAATAAAAAAATACTACAGACAAACATCTCAAAAACTATAGTTTTCTACTATACTGACTTAAATGCTCACCTAAAACTGGGGAATAATTATTTTTAAAAACAATTTACAAAATACGACTTTCTACAATTGTATTACATGTATGTAAAGACTAGCGGTTGCCCGCAACCTGGTTTGCACAAATATCAAATTTCTCATGGAAATTTTCATCCACGTTTTTTTTACAGGTTGGAGTTCCAAAAATACTGAAATACGTAATCTTTAATTTCAAATCAAATAGCTAGATACTATTTTTTATCGATTAAGCTTCAAAACCGACGGAGTGTCATACACTTACCCCTTTTTTACCCACACAAGAGATACATTTACGAAAAGATGTATTTGCTGGTTCCATATACTATTTAAAGTTATATTTATGACGTACCAGCTTTATACGAAGTATGTAGCTGTAATGAGAAGCAATCTTTAATAATATGAATTGAATTTGAGCTACGAAAATACAACACGCCAAAAATAAGTACCGATACACAACTCTAATTACGGTTGCCGCTTCATAATTCCTCCCGTATTGGTTGAGAGGCATCGTAAATTTCATCGGAGAAATTGAACGTCAGGGTGGGAATCTTGTAACATCATTAATGAGTTATAATAAAACCTCTCACGTTTTGGCCTTGTTCAGTCCACGATACCACGATGGCAACAAACACGAAAAACAGGTATTATCTTTTTCATACTAATATTATAATGTGAATGTGTCTATCTGTTTGTCTGTTTCCTTTTTTTGTTTAAACCGATTTCGATGAAATTTGGTATAGAGATATTTAAGACCGTAAACAATATTAAAAGGGTGATTTGGGGATAGAATTTTTGAAAATCAGACACACTGTGGGCATGCATCAGCTTAATACAATTTCAGTTCGTTGAAAAGTTGTCTTAGTTACGTGAATAGGCCCACTGATATGCTTGATAATATTTCTTGATCATATTTTACTTGCTCTGTAAGTATAGTATAAACATTTTACAAAAGCGATTTATTTGATAAGTTGATTTTTTAAACGACATAATTATGGGATATGAATGATTGAATGGTAAAGAATATTTAAAAATAACATATGGATCATTCACATGTTCCAAATACTTAAATATTAATCTGAAAATAAATTATGCTCGGAAATAATGAAATTCGGGGCTTCTATCGAACCAAAACCGCTTACTCATATTACTGTTATTGATATTATTACTAAAGATGTATTTATGGGCGTGTTGTTTTAACTAGGGGCCTTTAAGTTAACACAAATTAAAAATACCTTTCACTTTATTGCATAGATAAAAAATATAGAGTTCAAATAATAAATTATCTAGATTTCTAGAATATATTGTCATAAGAATTAGTTGCACTTCTGTGAGATATACTCAAAATAAGTATATAAAGCCAGTTAAATTAATATTATTTAAGCGTTGATTGACTCAAAGCCGAAAGGTTTATGCAGCAGCAAAGCCACTTTGCCAGTCGCATCCAATGAAGCGGAATGTTTGCTGGAACTACCGCATCTTTGAAAGCCGCAACAGTGCGCAGGCACACTGCACCAAAGATATGTCGACTGCATTAATTGGTGAAGCAATTAGTTTTGAAGGAGGTTCCACGCCTTTGTGATAATAGACCGAGGCATTGTTCTCAAACAAAGAACGTCTTGAAGATTCAGGTGCTTGAAGAGCTCTGACATTGCGGACATTGAATTTTGCTGCTACGTAACGACGCTGGTGCAAGGTCATTGGTTGAAGTTTTTTATGTCTTGGCAGACCTTAGTTTTTATCATTTTTTAACAATCACATTGTTCTTTCTTATTTTTATATAAGTTTAAATAAGAAATCAAAAATTAGCACACGGGTAGGATTTGAACTCACGACTTTGGCTACATCTATGCTTTAGCTAACCGAGCCAACGCTCTTGCCAACTAAGCTACCGTGCAGTCTATGCACCCATGCAAAATTCTGGTTCTTGTTCTTTTTTTAATACGTCACTGCGTGACGTCAGCGACCATAGTTTACGATCTAGAACTTTCAGAATGGTTTTGCCACCGAAACTTATTGATTCCTCAAACTGCCTTAATTGATTTATCTGCATCATTTTGGTGCATAGCATTTGGTATGGTAATAGAAATGAATTTGCAACACTTATTATTAATAAATTGTCCATCGCTTTAACACTTGTACAAATATTAAACGGCTAATTTGGAATTAACGAAAGATAGGGGACATGACATAATGTAGTAACACATTCCAAATTCGCCGTCTTATATGTATTCTATGTTATGTTATAGCAGTGTCAAGATCAATAGAGTAAGGGAATCAATAGGGGAAATGTATTAGCTGATTTTCTGCCAACTGTAGTTTACATTACATTATTAGGTCACTGATAAAAGGACCTGGTAAAATAGCAACAAGGGCAGTACATTTAAAAGGCACTACGTTTAATACCCTCGTAAAAAAAATATTTTAATAATTCAAACTGCTTTACGAATCACATAAAAATCATTTTGCCACAATAGAGTGCCATTAAATATGCTAAAGAAGTTAAATCTGAATAAGGCGAATCTCTCCGGACCTAATTTGACACACTTATTTCCGCCCTTTTTATTTCTGACTCGAAATAAATGCCTGAACAATGACTGAAGTAATTTTTTTCTTGTTTATATTCTTATAAAAACATATGAAGTAGTATATAACAAAAGAACACACATCAATTAACTTTTCAAAAAAAATACGCGTTTTTATACTTACGTCATAGATGTATCGCATGTTTTATTATTATGAAACGTTGGTTTTTTGATTTTGAAATATGTCTATTAATAAAAGTTGTTGTAAATTCGCTTTTAAATACGTTCTTAGAGGATTAGAAATACGTATCAAAACACATTTTATAATTATTAGAACAGTGTGAAGTGTTTAGTGATAATAATAATAACTTATCAATAGTGTTAATTTGTAAACAAGTTTAAACTACATTATAGCAGCAAATTTTATTGTATATAATAGAAATTACATGGCATATACCTTACCCATTTAAGCTTTTAAACAGCCAGCTATTTCGTACTTGGGATAAAGTAAATCATATTTTTTTAGTAAAACTGAGTACATATTCGAAACACAAAATGTTTCCTTTTTTCGATGTTACAACAGGATGAAATAAATATTCACCGTAATAAAATCTTCCGCCTAAAAAAGGTCGAAGTATTAATTTTCACGGAATATGAACCCTGTAACAAAAATATAAAACGGCGTGTTAAATAATGGCTAAGTTTAAAGTTTTACACTAAATAGCGAAGTAATACTAAGTAAATTACCTTTTTTATATGGCAATCTGAAGATTTAAACTCCTGTCTTATGATTTTTGCAAACAAGAAGTGATGATATAGGTCCGTAATTTTGTACTTCCACAGTAAATTTTTATTGATTCCGTCTATCTTATGGACAGTTATTTTGAGCTGCAAAAATGTTTAGTACTGATTGGTAGTACTTTACACCTTCGCTACAAAGTACGAACGTGACGTACTATAAATAATAAATAAATAAATAAATTGTTCCAACAATCACACCAATTACCTAGTCCCAAGCTAAGCATGAGCTTGTGCTATGGCGACTAGGATAACGGATAAACATACTTATATACGGTTATAAACATCCATGACTTAGGTACAAATGCTCGTGCTCATCACACAAACATTTGCCCCTTGCGGGATTCGAACCCGCAACCGCTGGTTTTGTAGTCCTGGGTGCGAACCACTACACCAAGACGGTCGACGGTACTATCTTAAACAAAAGCACCGGAAGGCGGTAAAGTTAAAACGCTTATTTCATATACGGGCATTTTCTTTTTAACTGCTAACCTACTTTAAAAATGACATAAATAAAATATTTTAATATTTCTGGTAATTCTTGGTTTATTTGTAAGAAGAATTTAATATATTTTCCTATAAATGTATTTCTTTTACATTATACACATCTGCAAACTTTGGAAACAGGTGTATATTCATGGAAACAACAAATTAATCATTTTTTTTAAATATACTGTCGTCCGACTGTACACATCTGCAAACTTTGGAAACAGGTGTATATTCATGGAAACAACAAATTAATCCTTTTTTTTTAATATACTGTCGTCCGACTGTACAAACTTTAGGAGCTTATACTACACTTAATTTTAAGGATAAAACTATAATACATGCAGGGTCAAAACCTAGTCCAATGCAAACGGCAGCAATTTTTGATTGCAACAGAGTGCACGTATAGATACCTAACTGTATGTATATATGTACTGTACCCACATCAAAAAAAGTTTACGATCACTTTGAAAAAGTCAAAATCTTTTTTATTACGGTAGATTATGTTATGATTTCTTCTTCTTTTAAAATTCTTTATTTAAAAATATACAATTAGGATACAAAATAATAAAACAGTTCAATTGTTTTTCCATATAAAAAGGCTTTCAGTAATAGCTTACGCTCACTCAGAAATCTGATTTAGTCAATTTTAAATACTTTTTCGCAAAAAGTTGTGATTGAAAAAATGCCAAGAGTATTATCAGAAGTTTTACGAGCAAGAATAGTAACTTTGAGGGAAGAAGGATACAGCACGAGAGATATAGCACGCAGACTTGCTATATCTCAATCCTGTGTCGTGACTACGTTGCAGAGGTACCACGGGATGGGTAATTTAGCTGCCCGAGCCCGCAGTGGTTGCCCAATTGTTTTGACTGCTGCCCAAAAGCGCTATATTAGATTGTTGGCAGCCCGTGACCCAATAATCAACGCTACTAAAATAAAAGCAGAAGTTAAGGCCGCCTCTGGGCTTGAAGTTAGCACTTAGACCATTCGGAATTGCTTGCACCAGGCTGGATTACGAGCACGGAGGTCTTGGCGAGCACCTTTGAATTCCCGGAAACGTCAACGACAGAGATTGGAGTGGGCTAGGCTTCGGCAGAACGAAGAAGATGAAGAAGAAAACATTTGGCAAAACTGTCTCTTCGTTGACAAATCGCGAATCAGTACTCATCCAGATAACCGACGTGTCCGTGCCTGGAAAAGACCAGGAGACCGTGAAAGGCAAAGAACTGCCACAGGAACAGTTCAACTAGACGGGAAATCGGTGTCCTTTTGGGGTGGTATTATAATTGGAGCTGGAACACCTTTGATCCCGTATCGAGGCTTCATGACAGCAGACATATATAAAGCAGTTGCTATTGATGGAATTGTCAGACCATTCCGAGTAAACCATGGACACCAATTTGTACTGATCGACGATAATGCGCCCGCACATCGAGCTCAACGAGTCCATGCTGCTCTCCGAGAATAACCTGTTTGAAACCGTCAGCCACATCCCCAGACAGTGCCAGAGCTCAGGGAAGCCGCTATTCAAGAATGGGACAGGTTACCCCAAGAAATGCTGTATAACTTGATCCTCAGCATGCCCAGGAGGATCACCTTATTTGTTCAAGCCAGGGGAGCAGTTTTATTATATTGAATAAAAACATTTTATTTATAAATTGTCGTTTAAGTTTGGTTAAACAGTATTTTCCTTTATATCAAATTCCTCTTACAATTACATTATGGTTAATTACTCAATTTTTCTTATTAAAAAATTAAAATTAGTTTCATTTCTTAATTTTAAACAGGGTTCCTCTATTTAAAGAAAACACACAACAAAACATTTTTCTTAATAAAGTTAAATTTAAAGAATTATATCAGTATATGCTAGTGATCTCAAACTTTTTTTGATGTCTGTATGTACAAGTGTATAGCTAAATTGTTAACATGATTTCAACCAGTTACCAATATAATATTGCAAAATTAAAAATGTTGGGTTTTTAAAAGTATTTTTTTCTATTTTTATTAATAAAAAGTTTTACTTACATACTTTTCTTATTAATCTAATAAAATATAGATATTTTTTGTTTTTATTTTATTTTTATTATAAAATTAGCTACTAAAGTATATATAGTCATCCCCCAGACTCACTGCTTATCCTTCTGGATACGTGCGTTTGGAATCCGAGATACTTATTTTAAAGAAGATGATAGATATAAGAAGTATAATGTAACAAACTGTAATTACAATTTATAAAAATAAACTAACTTCTTGTATGATGACATCCTTTGAAAAAAATAGATTCAGGGCAAGCGAATACGTATTATTATACTTTTTTAAAGTAGCTGATACGTCTGAGAGGTTCATGGTTTTGGTTCCACGGCATAAGGTGAAATTTTTCTATTCTTCTTCATAATCTCCCTAAAATACATTTTTGGTTAATAATACCACCTTAGACTCCTTAACAATCAACGTTAAACTAACAATAAATGACTTGAAATGAAGGCAGAGAGCTAAATAAGAAACAAAAACATATTTTCATGTCATGAAATACCATAATTGTACAAAAATCGTTATTTAACCAAAAATCTGTCAATCATAGATCATTCTTTATTATTTAACTCTCTATCCTAAAATTTTACTGATTTATACGATAATCAACCTTATAAATAAAGGTTTTTTTTCTTAATTCTACATAATAGAATTAAAAAAATATATTTTAGAAACTAGTCATTTTCACCTTCAGGCAGTAGCTTAAGACTATATTGCTTTTAAATCGCAATAGTTTTACTTAGCTTATAATAGAGCAATAAAATGACTATAAAATGGACTTTCGGAAAGCATTAAAAACGTTTAGAATAATGCAAAAATGACAATTCATGTCTCAGCTTTGGAATTGAAATCGTTTCTCCGATAGCTTTCAAATTAGGAGCAGATATACGGGTTACACTAAGTATGCATTTAACTGTAGATGCTTTTTACTTACAAATGTATTAGAACTCTTAGATGTAGCTGCACAGATAGTTTCTGAGAATAACAATGAAAACAATATAATTAAAATTGTATTAAACATAAAGTAGAATCTCTTTAACATTTTGACTATTTAGTAACATACACTCCAGATACTATTTAGCTTATAGACTAATCGCTGATTGGACTATGTGTAGTCATACTGTGATTCAAATAGCAGCAAATATCATCATTTAAACATTGTTTGTGTATTAAAGATACAAGGTCACGTATAGGTTGTTTATTTTTTGGTTATTTATTAATTAACAATGCATCATCGTTTGTCATATGTGTTTCTTGTTTTAAAGACTTCTTGTTGTTTAAATTTAATCAGGCAATGTAAACGGACCTAGACTAGAAGAAATGTTCGTTATGAAAGCAGTACCTAATTAACAATTTGAAAATTATATTAATTGACTTGGAATTATTCCTCTTCTTTTAGTTTTAAGATATAAAAGTGCGTTTTTTATTGATAGTGGACACACACTATTCCGTCAAAGTCACGTGAGAAGCATTTGAATTAGGATTTGTAAAAATCTAAGCGGACGTATGTATACACATACAATGAACAAAGACAACACAGTAAATATACATACATGTTATATAAATACAATATAAAGACTTATATTTACAGTTTATACAGGGGGTAGGGTTGGAAGAGGGAAATAAGATAGTACAGGGGAAGAGTCACACATTTTTATTTTTTGAATTTGTAACACTGAATAAATTAGGAAAGTGATTTCATAACTGAGGAGTTTAAACAATAATGGACATGGTAGTAGGACGAAGAATTTTTTAAGGCAGATAATCAAATAGGGAAGAACCAAGGACAATTGAAAAGGATGTGGTTTATTGATTATGGAATGGTAAACATTTTTTTATTAAATTCGTCAATACAAATCATCGCCCAAATGTAAAGTTACACACAGCGACGAGTATTTTGAAAATCAATTTTCTCTTTTAAATAAAAAAACTTTTAGGGTCAGCGGACCCTCTAGGGTGATAATGATGTCGCGCGGGCGACGCAAGAGGAGAGTAAGGGCCGCGGGATTCGCGTGCGCTGGCAGCCCAATAGATTTGTGAAAACCTGAAATCAGTCATCTTTCGGAACGATCGCGCGCGCTCGTGGCTTGCGTCCCCTTAACGTCACTCTTTTTCAAAATAATTTGTGTTTTTTTTACGCAACCGTTATACATGTATCAGCCTAATAAAAAAATATATTTTCATCTAAAGTCTAACTTCCTGTTTCCTATTTAATGTGCCAAAATAGACAGCTTTGTAGGTAAACGTATGTAAACGAGGAGTAGTTATTATCATTAAAAACCCATCAAAACTCGATTATTTATGATAAAAATATAAACAGTACGAGTCCAAATTATTTCTATAAGAACGTCTCTAACAATAGAATTATAGCAAAATGATCCGTACATTTAGCAAACTTGTTGTTGATTTTTTATTGTTTGCTTCATTACTTCTTTCTGGAACAATTAGTGAAAATATAGCAAATATTGCAAATATACCAAAAACCGCTAATAATTATGTAAGTATCGCCGGTATACTATATTCGAACAGTTTTTAAAAAAAACGGCTCTCAATTCAATTTAGTTTATCTATTTTATAGCTGAAAAATACTTAGGCTAATTCGGCTTTATATATTTTCGTCGCATTTCACGTTGTAAGACATAAATAGAATAAAAAGTGGTCGCGTAAAAAATGTCGAATAAAAATATTTTTTCAGGGGGAATACACGCCAGAATGGTTAAATTTAACACTGTGTCGAGGACCTAAGGCTAAAAATCTCACCGATGTGGCAGCTGCAATGGTTACGCCTGGAGACGGCAGTTATGGCCTATCGCTAAACCTTACTGTCCGTAAAGACTTTACGTTACATGAAGTAAGTATTGCATTAACACAGTCTTAGACGTCTGCATAAACATGATGACTTACTTGTTGATCACTTACTTACTTGCGCACGTACGGTACAGCTAATCTAAATTTGTTAGGTAATCTGAGTTATAAGCCCACTTGCGCCAGTCTGGATTAACTAATCTAGACTGGCGCAATTGGGCCTTCCAGATTAGCTAATCCACACATGTGCAATTGGACTTCCAACTACATAATAGGTCCTGAAAAAGTCCAGAATAGCCAATTCGGACGTGCACAAGTAGGCCATATACGCTCTAGATTACCTCAACAACGAATGTCCGGTGTCTCGTTATAATTACAGTTTACAGTTTTGATTTAAGGTTAAAACACAAGTTTATAGAATAGATGGGACGAAAAAGAAAAGTTTATGGAGTTACAAAGTCACTGACCCATGCCGTAATATATTTATATTTGCCGAGGTTGCAAGACGGGAATTGGGCTCTGCTGATTGTCGTGTAAAACGGGTATATTTTTTATGTTTTAATTTTATTTAATTTTAATTTTATAATCCATAAAATACTTGACCAAAATTCATATTACGGTCTACTGCTAGACGCAAGCTTCTCCCAAGGTATCGTGTATCTTTTTCTCTGTTTCAGGGCTTCTATTCTATGAACTACAACTTTACTTTGTTAAATCAATTTTTCTTGGGCAAAAAATTCTATTATGGCACATACTTTCTTCATACATCAGTTATTGCGAAGCAAGGGAATGTCTGTTGCTTTGACCAAGTACAGTTAATTAAAAAGAAAACAAACACATTATCAAGAAAGAAAACTCCGTCATCATCAGTCGATCCTTAGAAATAGACATTTCTAATGGTTAATACAAAATACGTTTTATACGGGTTTTTCAATAGGAGCCGGGTATATTTGAATTACAATAAAAACACATTGAATGCTTACAAGTACATAGTATCATATTTATTTTCGAAGCCTTAATATTTACCCAACTGCGGAAGGAGGATTATGTTTTTCGAGAGTATATACCTATGTATACCTAGTGCCTAATGGAAAACCCTAGTTATACATTGCTGTCCAGTCCTAATGATTTGAGTTGACATACTCGTAATATCGTGCGCCGGCAGTTTTCAGCAGGCAGGCAGTACTGTAGTGTGTTATACCATATCAATCATTATATGAACCGATATGACGCTATTTAATATATTATGAAAAACTGGACCCAAGCAGCTTAAGTAATTGTCTCAACGTCCTACATGTTAACTGGACTAATGATAATAAATAAAATCTAATCAATTCTATGATATCTTTATTTTATTTCATACCTTTACCATTCCTATTTTATTATATTTAACAATAAAAGTAAGAAGTAGGCACTACAATTAAGTAACAAATTATTGTTAGCAGTTTAACAATTAAAAATTAATATTTTTATTAAAAGTAAAGTGTAATAATTTACACTTAACTTTTTCAAATTTATTTACCTTATAAACCAGACATAATTCACGAGAACATAAATGATAGCGACTAAAAACCACTGAGGTACCCATATAATTGTGTTATCGGAAGCTTTCAGTTTAAGAATAGACTTACGATAGGTACCTAATGTTATAAACATTGAAATTGAACTGAAATTATCCTTACGGACCGCAGCCGTTGGCGTCGACAGGCTGTTGTTTTGGTACTCGCCACCCGACTCAGGGTTGTACAAGTGATACTGATGGATACTTTAATTTTTCATGGAAAAACCCACAAGTCAATTTATTATTGCGATCCTAGCGAGCGAGTCGAAAAATTACCCACCTATCAGTAGTGTTAGCAATCGCGGTGTCAGCAGAGGTGCCGAGGCGCGGGCGCAACCGTCCTGTGCCGGGCAGAGCTGGCTGAGACTCCTTATGTGGAAGACGTGTGTGTGATACTTATGTAAATCGTGCTATTGGTGGATCAATTACACAAAGTATGGACGAATTCTATTTTCATTAATCATCGATATCCATTATCGATAACACAGCGGTGGGATATTTCCCAAAACAGACTTAAATCAAGTACCTACCAAAGTGAACTTAAGTGGCAGTGATACTCGCATGACAACGGATGGACTAAGAAAACATTAGTGACAATATTGGGCTCGTGATAAATCCGTGAAACGGAAGTGCTCAATTCGGAGTTGGTGGTCGCGTCGTGTTGATTATAAGATCACGGAAGAAGTGCAGCGCAGGTTGTGCTGGCTGATTCAGAAAGCCAAGAATACGGTAACCAACTGGATGAAAATAAGTGAACCTACAATGATGTGCAGCGCTTTGTTTGTTGCAAATACAGTGTTGGTCGGCGAGGAATTGTAAATAAAAGTTCACGGTGGACGCAGCAGCGTGTTTCTTCACGAATCAGTATTATGAATTATGCTCCTCGCATTGACGCTGGTTTTGTTCCAAGCAAGGAAGGTTGTTACGTAACGGAGTGGATTCACCCGATGGAAGATATAGCGGCTGCTTGTATTGTGAGCAAAAGAAGGAAGCTGTATCGTGTTCGTTTGCGTTGTTACGCAAACCCTAGAGTGAATGGCAGATTTATGTAGTATATCTAGGCGTCAAGTTGGTCGAGCGGCAGCAAATAGATTTCATGCTGGATAACGTAGCTGATAAAAATATAAGTATTGGAAGGTTGTGCATACGTATACATAAGCATACATAAAACGATAACGCAAATTTTTCACAGGTTGACGGGTTAGACGCGTAACCGTGCGTGCCCGGATGGATAACGCCATACCGCAAGCGTTGGAGTAACAATAACAAGTCTGGCAACGGAAATAAAAACAAAGACGGCTTGTTATAAGTACGAGAAATGCGGCTAGAAGATTTGAATGTAAATTGACGCCAAATACTACTACGCGTCAGGTTATCGCGAATAGGACAGCCGGAGCTTTGAGCTCCGCTAATGAAAACAAAGAACCAGCTTAATGAAAACATTGCCATGGGTTTGGGCACACTATTGACGAATGCTATAAGAAGCTAAAAACTGTCAACTTGTGCGCAAATAAGGTTACTTATTAGTGGGGCGAGATATATAACGAATCCTCGAATACCAAAAGTAACTAACTAAAAAAAGGGTTAAAATAAGTTATGAAGAACCTGGTTAGATTAAATACGTTAACGCAGCGGATACAACGACTAGTTGTGTGACATCAAAGCTGTTGCTATGTCTAACGGTGAACTCACAGATTTTGAGGATCTGTTATCTCAATCCCATAGTGGCATTGTGTATCTACTTCACTAAATGACATTGGTTGCTCACACGAACAACAGCTTTCGAGGAAACTTTTGAAGGATTAACCAGTTATTTATGAGCCCTCACTGATGACCTCAGATTGAACGAGAGATTGTGTAAGGTGAATTAGTAAAATGAGGTCGGCTGTATTTGAAGCGAGAAGAAAGTATCGTGTGATGCAGGCTTTGGCTGGAGGTTTAAGGAATAATAAACCGGTTCAATCTTAGATTTCACGAAAAGGTGACTCTAAAAACGATTATAGAAAGATGTAGGTACTAAAGTCGTACCCAAGGATGGCAGACATGCATTGAGTTTTATGAGTAACGGCAGAGAAGACATTAGACTCGTATGTGGAAAAGAATCGAATGGAAATTCGATTTGGTGTGAAGTCAAGTGAACGTCAGCAATAAAGAACATCTGGTGACATGGTGGTATTGGAAATAGCATCCTAGTTATACTGAAATGCAAGGCAGCAAAATATTACTAGACAGAAATACAAACAAATGTCACGAAAACTAAATAGTAACACCCGGTAGCTGTTCCGGACTTGACGGTGCGTTATACGAAGCATTGGCATAGTAACAAGTTCAAGTTCACTCGTCACAAACTGGCGGCGAAGAAACAAAGAGCCCTTGTTATTAGGTGCGGCGAGGCTGGATAGAAGATTTAATTGTAAGTTGAAACTTAGTTGGCTGGAGACGTCACATGATCACATGACTACTAGGCATAAGGAGATCGGGGCCCCTAACATAAACAATAGGTCGGTTCTATAAAAACATTACCATCGCTACGGTGGCTGACATACCGGTGAATGTTTGAAGACAAAGAAAAGCTCTAAATAAAGTTTAAATAAAACTGAAGACGATTATATGCGTGATTTGGTAATTGCAATTATTATGACGGTACAATGCAACTGTAAAGGAATGTCTGGCTTGGATGCTGGTGGATCGTTAATAATATTACGATTACGATTATGATATCGGTTGAGTACTTACTTGTGGATGCTGGTTGGTGTACATTGAGACCGTTTTGATAACGACATCGGCTGATAAAATACAAACAAGCAAAGCTTGGAAAGGTGCCGGCGGATAAACTGAAAACTGATCAACCTGGCAAAGCATGGCGTATATTGATCATTTATAATGAAAACTGGCGTTATGTTATCAGCAGAATTCAATCTGTGTGGAAATCGGAGTGAGTTTTTCCGGTTGAAAAACGATGCTACTATCGTGGAAGAGCGGAACCTACTGACAGGAAGTCGGTGTTGTTTTACTGCTAGAGCGGTGGCTGAAAGATTCCATGATTATCCGAAAAGCCAAAGAGCATTTTTGCTAATAGGCAGGCAGAGCGTCTCAATAGGAGGTGAACGCTATTTTCGGAGAGAATCCAAATTGGATTAGTAAGATGTTCAAATTGACACAGCAGTTAAAAATGATATTCTTTAGTCAATAAGCTATGGCAGAACACAAAATGAGTTAATGTTTGGCTACAAGTCAAGGATGCTGTGTGGTTGTGGAAAGCTTTCTCACGTAGGCTGGTGAGAGGAGTGCAAGACCCAAGTGGTCATACGTGCAATGACACGGATGCTACCTTAAAAGAAGTAGCGGCAGGGCCTAATGATCTACGTGTTTAAACACGGATGCTATCTCATAGATAGGAGCGGCAGGGCCTAAGAGCCGTACGTACGTGCATTAGCACGGGCTTTCTCACGTAGGTAGGTAAGATTAGCAGCTGAAAGTCATACGTGCATATGCACGGTTGCTATTAGGTGACGATCCAAAAGGCAGAGCATAGTCTTAAGTGCTAGTAAGTTAACTTGTAATGGTCGATTCTGGAGTAAGTTGGGCAAACCGAATGGCAGCACTCACGGAGTGAAAAGTGGAATTGGCTGGTAGAAATTTCTGGCTGAATTTAAAACTGGCTGACATAATTTTGATTGTTAAGATCAGGCCGTTGTAATTCTGATTGTTCGCATCATCAGGCTGTTTGACGTTCAGTTCAGGCTGTGGTAATTCTGACTATTAAATTAGGGTGTTGTGGTTCTCATTGCCTACGGTTGTTTTATTTCTGATTACTTAATCAGGCTGTTGTTATTCTGATGGGCTAAATCAGACTAATGTGTTTTTGATTAGTGACATCAGGCTGATATTATTTGTTTGGTAGATCAGTCAGGCTGTTGGCGATTCTGATTGCACAAATCAGGCTGTTATAAATTTGATTGTCTAGACCAGGTTGTTATGATTCTGATTTGTTAGATCAGGTTGTTGTTGGTTCTGATTGTCTAGATCAGGCTGTTCAGATTCTGATTGGTTAGATCAGGTAGTTATGATTCTGATTGACTAGATCAGGCTTGTGAAAGTCCGACTAAGAAGGTCGGGTGGTTATGATTCTGACTTGATTGGTCAGGTAGTTATGATTCTGACTTGATTGGTCAGGTTATTATAATTCTGACTTGATTGGTCAGGTAGTTATGATTCTGATTGGATAGGTTGACATGTTCTCCATCAGGCTGATATTATTCTGACTATGGAGGTCAGGTAGTTCTTCTGACTGGTTAGGTCAGGTAGTTCTGACTGGCTAGGTCAGGTTGTTGATTGTTGCTCTGACTATGGGTGTGTCAGACAAATCTGAGTAGTGCCATCAGGCGCGTACATTTTTGGCCAAAGAGGTCAGATTGACGTCACGAGTCTCTGGCTAATTAATATAGGCTGATATTTCTCTGGCTAAAAGTCAGGCAGGCTATGATTGCAAAATCAGGCTACAGTATTTCTGACAATAAAGTCAGGCTGGTGTTAGAGGATGGTAATCCCCTCTATCACGGTTGTTTAGTTCCAGGTATTCTGAAGCTTCGAGGACGAAGCTGGGGTCAGTATAGCCGTGTTAGCAATCGTGGTGTCAGCAGAGGTGCCGAGGCGCGGGCGCAACCGTCCTGTGCCGGGCAGAGCTAGCTGAGACTCCTTATGTGGAAGAGGTGTGTGTGATATCTGTGTAAATCGTGCTATTGGTGGATCAATTACATAAAGTATGGACGAATTCTATTTTCATTTATCATCGATATCCATTATCGATAACAGTAGCTACAGCGTAGCGTTTCGTGGTTTCGCGCGTGGACACGAGTGTCCCCATTCGTTGTGAATTTTTTTAGACATGTTGTGAAGAGGTTCATGTTTAAAAAACTTTGAAATTATTTCTATACTTTTTTTTAAATAAGCATAACTAATATTACCACTCCTGAGTCGGGGGGCGCTGACCAAAACAACTCCCTGTATAGTGTTAAGAAAACTAGAAAATATTATATTTTCCTTTTAATAAAGAAAGTATATGAATGAATCGCAAAATAATCCATAAGAATACTTCATCTATAAGCAAAAATAAGGAAGATAAGTATATCTATCTTATTTAAAAAAAATATGAATACGTTTAAAATACATAGCTTTTGTTAACTATTTATATTATAGTAACAATAAAAAATACAGCACGGTCAAATTATTAAAACTTCAAAAAATTGGCTTTACGTTTATTCCAATTTACGTCGCACCTTTTCTCTAATAAATGTTGAAAATTAGTAAATGTTTGCAACACACAACATTTCCTTCCTTAGTAGTAACAATGGAGTGAAGGAAATATTCACCATAGTAAAAAGATTTTCCAAATAGAAGATCGACTAGTTTACTCAAGTTGATTTTCAAAGCATAAAATCCCTGGAACAGACAATACATAAAATTTGTAAAAGTTGTGTTCATTTTAACAAGATGTAGTAAAATTAAAATCAATATTTTTTTAAATTGAATATACTGGATGTCTTTTCTTACCGTCAGGAAAATAATTGTGTGAGATAGGTAAATGATATAGGTGACGATGGCGTCATCAGTTTAAAAAAAAGAATTTATTTTTTGTAAATTACTACGCACCCAACTATCTAATTCTAAGTTAATTTTGACTATTATAACATTTAAAAAAGCATATTGGAAAAATAATATTAAAAATACGAAACTGACCAAAACTCAAACGCATACCCTACTCCGAACGCGCTAAACATCAATGAATCCGTCCAAATTTGTGACTGAAATTCGGGCGGATTCATTCATTCTTATCTTTTTTTTTAAACTGATGACGCCATCGTCACCTATATCATTCACCTATCTCACACAATTATTTTCCTGACGGTAAAAAAAGTCATCCAGTATATGAGAGAACGATTCCAGAAAAATTTTAATTTGGCAGTTGGTAGTGTTGTAAAACGCAACATTGAAGTTTGGATGCTTGCCGAAGATCTGCTTGTTTCTGAGGTCTTTGGACGGCGGTTTCTATTCATTTTTAATGGTTAATTAGTTGCCAAACCCTCGCATTTCCTCGGGAACCGGGTACCTTTATGATGTCTAATGCAGTGGAAGAGTGGGCAAGGCCCTTAAAAAGAAATGGTAATTAGAAATTCAGTACCTTTTTGATATGACAGTTGGTAGAGTTGAATTCTCTTCTAATTAGCTCAGCGCATACGTAATGACGACATGGTCGCGTGATTTTGTAGTTCCATAAAATGTTTTTCTTCGTCCCATCTATTTTATAGACTATCGTTTTGAACTAAAAAAAACATCTCTGGTATGAAGTATGTAGTAGGTCGATCGTTTAACTAGGTTGATTGAGATTTAGGCACATCACGATACGATATTTAACGGTTTGGATCAATGAGATATTTGCTGATTTGCGCAGCTGAACACTTGACCTTTATACGATATTAATATGGCATTGTTGAAAAGTTTCGGTTTAAAACAAATAAATAGGTCTCTATATGCCTCTCTTGTTGTACATGTTCTTATGGTACAGATAACGTAAAAGTCAATTTGACGCGCACGTTATTTTAGATTATGCTCAACAAGTGTTTTGGAAGACACATTAACTTTACATCATTTATCAGGGTACTACTTACTTCTTCCAAATAAATGTCCCTTAAAAGGTAACATTGTTGACGAAGACGTAAGTACCGTTGTCGTACCTTTTTTATAAAAGCCGATATTTCTGAGACGTTTTTAGCTTTAGGTCCACGACAAAGGGTAAAATTTGCGTATTCCGCTATGTAATCACCCTGAAATTGAGGTATTTTTATTTTATAATGTGTGTAAATAACCACCCCCCATCAATATAATACCGCTATGAATTTCTTATATTGAAATACGTAGGTATAATGAATATTGTAAGATAATGCCATTCTCACTTTAAAAACCACATAAAAACAAATATGCATGTTTATATGTGTTATTTCATCGTAGGTAATTGAATGTTGTGCACAGTAGTGATGTTACATAATTACTAACACATTAACTATAAGTGGAAACTTGTAAATGGCCTTATTCTTCTACTGTATTCAATTCCTAGCTGTAAGATTCCCGAAAACTGTTAAATAAATAAATAAATATTATGTGGGTATAAAACACATTAAAAAATGACGAGTTGTTCTTTAATTTAACGCACAAGGTCTTCAGAGCGTAAATATTTAGAGCTGGACAATTATTTTTTATTTAGTAGGGCCCAAAATATAAGGAGACATGTTCTGCCCCATATGGGCCATAATTGATTGATATTTTGACGTTCATAAGTGGCATTTTGTGTCATAAATTAAATAAAGAATTTTTGACTTTGACATTGACTTATGTACTTACATAATTGCTACTCTTTGACTTGCTTTCAACAAATAGTATTTGAGGCATTAGTAATAATGCAAAAACTAAAACTATGACAACCATTTGCGAGGTATGTTTACCGCGTTTAGAACATTAGGATTATGTTTCATGAAATGTAGAACGATTGTATTGCTAAATGTTTGATTGTATTATAATGAGTGACTATTTACAATAATGTCTATGTTCGTCTAATATACAGGGTGGCTTTTGGTTTTTCAAGATATTGTTGATGTGCTTAATTGTACATCTGTAAAATGAGAAATATTTTTTTTTGACAGTTTAATTTAATTATTTTCATTTATAGGCGAAAAAGATTTTAAGTAGCAAATTAAACACATTAATTAGGTAATTCTTTGAGTAGTACATAAAGGGACCAAGAATTTGCACACAATCTATGTTCGACGTACTAGAGCTGCTGATCCGCTTCGGTTACGTGCTTACGTTAGGTTGACGCCTATTCGACAGCGAGGCGATAAGCTGACGATCCCTTTCCGAGTTAATATGTGTGCTGTGCTATGACCCTTAAGGTTAAACAAAAATTGAAATATTTAAATTATTTATAAATTTAAATATTTATATGAAATATAAGTAGGATACAAAATCGTATACTCACGTCGATTAGATATAAATATAGTCCGACCGCTTATTCTAGACCTAGCTTGCAGGGTACTGGGATGCGGGGTAGACGAGAACGGGGGTCCTGAGCGGTGCGGGCGGCGGGCGCTTGTGATTTAATTGGGTGATATGAATATTGAATTAAGAAATTCAAAATTCGCATTATTTTCAATATTCAAACCACTCAATTAAATCCCTGTTCTCGTCTATCCCCTTGCATCCACCACCCTTGTACCCTGCAGGAGAGGTCTCAAATAGCTCTATAGAGCTACTAGAGCTGTCAGAAGGAATGAATGTACGTTGGAAGTTGTAAACGTATACTTGAGCTTACTAGTTCTTACTCCTAGAATACACACACAGACACACACATGATAATTTGAAATTAATTGCATAGGAAGATGGACGAGATCAGTCACACTCACACTTATAATATGTTTAGCTTTATAAAATGTAAGTCCAATGTTGGCTGTATGATTAGTATTTAAGCAACATGTAAAACTGTATTTTTGAGAGCTGTGGATTTTGTTGTAATAATAAACAAAAAGTGATTATGGAGGGTTGTCCTGCGAATATTTATAGAACAGCTAACAGTTTGCGTCTGACTGCTTGCCTCCCTACATATTTTAAATAGTAGTATTCCGACTGCCTCGTTGGTCTAGCGGTCAGCACGCTGGGAACGCTTTTCGGCTGAAACGTTGAATTGCAGTTTGCCGCTCACTCGAATTCATACACGCCGCTCAGACGCAAGGGCAAACAGTCAGCAGCTAACTGTGACCCTACCCTACGGGAACACAGCCAACGTATTTTCAGTAATAAATTCAAAGGAGAGTTTATAGGGTTGTGATGGATCTACCTACCTACTCGTAGTGGTCTACCACAACAATAGCAGCAGTTGTAGGTTGTTGTAGGAGGTACCGTCTAGTAGCTGCCACCCTCCCACGGTAGCCCGGCGCCAAGCAGCTTGCCGTTAGAGTGTCAGAACTTTCTGGGTGAGCTCGCTCTACTTTTGACTCTGACTCTGTCTACGCTACGTTTGGTTTAGTCTATAGTCGAGAGAAAACTCATTTCAAATAAAAAAATACAAAAAAGTGTTTATTTCTAAAAGTACCGTAATATTGTTTCTATTCAACATGCTATAAGGGTTACTTAAATTACCACACTAAAATTATCTATTTCTGTACTCAAAATTCAAAGAAAAAAGGATTATTTTTTTAGTTTTAATTCAGGCATTTCAGGAAGAGAAGATTTATGAGGTATGTTATGTTGATTTTCAAAGAATAAAATCCCTGTAAGAAAAAAATTACATTATTATATTATTTTACTAAAAATGATGCTATTTGACCTATGAACATCACCGTTGTCTTTGGCAGAAACGTAGTTTAAACTGGATGTTCACTGCTGCCATAAGTTCGAGTTATTTTATTAGGTGGGCACTTTCCTGCAGTCTTAATAGTAGTTGATGAAGTCTAGCCTATCTTTGTACTTAAGTACTAAGAGATAGGCTAAACTTCACCTAGAAGTAGTATTAAGTTTAAATAAGAAACCGTAAATTCGCACACGGGTAGGATTTGAACCAACGACCTTTGACTAACCGGGCTAACGCTCTTACCAACTGAGCTACCGTGCAGTCTATCCACCCGTGTGAAATTCTTGCGTGTTAAAAATATTGAAAACTAGGTACAGAAGCAGGCCTGTGTATCTTCCCGCGTAGGTAGCAAAAACGTACCTACGCGCGGCAACCCCTTGGTAAGGGGCAAAACAAGTTGGGTGTCGCTAGCCGGCAGCGACACGCACCCGCGTTTTATTCACCGGCGGTGGGCGACACTAGGTTGCTGGTTGGACGAGCGTGAATAAAGTCCTAGAAAGATGCGCTAGATGGCGTAAGTAGTTTCTTGTGGCAGTCAACCCTATCGCGTTGCGTGATATTACGTCACTGAATAAGTTAAGTGTATTATAAATCATATTCCAGAGTTATAAGAATGAAATTATCTTGCAATATATTTCTGGAGGTGTCTACACGAAAATGTGCTCGAGTCTGAGGCGAACTGAATTACACCATATCGTTGACAACATTGAGTAGATAGTTCTTTGAATTTCATTGCAAAGTCATACTTAGTACGGAGTACTAGTACTTATTCTGTGACAGAAGTAGTAAACTACTTTTGGCCTTACAATCTTTCACGTCTCCACTATCCGCAGTGTGCCCGCGTTGTGAAGTATGTGGCCATGGCTATTTTAATAGATGAGTGGCACCTATTGTTTTCTTCAATGGGATACGACCCTTACCTTCTTAAGATGACAGTCTGGAGCATTAAATCCCTGTTTTATTAGCAAAGCGGTTATGTAATGACGACATGGTCGGGTGATTTTATAGTTCCACATCAGGCTTTGCTTCAGCCCATCTATTTTGTAAGCCGTTGTTTTGATCTACAAAAGTTATACCCTTTTTTTAACACTAAGAAGTAATTATTCTTTATAAGATACTATAATATACGGTGACAATCAGTTTTATTATCTATTTTGTGATGCTGGTGATATACGAGTATTACGGCCGAACTCAGAGATGTCAATGTGTAAATTTATTCTTTGATTAAGTCTAGTTCTGTCACTTTCTTTGTCAATGAAATAGAAAAGGACTGCATGAAACTTAATGAAGCAAATACTTTAATTGACGTCTCTGAGTGCCATACGGCAGTAGGATCATGTTAGTGACATTATTAATTAGTAAAGACTAAACTAAAAACAATGACTAAAAATTATTGACTTGTTCTTTTGGTTAGGTTGACTTAAGAGGTCAAACGTTATGTATAATTGACATTATTTGCTATCCAAAAACAAACATTTTAATGCCTAAGAAAAAAAGTCAAACACAAGATAACCTTCTTGACATAATTTTGTATTTGACTTTTTAAGCAGTCATCAGAATTGGCTTTTTAAAAACAATAATACTTCGTAGTTGAAGTAGCCAGGGTATATTTAATTAAAAACTGACTACTCATACACTCATGATTAGCTTATTCTTTCATATCTTGTAGAATACTGAATACCACGTAAATTGAATTGACATGTTGTCACTATGCATAATTATGTAGGATCTTACCTATTATTAAAATGCTACTTACTTCTTGCACCATAATGTCTCTCAATAGGGTAATATTCTTATCGAGAACATAAGAGCCATATCATACATTTTTAAAGTCAATGATACTCGAGATACGTTTTTACTTTGTATTCGCCCTGAAAATATAAAACTAATAATAAACATTTTTAGTTCTTCATCGGATACCAATGTATATAGGCTACAAGTTAGAACCTTCAATATGTAAGAAAAAAATATATACGAGAACTCACATAATTTGTAACGTTAAATTCCCCTTCAATAAGTAATAATTGACACAGTAGAAATAATGTACATGATTAAAATATGACAGCCATTTCAGAAGCGTTTTAGCATGTTAAGTAGATGAGGACATTGTGTGTTTTGTTAAAATGTTTGTATCTAAACGTATGATTGAATTTTAATGAGACATCATCACAATTTTTATTTATGTTCAGTGTGATCTCTGATCTACGAGTATTATATAGGGTGAAAATTTGTTCTCAGTATATTGTTCAGCTGCGAATAAGAGGGAAATGTATAAAATAAATGCGGATCAAGAGTTTTCTTTGAAAAGAACTATTTTAGCTGATGTGCTGTCACTACATCAAATTCAATATAATAATTGAATAAATATCTTAAATGATATGGAACTGTATGTGATCAATAATCAAGGTTGCAATATGGTTGCGGAAATTTGACAGATAAGGGTAGGTGGATGTGTGGTCATCTGTACCTAAAATAAATAAATAATAATAATGTCTTCCTAGCCGAGTTTCGACTACGGCGACCTATCTCAACAGAGATTAGACAGAAAAACCCAACACACTCTCGGCCCGACCCGGGATTCGAACCCGGGACCTCGTGCATACCCAGCGTGCTGACCAACTAGACCAACAAGGCAAAAATAAATAATAATTATTTGATAACGTCACATGCATTGCTTCAAATAAAGTTGCTAAAGCACACGTGTTATCTGAATCAGTAACGACGGTGGTACCATGACACCAAGACCGGAGACAATATAGAAAAAATATTTTTCCATATTCAACCCACCGCACCGGAGATCGAACTCGAGACTATAATAACTGTGCGAGTACGAGCTACTCTAAAACGGAGGTTTTCAAAATATAATAAAGTCTGAGGCTTTAAAAATAGATACAAAACAAAAACACTCCGTCACTGAGACACAATTCCTCCCCTCATTTGCATGTGGTAAGTCCAAGCGACAACGTGGTGTTGTTCCACGGCGGTATATTAGACGACTAGACGCCGCTATCTCCCGGATATCCGTTATCTATAAATTAACGGACGCTTTTACAAAGTCTTGAGTAGAGCTACGAAGCGATGTGATGAGGTAATAATTTAAGTTCGGTTTAAATAAGAGCTTATCTTTTAAGACGCCTGCATCCCGATACCAAATTATTGCCTTTTGTGTCTGAATATACTTAAAGGATTAAGTAGCTTTGTATGAATGTTCTTTGTAACTAAAACCGGCTCTAAGAAACTTACTTCTAGTAGGAGTTCTTTAAAGAAATAAAACATAAGTTCACCAAAAATATAAAACTGTTATTACACAGATTAGCAAATAAACGAACTAACGTAGTGAAGTTCGATCGCAAATATACGTAAGTATAAGTTGTACTTAAATAAGGTAATTTGTGTTCCTCCTGATAAAATAAATATCAAACTATCTGTTTTAGCTTCAATCATGATTTAGTTTAAGTGTGAAGTAACTAAATTAAATGTCGTTTTTGTCACTTTCAGCATTACGAGTTCCAAAACCAAATCTGTCTATTGTGCTACGAGTAAGTACTCGTAGGTATCACAAATTGAGCATCAAAAGGTTTTTTCAAATATATTTTTTTATTTAAACCTGTTCAACGTCAGAAAGACGATTTCATCGACGGACCTCTTTAAGTTAAAATGAAGCTTTTAGATACGGCCATGAATGAGCGATTTTCCTAGTAACTTACATTTTGAGATGTAAAAAAATAATTTATCTCTTGTAACATTTGTGAGATTACCGCATGAAGATAATTATTTAAAATCAGTGATAAAATACGAAATCTTTAAAAAATACTTTTACCAAATCACGTTCGTACCTACGAAATGAGCTAAAACATATTCTATAAAATCCTATCTGTAACCGACCTAAAGCCCGTCAGATTAATGGAGGTCCTGCTATTGCCGTATAATGAACCGATGTTCGGAATTAAAAGTCGAAATTAACAAAGGCTAAAGAAAAAACATTTTATTCAGGGTCCCTTATAGAAATAAGTAATACTCGATTTTTGAGAGTGTGTGTGCTCATATGGCAATTAGATTTGCTAACAGCTATCTTTATATTATACGTGTATATACATAACAAAGCTATCGTACCATGATTAAACGAGGTAGTCGAGGCTCGTTGGTCTAGTGGTCAGCCCGCTGGGTACTATCCAAGAGGTCCCGGGTTCGAATCCCGGGTCGGGCCGAGAGTGGTTGAGTTTTTCTATCTTGAAATCACTCAGACACAGCTCCGGAGTCAGGAAGTTGGTGGTGTGAACACCGCCGTGCCTCGGAAAGCACGTTAAGCCGTTGGTCCTGCGCCTGATCTCTCTACGGTCATGTTGGACTGCCGTCTCACCGAATTATGAGAGTAAAGGAAAAGAGAGTGCATCTGTGTATTGCGCACACACTTGTGCACTATAATATGTCCCGCGCAGCTGGCTAATCTTTGTTGAGATAGGCCGCCGTAGTCGAAATTCGGCTAGTATTATTTATTATCATGATTAAAAATGAAATTGCTGAATTCATCACGAAAATCGTCACTTTTTCTTAGTTTTTTTACTAAGGTATTTAATTAACTATGTGTGAAACCTTCCATGTTGTGATACTTCCTTTAATGATATTACCTATCTTTCTTATGACGGATTGACCGGAGAAAGAAATAATTCGATGAAGTTTGATTGCGGCCTACGCGCTAAGCTTACAATTTGTTCGGCGAAATACTCATCATGAGATATAGTTATATATTTACTGCGAAGGGAAAATAATTAATAAGAAAATAATTACGAGCTACTTCGATGCGTTGTATTTCGAGAGAATAATAAGCAGTAAAAACCGGCAAGTGCGAGTTGAACTAGCGCATGAAGGGTTTCGTATCATTATCTATACAACATTAGACAATTTATTAAAGCCTTCTATTTTAATTTTAAGAACCGCTAAAAGCCACGTTTGCTATGAGGGAGCCCCACTTATATATTTATTTTAGTGTGTTATTAGTATTTGTTGTTATAACGGCTACAGAAATACATCATCTGTATACATTTTAACTGTCTAGCTTTCACGTTTTATGAGATAAAACCTGGTACAGCCAGACGGACAGTGGAGTCTTAACAAATCGCACTAAAAGCAAAGTGAAAGAATTACAGAAGGAAATCGGTACCCGCATAGACGTACATGTAAGTCATACATACTGAATACTCTTAATTAGCACTGAATTCCTTCCATTCATTTCATTCACTTGACGATTAAGAAAGTTTTTAGTGCGATACATTTTAATAGGGTTATTTACGAGTAATTTATATTTTTCTATCGCCGCTTTCTTGTATCACATAATTTTGCATGTGACAACGCAAAATTCATAGCCAAGCGGAGACGAACCTTGGAAACCTTGACCTTTCGTAGAAGAATAAATCACGGTTTTCTTTATTTTACGTGGCCAAGATAAAGTAGGTGTGATTTCTATTTTCTGATAGTAGAAATCTTGACCTATAACATCGAGCGCACACTATCTTAAATTAGGGCTTTTCTTAAAGAATAAAGAACAGAAAAAAAAATTTCGAGTGGAAATTAAAACCGCGACCTTTCGCTGTCCGGGTAATTGCTCTCGCCTTTGAGATCATCAATTTTGTGAATTATTTTTACACACTTTAGATAGATAACTATAAATAACAAAATTAAAAAAACCCCAACTAATGTTATAGTGTTCTAGAAGTCAAGCCCTTTCATTTGATACCCATATCGAGGGAGTTGTAAAAAAATATGTAATCCGCCATTTTGTGGCGGCAGCCATCTTGGACCGATTTTTATGAAACATGGCTAAGAACACTTGAGATAAAATTATCTATGACACAAAAAAAACTAAACGAACATCGGTTCATCCGTTTGGGAGCTACGGTACCACAGACAGATACACAGACAGAGAGATACGTTAAACTTATAACACCAATCTTTTTGCGTCGGGGTTTAAAAATAAGTAATCAAACGCACCTTCAATAGTACCTTCGTACATCCAAGGCACTGCAGCGCCGCGCCACGAAGTTGATCACGCGAGAGGTCCTTCACCCCTGACCCGGGAACGAAACCATTCTAGTTCGTTGCATGTGCATTAAGTACTGCCTTAGAATGCGGCCTGCACACAATTAGGTTCGCGTGCCAGTTATGAAACGGGTTTTCGGGCGGGTTCGAGTTTTTGCGGTCGACACCTCATTTTTACCGTTGGTATTGATCTACATGCAGTTGTTGATGCAGGTCAATGATTTTAGGTTTGGTCATGATAACTAGGGAATTAAAATGTTTATTAGTCTATGGGCTCAATTCCAATACGCCCTGTCTAAGATTAAATTTAGGATCAATCTCTCTCTTTCTCTATCAAACAAATGTAAAGGACACACTACAATAATTTAGGAATTAAGTAACTCAATTTCTAACGTATTAGTAAAAGTTTTTGCGTGTTTTCGTCTAACTTTAGTCGTCATGGAATGACATCCCTAGCAACGGACAGCTGTTTAGTCTGACGTTTCTTAATTAATATAGTCTGTCTCTTTCCGTTTGTTTGGCAGAGAAAGAGAGAGACTGAACCTAAATTTAATCTTAGACAGGGCGCATTGGATTTGAGCCCTATGTCAAAAAAGTAATGCGGCTTGAAAAACCGCCACTCTTTTGACGCGACGGGCTCGGTGATCTTTTAAAGTCATGAATATAGTAGAAACAAGCCTAGCAAATTTTTAAAAAGGTAAACAGAGTATAACATAAACGCCAAAATATATGATTATTTGAAAAACACCAATAACCTCTTAGATCAAATTCTGGTGTTGAGCACCAATGAATGACCATATCTCATACAGAAGCTTTGTTGCTTCCCTATACTAAATCGCCAGCAATCACGTGATATTCGTTTATAAAAATGAAATTATCTATTACTCGTACATCAGTATATCATACAGATGTTGGTCCCATAAAGTTGTTGTATTTGATCTATATCTCATGAGGTTATTAAAGTTTTTCAAAATTTATGTAATTCTTAGTTTACCTAAAACTTTTGGAAGTTTTCGTTTTCATGCAATAAAAACGTTTTTGCAAGTTGCCTGGTTTTGCCATATCATCAGTCTGTGTGTCTGTTAACACAATTTACACGGTACAGTATGGCGATAAATCTGAACGTTGTTTAAATGAGATAACTCCCCGTTGACGTAATTAAGCTGTTAATAAACACGATTCAAGCAAACTCATGCATTGCAGTGCGGTACCAACGTGTTAATCAGAAAAATATTTTGATGCAGTAGAATAAACAAAACACTTCAGGGGTTAAAACTCACATTACACCAACAGGTTTATTATCATTTGACATTTGAAAATTAACCTAAAACTCAAAATGTTATTTGTCACATTAAAACTATTTAATTAACATGACTAGGTGCGAACCGTGCTAATTATACTGCTATATTTAGGAAATATTATTATGAAACATTCCAGGAACGATACACGTGCTTGTTATTTTTAGCTGTTGATGTAAAAGTTGGTTGAAGCTAATTATTTTTAATTGGTTGAGATTTGAGAGCTCCGGAGTTCAGGTTAAAGCTGTTACGAACAAATTAATATAGATGCTCATATTTTTTGCAAAATTCTATTTATAAACCAGATGCTTATTTGTTTTCGACCAACACCAAAGTTAATATTAGTTAATTAGCGCTTAGCCGAATAGGCTTAAAAATGTAAAACAACGTAAGCAAAACATTTTCAGTGGCCGTAGGTAAAGAAGAAAACTACGAAATTTTAATAAGTCAAAAGTTTTAGTGGAGCCAGACCTTAAAATTCACAAGCCAACATGCTTATCCCCAAGGATTCTCACCACTAAGATAGTGTAGTTTTATGTAACTACTGTATTATTCACTAGAAAGTATAGAAATAGTTCTGCCTGGCGCCGCTGCTCACGTGGAATTTAATTTGAGAAAAAATTAAAGTCTTGCATTTTCTCATAGCGCTATAATATTATATTATGATATGAAACAGGTAATTTCATTCCAATCCATGTAAATAAAGTCGAACAATAGAATCTCCTTTAAAAACATAAAACCTTAAGCATTAAACCTTCTTCTAAATTTAAAGTCGGTTGAAAACCAATTATAGATAAAAATAGTTTTTTCAGGACAAGCAAACTCAAACTAAAAGGATCTGCGATCTCAAATCCTTGATGAATTGGGGCTAAATAAATTTGAGGTCAAACCTGTATTCAATAATGTCACAAAATGTAGCATACATATTCATTCTAAAATTACCTAACATTGGTATTCCACATGAATAAAGTAAAGGCGACTAAAACCGTTTCAGCTGCATAAATTGAATTCTTTGCACTGTTTGGTTAGTACTAAAAAAGGATAACTGAAAATTTGCAAATTGCAAGCTGCGCTATGTGAAATAAAAAGGTTTCCGAAGCTTTAACATTTAAAAGCTTACTTTTTATACTGGTATAGTAGTATGTAGTAGATTTTATTCATGGACGTTACTACTACGTCGAACGGCTTATTTTTTTTAATTAAAATACTGTTATGTTAACTGCTAGGAATAAATTGGTAACAAAGTTAAATGTAAGATTACGATACAGAACTTTGATAAATAAATATAAAACTGGGAGTGCGAGTCTGACTGAATGGCGCTCTGACGGTGTTATTACAAAAAAAATTGACGAGGTTTCAAAATAGGTCTAAATATTAGCCGACAACAGAAATATGAATGACACATTCATGACATAACCTAATAAAGAAGCGCTTTACTAACTGGCTAGCTAATTGCTTAGTCCTGGCTTAAACCCGGTACTGACCCGGGTGAGGGTTTTTTTTGAACTAATAGGCAGGCGTTTGACCGTAAGACTACCCCACATTGCCCTTGACCGCCTCTATTCTCTACATCATAAAAGTTGCTTTTGTAGTTCAAATGAGTATCCTGACGTGCTGCCGACTGTACACAACTTATCTACTAAAATCCACAATTGCAGAAATCTAAAAGTAACGATGTTATAACGTTCGGTCACGTTCGTAAGGTTTCGGTAGCGTAAAGTTCACCGATCCACATTTTTTTAGGTTGTCATGTTACATGACCTAAAAAGCGTTGAAAGGAAATGTCTCCAATTAAAAATTGACGGTAGTCAGTCATCGCAGCGGGCATGGCAACAAGAACAAAAATATACTGGATACGGCAGTAAACAGTCGTATAACTCGATCAAGCCAACTAGACAAAATGTGAAACGACTTACGACGACGAATACAACGAAATAACGAAAGCTATAAAGTAATATTGTTACAATTTAGATGAAACGCCTAAGTTTATTTTAACGACATTGCTTTTTATTTCCATCAGTATTTTAGGGTTACCTATCTTAAATCCGAAATTTGCTAGTGCGAATTTCATTTTACCAAAGTCGTTAGTCCTTTTTTTATTTGCCATATTTTCATTTGACCGAAAACATGATTGACATTCTTTTGAAAGTCCGATTTCCATTTGTTATTTTTTTCAAATTCAATATGTTTTGAATTATAACTCATCGTTTGACAAAACTATTTTTGCTAGATGTTTCAGTTTCCAGAAAAATCTTTTCAATATTACATTATAACAAACAAACAAGCAAAAATGCATTCAATAGGCATGCAGCATGCAAGCAGGCATGCATTGTGCAAGAGAGCTTGTAGCATGCAAGCAAGCATACAGCATGCAAACAGGCATGCACTGTGCAAGCAAACTCGTAGCATCCAAGCAGGCACGCAGCATGCAAGCAGGCATATAGCATGCAAGCAGGCATACAGCATGCAGGCAGACATGCAGCATGCATATGATCCGCTCTTCTCTGGCGCTGCGGGAAGTGCAGTCCATTCGCCTTTCCGTTACAAATATTTGGCGCCCATACTCGCTTCCGCATCTTCGGCTTGCTGGTCGCCTTTGGCGACCAGCCTCAGCCGCTCCAGCTCGCGCGGGCGCCAGATCTTTGTTACAGGGGGCGAGGACTGCACTCCCTCCGCGCCTCCGGCTTCTAAATTACTCTCTAGTATTAGGCAGACTAGTACCACGGCAAAGGACCACGGCTAGTCGGGTTTCCCCAAATTGAGAAGATTACCGGTTTCTTCGATCTTTAAAACTGTTTGAAATTAAAGTTATGACAAGCAAAACATCTATGAAATGAAAAAAAAATCGTTTTGGTAATCGGAGAACTGAAAAAAAACGTTATAGGACCTAAGGGTGTGTGCCGTTCAGATCAATCCTTTACATAAACAGGGCAAGAGGTTAGGCACAGCAAGATAAGTTGTAAAAGTTCGCACAAACCAGCTAGTATTTAATTGAATAAGACATTGGTGTTAGACTTCTGCAGCCAATTATCACTTCCTTTACAAGACTAAATGTAATAATGGTTCTCGGAATTAAGTTTAACGCCAAGGTTTATATCTTTATATTTTAGCGTTGCCTAAGATATTTTTATAGCGGCTCCATGGCCGGTGTCAGTGATATAGTGATATAACATTATCATCTCAATTGACTTGCCAAAGAGATCCATATACTGGCCTTTTAAATACGTTTTTATTGCGAAGCTTACAGGCTTACAAAAGCTTGAAAAGATTCGAGTTTGATTGATTGATAAAACGTGGATTATGCCGTAGGGAAGTTGAAACGAGTTACGAAATTGAAATTCTTTGCCCTTACGCTATTTTATCTTATCGATGGCAAATGAAATTTCCAGTGTAGGTATATTATGAGAATTAGCCCATGCTTTAGCCAATTTTCATTTCGTTTTAGAATGAATAAGGTACTCATTAAAATGTGGAAGCATTTTCTTCGAATTGCCGATACACGTACAATGGTCCGGGAATTGTGAGTATTTTCATGAATTTTAATAACAACTTGTACACAGTCTGCTGATTTAACGTTATTTCTAATTCGTTGCTATTGTAGATATTTACTTTAATACAATTTGTAATTTTAGTCGTAACTATGGAATAGGCACGGGTGTTACAATTTGAACTCTTTAAAGATGTAATAAATTAGATAATTATGTTAGTGGAAATGTGAGTAGTGTGTTCTACATGGAATGGAACGCAGCGGAGTGTAAGTAATAATTGTTTTTATTTTAAATAAAAGATTTTAAAGAAGAAAGAGTGATTATGGCGAAGCGATACTTTTGGCATACCTTCTTACTATAATAATGTCCTCCTAGCCGAATTTCGACTACGGCGGCCTATCTCAACAGAGATTAGCCAACTGCGCGGGACATATTATAGTCCTACTTACTAAGATCGTGCGAAATGACTAAACTACTATTATAAATCATTGAATTGTTTGATTAAAACCTATTTATGAGTATACTCAAAATTATTATTACTGTAAAGCATTCTTAAATCGACGTTTTGTATGTTGCGTTACATCAAAAAAAATTGGCGAGTCGGACTCGCGCACGAAGGGTTCCGTGCCTATTTAACAAAAGACACTATATTATGACCTTTTTTAGTTTTTAAACGGTAAAAAAATCACGTTTGCATGGGAGCGTCCCTTAGCGTCTGCGTGTTGCCGTTTATAAATATCGAGCAAGAAACGATTTAAAAAACACGTTTGTTGTATGGGAGCCCCCCTCAAATATTATTGTTATTTAAATTAAATTATTTATTTTTACAGTTTATATTCATGTTGATATTCTGTGAAAAATTCAAGCGTCTTCCTGTTGCCGTTATTAATGTAGAGCAAAAACCGTCAAAAAAATACGTTTGTTGGATATTTGTTGTTATAGCAGCAACTAAAATACATCATTGGTGAAAATTTCAAGTGTCTAGCTATAACGGTTCATGAGATACAGCCTGGTGATAAACAGACAGACAGACAGCGGAGCCTTAGTAATAGGGTCCCGTTTTTACCCTTTGGGTACGGAACCCTTAAAAATACGTTTTGCATCAAAAACACATCGACCCCTATTATATAATTTTTAAGATTTTATGCTATTCATTCGAGGTTTTTCCGTCCAGCCAGCGATTACCTTTAAAACTTTCTAGGTTTATCACGACTTTAGCTAGATTTTGATCAATTGTGAAGTTACACGACAGTTTGGATCCAATTTAACTCATCTCCGATTTCCTACCGAGCACCGAGAACGAGTCAACGAACACAATGAAAGCTGAAGCGCTACTCCATTAGTTTCCCCGTATTTCTATTTACTAGCCATCGCATGTACTCACGCTGTAATAGTGTCGTGACAGACAGGGATGGCCAAGTTAAAAGTAGTTATCGTGTTAGAGAGTAAGCACACTCTTGTAGAGTTCTGTTATTTGAGTAATTCAAGTCCAATCCAATCCAATCCAATCCAAGTTTGGAATGCACGTCAGCTGCTACGTGAAATATTCCTGCCAATATTGGCAGATCTAGCCTTTATCTAGTACCTTTACAGAAAGTAAGATGGCTACACATACACTTTTTTGCAAAAAAGTGTATAAAAAGTTGCCTAAGGTGTCAGGTAGGTATGGATCTCACTTTTTATATTTTTATAACTTAAGCAATTATTTTGCAAGATTTTACGAAATTAAATCAAATTTCACTTACAAAAATTAATCGACTGTGTCATCCGGTGGGACTCGAACCCACGTCCCTTCGCTATCCGGGCGAGTGCTCTTAACAACTAAGCTACGGAGGACGTTAGTCAGTCGACGAATTTTAACAAGTGCTTGCTACGCCAGTGAGCCGGCTCTCACTTGTGTCATCTTGATCTTGCGACACCTGTGGCTGCCGCCTTTAGTGTTCTAGTGAAATAGAGCCATCACATGTCCAAATTGTTACAGCAAATACATAAAATCCTTTTTAAATATATGAAAGATAGGTGGGTAGGTGATATGTGAAAATCAAATTAAGTCCTGAGTGCACCAACTTTTATAAAACAACCAGTAAACATAGATTGACGATTTATTTGACACAACTCCTATGTAGTAAAATAGTATTGTAACCGCTGTTTAAGAATTAAAAGTGTGTTGGTGAACTCTACCCTAAAAATGAATGGCGTTGTAATCGTGATTATTGTATCGTTGTATCATACTGGTTAAGTTAACCAGTACCTTTTAGTTAAAAGCATTAAAGGGTTTGCTTGAATTTTTTTCAATATTTCTTTGAACTGATAGCTCACATCACATAAATAATCTTAGATTCCCTCCCTCGCTCCAGATTCCCGCGTTTCAATCTACCTGCAAAACACACCACTCGAAAAGTACCACATAAGATTACAATCTAACAATACAGCATTTTGTATTCTGTTTAACTGTAACATTTATAACCGGGGACTGTATGACATATTCCCCTGAGACAGTCGGACCAACAATATTCATGTATCTACAACGTACAGTTTTATTGACAAATCAAACAGTAAGTCCATAGCTTTGCGTACAAACTCTGGATACTCGTAGCTACATCATAATATTACAGAAAAATATGAATATAATGGCCAAGTACGTGACGGGGCAAGACTTTAGGGGTCCGTAGTTATCAGTCTCTTCATTACCAAATTGTAAAATTACAAACATATTTAAGCAGTTTATGCAGTTACTTCTCTATGGAGCTATGTAGCTTTCTTAGACCCGAGTTAACCAGTTTTTTAACAGCCGATAAACCTCATTAGACGTTAATTTAACAAAATTTCCATACAAAATATGACAAATAATGCTAAACGGAGTGATTAAAAATTAAACGTGTGTTGGTGAACTCCAGGCTTATTATATTTCTTAAGTTGGTGGACTGTTGGACGGAATCTAGTTAGCCGTAAGCTAAAGTCAAGGTAAGTCTGATTTTTTTTTTCAAATCCATACTAATATTATAAATGCGAAAGTGTGTCTGTCTGTCTGTCTGTTACCTCTTGACGCTTAAGCCACTGAACCGATTGAGATGAAATTTGGTATGGAGACAGTTCGAGACCCTGGAAAGGACATAAGCTACATTTTGTCGCAATATAAAAACATTAGGGGGTGAAATGAGGGATGAAATATTATATTGAAAATCCAACTCTTGCGGGCGAAGTCTTTCACCAAATTTTTCAGCTCAGAAGCATTTTGAAGCTCTATATTTGGTAAAAGGCTTATTGCTCATTAGTTTTTACGAACCTCTAATGATTCTATAACACCTACTTAAGAATCTGGTTACGCATAGACGAAAAAAAACATCTTTACTATCTTTATTGGGTCTTAATTTGAACTGTTTTTTTTTAGCTTGACGTACGCGGACATGGCAAAACTTTCCTTATTGACTACAGAACCACAAAAAGTCGGAAAGTACTTACATACATATGCAAAAATTCTAAGGAGCCAAAGGACGAAGGGCTCAATAAGAAGCGGTTTTATTGGCACCTTTTAATGTAATAGGCTATAACCAAAGTTATCACTCTCTTAAAATTTTATAACCTTCCCATTTTAAGCCTTATTGAAGAAAGAATCGGAGAAATACGAATATTAGAATTCAGATAAGAAGTACTGGTAGTAAATGTTTAAAGCTAACGAATAAAATAATTATTTTCAATGTTTTCTTCATTAAAAACCTCATTCATGACTTACGGTGCGTAATGCGTTGCACAAAACGTAATTAGCTTCAGGAAATGCTCAGGATCAATTATTTTGACGGTACTTAAAGAAATAATGATAAATATACTATAAAAAGTGTTAGAGGGGTACGCACTACATTCGATCCGGAACCGAATGAGAATCCGACTCGCACTTGCCAGGTTTTTTTTAAGAGCCCATTGGTGTTTCACTGAATTTGCAATGCTATTGGACTATGCTATCGGTTAACACTGCAGTATTTTAGATAATGTGTTAGAAGATTTTGTCTGGTTAATGTATTGTTATGTTAAATTGATTTAGTTAACTTACAATGTCTATTATGGGATTGTGGAAGGAATCTAATGTCTCCTGTTCCGTAATAACACCAGAAAGACTGTAAGGTGACAGATTGTAAGTATAGAAACGAAAACTGAGTTTGAACTCACTTTTATTTAAGATGTTTTTTTTTTCATATTTCTTTGATGCAAAAAAAATGTAATCCAAAATAAATGTTCGCATCGTCGCGTCTGGTTAATTTTGGGATCTATGTCGTATCAACCCATCGGTGATTCATTATGTAAACTCACGCTTATCAGTATTTGCAGTCGAAACATCACGCACGTGTCATTCCGAATACATTGGTCTAGATTTTCCTAATAATTAATACTGTATACCTAGCGATGGATTAACTTCGTTTTGATTCCTACCATTGATCATTGTGGGAAAACGTGATATTTTACAAGCTTTTATTTAGCTTGCAATGTAACTATGTATGTTTGTTCGGGTGGAATCTTGCACCTTAACTTTGAAGCAAATATCTTCAACTGATTGAGCTGAAATTTTGTATACACGTTTAGTTTGGATGACAATGTATGGTAAGATGCATGACGTCGTTCTAAATTCAACATGGCGGACCGTCCAAGATGGCGGACTTGTTATTTTCAATGCACTTCTACAATATTAGTATCAAACGAAAGGGCTTGTTGAGAATATCTTAAAAACTAAAGTGACGTTACTAAAAAAAACAAAATGACCGACTTGTAAATGCAATCTTCCAATATGGGTATCAAATGAAAGGGCTTGCTGGGAATAACTCGATAAATAAGGTGACGTCATTCCAAATCCAATATGGCGGACTTCTAAAGATGGCAGACTAAGTTTTCTTTGCTTTCTTACAATGTGGATATCAATTGAACGGGCTTGCTAAAAATAACTCGATAAATAAGGTGACGTCACTCTAAATCTAATATGGCGGACTTTTAAAGATAACGGGCAAACATAGTCATGTTTTTAAAGCTTTCCTACAATATGGGTATCAAATGAAAGAGCTTGCTGGTAACATATCCATAAATAAGGTGACGTCACTCCAAATCCAATATGGCGGACCATGGTTTTTTGCTTTCTTACAATATGGGGATCAAATGAAAGAGCTTGCTGAGAATAGTTTGATGTAGAAGGTGACGTCACTCTTAATCCAATATGGCGGACTTCTAAACATAGCGGCCTTAGCTTTTTATGCTTTCCTAAAATATGGGTATCAAATGAAGGGGCTTGCTAAGAATAACTCGATAAACAAGGTGACGTCACTCCAAATCTGATAAAGCGGACTTTTAAAGATGGCGGACTAAGTTTTTTTATGCTTTCTCACAATATGGTTATCAAATGAAAGGGCTTGCAGAGAATAAGCATACGAGTTTTACTCCGTTGCTCCGATTCGTTTAGGAATTTGGTGTATCGGGATTTCTTGGTGTGAAGAAAAGGCGTGATAGCCGAGCGGAGAAAACTTCACTTTTCATCCGTGAGATCATGAGTTCTATCTCCGCCTGTACCAATAAGTTTGTACAAAAACTTAAGTACCTACAGTCTTTTTTAAAGATATCGCTGCCTAACGGTGAAGGAAAACACCATGAGGGAAAACCTGCACACTAGTGGCTAGTGTGTGAGATGGAAAAGGCAATGGCAAACCATTCCATTAAATATTGCCTAGAAATTGTTGTGTGTGTTTCATTCTACATAATGATCACGACCCTCAGTCATGAGGTATGTTGTTACTGAAAAGGGTTTTCTTGGAGTCCTCGATTATAATTATTGAGGTTGAATTTTTTGAGTCTGCAGCATCGGTAGGTAAACTTTGACGAGTTTAATTTTGGTGAGATATGCGTCAACAGCATTGGTTTGCCTGTCTAGGGGAAGGATAACTTCAAATCAAACTGAAATTGTGTTAACGCTGCGTAAGGCTTAGCTTAAAGTTACAATAATTAGCATGAAGCTTACATATGCCTTACGCGGCGCATTTCTCCTAACACCCAAGACAAGGTATTGTACCTAGTCGTGTGATAAGTTATGTCACAAATTCTTATTGCAGCACAATTTCAAAGCAAATATCTTCAACCGATTGAGCTGAAGGTTGTAAGTTGTAAGTATACAGGTTGTTTAGATGACAATGCATGGTAAGCTGTGTAAGCCGTCTAAGATTTTTGTGTTTTGATTGTACTGCGGTTTTGGAGACCTTGAAAGTAAAAAATAAAGTCGAATTGTTGTAGTCTGTAGCATCGATTGTTTAACTTAGATTTGTGTAATTTTGCGAGAGGCGTCAACAGCATTAGTTTTCAACTTGCAAGTGGCATACAAACATTAAGCCTTAAATTGTTCAACATGAAAGCAAGCATTAGGCTACTCTCCCTTGGCGCCTTCGGACTTTACATTGCACTGTTTATTGGGCAGACTAGTACCACAGCGAAGGACCACGGCGAGTCGAGGTTAAAATAATTGGTTTTCCTATTTACTGTATTTTTGAAGGGATTTTAATACTTCAGGGTAATAATTAGTGCTCTCTAACTCTTTGGTTTACATTAAATTCGTACCCAAGCTATTTTACTCGTCGCCTAGCCATTATATTAGCCGTTATTTGTTGTTCCTTACTTACCTATGTCTTAAGTAAGCGAGCTTAAAACTTTCGCCACCTTTAAGTCACTGTCGTTATTCAATTTTTAAAACAGCCCTTTTTGAGGCTTACCTAATTCAATTGTCACCGAAAATTTTTTTTGATAAACTGATACCAAGGTATGTTAGATATTAGTTGCACATAGTTAGTTACCCTTTCAGTTTTTAGTCGATCGAAAAATAATAAGCCCATCGAATTTATTTGACAAACGCCCTTGCCGTAATGATGCGTTGAATGACATAAACAGATGCCTACAGACTAAGAAATCTATCCAGCGATAACTAAAAAGTAAAAAATAAATTACAAGTAAAAAAACCTTTTTAAAAACAAGCTTTTATGTCAATGCGCTAAAAAGTATAAAATAAATTTACCTTTAAAACTTTTACGATTAAATAATAACATTATTACACAATTTATACAGTGTGAGTCTTTAAAAAGTGCACATATGAAAATGGGTGATACTAGAGCCATTTTTATCGAAGGAAAAATATTAAAAAAATCTTTCTCTTTTTTATTTTTTATAGATTTTTTAAGTTTAATTACCTTCTGTTGACTTATTGCAAAGAAAACGTTATAACTTTTTATCTAGGAGATATATATTGATGAAATGAAAACTAATAATGGTAAATGACAGATAATACTAAGAAAATACATAAAAGTCTTAGAAAACGTCAACAAATAACAATAAAATGTTACTTTTGAGAAAAATCTGTATTTTAATAGGTGTTTTTTTAAATTATTTGATAAATTCCTCCAAATAATGCCCATATTACAGGTGGTTCTTATTATTTTGTGTTATTTTTCATAGTATCACCTTTGTAAAACCAAAAATTCTATGTCCCTATCCCTATCACAACTTTAGCAATAAGTATTTGAACTAAGTATCTCTGGACGCGCCATTCAACGCTTCGTTGCAAAGGGTGGCTCTAGATTTGTTTTTTTTTCGTTTTCTGAGTATTTTATGTATTTTATTAGCATCACCTGTTATTTACCATCATTACTGTTTTTGTTTCATCAGGATCTACCACTTAGATCATAAGTTAAAACGTTTTCTTTACAATAAGTCTACGGAAGGTAATTTAAATAAAAAAATGAACAAAAATTTTTTGAAAGATTTTTTTGGCATTTTTTTTGTCGATAAAAGTGGGTCTAGTTTTACCCATTTTCATATGTGCACTTTTTAAAGACTCACACTGTATTATTTAAAAGCTTGTCGCGAGATTTTACCTGTGTAGATAAACAAGTAAATTATTTACATAACTTGATATGATTTACTAAATTTTCTTAAAATCAAACTACTAAATACGCCAAGTGAGTACTTAATTCTCGCGACAAGCTTTTATATAATATAAATTGTTGAGCCGGTCTTAATTGATGTACGAGTATACAATACAACAGAGCCATATTAGGTAGGTAATCGATATAACATTTAATCAAAACAGTAACTAAAAAAACCGTCGCAATTGCCTGAAGATACAGTCACGAGCATAGGCCTATATTTAAGTTCTTTACCACAAGTAAATCTGGATTTTATTTTTTATCTCTAGGTTGGTGTCTATTGTCTTTAGCCAGATAAAAAATCTATCCGTCGTCAATCGTAAATGCTTAAGCGATTCTCTAAGTACACACAGATCTTTTTTGATTTGACGACCGTCTTGGTGTAGTGGTTCGCGCTTCGGACTACAAAACCAGAGGTTGCGGGTTCAAGTTCCGCAAGGAGCACATGTTTGTGTGATCAGCACGAGCATTGTACCTAAGTCATGTTTAAAAACGTAAGTAAGTAAAGGGGTTATTTGACTACGCGGTATTCAGTATCGGTATCAGCGGTAGGCTCTATAAGGTGCCGCCTGGTAGCTGCTACCCTCCCACCGAAGACAGGCGCCGAACAGCTTGCTGTGTTCCGTCAGTGAGTGGGGGTGCCTTCTGGGTGAGCTCGCTCCACCGTCGATTCTATCTACTCCACGTCTGGCTTAGCCTAGGACCAAGAGCATACCCATTTCAAATAATAAAAAAAATATTCTAATTTCATGAAGACCTCCGCTATTTAGCTATGGAAGTAAGAAGTAAGTTTTAGGGTAAGAGCTCGTTCACACGAGGACGATTCGTGATTTTTGACGATTCGTCTTTTTTCACGTTTCTTTTTTTTGACGGCGGCAATATTTTTTGAATACCCATCACGAATCGTGAAAAATGACGATTCGTCTTAAATCTAGTATCATGTTTTTAAAAATCACGAATCGTCAAAATACACGAATCGTGAATTTATTGTGACGGATCCGCTGATGCCACATTCGGATATTTTGACGAATCGTGAAATAACACGAATCTGTATGCAATGTGAACGTCCATCCGTCATGACGTATCATGTATTTTAACGAATCGTCAATGACGGATCCCGTGTGAATGAGCCCTGATGAGCCCTAAGTCATCTTGACATTAATAAAGAGACTTCTAGTTATAAATATTTAAGTCAGTTTCAGTTTTTAAACACTAAATTCGAATGCACTATTTCCAGATTGATTTTAATCTTTTACTATTTTAGACGGGCACCTACTGTGGAGGCAATCGATTTTATTAATTATAGCCCACAGGACGGTGAATTGCCGAGCGACGCCAGCTTTATGCACACAGAGAGCCTATTCTCGTAACTAAAACCGCAATCAAATTACAGTATCAAGCGTCAAAGATTGTATTTAATTTATTTGATGAATTTTTTATATAAAAATAAACTTTAACAAAAACAAAGCAATTTTTACATATCAAGATTTACGAGATAGGCGTTCTTATCGCTAAGAGCGATTTCTTTTAGATAACCTTTGAGTATAGCAAAATTCTTACGAGTAGTGAATACTTATACTTATAAAAATATACTTATATTTTTATCTTTTTTATTTTTAGACTTGACTACAGGTATGTTAAATTATATAAGCAATGACTAGGTATTACATTTCCAATAACTATCATAATCGATATTAGCCATGATATCAAAATAACCATTATGAAGTTACAAATCCATTTTACCAATATGATTAGGCCTATACACGGATCAGGAGAGTTCAGCGGTTTAACAAGATAATGATTCGAACACACACTGAACTTAATTAAGCCAATCCCTAGAGAGTAAAGTGTTAGATGTCCATTAGGGTAAAATAATTAATGCCAGCCACGCGTCATATTACGCGGGTACATTAGTATTGATTCCTTAAATAAGTTACTTACCTATCTTAGTTCCATCAATTTAATTTGTTTTCCCGATCAATAAGTGCCTATCTTTTAAGTGGCAATAATAATTTGTTAACATGCGATCATTTTAATATAAAACACACTAATCATTTACCCTGACTAGTTTATGTTCTAAAAATAAGAATAACCAATTAAGAAAAATAATTACGTATTTTGTTTGAGTTACTAAAATCATAATTTTTTACATGTTTATCATTATAATATCAGTCTAAGCGGCAGTTGGAAAAGGAAGAATAAAGTTCGAATAAATAAATATATCAAAGAAATAAAAATATAAAAAAGAAAACATATTAGTCATATAGGTACTCCACTTTGATTAATTACCTTTTAATGTAAGGCAAGGTCATTATCACTGTATGTGTTCAAAGATGTAATTAATCATATTAATATTTACTTTTCAGCACGCGTTCAGTTTGTTTTACATGCTGGAAGCAAACATCAGTATACGAGTGTCGGTAACTTAGTAAGTAATTAATACATTATATGGTTTACATTTTACCATTTTATGAAGCTTGCCGTTTGTGGAAGTAACACATTCATGATAAAACATTGCCCTCCTTATAGTTTTCGCCACAGACAGCTAAAAATAGTAATTGTGTAATATTTGAAAATTAAAATCTATCAACGGTCATTCGTGACAAATCGGAAAGGCCTGTCAATCCAAAATACTTCGTCAATTGTTTTTACTTCTAATTAACAAGGCAGCGTCTTGGAATATATCATAAGAGACAGACGATTGAAGGCCGATCGGCCGTAGGTTACCCGAAGTAGTGTTAGCACGTCGGTCACATTTTCATCTGAGCCGGGTTACAGGCGCATCACGCGCCGCGGATAGCCTAGATTTTAAACTTATGGCATTCCTTTGCAATGTAATCCTCTATTGATAGCAATACTACAGGTATTGTTGATCTAAGACTGACACTGACAACTAGTGACACTCAATGAAAAGTGACAGCCGCAGGATATTTTCAGGTCCCTCATTGACAAGATTTGGGTTTTGGACATAGTTTTAAGATTTGTCACTAACTTGAATGTTATAAACATCCTGTTGACAATCATTAGCATGGAGATCTCACTGTAACTTGAAGTGTCAGTAGAAAGTTGCTATGTTTAAGTTTTGATTCCTAGCCGAGCAAGAAGCGAGAAAACTTCATTTTTTGTCGTGCGTTCGATTTCCGCCTGTACTACTGAGTTTGTATAAAAACTTTAAGTACCTACTTACAGTATTTTTTAAAGACATCGCTGTCTAACGGTGAAGGAAAACATCGCAAGGAAAAACCGGCACACTTGTTTGCTAGGATGTGAAATTGAGATGGCAATGGCAAACCACTCCATTAAACATTGCGAAGAACTGCCAGACGTTGTGTATGTTTCATTCTACATAATGATCACGGCCTTCAGTTATCAGATACATGACTATAAAAAAGAGTATTTCCTAGTGTAACTCATCTAAGTTACCCTCTCTTCTTCCCTAAGTGCACTGCTCTAGGACGCGTGGTATTGGCATATTATGCCCGTTCAGAAAATCCTGTATTAACTTAGATATAATTTCACGCAACATGTCTTCTATTCTCGAAACAAGATATTGGAAATTATTGGACCGAATCGAAAAATGTCCCCTGATACTCTTGCCGAATAAAGCGGCTTGCCCAAATTGCCCCCATGGGTGAAAAGGTCTAAATATTTTATATGACTTGTCCTTTCAGTTGGATAGAGTGGTCGGATCGTAAAAAAGTTAGGTAATACAACAAGAGTACTGAACCGGAACAATTCGGAAAACGTCTTTGCGAGTTTAAAAAATCGACGCTATATTATTCTTACACGAGTGCACAAAAAAATATTGTAATGTTTTCAGAGTTCATGTATAATACGATTAGAAGTAAAGATTCCTGACTTTTAAATGCCTGAGCCGATTAAGATGTGTGTCGTCAATTCCTTTCACCACCCCGGGTGACATGGGACCCTTATACTGTTAGAATTGAAGTAACAACAATGGCTAATTGACAACTATTTATATCAAAAAAGAAAAAAACCTTCTAATCACTACAATGTAGGTATTTTTTGAATCTGTTCATTTTAAATAAATAAGTATAGCATTAATAACCGGGTTTATTAATAATTTTTTTTTTTACTTTTAAGTAAATTTTTAATATTTTTTGTTTAAAACGGAGAAAAAATCATATTCAATGCCATAACAATAGGTAAGTAGGAACAATTTATAATTATTGGATATCCTATACGGAAAAGTTTGTACGAGTACTGGTCTGGACCTTTATTAAAGTTGACTAAGTTTAAACATTTGTTTAAGTGCCTAGTGAGGTGAAAGTATGGTGTTTTTATTGTCCTGAATTTGTTAAAGTATAATTATTTTTATAACTTAAGCAATTATTTTGCAGGTTTTTACGAAATTTAATCAAATTTCGCTCACAAAAATTAATCGACTGTGCCCACGTCCCTTCGCTATCCGGGCGAGTGCTCTTACCAAGTATTGATGAAATCGAACGCCGGCTCACTGGCGTAGCAAGCACTTGCAAAAATTCGTTGACTGACTAACGTCCTTCGTAGCTCAGTTGGTAAGAGCACTCGCCCGGATAGCGAAGGGACGTAGGTTCGAGTCCCACCGGATGACACAGTCGATTAATTTTTGTGAGATAAATTTGTTAAAGTAGTTCTATGACACCAAACAAGATCAATTAAACCAATGAATCCATTCCCATTCAGATTATAATCTACGTAAGAACAGTTAAAATCAAAGTACAAAGGGCACTTTATTTCAGCTAGAAATGCTTTGACCAAAAAGTATGCAAATAAAAATAAAAACTTTGACTCGATTTTGATGGGGACTTCCGACACTTGAATGCTACGTTGCATGTTCCCGGTACACATTTTCATTTTACTGCTTCAAGTAGAACGAGTTCTTGCCAGACAGAAACAGAAGCCTTACAAGAAAGTTGTTATCACATAATGTTATTTCATATCGTTGATAAACTCATATATTTCAACGATGTTTTTGAATTTTCAGGACTAGAACCTCGGTGTTTTGTTAATTATACATAATATGTATAGTCTACAAAAACGTTTATGAGAACGTAAACGTTTTTCGTGTACAGTGGACGCCTCATCAACCTACGAGTATCCCGATCTGTCAAATTTCCGTTACCAATTTCAATCTTATGTTGATCATGATGTTCCGTATCTTTAAGATATTTTGACGGTTTGGGTAAGTTGATGCGCAGCCTACTGCACCTACTACAAGGGTCGACAGCGCGCCAGAGAAAACACTGTGCATCCTATGCAGTTATTAAAAAAAATGTGTGATGTGGTGGTCGCTGTACTAAAAATTTAGTTCATAAATAAATTAAAGTGTGCATTTTTAGGGGCCTCTGTAACTGACGACGTATCGTCATGTTTGTCTCGCAGTTGCTACTTTTATGCCTAACATTTTTTTGTGTTATTATAGTTTTTGATATATGTGTTCGTCACGCATATTGGATTCTCTTGCCCACGAACAGTTAATACTACTGTGCAAACTTCTATTGCAACACCAAGTCACTTCCTTTGTCAAATATTTGCATATGCAGACGAGCGCTAGACCGCTAGCACCGCGAACATCGCAAATGCAGTGATCAAACATCTAGGTTTGAGGCATGCCTGCAATCGTAAACTAAGTTATATTTGACCAAGTCGATGACATTGAGTAAGCTTGCTAATCCACTGAAGAACAGGGCCCTTAGATAAGATGCAATCTTTCTATAGCGAACTTCGCTATCGCCAACAAAATGTATGCAACAATCACGTGATATTTCGATGGCTTATGTCAGTTTTATACATATTGCTAGAGATAATGAATTTCGCTTTAGAATAGATTGCATCTTGTCTACGGGCTCTAGTTTTACTTTAACTTTGAAGTTAGTAAAAAACACAGTTGCATAATACTACCCAGTATTAACTACAAAAAGTAGCGTAAAACTGAAGCCAGAGACACGTATGTAACCTTCATGAATGTTCTACGATTTTTCGTAGTTATTGAGATATTTTACTTTACTATGTATGAGAAAAGTAAAAAGTTAAGTAAAGTCAGCCTATTAGATCCCACTGCTGGAACAAGGCCTCACCTGAACTATGAGGAGGAACGAGTCATACTCCACCACGCGGGTTCAGTGCGGATTGGTGGAGGGGTGTCTGTAAGGCAAGTGTCAAACCTTCTGTCAGATGTTATCAAGCCGGCCTCTGACTAGGCTTAACGACTAATACCAACAGATATTAGCCGAGACCAACTGTTCAACTGTTCAACGTGGCTTACGAAGCACGGAGATGCTTGTCATGGTCGTCACTTTAATAGTCGGAATGGTCACCCATCCATTCACGACCGCGCCGTGATCACTACCAAAGCGCTGCCGCCACTGCGCCACAAGCACCTTCTATGAGAAAATTACACAATTTTATTGTTATGCCACATTTTATTGCTGAATTTATTATTTTAAACAAGATTTCAACTAAAATGACGTACGATCAGTTAAGTAACATCAGTCAGAATAAAATGGACGACTCTCATTAGCATTTTTATTTTTTTTTACTTTTTTTCAAATTTCACGAAAAGTAGGATAAATCGTAGAACACACATATTTAATAATACTGCATATTTATGTTACTGGAGGTATACTTAATAATTGCAACACAGTTTTTCAAAACTATAGCAGTTATTTTCGTGCACATTTTGAAATGTACAAAATGTTTTTTATTCCCAATAAACTTTTTTATTTATTTATTTTATTTATACATAATGGTTATTCGGGTCTGTTTTAGGGTGTTCTGTCTCTGGGCTTCACACTACTTTTTGAGACACCTGTAGATAATAAGACATAATTGCACACGTTTCAACATTGCCCCTATCAATGAATAAGTACTAGCAATAAGTGTTGCAAAGAAGCAATGCAAGAAACTCAACCAAAACAATCCTAAACATGTCTTCTAAAACACGGAGATGATATAGTAATAAAATTATGCTACTTATCTTGACATAGTATAGTAGCTTCAACTGTCTGTACGCTTAGATCTTATAAACAACGGATTTTATTACAACAGTGTTCAGCAATAGATACAGTCATTCGACAGGAAGGTTTATGTGTAGTACCTACATGCATATTGCACCAGTCCGAAACCGGATACAAAGTTATCACTATCAAACCAAAGCCACAATTGTGCTGGAAGCAGGCCACATGTACTAGTAATTGTACAACTGGTCACTGTGGGAATCCGTGGTGAAGGCTAGTGTTGCCTATATCGATAGCCCAGTGTCGCTAAACTATCGTTAGTCTATTGATAGTTGACTTCATATCGATAGCCTATCGACACTATCGCTAGTGTAATACAGGGCAATAGTATTGATAATCATCAATAGTTTCAAAAGTATTAGCATAATGGAACCCCGATAGTATCAATATTTTAAACTACCGATAGTATCGTTAGTTGATACAGGGCAATAGTATTGATTTACATGAATACTATTTATACTATCGATACTATTTATACTATCGATAGATTATCGATAGTTTACTATTTTTCGAGGTCAACTATTGATAGCGAAACTATCGACAGACTAAACTCTAGTGAAGGCTTATGGGAGATGATGATTACTACTAAACAGATGCATGCTGCCGCGACTAAAATAAGGATGGGGTAAATAATCGACTTATGCTTTTGATTAGTGCACCTTTTTCAGAGATTAGGTACGTAACAGATTTCTTTTTCTTGAGCCAGAGAAGTCTGTACGTTACAAAACAGTTTACAGTTAATATCTCTTTGTACGAAACGTAATAAAGATAAAGCTCCATGTTTCGCAGTACTTACAAAAGTTTCATGAAACGAATAACTTGCATATCCGATCATACGAGCATCTCTTTGTTTCATAAACGTGATATAAAAAGAGCGATCAAAATGTTGGGTGACCAGCCGTACATTGTAAGACGATGTTAGGTATTTTGACTCCTACCATCCTATTTACCCGCAGGCATACCGCCTCACCTCGTTGTTTTTAAAATGCAATTGTTACACAGTGTGGGCCGACACCGATGTCAGAACCTTTAAGAGGTGATAGATGAGCACCTGCAACATTTTTCTGGTTATCTATTGTTCGCCCGGAAAAATATGCCATAATATCCATATGCCCGAATTTAATTTGCCCGAACATTAGATTCCATAATGATTCGAATGCCATACGTATTGTTACCCATATTTTTAATTGCAATAATATAATGGAAAAGAATTAAAAAAATGTAATAAATATAGGATTATAATATTAAAATTGATTTTATTTATAATACCTACTTATCACTATAATCAGTCCAAGTCGCTTCCGTACAAATTTTACCTAACGTCTTTGTCCTAAAAAGCGATTGGCTTTCTGGCACTTCGCCGGCCGCTGCCGCGGCAGGCTCGCATCGCTCGCTCCGCGCGTGCGTTGTCTTTCATGTTTCTAACCTAACCTAACCTATTTTTTAACCTATTTTTCAAGCAATTTCGGTGGGAAATTATGTAATGGAAATTGATTTTATGGGAAACCATGATTATAACAAAGAATGTTATGGAAATTAACTTTATGGGAAACAAAGTTTCTAGCACACGACTATTATAGCAAATAAATTCGGGCAAATGAAATTCTGGCAAGTGGAGGTATACCCATTTTTCTCTATTAGGTACATGAAACTCGAAAACAGGCCAAAAAATATCACCTTTCCATACAAATCTGCAAAGTTAATTTACTAATTAGTATGGGAAAGTAAAAAAATGGGATTTCAAAGTTGATCTAATTATGAATGTGATTCAATTTTACAAGCTTTTATTTAGCTTGCAATGTAACTATGTATGTTTGTTCGGGTGGAATCTTGCAACTCAATTTTGAAGCAGATATCTTCAACCGATTGAGCTGAAATTTTGTATACACGTTTAGTTTGGATGACAATGCATGGTAAGATGCATGACGTCAATCTAAATTCAACATGGCGGACCATCCAAGATAGCGGACTCGTTATTTTGAATGCACTTCTACAATATTAGTATCAAATGCTTGCTGAGAAAAACTCAAAAAATAAAGTGACGTCACTAAAAAAATCAAAATGGCCGACTTGTAAATGCAAACCTCCAATATGGATATCATATAAAAGGACTTGCTGAGAATAACTCGATAAATAAGGTGACTTCATTCCAAATCCAATATGGCGGACTTCTAAAGACGGCAGACTAAGTTTACTTTGCTCTCTTACAATGTGGGTATCAATTGAACGGGCTTGCTGAGAATAACTCGAAAAATAAGGTGATGTCACTCTAAATCTAATATGGCGGACTTTTAAAAATAACGGACAAATATAGTAATGTTTTTTAAGCTTTCCTACAATATGGTTATCAAATGAAAAGGCTTGCTGATAAAATATCCATAAATAAGGTGACGTCACTTCAAATCCAATATGGCGGACTATGATTTTATGCTTTCGTACAATATGGGTATCAAATGAAAGAGCTTGCTGAGAATAACTCGATATAGAAGGTGACGTCACTCTTAATCCAACATGGCGGACTTCTAAACATAGCGGCCTTAGTTTTTTGTGCTTTCTTATAATATGGGTATCAAATCAAAGTGCTTGCTGAGAATAATTGAATAAAAAAGTGACCTCACTGTAAATCCAAAATTAGGCGGGCTTAGAACGATGGCGGACTAAGTTTTGTATACTTTCTAACAATATGGGTATCAAATGAAAGGGCTTGCTAAGAATTACTTAACACATAAGGTGACGTCACTTCAAATCATATAAGGCGGACTTCTAAAGATGGTGAACTAAGTTTTTTCATGCTTTCTTACAATATGGGTATAAATAAATTGTTTCAACAAACACATAAATTACCAAGTCCCAAACAAAGCGTGAGCTTGTGCTATGGTGACTAGGATAACGGATAGACACACTTATATACATTTATAAACGTCCACAACGGTACAAATGCTCGTGCTCATCACACAAACATTTGCCCCTTGCAGAATTCGAACCCGCAACCGCCTGGTTTAGAAGACCGGGGCGCGAACCAAGACGGTCGTCAAAATATCAAATGATCGAATATATCAAATGATGAAGTATCAAATGAAAGGGCTTGCAGAGAACAAGCATGCGAGTTTAACTCCGTTGCTCCGATTTGTTTAGGAATTTGGTGTATCGGATTTTCTTGGCGTGAAGAAAAGGCGTGATAGCCGAGCGGAGAAAACTTCACTTTTCATCCGTGAAATCATGAGTTCTATCACCGCCTGTACCAATAAGTTTGTACAAAAACTTAAGTACCTACAGTCTTTTTCAAAGATACCGCTAACGGTGAAGGTAAACACCATGAGGAAAAACCTGCACACTAGTGTGTGAGATGGAAAAGGCAATGGCAAACCATTCCCTTAAATATTGCCTAGAAGTCGTTGTGTGTGTTTAATTCCACATAATGATCACGACCCTCAGTCATGAGATATACGACTGTTAAAATGGGTTTTATTGGAGTCCTCGATTATAATTATTGAGGTTAATTGTTTTGAGTCCGTAGCATCGGTAGGTAAATTTTGACGAGTTTAATTTTGGTGAGATATGCGTCAATAGCATTGGTTTGCCTGTGTAGGAGAAGGATAACTTCAAATCAAACTGGAATTGTGTTTACGTTGCGTAAGGCTTAGCTTGAAGTTACAATAATTAGCTTGAAGCTTACTTATGCCTTACGCGGCGCATTTCTCCTAACACCCAAGACAAGGTGTTGTACGTAGTCGGGTGATAAGTTATGGCACAAATACTTATTGCAGCCCAATTTTAAAGAAAATATCTTCAACCGATTGAGCTAAAATTTTGTATACAGGTTGTTTAGATGAAAATACATGGCAAGCTGTATAAATCGTCTAAGATTTTTGTGTATTGATTGTACTGAGGTTTTGGAGACATTGAAAGTAAAAAATTAAGTTAAATTTTGTAGTCCGTAGCATCGATTGTTTAACTTTGATTTGTGTAATTTCGCGAGAGGCGTCAACAGCATTAGTTTACAACTTGCAAGTGGCATACAAACATTAAGCCTTAAATTGTTAAAACATAAAAGCAAGCATTAGGCTACTCTCCCTTGGCGCCTTCGGACTTTACATTGCACTGTTTTTTGGGCAGACTAGTACCACAGCGAAGGACCACGGCGAGTCGAGGTTAAAATAATTGGTTTTCCTATTTACTGTATTTTTGAAGGGATTTTAATACTTCAGGGTAATAATTAGTGCTCTCTAACTCTTTGGTTTACATTAAATTCGTACCCAAGCTATTTTACTCGTCGCCTAGCCATTATATTAGCCGTTATTTGTTGTTCCTTACTTACCTATGTCTTAAGTAAGCGAGCTTAAAACTTTCGCCACCTTTAAGTCACTGTCGTTATTCAATTTTTAAAACAGCCCTTTTTGAGGCTTACCTAATTCAATTGTCACCGAAAATTTTTTTTGATAAACTGATACCAAGGTATGTTAGATATTAGTTGCACATAGTTAGTTACCCTTTCAGTTTTTAGTCGATTGAAAAATAATAAGCCCATCGAATTTTACCGACAAATGCCCTTGCCTCAATGATGCGTTGAATGAGATAAACAGTGAGATATGCCTACAGACTAAGAAATCTGTCCAGCGATTACTAAAAAGTAAAAAATAAAGAGTGTATGTCCCCCGCTACCTCAATTTGCTATGAGGATGAGTGGTATGCAAAATTTTTGTTCCCTATTGAAGTCATCAAACGATCCAGTTCGAAATTTAGGAGTCAATACGACTTTCATATAAAAATACATTTTATGTGTGCTAGCCGGCGACACGTTTCCCTAGCTAGCACATACCGTGCTGCCAAACCGGTGAGACCAGGGCTTTTTATTTATGCCTAGAAAGTTTAGCATAATGAGCGCCAGAAAACTCCAAAAAACTGATTATCACAATTAAGAACTGTAGTAACTACGAGCATTAAACTTTGATACAAATGTGCTAGCTGGAGACCCGTGTCTCCAGCTAGCACATTTGTATCACCACAATTACCAATGACATATTTACGGTTCATATTTTAAGACATTCAGCTAATTAGGAGTCATAGATTCTGAATATTTCAAAGCCCTAACTTAAAAATCGTTTGAGCTACGAGCCTACAACCGTGTGAAAACCCCTGTGTAAGCTGAAGACACGCTTGCAAAACGTCACTTGTATATCGCTTAAATTACATTAATGTGCGTAACATTTTATACATAAAATAATTTACTATAATAGAAGTCATCTTCCAGCCTTAATTTTAAATATTTGAACTTCTTAACTTTCAAGATATAAGCAAAAATCGGATACCACCTCAAAATAATGGTTTGACGCAGTCAGTGCGCCATTATACTGACTGTGCACTAAAATATTGTAAGTGAGTTTGAGCCTAGAATCCTATGTGTGAAGAGTCATTTTTGTGTACCTACCTATGCAAGAACTTGGATGACATAATGTTTTAGGCTAGGAGCCATACATTATAAAGTAAACCAGTTATAAGACGATTTTTGTAAATTGATAAAAAAACTGGCCGTTAATTTGAAATGTAAAGATTGAAAAATTAACTTATAATTCCGTCAAAATAAAAATTCATCCTTTCATAAATTTTCAAGAAGCTGAAGTTTTAGATTAACTTTATCGTCACCATAATAATGGAGTTGTGAAAAGTCCCCATCGATCCTGTATGCGGAAAAATTGTACGAAGAGGAACCTGCCTGACGGCAGCGGACACCGCGGGGACGCCCAAACCCCCCCAAAACTGGCTACCTACCTGGACCTCCCTTAAAGTCGTAAACCGGCAAGGTAAAGCATTTTTGGATTTTTCATCAGGTGACGGGGTATCCTTTCAAAATTAGCTAAACTGCTACTTGGGCCCCCTACCAGAGAGTAAGTAAGTACAAGTACTCCGTTCACGTTTGATTTTGCAATGAAATTCAAAGAAATATCTACTCAATGTAGTGAACGATTTGGTGTAATTTAGTTCGCCTCAGAGTCAAGCACTTTTTTGTTTAGACACCTACAGAAATACATTGCAAGATAATAATTCATTCTTATAACCCTGGAATATGATTTATTATACCCTAAACCTATTCAGTGACGTAATAACATGCGATGCGATAGAGTTGACTGCTACAAGAAGCTACTAACGCCATCTAGCGCACCGTTCTCGCACTTCATTCATCCTCGTCCAGCCAGCAACGTAGTGGCGGCGCATGCGCCAGTGAGTAAAACGCGCGAAGCTTGTCACTGCTCGCTCGTGATACCCAAGTTAATTAGCCGAGCACGGTGAGTCGCTGCGCGTCGGTACATTTTTGCTACCTACGCGGGGAGTTATTTAAATTTCAGTTATTTAAGACTACAAGGTCCATTTTGTAGGTAGACAATAAACTGAAATCCTATGTTAGTACTTAATTTTAAACAAGGATTTGGTACAGTTGGCTTGCGCTCAGACAAGCGGGCTGTCTAGCCGGTCGGCTACCGCACGCAGCATGATGTTGGGGCTGCCGCGCAGCCTGCACAGAAGTGAGACGGATTTTTTACACCAGGTGGCGTAAAAACTGTCCGTGTGAGCCTCGGCGAACATTGACGACGCGCTGCAAAATCACGGCAGCCGCATCAACGCCGTAAATGCGTTGTTGTATTAGACCCGCAGAGCATTGTAAGACCTTTGGGTATATCTAAACCACAGGGCCCCCGAATATAACGAGGTATGGTACGCTTTGAACAGCTTCATTTTGACTGCTACCGTGCATCGTGAGAACCTGTGTATCAGCATGCACGCCCGGATAGACAATGCTCTGCGTTCCCTCTCCATATCTACATCGTCTTTCAAGTCGTCTGTTACTAAGTGACCCAGATATTTAAAAGTATGAACCCTGTATATAGGCTTGTTGTTTAAAAATAACGGTGGTATACTGATAGGGCACTTGGTACTAGCCCTGAAGACCATGTACTCAGTTTTCTTAACATTATAAATTAGGCCATGTGATGCAGCATACGACTCGCACACCCCAAGCAGCTTACGAAGTGCACTAACAAAGAGAGGCCAGCAGCACTAAATCATCCGCTTAACTTATGTTGTTGAAACATACTCCGTCAACGAAACATCCAACACGCGTGCTACTGAGCCGCTCGATCAGCACGTTCACATACAGACTGAAGTACACAGGCCTGCCCCTACTTCCTACAGTCGGCCGTCAAAACCGCTAACCCTCCAAAGTAAGGCACTCGATGCAGCAGAGACAAGCAGCTGAGTCTGGTTACTCCAAGCACCCTGACTACCCAGACCTATTCGTCCTATGGCTACTTCAGGCCTCGCGAAATTGTGTGTTAAAAATATCTTAGACCAAATTCTATGTAATTTACTTTAGGGCGCGAATGCTACGTGTGACTGAAGGGTTGTATGACAATGGCTTGTAAACGGTGCTATCACTGACTCAATTCTTTATTTAAGTGTCATAATCCAAAGCACCCATCACTGAACTGTACTGAATGTACAGTCAGAATAAAACGATTTTCATAAGGACTGCATTTTTCCATACATTTCGTAAGGGATTTTTTTACAGATATTTCGAAAACTACAAATAATCGTAGAGTGTACATTGGTCTAGTCTGGGCTTTCATAACCTTGAAAACGTTCTTGGTCTCAAGAATGTAGGTAGCCATTGTAAGGCTCCTAGTCTAAGCTTAGATGCATTGAGCAAGTAATCACTACGGTAAAGGGTAGGCACATCATTTTCAAAATTATGAACGAACTTTCTGCCAGCCTAACCTGAAGAAAATTACTACCAATATAAAAACATAATTATGTAACTGTCAAAACAATAGTGATGTACACACGGCCCCACATCAACCTACCCTAATCTGTTAAATTTCTGCAACGATATTTTAACCTTATGTTGATTACATAGAGTTCCATATCATTTGACATATTTTCACAAATTTGTGTAATTTGATGCGGGGCCCTCTGTATTGTAAACATAGAATAATCTTATTATTTTCTTTTGATGACATGCTGTGTAGAATTAACTAAACTAACGACTATATACAGTACAGCAGCACGTCGGAACAAAATAGCGGCAGTAAATAAGCCAAATCTTCGCTGCCTGTCGCTATAACCCATTACCATTAGGCTTCACTGGAAACCTAGCTTAGAATGCCAGTTGCACATTTTTGTAAGTATTCGTCTAACGCTACCGATTTCACACTTTCTCAATTCCTTTCCATCCATTTTTAACCCCCGACGCAAAAACGACGGGGTGTTATAAGTTTGACGTGTCTGTGTGTTTGTCTGTGTGTGTGTGCGTCTGTCTGTGGTACCGTAGCTCCCGAACGGATGAACCGACTTTGATTTAGTTTTTTTGTTTAAATGATTAATAAGTTGGCAGTGTTCTTAGCTATGTTTGATGAAAATCGGTCCAAGATGGCCGCCGTAAAAAATGGCGGATTAAATATTTATTATGTCCCCCGACGCGACAACATTAGTATTAAAATTGTATACGTAGGTATACAATACTTACGTAGGGTCAAAATTTCAGTTTTATTTTTTGCTTTTTATAGGGTTACCATTTAAACCAACTGTATTATATCTAGCTATAATTCCATAGTTATAAAACCTTATTTTGGATTTTTATGTGCATCTATTATTTTGTGTCGGAGGTTTTTTTGCAGATTAACTTAATTCAGTTTTGTTAAAAAGATTTAAAACACTTTTTGTTAAAGAATACCTACATAAATTACGATCTTTAACTACGCGATTCAGTGCGGAGTTAATGCATTTTATTTTGTCTAAATATTGGCACTAAGTGCGTTCATAATTTTCCATGTGTGAAATGTCGGCAGACTGCTCTAACTCTCTCTTTCCACGTAAGTTACATGTATGCAAATATGACTCCTAAAACAAAAGATTCTAGGTTCCAATTCGCTTACAATATGGAAGCATACAGACAGTTCAACGGCGCGATGTCTGTGTCAAACCAATTCAATAAAGGTCGGTATTCGTTTTTTGGATTATAACCTGGAAGTTAAGATGTCTAAATGTTTGAATCTAATGCTGGAAGATGGCTTCTATTATAATTATTTACTATATGTTTAAAATGTAGCTAATATTTACGTAATCTAAGAGATATACAAGTGACGTTTTGCAAGCATGTCTTCAGCTTACACAGGGGCTTTCACACGGTTGTAGGCACGTAGCTCAAACAGCTTTCAAGCTTGTGCTTTGAAATATTGAGAGTCTATGACTCATATTTAACTGAATGTCTTAATGAACAAGTACATTATATACATAACTTGATATGATTGACAAAATTTTCTTAAAATCAAACTACTAAATATGCCAAGTGAGTTGATGTTATTATTTGATCGTAAAAGTTTTAAAGGAAAATGTATTTTATACTTTTTAGCGCATTGACATAAAAGCTTGTTTTTAAAAAGGTTTTTTTACTTGTTATTTATTGCTTCTTCCAACCTCTTAAAGGCTCTGACATCGGTGACGGGACACACAGTGTATTCCCAAAAACCGCCAGGAAAGCAATAACATCTACAATAAAAAATAAAAAAGGCTTTAGATCTTCAATCGTAATCGCGATAACTTTAAAGCCTATGAAACACGCATTCATCGTATTTAAACGGGAAAGGTGCCTACGGCAAAAAACGGCTATTGGTCTGATCTAATAGTAGGACCCCATACTATACTCCTATAAATCACATTATATTCGACCCAGTCGATAAGTGACACCGGTGCGAGGGCATGAATAATTTATAATGCAAAATCCGTAAGTGTCGTATTCGAAATAACAGGAATTCAGGAAACTTGTACGTATTGCCTTCGTTATTCCAGCACGTGATGGATGAGTTGGAAACGAATTCCTTTTCTGGTAAATGCGGAGTTTAATGGGATTTTCGAAGGATTATATTTCAATTTCTGATATGAAAATGTATTGCTTTTTTAATCAAGGCGCATTCGACTTGTAATAATGAAATCTGATCCGTTTGAAAATGATTTCTTTAATTTAATATTCTTAAATGCTAAATATAAACTTACAATTTATCAATTTATTTGCCCTTTTGAGCACAAAAATATACTAGTGATAGAGCTTATGTTTTGCGTTTGTTGATTTATTTTATATGATTAAAATACTATGTGTATAAAAAACTTGATAGTTCTCTATCATGAAACCTTCCCGTTCGAGTATCATGTTTCCAGACACAATAGAAAATTAATTGTTATCAATCCGCCCGCGGGTCTTATGGGGTTTGACAGGTAAGTTTATCCGATTGTTATATGTATAGTACTTTCGCTTGCTCAAATAATAACTACACACGAGGCTACATTACCTACCTACCTAGTTAGGGTTGCCAGGAAGCTTGGCTTTCTGAGAAAATTATTCTACATCATTAGATTTAGTTACTGTCAAAATCGGTCCGAAAGCACAAGTACTTTGAGAACTTTAGTCGTCGACAAAATTTTATGTAGTTTCAGCCACCATCAGATTGAATATTCTGTTGGTAAATAGTCTTTATTCTAACTAAATAAAATGCCATAGTTACCTTGATTTGCCGTCATGAGTAAAAGAGAAAGAAAAACAATAACCGGTATATGTTAACTGCGATAACAATATCAGCTGTCAGAAAATTGATTTTCCACTAACATTTCACTGCTACTACCTATCACAAAGTTTAATATCTAATGTGATACATAGTGATCGATCAATATGAGCCTTAACTTACCAAGGACCAGTAACTTCAATCCCTGGTGATTGTGGCAATAACTGCCTTGAAAGAACTAAAAAATAACATTTTTGAACAGCAATGGAAAATGCTCTATATGCAGTTCATCTAATCAAATTCCGTCAAAGTAAATATATATATATATATATATAAGTATTGTTTGAATTGATCTACATTTCGGAACGGATTCAGATCTACTCATTCACTCAGAATACTGCTGAATGCCGTTACCACACATAGTTACTCTCTTTTCAGTTAATAATCCCCTTTTTACTAATGACAAAATCATTATAGTGAGGTGGTGAGAAAATGAGCATACTAAACTTAGACTAGACCTACTGGATTTATTATCTACTACAGTAATGTAGGTAGGCAAGTGTACGCCCTTGATAAACCCGTCTGTTTGCCATCGATAAAACGGTAATTTCGGCGCGAGTAAAGATTAAATATCGAACCATTAGGATTAATTAATGCTCAGTGAAGCGGCACAACCCTAATTGCTGACACTTAGGATATAGGCGACAAAGGAATGAACGATGAATTTAGTAAAGTAAAATGGTATAAGGACTGGAAAGTTCCAATATTTGTTCATGCTGGAAATATGGAGATATCTAGAGTCCACGTTTTATTACCGGACTGCGACATAAGGAGAGTTCTTCAACCTATATTTGAACGTCGATTTCCCTTCATTTAACTGACTTCCAAAACGAAAGATATTCTCAAATTGACGCTTAAGATTGTAACATGATCACCTAGTCAGGATTTGATGACGGAACCCTGGAGATATCAAGGGAACTCTTCACATTTTTTAGCACGTATACCGTTTTTGCTACATCATCGCTAGGTGTTTATGTCAACGCTTAGGAGTTTGTAGATACTTTCACCACAGTTTTTTCTGCACTGTTTTCGTATAGTGTCAAGAAGTAGGGCAATTAGTGTGCCTGTCACAGAAAAAAAAAAAAAAAAAAAAACATCCACCTTCCAAAAACGCACCAAAAAGTTTAAAATAACTTTTCTTATCGCCAAGTAAAAGAAACGTGAATGGAAGTCAGCGCCAATGTATGTACCTATTTATACGTGTGACCTATGTTACATGTACGTCTATGCTGGCACCTATTTGCGTGGAAACGTTTATTCACTTAGCAATAAAAAAAAGTTGTAAAAATATTTTTGTTGTATCTTTTTTGATATCTCATGCAAAAAATATTATCCTCTATAAGGGATGGTATGTCTATTATCCCTCATTTAATTTTGTTACTGTATAAGCTAAATGTGCATGTTATTTTTAGAACCGCAAATATTGATTATAACAAACTGATTGATTTCACATATGAAAATTGGATCTTAGAGATCCATAGAAGCTTCGGTGGAACATTCATTCATAAACTACTGCTTATCCGTCATCATCATAAACTGAGACATACTTAAGCAGACATAAAACCTTAACCAACACCAATGGCAGATACTTTGTTTGTACAAAGCAGCATACATTTACTCCACAAACCAACATGCGAATGAAGTCCTATTAAAGCTTTTCGGAGGTATAGGCTTTAGAATTTGGGTCAGCAGCGGCTCCAATGTCTTTGACAATAACCATGTCAAAGGGTTAGTTATAAGGTGTGTGTGATACTTGAATATGTACTAGAGTATAATCTTGTTAGGTTTAGTTTCGTCAAATATGTTCGCTTTAATTTGCGAAATGACTCCAAAGTTTGTTTATAAAGAAAAGGAAGTGCGGTTTCTTCTAGTCAACCTACTAGTCAATTCCGCCATCGTAGTCTCTTTCTTCTTCTTTCGTATACTAGCTATCCTATATCCTATCCTATGATTCTGCGAGTCGGTTAACAAAAACATGTTTTTTTTACTAAAACAATTCTTGAATGGAGGTCATGGGAGATGGTAGTTCTTAGGGTTGAGCTGCATGAAATCAATGACAGTACAGACACAAATTACAATTACAAATTACAAATATTTATTTCTGTAACTTAGTCTAAAACAAGTATTAGTTGTGGGAACTCCCTTTTAGGCAAAACATCGCCTGTGGTATGAAGGACCGCTCTTTTAACTATAAGGTTCATAACATACTAAATTACAACTATTAAACTCTAAACAAGCAAGCAATCTAATATTTCAATGAAATATATTTATTTTTCTTACTGCTTATATGTGTGAGGTGTGTGTATGTGTGCGCGTGTGTGTGTGTGTGTGTGTGCGTGTGAGCAATTCAAACAAGCAATTCAAAACTATTTGTTTTAAAAAAAGGCAATAATTTAACCCCAATATTGACACTCCCGCTCTCAATATGTAGAACATCCATCGAAAATCACTTTGTTTTAAGGCATGGCCATTCGATCATCACCAATACTTTGATGTGTTGTCAAACAATGAGAAACAAATGAGCTCTAATGGGTCTGTGTTGGTTTACGGCTGCCAAAGACAATCTAAAGTTTCAGGTCATTTAGTGGTGAATCAGGTTTAAGTAAGTATCTAACCTATAGGTTAGATTTACTAAAAGGCAACAAATCAGCCTTTTAGGTTTCATTATTTAGGTATAAATCAACTGTATTCCTTTCAGGGAGTGACTCTGCTGTTCTAGTACAGCAACTTTTAACTATGGAATCAACAACAAAATCCCAATAAAAATGATCAGCTGATAACTTCTTTAGGTAAATTATTAGTATTTTGATGTTGAACCCATGATAAAAAAATAAAACAGCCACAAACTAGACCACTGATCAGATGTTAAGTTTTTGAGCAAAATTGATGTTTTTTGCATAATAGATTAATTACGTTTGTTGTGTGGTAGCTCTACTTAAATATTTATTGTTTTTTTGTTTTTTGTCATCATAATTTAAGCCATTACTCTTCGTCCGTCCGTCCGTCTGTTTTAGGTGATAGACAGACAGACGGACAGCGGAGTCTTAGTAATAGGGTCCCATTTGGGTACGGAACCTTAAAAACGTACAATTATCAATGGAATTACTTTTATTTCTTTCCTACGTAAACGGAGCAATTTTCACCAGAAATGTTCTTAAGTTCCAGACTCCTAATATTCGCGTTTTTACCTCCCATTAGCCATAACAATTAGTTTAGGCAAGCAAAGGGCCTGGGGGAAATAACAAAAAATACCCGTGTAACTGAAAGGAACATCGCGATTGATTGTTGAAAAGTGCGGTCTATCTTCTCAGGGTTTGGTGCTAAGGAATAATTTAAGAGGTGGCTTCTTTATAGACGTATACCTTGTGACCGAGGGTCGTAATCATTATAATGAAACATGCAATTACTTTCTCGACAATTTTTAATAGAGTGGTTTGCCATTGCCTTGTCCATTTCAGACACTAGCCGACACCCAATTACTAGTGTAAAAGTTATACCTTGTGACCGAGGGTCGTAATCATTATAATGAAACATGCAATTACTTTCTCGACAATTTTTAATAGAGTGGTTTGCCATTGCCTTGTCCATTTCAGACACTAGCCGACACCCAATTACTAGTGTAAAAATTTCCTCGCGATGTTTGCTTCGCCGTTAGGCATTGAAGTCTCCTTCCGGACTGAGCTTGATTAATTAAGTTAATTTAAGACGGTCATCAAACTCAAGACCTCGTGTAATGAAGACGTTGTGATTTTTCTCTTCTCGGCTATTGCCGCCCAGCAAGAAAGAACTGAAGAAGAGGTGGCTAAGCGAGTCTGTACTGTTAGTTACGTACGTTATGGATGCATGACATTATTATCATTATAAACGGTTCGTAAATGAGAGTTAAAGTGAAGCTGTGTAAGCAGATCTTACGATTGTCTTGGTATTTAAGTTTTACTAATTTCTTAATTTACATACACATCGGTAAAAAAAAGGTAGCAGTATGTTTTTATCTCAGGTCTAAATATTAATATACATACAATAAATTCTGTACAAGTGTCTAAGTAATCTTGTGTCAAAATCCTTGTTCTGACCACAAGGCTATATATTTTAATAAACTATACATGTAACAACTTTATGCTTACAAATGTCCTAATTAATATATAAGTCTGCTCAAATTTACTCGACACACGCAATATCATGTTCTAACAGAGGCTTTTTTCCAGCCAAAACATAGTTATATAATAAAAACTAAACATTTGCAACATATCTTGTACTTGAGATCTAACGAACGATTTACATTCTGCCCTTGCTTTTGATAAACAGGGCCCCTGAGGGAAAGCTTCAACTCAATTTATGTGGTTGGTACATAGGCTACATTCTTTATATTTTACTCCCTACAACAGCAAATATGTTTCTAGATAAAGTTATCAGATTTCTTTTTTTTTTAAATATATGAGGTACGAATCAAACAATTTTTTTTCATATATGAGGTACTTACGAATACGAGGGTCAAACTGAAAGTTCTTAGAACTGGCCACTTATAAACAATATAATAAAAAAAATATTCTAAAATTTGAAAATAGAACTCTTTGCCAATATTACTGAGTATATATTTCATTCATTTGTCATTTGTTTTACGATTTGGCGGCAAATTGAAAATTGTCTGTGTCACGTCAAAATGAATTTAACACGAGAAAATTTTCGTGCAATGATTTTTTATGACTTTCGATGTCATTTAAGTCAACAAGAAAGTTATGATAGACTACGATTGGCCTTTCACGATGAAGCCCCATCTCGTGCGACTGTTGACAACTGGTTTAATGAGTTTAAACGTGGTCGCACTAATCTCACTGATGATGTACGTGAGGGACGGCCTTCTACGGCGACGACTGAAAATAACATCTGTGTTGTGCGGCGTATGATAGAGACTGACAAAAGAGTGACCTATCAGCAGATTAGGACAAGCTTAGGCATCGGTATGAGTCAAGTGCACAAAATCCTCCACGAACATTTAGCGGTCAGGAAGCTTTGCGCCCGGTGGATACCTCATAATTTGACTAAGGCTCAAAAACTCCATCGTGTGGATTGGTGCCGTAAAATGATTGAAAGATTTAACGGAGGTGACTCAAATGCTGTGTTCGACATACTAACAGGTGACGAAAGCTGGATTTACTGTTATGATCCTGAAACCAAAAGACAATCTGCTCAGTGGGTGTTTCCTTTCGAGGAGTTGCCAACTAAAGTGAAGAGAGATCGAAGTGCGGGAAAAAAAATGGTGGCCTCGTTCTTTGGAAGGATAGGTCATTTCGCAACAATTGTGTAAGAGGATCAAAAAACAGTTTCTGCAGAATGGTACACTACCAATTGTTTGCCACTTGTCTTGGAAAAAGTTCGAGAGAAACGACCTCGCAGTAGGATCCTCCTTCACCACGACAACGCCTCGTCGCACACCGCCAAGCGAACGATCGACTATTTGGCGACATCAAACGTTGAATTACTGGGTCACCCGCCGTATAGCCCCGACCTCGCGCCTTGTGATTTTTATTTATTTCCAAAAATTAAAGAAAAACTTAAAGGAAAGCGGTTTATGAATGCTGAAGAAGCGGTGGCTACGTATCGCGATGCCATTGAAGAGACCCCTAAGGACGAGTGGGCAAAGTGCTTTTCCCAGTGGTTCCATCGCATGCAGCGGTGTATTGACGTCAATGGACAATATTTTGAAAAGATATAATAAAACTAATAACTGGCTAATGTAATCAGTTTTTGATTTTCTAAGAACTTTCAGTTTGACCCTCGTATAGTAATAACAGACATATATGACCACAGAATACAAGAACCGTATAAAATATTGTCTGTCAAATAGATACAAAAAGAACAATGAATTCCGCAGATTAAAAGAAAAACCACGATTTTGTTAGCAGAGAAAATTATAAAAGCCTATTCTGGATAATACTATTTGATGGTTACAAGTATAGTGGTCCAAGCATTAACATACCCAAATCTGACAAAAATAATATGGAACTCTATGTGATCAAGGATAAGTTTGAAATATGGTTGCGTAAATTTAACAGGTCAATGAAAAATTCTGTAGAAACACTTTGACAAATTAAACACACAAAATTAGTTATTAAAAAGTTTATTCAGAACGCGTAGGAAATCCTGGCGTTACTGTAACTATTTAGAAGAACTGTTAATATGTACAATCTCTTTTTTTAAAAGATCCTTAGTATAGATAGTTTTTAAAGTTTTGTAGTTGGTTTGCGGTAAATAAATAAACGTTTTATTTTAAAAACACAAACGTAAATCATAACCTCCTTGTTGCTTTGCCGTAACCTAGTAATGAGTAATTTACCCTATTATCATGACGTGTAACAAACTTTAATCATGACGTGTAAGAAACTTTTTCATAGTTAGTTAATTTTCGTATTTTTAACCCTTTTATATATATGAAATGAATACCCTGATATGAAATGAATAAACCTTTTTACTTGTTAAAAAAGAGACACTCAGTTTTATTACTGAAGCTTCCACAGTCTCATTGAAACTACCGTTCGTTATATTTTTATTTAAGTGTTCCTGCATGTTCTAGTTGCTACGCTGTCTATACATGGAAAGTAGTAATTAGTTTAGTTAGGGTCAGTCTGAATGCAATTAGAAAAAAGTATTTTCATGAGAGAAAAATGAAAACTCTTTCATTTCTTGAGATATGAAAGATGTATAATTACTATACAGTGTGAGTCTTTAAAAAGTGCACATATGAAAATGGGTGAAACTAGACCCATTTTTATCGAAGGAAAAATATTTTAAAAAAGTCAGAGTTTTCTTTTTTAATATTTATAGATTTTTTAAAGTTTAATTACCTTCTGTTGACTTATTGCAAAGAAAACGTTATAACTTTTTATCTAGGAGGTATATCCTGATGAAATGAAAACAATAATAATGGTAAATAACAGATAATACTAAGAAAATACATAAAATTCCTAGAAAACGTCAACAAGTAATAATAAAATGTTACTTTTGAGAAAAATCTGTATTTTAATTGGTGTTTTTTTTAATTATTTGATAAATCCCTCCAAATTATGCCCATATTACAGGTGGTTCTTATTACTTTGTGCTATTTTTCATAGTACCACCTTTGTAAAACCAAAAACTCCATGTCTCTATCCCTATCACAACTTTAGCAATAAGCATTTGAACTAAGTATCTCTGGGCGCGCCATTCAACGCTTCGTTGCTAAGGTTGGCTCTAGATTTGTTTTTTTTTTGTTTTCTGAGTATTTTATGTATTTTATTAGCATCACCTGTTATTTACCATTATTACTGTTTTTGTTTTATCAGGATATACCACTTAGATCAAAGGCTATCACGTTTTCTTTACAATAAGTTAACGAAAGGTAATTTAAATAAAAAACGAACAAAAATTTTTTTTAGTTTTTTTGATATTTTTTCTGTCGATAAAAGTGGGTCTAGTTTAACCCATTTACATATGTGTACTTTTTAAAGACTCACACTGTATAAGGTCTAACTTCATCAACTGTATTCCTTTTAGAGGGCAATTCTGCTGCTCGTATACATGTTTTACTATGGGACCAACAAAGAAATAGAAAAAAAATGATTTTCGTATGAAGTCTCAACAGTAAACATTGAGATAGTGAACCTACAAAATCCCTAAAGTAGTAATCAGCAGATCAATATTTTTTGGGGATTTCGATGTTGGTCAAATAAAAGTTTTTGTATGAAATCCGCAGAATGACTCCCTGAGAGGAATACAATTGATTTTGTTAGACCCTGTAGTCAGTTAGTTGACTTTTATTTCAGTTCATCCGTGTTATTTGTAGCTATCGTAGTCATTCGTGGGTTAACCTATACACAACGGATGCTTTTACGATATTTTTCTTTAGATATAAATAACCCTTTACACTTAGGCCAAGTTGTCGTTGTCTACGATAGCATTCAAATGGTTTTTGTACATAAATTTACTGATTGTGCAAGATTGTTTACCTACAATTAATGTTCCTGTGTTGTTAATGGCATCATGCCTATGTACCTAGTACCGTTATACAATTGACAGACATAGCAAGTATTCTCATATCTCCTGAGTGTATGCACACAAAAAAAAATACAGAAGGCTTTCTTTTGCGTGAATTGGAGCCACTCATCTAAAATATTCAAGTAAAACATGTATAGAAACTTAAAATTAGATTAATGTTTTCTCAGAATAAATTCAGTTTTTTTCTAATTAATAAGATATATTCTTTTATATTTCGTAAACTGATTTTCTTCTAACCGCAATATTAGCTACTGCTAATGTATTGCGCGCGCACACTTGTGCACTATAAATCTTCTGTGTACCTACCTATTTAATTACTCTTCTGTCAAATTAACCGTCATTCGAGGTTAACCGACTGTTTTAAACTTGGTGAACTCGGGTCTTAATGATGCTTCTGAATAACTTCCATGTTGTGGCCTAAGTTCAAGCTCGCCAGAGAATTTGCGGCAATTTCTCATAATTTATACCCGCGACAGCGTCTTGGTAAATTTATAACGAAATTACCAGTCGTGAATCGAGCGTCTGTGTCGGCATCAGATTGCTTGGTGAGCAATCAAGTTGTTCTTTAATTAATCATACCTTTACCAACTTTGACCCGAGTTCACCAATTTTTAAACAGCTAGTTATTCTGACATATACTCGTACATATCGCAATAGACGGTTAATTTGGCACAATTCCCATGCAAAATATGTCAAATATTATAAGGGCTGTGTTAAAATGAAACATGTGTTTGTGAACTCGACTTTTCGTTGGTGAACGATAGTTTCTATCGTGCTTACGCCAAGCCCTATTCCCGTACGTAAACCTAAAATTATAATCTTATACCTTTCAACGAGCAATTCTTGAATATTCATTTATTTATATACACGGTGTTACTTTGCATCCTTGCCATATTCACAGAGATAAAAGAAGGGGAAAAAAAAGAAGAAGAAGAAGGGGCGGCGTTTATGATGTTATTGGTGTGCGTAACAGATTGTCGATAAAATTTAATAATAAAGATTAATAATCAAAATTTTAGGTCACTATTTTTTTAATGATTTGAGTTCAGTGTCCGTAATATAGTTACCTCTGTAAATATGGCAAGGATGCAAAGAAACAGCGTGTATATTTGTGATCTCGGCTCTAACGATTTGCTGAAATTTAGTATGTGGGTGTTATCGGGGGTAATAAATCGATCTAGATTAGTCTTTTATTAGCGTTTTTCTTTTGCATTTTTCAACGAAGAATATGGTCGCTAATTTCGCACCGGTAAGCATGAGCATCGTGGCCGAGTGCATAAGACTAATAGTACTGTGTCTGGGGTTCAAATCTCGCTCGATGACGATTATTTTTTAACTTTTTAGTTTTTCATACAAAAGAAAATTCTTAGTGTTCAGAAAATCAGATTTAATTGACACCACGCTGACTTCTGGAAAACAATGATAGCTTTTAAAATAATGAGAAAATTATAATTAATATAATGAGAAAATGGAAATGGTAATTGCTATAGATTTCTAATAAAGAGAAAGGCCTGTGTTTAAAACTTTAAGCGAGCAAAAGGTAAGCGAAATATTTAATGAGTTACATTTCGAATGCAGCAAGTCTCGAAATGATAGTCATACAAAATTTAAGGCGAGTCTTGCGACAAATTCTACGTCAATCTTAGAAGAGAGTTTCAGCTTCTAAACTTGTAAATGCATGAATATAAAATGACAGCCAAGTGGACCTACTTGCGGACGGTAAGTTTTTAATTTCTTTGGCAGATTTCTTCGAATTGGTGTCTCTCGATGTTCTTATTTTCTACACAGTTTATAAAATTGTCATTAGAGATAACATGTTTAGAAATTAAATGCTGTAGTCTTTGTGCCTGTTTGCTGCCTTTTAACGTGTAAACTGCCCAACTGATTGAGATTAAATAAGTTCCTAATAGTTCGAGAGCCACCAAAGTATATATGATAGCTTTTATCGCGAAAATGATCTCTTGACGGAGCAAAAATGGCTTAGGGGGAGTTTGTAAGGGAAATGTGATGTTTACGTGAGCAAGGTCGCAAGTACACCTACTTCACATCAATATCCTAATCTGTCAAAATTTCGCAACTACATTTTATTATTATGTTGATCACATTAGAGTTCCATATTATTTGAGATATTTTGACATATTTGGGAAGGTTGATAAGAGGCCCACTGTAGTAGTCAGTTATAATTGAACAATTAAATACTGTGCCAATGAATTTATTTAAATATTAATTATATACTTCATGATAAACCGCCTTACATCTTCCTGGTTTATCGATTAAAAGTCCAATTTTGCTTTGAATACTAGGTTGTAGTGTAAATTTTGTATCATCTACTATTTATCATTCAAAACTTTCGGACTGAAACTGTAACTTTTGAAATAACTGACAAAACATGTTATTGCATAAACGATAAAGGGACTTTTCTATTTACAAAGTTTCGTCACGTATTACTAAAGTTCGTGTAACGTTAACCAAAAGTTCAGAATTGTTGGTTGCATGAAAGTGTATTTTATTAATATACTTATTCAATTAAGCGATGGGCGATTATTACTAAATTAATCGACTTATTCGAATGGTCCCTGTAATCGAATGTATTCGATAAGCAACCGCAGTCATTCGATTATCCTTCGATTATGCGGCGAGCAATACCGGAGCGTGCGGTGCGCAGGCCGTACACTAACTACTAACGAATGAATCGTCATTCGTCGTGTCGATTCATCATTCGTTCGCTGCCTGTCCTGTCGCGGCAATTCAATCGAATGCATCGAAGGGCCGAGTATAGATTATCATTTGATTGACGATTTTTATTCGATTATTTTTTTTCCGAATTACTAAATCGACATTCGATAGTTCGAAAGGTCGATTGTCGATTCATTCGATTATTTTTTTTTCGAACAATCGCCCATCGCTAATTCAATTTGATACGACAGCTTAGTTTACTTGAACTGTTTTAACAGGTCCGGTGGACATATTTGTAATTATATGTATAATCCAACATGGGACAGTCATCAAAATAAGAAAATTATTTAAAAAAAAACTATTATATTTTTGTAATATTTTTCTCACTGGCTTTTATTTGATACTCATATTGCTATGGTAAGAAAAAAAGCAACCCTTCCCACACCCTCTGTTTTATTTGTGAACGCGATTTTTAAAATGTATTGTATTGGTTGCTCGGTGATGGTAAACAAGATTGACGACTGCTACTACGAACCTGCCAGTAACTTTTTAACTTCGACCTACCCGCCATATTATTTGAAAATCTCTGTGCTTGCTGTGTTTTTTATTTATTATTGTTTTATATTTGTAAAGTTTTCTCTGTAAGTGAATTTTGTATTAATTCTTTTTGAGAAAATAAATATCATAAACCTAACCTAATTTTATCCTTTGTCACTACTACAATCCTGACGAATATACGAGTACATATTTACCCTCTTACTAATAATGAATTTGCCACAGCTATAACATTTGTTTAAATAATAAGAGACAGCTAATTCAAGTTAAAAATAATCTCGCTTTTTACGTTACTGCTGCCCAAAAATTTAAATTGAGTATTTAATTTAATCATAATGTAAATACACATGTTTTCAAATGTTTTTTTTATCAAATTGCTTAAGTAATTTACAGCAAAGTGACTTGACGGTTAGTGGTAACATCAAGAACTTCTGTATTGTTTTTTTCTACCTAAAATAGTGATTGTACTTCAAAATTGAATACCCTATTACGACAGACAGATACGACATAGAGAGAGAGCGTAGGGCTGTATCTGTGCGTGCTAATATGAGCCCGCAGATTTGCTCGTTGTTCAACAGGGCGTCAAAATCACTCTGTTTAGAGCGTTTTGTACGTTCTTCTACACGAGCAGTCTGCGGGTGAGCCATACGCTGAAACAGTACAATACCCTACGTATCCAGTACAACAATGCCTTCAGGGCGCTGTTGGGGTTGCCCCGCTTTTATAGCGCGTCAGGGATGTTCGCCAAGGCCCGAGTGGATTGCATCTATGCAACAATTCGCAAGCGGTGCACAATCCCTGGTGCGCTGCGCAGGGTGCGGGCCAGTCGGAATAGCGTAGTGAAGGCATTCGCAGAGCGGTTTGACTGTCAGTACCTGAACTATTGTAGTATGGTTCATCTGACTTCTGTCAAAATATTGTTTTAATTGTGTGAAATTTTTAATTTAATTTAACTTTGACTTTATTATATGACATTAACATTTGAATTGAAATTAATGAATGATCCTTTGTTTGAAATAAATAAATTATAATTATTATTATTACGCCTATCAAAATCATGATCCATGTAAGTAACTCATGAAACAGTCATAAATATATTTTAAATTCAATTGTCAAACTGATGAAAACGTACTTTATATCTTAACAATTAGGGGACATAGTAGCTTGTTACATTATACCGGGGTTCGCCCATAATTTACACGAGTAGGTACCTCTAATTAAGTTGAAAGTTCTTGTCACTACCATTACTAAAATGCAGACTAAGAAAGTTTAGGGACTGACTTAACTCATGACAGGATCCTCAACTTCTTAATGAAGGTTAAATACAAAGGTATATAGTGAAAATTGATGCAGAGGAATCGCTCCTTATTCTAGCTCATCAGTTGGGAGAGCAATCACCTGGATGGCGAGGAGTCGTGGGTTCGAGTCCTACCAGAAGATGGTCGATGAATTTTTGTTTACAAAACCTACTTTTGTATAATCAAATCCCAGGCTTATAAAAGTACACATTACGTAACTGAGGGTCAAAAATAATTTAAATAACTATAGAATGAAAATCATGTCCAAACTACATCTAAACTACTTAAGTAAATTTTTGCAGTATATAGTGTGCCACAGCCGTTAACGACTGTCTTGGTAGTTGTAATGGAGGCTGGCGTTTGCCTTCTATCACTCTGTTATTTTTATGTTCTTGAGACGTAAGAGACTAGAAACTACAACACAGGGTCTATTATCGTAGTGTACGAGTATGGGCAAATGCGTATACTATAATTAAACTTTTTAGTAACTAAACTATAATAGTTATATACAGGGTGGCCCGTTTACAGTGGTGCAAAGATTTTTTTGAGCTTGAGAGCATCATAAGTGATCGTTTAAATCATACTTTAGTTAAGCGAAAACTTATGATTTATTTATTTTTTTAAACCGAAATTTCAATATTTCTGACGCAAAACCTCTCTGTTATGAAAACTACTGGATGGAATCGAATAAAATTTGGTATGGGCATAGTGCAATATTCTACCTATTGCGCTTAAGGCTCATCTGGTGTAAATTATCAAATTGATATTTTGTTAGCTTAACTTATTCTTTAGCTTTTTTTAATATTTCGGCAAAAGATTGATTTTCAAAAAAATCCACTGAAAAAAAATCGCTACAAAACTGTATCCACATGGCGTAAAATGAATGAAAATTTTAACCCACTAGCCAAGATAACTTAACAGCATGATTAATGTGAATTTATAAAAATAGGCTGCGAAGAAATTTCTTACGCAGATGCACATTATGTTTAGCAAATGGCGAATGCCATTCCGAAAACCTTTTGTTTGATTATTTATGTTGTTTTATTGATTCTCCGCGTGAAACTTACAGTCGACAGTTGTGAAACTTGACAGTCGAGCTGGCCCACCGACTGCATGTCGCTCAGCGAGCTATGGAACGGTCTATGCTGGGGATCTCGCTAAGGGATTAAATCCGGAACGAGATTATCCGCCAAAAGACTAAAGTCATAGATATCGTTCAGAGGTGCAGTAAGCTAAAGTGGCAGTGGGCTGGTCATGTCTGTGGCAGAACCGACGGGCGTTGGAGTAGGAAGGTTCTCGAATGGAGACCACGTCTCGGGAAACGTAGTGTTGGACGCCCCCCTGCTAGGTAGACCGATGACCTGAGGAAGGTGGCCGGTGGTGGCTGGCTTCTCGGAGGACCGTGAAAGTTGGCGCCGTTTTGGAGAGGCCTATGTCCAGCAGTGGACTGCAATAGGCTGATATGATGAATTTACACCAGATGAGCCTATAGCGCAATAGGTAGATTATTGCACTATGCCCATACCAAATTTCATTCGATTCCGTCCAATAGTTTTCATGACAGAGAGGTTTTGCGTCAAAAATATTTAAATTTCGGTTTTTTTTAAAGAAAATCATAATTTCTAAACCATAAGTTTTTGCTTAACTAAAGTATGTTTTAAACGATCACTTATGATGCTCACAAGCTGAAAAAAACATTTTTTTTGACCACTGTAAACGGGCCACCCTGTATACAACCTTTTAATTAAAAGTAAGATAAATTATTTAATACAATAGAAAACAACACAATAGGCAACATTATCGCACTGGATAGCGATGATTATACGCTGCGTGCGTTGCAAAGGTCTGCTGCGTACGTGCTGGCTCGAGTAAAGCCGGCACGTTGATAGAGGCAAGAGACTGACGGACAATTCGTTGATGCTGGCAAGACGCGAAAAGCGGCCTGGACTTTTAGTACAGGAGAGTCCGTGATGTCTCAACGAGCTGACATCAGTACCACACGGACATCTGTGTGGAAGGCAAACCTCAGCACCAACACGCAGATCTATCGCGACTCGTAGAGTTTCTGAGTCCAAAAGGGTTCCCACGTTTGCCGAAGGATAGGCCTTAAGCCAGTATCCTGCTTCCTTGGTGGTAACTGCTTTAGTCTGGCTAGATTCGCGTTTTCAGTGCTGCTGTCACTGACAGTAAGACTAAACTAAGTAAGAATAAACTAAATAAGACTTTTCAAAAGAAACTCACAAGAAATTTGGTCCCAACTCCTTTGAATTTTAAGATCTATAGGGAATGTTGTCGGATATGCCATTTCCCAAACATCTCTAGCCTCGTCCAAGCACGCCACTTCGAAGTTTGCAGTAGAAGGTTGCAGGATACTTGCAACGAAAGTAAGAGTGCTGTACGATGAGGATAAAAAGGCAGGTAAGGAGACACTAGAAATTTTGCGCGTCCCAATCACACCAAAACGGATAGGGAGGGACGATTGATCCCAAAAGATTCTGAACATTCGTTTTTCTGAACGGTTCCCAAAGACGAATGTTCAGAATCTTTTCCAAATGTGTTTTAACTTTTTATATTAATAGTCAAGTCACGTATCATTCTTGCACTTATCTTTATAGCACTGAGAAACTAGCTACAACTTTCTTATGTTTTTTTCGCTAGATACAAATCTTGTAGCGATGTCTGGGGAAGAAGTAGGCTTATTCGATCCAAATCTGTTGTTCCTGTAAGTGATTATCGGTCACCTATCTTGATTTCCCTTGCCTAAATACTTCATTTTATTAAATTATTTAAGTGCAAGTGTAATATGCATTATCACACTTGTAGTTTATAAAAATCTCAAATAACACACAAGTTTAAATTATCTTTAGTAACAGGTCAGTTTGGAAATCTACGTGGGAGGCCTATGTTCATCAGTGGATGTCCTGTGGCTGGTAATGATGATGATGATCCTTCGACTCCAGGATACTTGATCCTGGATTGGCTGGTTACGATATAAAAGTTAGCTTATAAAGATCCCACTGCTGGGCAAAGGCCTCACCTCAACTATGTGGAGGTACAAGCCATAGTAAACCACGCGGGCTCAGTGCGTATTGGTGAAGGGGTGTCTGTAAGGCAAGTGACTAACCTTACTGTCAGATGTTATCAAGCCGCCCTAGGGCCTCTGACTACACTTAACGACTAATATTACCTGATATTAGCCGAGACCAACTGCTTAACGTACCTTCCGGAGAACGGTGATGCTTGTAATGGACGTCTCTTAAATGGTCGGAATGGTCACCCATCCAATCACGATCGCGCCGTGGGTTGCTTTACTTTGATATCTCTACCAAAGCGCTGCCGCCACTGTACTACAAGCACCTCGACCTGGTTACGATATAAAACATGGTATTGTGTGTCCGTTTCTATTGTGGTCCAAACTCACTGAAAACTTTAATTACAAATTGTATTCATTGGACAGCTAGATCTGCGGCAAGAAGTTTTAGAATTTTGTAAAATTCAGTGTTAAAATATAATCGAGATTTTCACTTTATACTAATTGGTTGAACTGCCCTGAGGGTTGTTATAATTTTAGTTTTAATACTGTTATAAGAAGTTTTAGATACGTCTGTCTAAAAACTGTTAGTGAGCCTTTAAACCCGTTATTACAAAAACTTAGTACCGTGTTTAAAAGCCAGGACTAAGCTATTAGCTAGCCAATTAGAAAAGCGTTTCTCTATTAGGTTATGTCACGAATATGTCATTCCTCTGTTGTTGGGTAACATTTAGACCTAGTTTAAACCTGGTCTAATTTTTTTGTAATAACACCGAAAGAGTTCAGTTTTCACTACCTTACTTTTACCTTTACAGCCGTCAAAAGCACAGGCTTTTGAAGTTTAATAATAAAATAAATAAAAATAAAAATCGTTTATTTCTTTAACAGGTCGACGGTAAACTCCTTACATATTTATATAACCTATGGAAAAATATTTATACACCCTATGGTCTTTCGGATTTTATTCTACAGCTGTAAAAATATGCTTATCATAGAACAAGTCATGTTGGAGAAACGCTTTTACTATTTAAAAGTGTTTTTGCGTACCTAATCGCTAGTAATGAGTTCAAATTTCCCTCCATCCGTTGGTAAGGAAATAGCTTATTTGTAACACGCGACGGGTTTTGCATAATTTAAGTTATTTTAAGGTCAGCCACTTTCAAATTATCTAGAGCCTGATATATGTTTGAAGGACTATTTAGTGCGTGTGTATTAAATTTCTATACAAGCCCTAAAATTGAAGTTTTTTGTAATAGATACAAAAGAATTTGCTATTCGTTTAGTACTAAAACAATATAAATATACGTACGTACAAATTTATTTTGAACCCAAATATTATTTTAATATCGAATTATTTCCCATATTTAAAGAACACTTTTATTAATATACATAGGTATACCTACTGTAACTGTATTGTCCAACAGGAGACCACTGAAACTAGCTATAGTAAGAAAAATTGGAACCGTAAATAAAGATAATAATAAATAATATTTTGTAACTTAAAAATAAGCATTTAGGGATTAAAATCTTTCCCATTACAAAATTTCGGCATTTGTCTAAACTAAGCACTAAAATTGCCCATTAAGCGCGTACCGTACCGCGGTTATTCAAAGAAAATTAATTATTTGCTGTAATACTTTAGCAGTTCAAAAAGTTTTTATTTCAAAGAAAACTCTTGACCTAAGTGGGGATTTTTTATTTAGATACCCACTTGTTATTATTTTTATAAATATACGAGTATAAATAAATATAAAAGAAAAAAGACATTATTTTTACCTGACTGCGGAAGGAGGGTTATGTTTTTGGAGAGTATGTATGTAAGTATGTATGTATGTATAATTGTTTAGCACGCCGTACAGCCAAAACGGCTCGACAGTTTTTGACATATGAGGTGTCGTTGAATTCGTCAAAATTGTGAGAGTGACATAGGCTATATACATTTCAAAAATGGCGCCCGCAAATGGAAATAAAGAGGGGATTGATTTTTTCCTTAGCATAACAATATAGGTATCAAATGAAAGCCAGTAAAGAGATAATTTCAAAAATATTATATTTTTTGCAGTGTAATAATAAAACTAGAAATAATAAAATAAAAAACGGTATTTTAAAAATCCCGACTGCGTTTCTGCGTAATTGGAAATTAAAAAACCCTAAAACAAGAAAGAGATCATACCCGGGTTAAATTGGTACCCAAATTGAAAATTGTAGCAGTCTTTGCATTTTACGGTGTCCTGGTCTTCTCCAGACACGGACATGAGTACTGATTCGCGATTCGTCAACGAAGAGATCATTCTGCCGTAGCCTAGCCCACTCCAATCTTTGTCGTTGACGTTGCCGGGAATTCAGAGGCGCTCGCCATGACCTCCGTGCTCGTAATCCAGCCTGGTGCAAGCAATTCCGAATGATCTAAGTGCTAACTTCAAGCCCAGAGGCGGCCCGAACTTCTGCTTTTATTTTAGAAGCGTTGATTGTTGGGTCACGGGCTGCCAGCAATCTAATATAGCGCTTTTGGGCAGCAGTCAAAACAGTTGGGCGACCACTACGGGGTCGGTCAGCTAAATTACCCATCCCGTGGTACCTCTGCAACGTGGTTACGACACAGGATTGGGATATAGCAAGTCTGCGTGCTATATCTCTCGTGCTGTATCCTTCTTCCCTCAAAGTTACTATTCTTGCTTGTAAAACTTCTGATAATCCTCTTGGCATTTTTTCAATCACAGTTTTTTGCGTAAAAGTATTTAAAATCCGTCAAAATTGACTAAATCAGATTTCTGAATGAGCGTAAACTATGACTGAAAGCCTTTTGTATATGGAAAAACAATTGAATTGTTTTATTGTTTTGTATTCTAATTGTATATTTTTAAATAAAGAATCTTAAAAGAAGAAGAAATCATAATATAATGTACTGTAACAAAAAAGATTTCGATTTTTCAGTGATCGTCAACTATTTTTTATGTGTGTATTTAAAAACTATACTGAATTTATCAATTTGGTTTTTTCGTACATTTTTAAGTAAAATACCACTTTGGAAGTGTTTTCTTTATCAAAAAAATAGTATTGCGAGATTTGTCCGCAGTTGGAATTAAGTTTTTGAACTTGTTATCAAATCAGATACTTTGTAATATCTTGTTAACTTTTGGACATAAGTATAGAAAAAAAAACTAAATAAATGTGTCTTAAAATGAAATAAGCAGTTTTCGAGTTTACAAGCAAAAAAAATATAAACAAAAGAGGCGCCTTTCTTTCACTATTCCGTTGATAGCTCACTTACCACACTCGGGACTTTAAGTATGTTCACCTAGACACCTCGAAGAAAACAAACCTACCCGTTTTGTTTTCTGAATTTCTTGTTTTTAATAAGAAACATTTAACTTTATTATCACTTGTCTCAAATATTCAATCATAACAGAAGCCAAACTGCCGTTTCTAATGTAGAGATTTTACTATAACCCTACTCTTTACGTCGAGATTTCTCCAATCCCTCTCAAACGTCTACATTTCTGCACCCATTCGCGACATAGTGGACACAGTAGTAGGAAGTATACTACAGGATCATCGAATCTCAAAGAAAAAAAGACTTAGATAAATCTAAGCATTAAAACATGCAGTTTACGTTTGGTGTAATAAAACTGACAAACAGGCAATTATGGTTTTATGTAAGGGTGTGCTACAGGCGTAAAAACATTGTTACAGTAGCTAAATACTCGCATTTTATTAATTTAAGTCCACTTTTGAGTATTTTCCCTATTCTCCCGCCGAATTGGAATATTTCCCAATCTTTCCGTTTTTTCCCATACTTTCCCGTATTTTTCTTTTCCATCCCAATTTTTTCTTTCCCTTGCCCATCGCTAGTCCCGACTGCTACAATTTTTAATATGGGTACCAATTTAACCCGGGTATAACTTCTTTTTTGTTTTAGGGTTTTTTAATTTCCAATTACATAGAACCGCAGTCGGGTTTTTTAGTTTTTTCAATTACCGTATTTTATTATAAACAATGCTTAGCTAAGCACAACTTCACATCAATCTCATTAAAATAGGCGTTTAAAAATATTGCATTAAGCGAGATTGATTGAACATAAATATTAATGTCGTTCATGTACAATAGATAATATTGTATTTGCAACAAACAAGCTTTTACTCGAAGCTCTAAAGATATTGAGCTTTACTGAAAGATTAGAAAATAAAGCTTTATTGATCAAAATGTATGAAAGTCAACGATTCATAGTTCAAACCAAATGAAAACAAGGCTAACACTGTACAGTCAGCGTCATAATATGAACAACTCTTATCATTTTCCAAACTCATTAATTTTGTTTCGAGTGCCAACGTTTGTCAAAAGTATAACATAATTATTAAGGCGACTATACCGGGCTTAAAATTTGACTGGCAACTGACCAGGCAATTTAATTAAGAAGTTTTAACAGATCGCTCTTAGAGGGTTAATGATCACAGGATAAAATTATGAGGCTCGTCTGTTTTAGCTGTCTAGTTTATGATAATCGCGTAGTGAACGGCGTATAATTGAATATCCCGTAGCAATTGCTATTAGGAGTGTTCTTTGTTTGTTTTATCGATAAATAAGAAAATATCGATAGGGCAGAGTAACTAACTAGCAATAACACGCTTTACGTTGTTCTTTATAACATTTTTAGTCAAAAAACGTAAGAGGTAAAGAGTAAAGAGAAAGATATAAAATAAAAAATAAAATAAATAAAAATATCTTTATTGATAACCAGAATTACATCAATAATAATCAATTAAATACAACATGAAAGTGCTATATATCTCACGCAATTGCCAGAGGCTCCCAAACTAGGCTCTGCCTGTATCTTGAGAGACCAGTTACAATTACTTGGCTAAGGTGTGTGGCACATTCTATTATTCTAGATAAATATGTGTGTGTGTGACTCTGTGTGTGTGTGTGTGTGAGTGTGTGTGTGTGTATGTGTGTGTGTGTGTGAGAGAGAGAGAGAGAGAGAGAGAGAGATCGAATGGGATTAACTATTACAGATTAACGCTTCAGTTTGCTTGTAGTCAAGTGAACAGAGTAACCGTACTACCCGTTTCCTAACTTCAGTTGCAGAGCAGTTTTTTAAATTGCAAATAGCTGCCAGGTTATTATACGTTGCAACCTGGCAGTATCTAGGAAACCGCTTCGCGAAACTTGTCCTGACAGCGGGCACAGGTAATCTGTAGACACGACGACGAACGATACTATCAAAATTATCCAGGTTAGGAGCAGATTTGTGTATGTCCAGGGAAGCAGTTAAGATATACAACTGCCTAACGCGAAGCATCCCTATATCATCGTACACGGCATTAGTAGGGTACAATATTGGTTTTCCCAGCATTACTTTAAAAATAGCACGTTGTGCCCTTTCAAGCTCTAGCAGAAAAGTCTTAGCTGCCCCTCCCCAAACTCTCATGCAATATGTGACTTTTGAGTGGCAGACGGCATAATACACAGTTTTCATGACATCCAAGTCCGCACATCTTCTCAGTATTCGCATTATGCCAGTGACTTTCCTGACTTTGTTTGCAATAAGATTGATGTGTCCAGAAAAGTTAAGATGTTCATCTAGTAATAAGCCCAGGTATTTCAGTTCACAAGTCCTTTGTATCACATCACAGTTACAAGCGGTAGGGGCGGCACCTCGGAGACGGCAAGAATGGATACGCAAGCTATATGCTTTGTTGGGACTAGACGCAGAAGTTATATGAAAACATATGTATTTAGTTTTCTTGGTATTTAAGGTCAGCAGGTTTTGATCCAACCAATCATATACGCGCGCTAAGCCACCCTCTGCAGCCGCAAAAGTACTGTCCCAATCGCTACCCCTAAAGAGAATCGCGGTATCATCTGCGTAGCAGATGAGTTCGGCTGAGGGTACAGCAAGGTCATGTATATCGTTAATATAAATAATAAAGAGAGTGGGACCAAGTATGCTACCCTGAGGAACCCCGTAATTGATTGGGAGCCTATCACTCACGAGGCCGTCAATGCGTGTCAACTGGCTTCTACCAGACAAGTAGCTCCTAAACCACTCCAAGGCTGTACCTCGAATTCCCATACCATTAAGTTTTCTAAGCAGGATAGGAGTCGACACGGTATCGAAGGCCTTGGCGAGGTCCAGAAAAACCGCCATACATTTAAGGCCACCGTCTAAATAAGAGGAAACGAGATTTGACATCAGCTTTACGGCGTCTTCTGTTGATTTCTTTTGACGAAAACCAAATTGTCTATCCGAGAGCAACCTATGCGATTCCAAAAAGTCTACCAGGCGTTTATTGACTAATTTCTCCAGGAGCTTAGAGAAGGTGTTAAGAAGGGAAATCGGTCTGTAGTTGGATGGCAAATCAGCAGGCCCATCTTTGTGGATTGGAGTAATGGAAGCCGTTTTCCATATAGTAGGAAAAACGCCCGAAGAAAGACTAAGGTTAAAAACATAAGTTAACGGAGTTGTAATTTGCTTGCTAATTGCCTTCACCAGAAGGTTCGAGATGCCATCAACTCCCATAGAAGTTTTATCCTTCAGCTGTGAAATGAGGCAGCCCACTTCAAAGCTATCAGTAGGTGTGAGAAACACTGAGTGAAGAGGGCTATTTTTTACAGTAACTATTCTTGAAAGGTCTTCCTCTGTCTGTCCGATCCTGGCAAGGATATTCTCTGCCAGTTTCTGACCTATAGATGAAAAGTATTTGTTACAGAAACTCAATGAAGCCGATGAATCTGCCTTGGTGGCAAGCAAACTGGTAGCTACGCTCTCTTTTTGTTTGAGATGACAGATGCTTTTGATAGTGTTCCATAATTTCTTGGGGTTTTTTCTAGTAGACTTAAGTTGATTAGAGTAGTATTTATCCTTAACCTTTCTCAAAATGTTATTGCAAAAGTTTCGGTATCTTTTGTAAGAAACCTGGGTAATTTCATTGGTAGGAAAACGTTTAGCTAGGGAGTGCAAATGATCCCTGTGACGAATACAGCGTAACAGACCCGGGGTCATCCAGGGACTCAAAGCGAACCTTGATCTGCTAATACGTACTTTGCGTGAGCAGTTCTTGATGGTAGAGTTAATGATACCAACAAAAGACTTAGCTGCGTTGTTCACATCGGTTTTTCCAGTGACAAGAGACCAGTCTATTGACTCGAGGGCGTCAGTGACACTCTTGAAGTCTATGACCGTTTTACAACGACTTGGCTTCTCTCCTTTTGTCCTACTCGATAATCCGATTGCAACTGGAAAGTGATCAGTAATAGCCGTTTCACAAACAGCACCTACAGCCTGGGCCGTGGATTTAATGAATATATGGTCTAGACACGCAGAGTCTCTAGTATGTCTGGTGATTGCAGGTCTGAAACCATAATGACTTAATAATAGTAGATAGTCAAAGGGATCACATTTTTCCTTATCGACAGATAGAAGATCAATGTTTAAATCTCCAGCCAAGATAATGCGTGACTTCTGAGCTAGGCTTTCCAGAACGCTATCCAAGGAATCGACAAACTTATTTTTATAATTAAAAGACGGGGACCTATATATCCCCAAGATGTCTATTTCGTTTTGAATAGTTAAGTGAAGTCCACAAGCCTCATTAAACATGGGTTCCACCACCGAGACACTCCATGAATCTTTAACATATGCGACAACTCCCCCGTTCTGATTAATGTTTCTAAACGTCTGGAAGATAAGATAACCTGGGATCTGTCCAATGACCGCTGTGTCCGTCAATCTACACTCGGTGAGAATAATGACATCGAAGTAAATACTCATTTCACGAAGGAGAAGTAAGAATGCATCAAAATTTTTTGAGATACTTCTAATATTGAATGCTATTAGTTTAAAATTAAACTCCTTAGTAAATATAGTCTTGCAAGTGGAAGGCGAACATAGTTCACAAGCGATATCAAGAGTAGAGTCTATATTATTCCAAAGAAGCACGCTATTCATATTCACAGACTAGATTCATAAAACCCCTATGGCGTACATTGCACGCAGTTATCTTTACGAGCTTAATAGGAAGCTCCGAGAGTGTTGATGGTGCGATCTGATTGTAAGTAGATATAATTGTGAATGAGTCACTGGGTGTGAAATTGTGCGATACATAAACTGGCGTCCTCGAGTAGACCTTACAAGTAATAATCATCCAACTAAATCTAAAACAATGACTAATCAAAATGAATACAGAAAACATATTACGATACAGGTTTCTGAAAAGATTTTGGTACAAGTGATATAGTTTACAGAGTAGTATTTGATTACATTTGTTAGGAGCACTGTTTGACAGGCGGATCGGTTTTGTTCTGTGCTATAAGTTTATCAAGGATTGCTTCCGTGGTGACTCGCATCACAGAGCTGGTCTTAGATCTTCGCATAAATATGTTTCCGTTTGATGTCCATACGAATTTGAAGTTAAGTTCTCTACCGGTCGCCCTGGCCTTGCCGAAAAGAACCCGATTTTCTTTTGTTAGGTGCTCATTGACGAAGATCTTTCGCGGGTTTCCAGCAACGTCCAACTTGTCAGTAGTAATATCGCGCCGTACTCGTGCCGCTCGTAGCAATTGGTCACGTGGTGCACGCCTCACGAAAGTGACTACCACAGGCCTGGGCTGCTGAGGCTCTGCCTTTTCAGAGGCCTTTGGTCTCCCAACGCGCCGAACATCGTCGATTTCTTTAGGATCCAGGTCAACTCCAAGCTTAGCTGTCAGCACAGTTACTGTGTGGAATAGGTTTTCTTGCTTATGTTCCGTGAGGCCCGTTATCTCAATATCACGGAGATATTGGCGTTGTTGTTGAGAGGCTAACTCCTGGCGCAAGTCGGCAACTTCAAGCCGTAAGGCAGAGACCTCGCTTCTATACTGTTCCAGATCCTTTACTTGCAATTTGAGTTCATTGATTTCTTTGCGGAAATCAAAGATGTCCTCCGTGGTAGAGTTTAAAGAAGCCGTGAAGTCTAGCATTTCCTGTTATATTAATGCAAAGGCGTTTTGCATTTCCTTCATGATTCTGTTGAATGAGGCTGGTGTTACTGGGGATGAGTCACCCCCGACGGTGAACTCAACGTCATCGAGTGCGTCAGCGCCACCCTTCTCCAGAACAGAGTTATCGGGAGTGGGTCGTATGGGTGTTGAGTCCGAGATTTGACTGCGTTTATTTATTTTACACAAGGGGCAGGATGGCATTTTGCCACTAGTTCGCACCTGACGCAGTTCCTCCCTAGTCAGGTTAAGACAAGATGCATGGTATTTCGTATTGCAGTTAATGCATCCAATTGTTGAGTCTTTGGACGTATCACCCTTCGGGCGAAGCGGTTTGTTACAAGATCCACACGGCATGATGACTAGTTATGCCCTCTAGTTAGACCTGTCACCAGATAGCGAATCGGAAGTGAGCTGCAAGCCGCTAGATGTCGTTAGTTTGTATGGTGCCCCTGAGGTTCGTTTTGCCGCAAGCACTCCGAACAACGTCCTAAAGTGGTACCGTTATTTGTTCATAGATGGCGATACTTTGTATGGGATATGGCGGTCAGTTTATCGATTTTTAAAAACACAGCTGATGGGTAAATTTGATTTTAGGGTTAGAGAACGCACAGGTCAGCACTGAATTAACTTTAAAATTTCTTGATACACTGCAGAAATAGTAGATAACAATAGTACTTGCAAGTCCGACATAACAACACAGAAGTTAAAAGTTTTTAGCCACTTACGATCACTAAATCACTCAAAAGTTATTTTTCAAATACGATATGTTAAGCAACAGTAGTAACTAGATACAGCGCCATCTAGCAAAAAAAAAAGGAACTTGTTTATGTTTCCAATGTCACTACGCAACTATACCTACTTATTGTGACGCAACCACTGCTTTGGTACAATTGTGGGCTAGAACTAAGAGTTATCAGTCTACGCGATATTCAGACAGTCTTACTGAGATAGTCTATCTCCTATCTCGCTCTTTCATACTGTGAAAGGGCGAGATGGGGCAGACAGACCTACACGCTAACTTTTATTACACTACGCTGAGTCTTAGTAAGACTATCTGAATACTATGTAGTCTAATAACTCCCTAAGAAGCAGCACAAGGAACTCAGATAGTGCTAAGTGTGTGTGCTAGTGAATAAAAGTTAGCGTGTAGGTCTGTCTGCCCCATCTCGCTCTTTCATACTGTGAAAGAGCGAGATGGGGCAGACAGACCTACACGCTAACTTTTATTACACTACGCTGAGTCTTAGTAAGACTGTCTGAATACCGCGTAGTCTAATAACTCCCTAAGAAGCAGCACAAGGAACTCAGATAGTGCTAAGTGTGTGTGCTAGTGAGTACTGTAAAATCATGCATCGATAACTGAAAACAGTTGAATTTCGCATCATTATTCTCAAGTTAAAGCGTGCATTTTCAAACAACCAAAGCCTAATTCGGTCTGGTAGATCTAATTAGTGTTTGTTTCTGTTTATACCCAAACAAAAATAAAGTAAAGTACTTATTAGTAGTAGTAAATACTTTATTTCTATAAGCCATTTTCTAAATTATTAAGTTTTCAATGTTATTTGTATAATTCTTCTTTCTAATTCTAATAACTCAGAGCACTCCAAGTATATTAAATATTTTCTGCTAAACGTTATTACTATTAATATAACGTCTATCGTACATAAATGTTAAAAGAATTTCATTACTTAAGTTATTAGTTTAACCTTTCTTATCGTATCTGTTTTATTATTATAATGAAATTTATCTACGTTTAAAGAGAATAAACTGCAAAGGTAAAGAACACGACCTCATTAAGTGTACGTAGGTGTTTCATTAAAATTTCGCTGAAATTTAGTATGTTGGGGTTTATCACGGGTAAAAAACCGATCTAGATTAGTCTTATGTTTAAAAAAACGCATGTTTTCAAGTTTCGGATTCGTCTTTCTTTTGCATTGTTCAACGCAAAATACAGTCACTAATTTCGTACCGGTAAGCATGAGCGTCGTGGTGGAGTGCATAAGACGTAGGGCTGTAAAAAGTAGAAGACGTGGGTGCGAATCGCGCTTGGTGACGAATTTTTTTTTCTTTGATTTTTTGTAATTATTTAAGTATATTAGTTGTTTTTGTTAGCGTTTCGTACCCAAAGGGTAAAAACGGAAATAAAATAAATATCTCTCCCATACAACACACTTGACGACTGTTTTTTTTAGTTGTTTTTTGTTAGGGTTCCGTACCTAAGGGTAATTACGGGAATAAAATAAATATCCCTCCCATACAACAAACGTGATTTTTTAGCGTTTTTTGGTCGCTTTCAATAACGGCAACCAGTAGACGCTAGAAATAATTACGGAATATTAAAATATATTCAAGGGGGGCTCTTATACAACAAACGTGAATGTTTTGGTCGAAATTTATAATGGCACCAGGCAGACGCTTAAAATATTGACAGAGTATTATGTTGTATTTCATTTTGAAAATAAATAATTAAAATAAAATATTTAAGGGGCGCTCCCATACAAACATGTTTTTTTTTACCTATACTGTCTAATGTTGTAAGTTAGTGGTACGGAACCCTTCGTGCGGGAGTCCGACTCGCACTTGGCCGGTTTCTAATAAATAGTAGTAACCGATTATATTTTTTAAAACTTAAGCAATTATTTTGCAAGTTTTTACGAAATTAAATCAAATTTCACTTACAAAAATTAATCGACTGTGTTATCCGGTGGGACTTGAACCCACGTCGCTTTGCTATCCGGGCGAGTGCTCTTACCAACTAAGCTACGGAGGACGTTAGTCAGTTGACGAATTTTTGCAAGTGCTTGCTACGTCAGTGAGCCGGCGTTCGATTTCATCAATACTTAAATATTTAACCATCAGTTAAGATAAAATCAGCTGAACTTATTATATTTTTTACAACTTAAGCAACGGATAGCGAAGGGACGTGGGTTCGAGTCCCACCGGATGACACAGTCGATTAATTTTTGTAGGTGAAATTTGATTTAATTTAGTAGTAACCGAGCAAAGCTGGTCGCCCAGGTACTACGTATTGAATGTAAGTAGATATTAAATGGAAATAGTATTCACGTAACACACGTAGATAGCAATTTTGACTCTAGGAGATTTTAACCCGCTCATTTAATGAATGCTTACAAATTATAGTACCAGCCGGCGGGCGGGCAATTAGTGACTGCGGGTCTAAGGTGTAGCTTTGAGATCGGTGGGCGGGCGACCGCGGCTCGTTATAAGGGAAGGCGTACACAAATCTGACGTACTCCGAACGAAACATAAACAACCGTCTTGCGATGGGTGACCAAGTTTGTGGGCGATGATCGCACCCGTGGCGGCTATGGTAACCGCATAGAACTGTGGTCTCTAAAGTAAAGTAATGATAGCCTATAACATCCCACTACTGGGTAAAGGCCTCACCTCAACTACGAGGAGGTATGAGCCATACTCAACCACGCGGGTACAGTGCGCCTCGGTGAAGGGATGTCTGTAAGGCAAGTGACAAACCTTACTGTCAGATGTCATCAAGCCGCTTTAGGGCCTCCGGCTAGGCTTAACGACTAATATCAACCGATATTAGCCGGGATCAACTGCTCAACGTGGCTTCCGAAGCACGGAGATGCTTGTGAAAGACGTCACTTAAATGGTAGGAATGGTCACCCATCTAATCACGACCGCGCCGTGGGTTACTTAAATTTTGGTATTAGTAATAAGGGCTGCCGCCACCACTCTACAAGCATAGTTTAGAAATAAAAACCGCGGCGGGCGTGGGCGCAGGTGTAAATATCTCTATGAGAACGCATTAAAACGGGGATAAACTCGACAGATAGTTTATAAAACATCATTTACTTTAATTTTTCCTGACGTTTACCAGGTTGCACCGATTGTGGTCACAGGCCAGTAGCGTGCATTAGTTTTGTAACGAGGTAAGCACATACAAATTTCAAGTCAGTATAGATCCTTACGAAATCAATAATAAAATTAGATAAAAAATCGTCACAATAATTTAAGAAAAAAAAACTGGTGAATCGTGTCCTCGGTAGAGTACGTAGGTATCTATATTTTTTAACGCTTGCAAATAATTTCAATAGCAATTACTTACCTAGTTTTTAATCTTAATTAGATTAATGATGAAATGGGTGTTCGAGTTAAGCGCAGATTTATTTTACCACCACAAGTATCAAGAAAATGAGTGAATTTATAAGACATGTCATTTAAATGATACCCATAGTGGCTTTTAGAAAAGCCGTTGTTATTTTTGCATTCACTTCCACCACGCACTTACTTTCACAAAGCACAAAAACAAAACAAAGAAAACAAAACTTTAATGTCGTTTGCTTTCAAAACAATGAGTAAACGTAAAATTACCTAATTAAAAGAAAAGTCGAGATGTTTCAACCATTTTTTATAAATAAGATCGGCACGTAGGTATGTCTTTTGCCAAATATACATCTTAGCCTTATCTACAAAATAAACTTTATTCGACGGATTGGCGCGTAATTTTTGTAAGCAAATCGAACACACAAATTTGAACCTCGAAATCATTTAAAATCACTCAAAACAGCAAACGAAATCGTGTAAACAATTAAACTACTTTTCAAAACACTCGCGAAAGCAACAAGCAAGCAAACTAAATAAGAAAAAATGGCCGGCGTATTGACTTCGTATAAAAACTATGGATGCAATACTTTTTTGTAAAAAATCTTGCTGATTAGTTTGTTTCTAGTTATGGAACGATTAAATGTTTATGATAAATAAAATTATGATTTATCAGTGTTAAAACATACTTCTGTATGTTTAGATGTTATAGTTGTTCGTAATTAGACATGATTTGATTGCACTTCGAAGTGATACCCCGCCATGATGGTAGGCCTGCCTACTTTACCCCAGTAAGTCGCAAATGTCACGTTTTAGCTTTACGTTTATGAAAAGTGTGTCATTTTTAATTTGGTCGGCTTTTTATCTAAATATGCGGCTATGTCAATAAGGGCTAAAATTGCGTGAGTTTAAGTGAATCTGATAGGCAGTCGCGAGAATGCCTACTGCTCATACAATGGTGTACCTAAGTTGAGCGGTTTAGCTAAGATTGCATTTAAGTTATTGACGAAAAGTTTTTCACTATTATTTAAATGGCAATTGGCAAACTTTAGTGAAGTAGGCACTGCCTAATTGCCTATATAGAAAGCACGCCACTGTCACAGGCATACTGGATGGGCAGCTGCGATGTCTTCACTCCGCAAATTTAAGAGTGATTGTGTCTCTAGGAGCCATAAACATTGGGCTCTATTTCAATGTGCCTTATCTAAGATTCAATTTAAGTTCAGTCCCTATTTAATACACAAACGACTAAACAGCTGTCAGTTGGGAAATTACAGAATTTATAGATAGTTTAATGACATCCCTGTTATTTGATGCCTACTAAAGCACGGTCAAAAATAAAAAATCACAAATCTGTCTATTGTGACTAAAGTTAAACAAAAATACGTAAGAAATCGCATCACATTATTTAACGTTTCTAAATTACAGTTTTGTGTCTTTTTTCATCTGTTTACCAGAGAAAGAGAGGGACTGAACTTAAATTTTATCTCAGACAAGGCACATTGGAATCAAATCTTATAGCACACAGACTCATAGCACTATCTAAGTGTGCTGGTCCTTAGTCTTAGTTAGAACTGTGGGCTAGAGACCACAACTGTATATTTTGCGTAGTAGACATTGGAAACATAGCTCTATATATTTTTGATGTTACCTAATGTGTATTCGTTCAGAAACCAATTTATTAACCGTGTAATTTTAATTCACAAATCTGTTATAACCGACTCGGTTGTAGCCCCACATTGTCTGCGGACTTCATGTTTTATTCACACACGACGACACCTGACGAACGGCCTGGTACTGCAAACACGGTACGTTTACAAACGAGTACGTGTTGTATGCGTTACACTGAGTTCACTACATTTGCGGGTTTGCAAGTAAACGTTGGTTCTAATTATGTCAACATTCAGGTACCTACTTACTGACTGAGGTGCTTGTGGCGCTTTGGAGGCAGCGCTTTGGTAGTGATACCAAAGTTAAGCATCCCACGGCGCGGTCGCTATTGGATGGGTGACCATTCCGACCATTTAAGTGACTTTCATGACAACCATCTCCGTGCTTCAGAAGGCACGTTAAGCATTTGTCCCGGCTAATATCTGTTGATATTAGTTGTAAAGCCTTGTCAGAGGCCTAAGGGTGGCTTGATAACATCTGACACTTCAGGTACCTATTTACGCTGTGATTTTTTGACGTTTAGTGAGATACAGTGTTGATGCAAACGCGAGTAAGTAAAAACTTTTTGATAGACAGAACTCCCATCCATCATGTTGGACCGTCGTTATTTTTTGTGGATTAGGTAGTGTTTTTGCCTTACACTAAGATTGCCAGTGTTAGGCAATTAAATAACAAAAACATTCACTTAATAATGTGAGCAAATGTGATGTATTAAAATAATTTATATTAGTACATTGACGTAATAATTTATATTAGTAGTTGACGACCGTCTTGGTGTAGTCGTTCGCACCCCGGACTTCTAAGCCAGGCGGTTGCGGGTTCGAGTCCCGCAAGGGGCAAGTGTTTGTGTGATGAGCATGAGCGAGCATTGATGTTTATCAAATGTATATATAAGTATGTCTATCCGTTATTCTAGCCACCATAGCACAAGCTCACGCTTAGTTTGGGGCTAGGTCTAGTTGGGGGCTAACCTGTCAAACCCCATAAGACCCGCGGGCGGGCCGATAACAATTAATCTTCTATTGTGCCTGGAAACATAATACGTGAAGTTTTAACAGGTAATATTGGTAATACACCATGTTCAAAACCAGTTATTCTGAGAAGTAGATAAGTAGAAATCTGCATTCTGATTTACATATCACTCGCCAGTTTAATGCAGATTAGATCTACATTGCATTCAAAGTTAAAATAAAGAGTAAAGCGCTTCAAATTCAATTTTACAAACTGCTTCTGCCATTGCTAGAAGGTACAGTGCCAAAAATAACTTGCAAAATCGTTACTCCTAAATCAAGGTAAAAGGCTTGAAATGGTTATTGCAATCAAACTTGAAATATGCAGCGAAAACAAAATTAAAGTTAATTACATCGATCCCACTGCTGGGCAAAGGCCTCACCTTATCTATGAGGAGGTATGAGCTTTACTCCACCACGCGGGCTCAGTGCGGATTGGATTACTGTCAGATGTTACCAAGCCGCCCTGAGAGACTGCCGCAGAGGTCCTAGCCTCTCACTGGGCTTAACTACTAATATCATCAGATATTTGCCGGGACTAACTGCTTAACGTGCCTTCCGAAGCACGGAGATGCTTGTTATGGACGTCACTTAAATGGTCGGAATGCCCATCCAGTCACGACCGCACCGTGAGTTGCTTAACTTAGGTATCACAACCAAAGCGCTGCTGCCACCTCTGCATCACAAGTACTTTCTTTTTCAGCATCACCGTGCGTATTAGTAATAAAATAACTCTACTATGTTATTTTGATCCTTAATCTATAAATCCTTACGCATACCAATGGTTTACACGTACGTACATTATGTAACCCTTGCTTGGTTGTAAAAATAATAATTTGCTACGGATAAAGCAAATTTCCCCCGAGGCTTGATAAAAAATAAAACGGTAAGTGAAGAAAAATTAGGTTCGCAACTTCAATACAAGATAAGTTTGTTTTATTTTAGTCTTTGGGGTGACTTACGTTATTTTCAGGCCTACAAAAATATAATAAGTATTTTTTTTTGCCTACGTACAGAGTATTTATGTGTTAGTTTTTGAATTAACATATATTTCAAGTTGTGTGTATTAACATTAATACAGAAAAAAATGCTTTCGTCATTATTTATTTCATTAACTGTCTTCTTTACATCTAATTCTGTCTTTACATAGTATAAAACAATGTCGCTCCCGTTGTCGGTACGTTTAGGTCTTGAAAACTACGCAAAAGATTTAAAATAAAGTTTTAGAAAAGATACCTTTAGAGTAATTCGAGGGGAAGGTATATTTATATGTATAAATAAATTAGCCTCAGTACGAAAACAAATCATATGAGAACATCCACACGGGCTAACTTTCAACGAAATAAATAATAACATTGTAACAAAACACTGACAGTGACCTTTATTCAGATCCACAACGTTCATTTTTATGAATACGAGAATGCCGATCTGCAAACGTTACGTGGTACATAATAAATAGGCTCTCGCATTTACGTTTTTAGGGTTCCGTACCCAAAGGGTAAAAACGGGACCCTATTACTAAGCCCCTGTCTGTCATCAGGCTGTATCTCATGAACCGTGATAGCTAGACAGTTGAAATTTACAAAGATGATGTATTTCTGTTGCTGATATAGCAACAAATACTAAAAATAGAATATTCTATAAATGCAAGGGGGGTCCCATACAACAAACGTGATTTTTTTGGCCGTTTTTTGCTTAATATTAATAATGGCAACAGGTAGACGCTTGAAATGTTTACAGAATATTAAGAAGTATATTTACTTTAAAAATAAATAATTAAAATAAAAATATATTTAAGGGGGGCTAAATCACAAAATCGTTATTTTTGCATTTAAAACTAAATTAAGGTCATAACTCTACTGTTGTATAATAGATGTGCGTGCGCGAGTCCGACTCGCACTTGGCCGGTTTTTAAGTTACCGTTTCAACAAAACAGAACACTGATGAATTCATTTTTATTTCAAGACTGCACAATGATGCCAACTCTCTTGGGTGTAGTAGGGTAGACCCGTTTAAAAATTAAGCTTTTAATATGGGGATTGTGTCGCCACCTTACGCAACACTGAAGGAACAAATGTTTCATACCAGTAACCTTTAAAAATGTACTGAAGGAATCTTTACGCACAGTAATCTGTGCAATGTAACACTTAAATAGATATGTAATTGATTGCTAAAATATGTTATTATTAACTATGTTACCTAAATACTTTGAATTACGAATAAAAAATTGTTAAAAGCATAAATACAATTATAAAAGATAATATGTTTTGCGAGATTTCTTTTGTTAAATACTAATACAGTTTTTTTATATCGCAACATCGTACTACTATTTTGTAGATAACGTTTTTTTTGCTAAAAATATTATTTTACAGGCTAAAAGAAGTACGGGGAGTTATCAAGAGGCTTCTCGAGGTTTTTCATAAAAATATTACTAAGGCGACCTCTGAGGAATACCCAACCTAATTAGCCACTTCTATTTAATTATGCTCGATTTCTTATATTTTGTAAAATATTTTCAAATTAGATTTTTGTAAAGTTTTAATTTCATTTTTTTTTTTTGTTAAGTTTTTTTTTAAATACAGATATAAGAAGTTCCCCAGTAGGTGTTTAGTAATAGCATCTCTAATTACTCGATAGATTATAGAGTACCAATGACTAAAACAGGAATAAAACATACACGCACAAAAATCCGGCCAAGTGCGAGTCGGTCTCGCATGAAGGGTTCCGTACTTATACAACATTAGACACTATATTGCGTTTTTTTTAGTTTTAAAACGTTAAAAATGTCACGTTTGTCTGGAGCCCCCCTTAAATATATTATTTTATTTTAATTTAGTATTTAATTTTCAAAGCTTATATACAACTTATTATTCTGTGAATATTTCAAGCGTCTGTCTGTTGCCATTATTAATATTGAGCACAAAAAGGCTAAAAGAACACGTCTGTTGTATGGGAGCCCCCCTCAAATATTATTATTTTATTTTTAGTATTTGCTGTTATAGCGGCAACAGATATACATCATCTGTGAAAGTTCTAGCAACTATCTAGCTATTACGATTCATGAGATACAGCCTTGTGACAGACAGCGGGGGTTAGTAATAATGTCCCGTTATTACCCTTTGGGTACGGAACCCTAAACATTGGCATTTTGTAAATAGTAAATTCAACACCGAACTATTGTAAATTATGTTGTTAAAAAAATACATTTTAGCAGCAGAATCACACCCTTAGTTTATTTGATCTTAAAAATAGATTATACTGAACATAATATAAAAGAGAGCCATACCCTACTAAAGCTTTTAAACTGTACAGGTAATTGTCTTAATGTGTTAGTCTTAATGCGACTAAAACACACTAATTTAATTGGACTACACATGAAACGAGCGTCTATGGCTAATGCTATTATGGGGATTACTAAAATTATTGAGTTACCACGCGTGTCATAAGTACTCGTTTTATTTGGAACACAAACTATGTGACGAACTAACTAGCCGTAAAACTCAAAACACGGAGCACTTTTGACACTGAAATTTAAAAAAAAACATTTTTTGTCATAAAAATAAAATCCTTTCCCCTTTATAAATGTTCAAGTTAAAAAAAAGCGTTTGAGTCCGCGTGATTGACTAGGATATGTGCATTCAATTAGTCTGACGCAGTTTACTAAGCAATTCAATTAATCCTGAAGTCATTTCTATTGTGGCATTAAAATCTGTAACACTTTTCGGGGCACAGTTTATTACTATTCTGTGAATTGGTGACCTAGTGTGGGCAAGAGTGTGGGTCACGAGCGTGACCTTCAAATGTTAAGAATGGCTATTTTTTCTTCACAACAGGCACGCCTTGCCTTTCAACCATTTCAAAGAAAGAATAAGTATTATTCCCTATTTTTGGCTGAAAAATGTGGAAAAGAAATAAACTGAGGACGACACGCAATCTCTGTCAGGTTCTGAACACATTTTGAATTGTAACTATTCATAACTTAAAAATCGGAAACAATCAAGTATGACGACTTCTGAAAAAGTTTTTACTCCAGTTAACTGAACAATTATAATAATGCGGAAAAAGTGGATACACAAAAGAATCCAGAACAAATGCATCAGTCCGTGGCCTACCAAAACCAGACGGTTCGTTGCATGTTTATTTTGATATGACCACCTTCGCATTTCCTTTCGGCGGGCTTCAGTCAAGCATGCTTGCAAAGCGGAAATGTTCAAAATACAGCTGTCTTATTCACACGTATTGAAATCTGGAAAATTGAGTGTGTTCTTTCAAGTTACAGACGACGGGAAAGCTTTCAGTCCGCGTTGGGGCGGCAAGGCGTGCGGTTGTGTATATGCCGCCCGGGCAGTTGCCGCGAATTTTAAAATCTTCGTTCGTGCGGACGAGAAATTTAATTTGCATGGCAAAATGATTGCCTTCGCTGTGAGTGCTAAGTTTACGTGCTTTGCCTAATAATCAAACATTCATCACGGTACTGTTATTCAATCGGCCGTTCTGATATGTGATGGATTCGATGTACAAAGTTTATTTTCGTCGCTAATACCGGCATACTTTTAACTACCCATAACTTCAACCCTTTAGCCAAATAATAACACGCTTTACACTCCTGCACATTAGAAGTTAACCTGTTGGTCCAATTTAGTGACTTATCAAACCTCCGATATCAGAAATATATCATAGCTAATGGTCATATCCTCATAAATATACCGGTCTAGAACTTTGTAAATATTTTAAGAACTTTTACTGGTGCGCGGACCAAAGTTACGAAGACGAACTGGATTAATAATATCTTTAGTGTAATAAAATTAGTAATAGTGTAAATAGTTTGGATCAAATAGTTTAAGCGAGACCTCGACGATAGTTCAACTGTGACAACGAATTTTGATTAATATCGACTGCATCGAGTCAAGGTGAGCCATACCATAACATTCATTTGTTAAAAATCGATGCATGAATGTGAAGCTTAGTATATTTTAATGAATATTAACATACGTTTAGTGGATGGAAATACGTTTCAGTGTTGTGATAATTTGAGTAATGATATGATTTAATAACACCCTTCAATAAATGCTTCTTAATGAATGAAAAATGAAAATATTTTTCATGGTTTTTGAATAATTTATTTTAATTTTTAGATGTAGTACCTTTTAACTATTATTGAGCTCTACATAAAGCCTTCTAAAAATTCAAAATGTGACAGAATACATCTTATAAATAAAAATAAATTTTACGTATATTTTACATACATATACATTTGATTTTAAATTACATAATACAAATAAACAGTGTTACCTGCTCGTCTAGACGTTGAAAAATAAATAGATCTATGGCATTGAAGACTTTTGTAGTACACAGAAATGCTTAAAATAATAATTACAAGAGGTCCTTGGAACTAATAACACTCCCTTTGCGTTCAAACGTACTTGTTATTTCCACTATTTTATGGTCGTACTCTGCTATTGAGGGTTTTAAATGCCAAGGTTTGGCTAACCTTTTCCTTGAACGTTACTAACTGCTCTGCGTCTATGAATTTGTGGCCTAGAATTTAATAAAACATGATTTTCAGACAGAAAGGTAGTTGTTTGATTGGTTGGATCAAGATCAGGTATCCCTATCTACCAGACAAACGGCAACTTTTTGATGGGTACAAAAACATGAGAGTAGCACATACTCAGATCTTCACAATACGTCCGATCCAAATTCGGTCCGACAGTCTTAGAACTATTTGTTATGACAGTTTACGTACTAACTCGTCACTTTGACGGACTCGGATGGAATTCAGATCGGATGTTGTGTGGAACTGCTCTTTTACTGAATTTAAAAGCCAATCATTTATATTTCTATTATTCTTAATTCGATCAAGTTAATGACGCAATCAATATAAAGAAGAAGTGAAGGCAACCCTTGGTGTAGTGAAGAATCTACCTTCTAGTGGTAACCACACCACAAAATCAAGTTTGTGATGGTGGCTGAACGTCCCTGTCAGTAACTTCTGTTAGGTGCCGCCTGGTAGCTACCACCCTTCCACCGGCGCCCGGTCCCACGCAGCTTGCTGTGTTCCGTCGGCGAGTAGTTCGAGAGTGTCAGAACCTTCTGGGTGAGATCGCTAATCTGTCGACTCTGTCTACGCCACGTCTGGCTTAGTCTAGAATCAAGAGCAAACCCATTGCAAATAATTAAAAAAAACATAATTAAAACAAGATGAATGTGACTGTCGATGTGACGCTTGTCATCCTACTGTTATTGCTTTCATAAGAAAACGAAAAACGCGACTTAAACTAAATAACGCACGGTTTTATGATTAAAAAGAATCATTGAAGCAAATATTGACAATTTAAATGAGAAAGCACTTGACATATTCATTCAGGCGTTCATGCGTTATAATCGAATTTCTTCCAGTCGCTTGCTCTTTTAGAATTGTAGATTATGTTCCATCGAATTTAAACACAAATACACAGCGAATCGATAACTATTTTGGTCACCCAGACGGTAAGGTTGAAAAATAGATGACGCCAATTTGAAAATAAATGATAGAGATACGGACGACAGCATGTCAAGGTACACACTGTGGCCATCTTATGCAGTTGTATTTAGGGCTATTTTAGAATAAAAACGTATAGTTTGATTTGGACACTTTTTTGGCGAAAAAACAGCGCGAGTCAACACTCAACAGTTTTGTTTGACCAAAAAAACGCTTTATGTATACCTACTTAGTTCAGATTTGTTGGTCAACTTAGTCAAATTCTATTAGGTATCTAAAAAAATACTCGTCCACATAAACACTGTTGTGCATTTTTTTTTAACAATCCTAAGATGTAATTTACATAGAAAAATTAATACAATACAATGTACCAAAATGTACCTCTGCGATATCATATGACCTAACGAAGACAAATGGAGTGTTCTAGAACATTGAAAAACACTCTCAAGTGATACAGAGAGGATTGGTTTTTGTGGTCAAAATACATTTTATTCTTAAATTTTATTATAGTGGTTGCCCGTGACTTCATCCACGTAAGTGTCTAATTTCGCATACAAAATTCCACCCCAGCTTTCACCCCCTCTGAGGTTGATTGATAAAAAATACTGAAATATTGCTAACTAAATAGTTTTTTATCGATTTAACTTCAAAACTGTCAGAGTTTCACACAAATTTATCCCCCATTTTCTACCTCTTAATCTTTTTTAGTGAATACCAACTACACTATAAAAGAAAGCATGATGCAAAATTTTAAGTAGTTTTGGGCTTTGCGTTGATATGTCAGTTTGTCAGTCTAAGATAATTATTGTTTTTAAGTGAATGCTTATCACTTAAAAACAATAATTATCTTAGTTTGTCAGTCGATAAGAAAGTTATCGAGAGTCAGCCCGACAATCATTAGTCACGTTCAAAGCTAGTAATTAAGTCAGTTTTCATTTTTATGTATTTGGATAGCATTTTCCAACGAGTTATTTTTTTCACAAATCAAAGGCCTTACTCCGGATAACGATGTCCGTATTATCGATTGTTTGCGTCCCTGTCACTAATGCCAGCATGACAGCGCGAACGAGCGTGACGGCTAGACTCGAAAAACACACATCTTTACCCAGAGTTCGGCGAAGACCTTTAATAAAGTTCAAAGTTGTATCCCTGTATTAGACAGAGATCATCATGAAGGGTTCCCTCTACCTGCCTACGATGCTTTGATCAGTATAATTTGATGGTATGTAAATATTGGGGCTACAGTTTCCTTATATTATGTAGATCCGACTAATTATCTAAGTAAGAATGGTAGCGCAGAGTAACATTTTTTTGGAATAAAATTAAATATTGTATACAAAATTTTATCGACCGTGTCATCCGGTGGGATTTGAACCCAAGACCTTTCAATTTATTTTTAATGAATGTTAACAAGATATATTTTCCAACATAGATTTTTCTTAATTTTTTTTTTAAATAATATGTATATTAATTTTTCTACCGAAAATTTTTGGCAACAGCGGGGCGGCAAAGATACTATAGTGCATAGAGTAGCTACGGGCGATTGTTCGAAAAAAATTATCGAATGAATCAATTATCGACCATTCGAACTATCGAATGTCGATTTAGTAATTCGAAAAAAAAACGAATAATAATCGACAATCGAATGATAATCTATACTGGGCTCTTCGATGCATTTGATCTAATTGCCGCGACTGTGCGCACAGGACAGGTAGGGACCGAATGATTAATCGACGCGACGAATGACGATTCATTCGTTAGTAGTTAGTAGTACGGCCTGCACACCGCGCGCTCCGGTATTGCTCGCCACATAATCGAATGGCTGCGGTTGCTTGTCGAATACATTCGATTACAGAGACCATTCGAATAATTCGAATAATTTAGTAATAATCGCCCATCGCTAGCATAGGGTGAGAGGAATACAGATTTGCACTCTCTGTTCCTTCACTCTCATACTTCGGTGAGATAGCAATCCGGCATGACCGGAGTGAGATCAGGGCGCAATATATACGAACTATGGTCTGTATAAAGGTATATAGTAAAAGTACCTTCGTTATTGAAACAGAAAGGGGTGATATAACCCTAAATCCAGTAAGTAAACTTTACAATCCTCGCTTGTTTAAATTATGGAGACTAAATTGTAAAAGTTTTTAAGCCCCTGACATGCTTGATCTCATTGGGACTAACGCAAATAACGTTGTTTAAATCCGCTTTATTCCTGTTTGTTCTGAAGACGGCTATGTCATGAGGATAAAATCTTAGTTCCCATACTTTTTAGGGTTCCGTAGTCCGACAAGGAACCCTTATAAGATCGTTCAGTCTGTCCGTCCTAGACTGTCACAGCAGAATATCTTCTACGTTTATGGACTGATTTGCATGTAACTTGGTTCGAGGATACTTCACATATAGATCTTATTTTTGAAAATCCAAAAAATTAAAATTACCCCTTTTTAAGGGTACCTTCTCATACATGTATAAGGGGGGGGTGAATTATTTTTTAGAGTGCACCCCCTTGTGTGGGGTATCGTTGAAAAGGACTATGAAAAGGGCTATATCTCGCAAATAGTAAAGCTGATAAAAAGTGTTTTATTTAAAATTGTTTAATTGTTTCGGGTATCCGGTGATGAATACTTTTGAAATTATAAATAAAATAAAAATATATACTTTTTTGCCTATACTGTCTAATGTTGTAACCTAATGGTACGGAACCCTTTGCGCGCGAGTCCGACTCGCACTTGGCCGGTTTTTTATTAAACTAAATAATTTAATTATGAATTTTATATTATAATGTTTTGGTCCGTCTGGAAGTTTTCTATGTAAATTTTTCTCGTTATTTCAATTTGGAGAAACATTAGAATACATAATAATGAGTTCTATATTCATGTGTGATAATGTGTGACGAAGTACAACCAAAAATAAATATTAAAAGGCTTTTAGGTCAGGTCAATCCATCAAAGACGATCACAATATTAATATTCTAGGCAGACATATTTTTATGAAAGAATAAAATTTTGTGTTATTCTAAAAATATAGGAATTAGTTATAATATAAGTTACTTATAAAAAGGATCCAAGTGTTAATACATTCTTATAGCAGTTGGCTAATATCGGTCGATATAAAACCTTAAGCCTACTCAGAGGCCTTATGTCGGTTTGAAAACATTTAAAAACAAGGTTGCCTTAAATTGGAGTAATGGCTCGTATGAGAAGGTATCCTTCTCATAGTTGAGATGAGGCCTTTGTACAGCAGTGGAATGTATGTCTTACTTTACTTTGCAAAAGGTACCATAGATCTTACAAGTACACACTTTGACCTTGAGGCGGTATTAGTAATAAAGTAATAAAAGCTGTATTCGTAGCTCAAATGGTTAACCTGATATGATGCCGACTGTACAAATTTTACCACTACGCAATAATAAAAAGCCGGCCAAGTACGAGTCGGACTCGCGTGCGAAGGGTTCCGTACCATTAACTTAAAGCATTAGACAGTATAAGCAAAAAAAGTATATATTTTTATTTTATTTATAATTTCAAAAGTATTCATCGCAGGATACCCGAAATAATTTTAATAAAAGTTTTCGCGCCTGTTTCTTTACGTAAGTGATTTGAAGTTTATAGATCCAAGACTTTAGAAATTACAGGGGGGGGGGGGGGGGGGCACCGTGTAAACGAGGCGTGGCGGGCTATATCTCGCAAAGGGTAAAGCTGTTAAAAAGTGTTGTATGGAAACCCTACCTTATTTTCATAGTCCTTTTCAACGATACCCCACACAAGGGGGTGCACTCAAAAAAATAATTTACCCCTCCTTTTAGTAGTAGAAGTATCCTAGAACCAAGTTACATGCAAATCAGTCCACAAACGTAGATGATATTCAAAATGGTCTGTTATCTAATTTGCCCCTTGTATGGCTTAAAAATTGTAACAAAATTGGCGTTAAATTAATTATTAATAACCTTCAAGAAGCCTGTTTTCCGCTTTATGTATTTTTGGTCATACTGTAGAAAATATTCTATAAATTCAAGTGTTAAATCATATCGCAAGTAACTTACTAATACTAAGCAACAGTAATTAACAAATATTCTAGGACGAACGGAACGGACGGACTGAACGATCTTATAAGGGTTCCTTGTCGGACTACGGAACCCTAATAAAACAATTTTGTTGAAAAAAAAGTCAAATAAAGAATATTAAGTGTTTTAGGTTCGCGTGTACTAGATGTTTCGTTAGACTGAACCAGTTGATGATAAAGTAGACAACTTTATCGTTCCAATTTATCATTAAAAACGTAATTTTAAGACTTTCAAGGTTCTGATTTAAAGTTTTTATTATGGAAATATGCATTTTGGTACAAATATTATAAACGGGAACGGGGTTTCGAGGTAAAAATTTGTATTTAATTATATTAAGAAAATAGTATTGTTACAATATATTTTTATTTAAAATATAGCGTAAACACCATTCTAAGTATTTTTGGATTTAAAGGAAAATGTTTTGTCCATCAATCTCAAGACCAAGACCCTTTATCTCGGGAACACGTAGACTTATCGTGTTGAAATTGACATCGCATATTTATAGCTGCGGACCCTTGAAGCCTGTGAAAAAATCAAGCTTTTAAATTAACGCAATAAAAAGTTACAACCACTTTAGCCTTATTTTCTAACATTCGCAGGGAATCAAAACATATGGGGTACTTCCAATAGGCTTAGAATTATGTGATTTGGCGAGAGGGGTGGTCTAAGTTCAGGTAGAGGGAAAAATCTTAAAACCACGAATTTGTGGTTGTATCGTAGAAAAAAACTGTTTGTAGTTTAACTCGCCCCGTTCTTTTAATTGTACTTATAGCATACTTAATATGATTTAATTTGTTGACCTATCAAAAAATATAAAATTTATAGGTTAAATAATCATTGTAGAATTTTTATTTGTTGCCAACATAGAAATACGCTTCTTCAATAAAATTAAAACACTTAAAGAGTTCATTGACAGAAACCCAACCTGACTCCACTAGTGATACTTAACCCGTCATTATTATTATGTTTGTTGTTAAGAAGCTTGCAATACACAGTCATAGGCACGTTTTTGTCTAACATTTAATAACATTACTCAAATATTTTGTTACTTCAGGCCCAAATACTTTAAAAACTACTTAATGAGTGTGATAGCTTCTAAAAGATGTCGTTAATTTGGCTACGATAAAATTATGTTTGTTAAAAGCTTTCTTAACATTTATTTTACGCAATTTGACTTCAATTAGATACTAGAGGTGTTTTACTTATACAATAAAAGGTACACTGCCCTATCTTACTAGTAAATTTAATAAATTATCCCTGGTCTCTGTTTACTTAACGCTTTGATTGAACAATGTTCGTTGGGTATGTTTATAATATTAACATTTTCAATAATGTATAAAAGCAATATGGTTCGTTTTTCTTTTCTATATTTGTAAAACACCAATAACATAGTGTATCTTAATTTAACTTATAACCTCAGTAAATTATTGTTTTTAAGTAATAAGCGTTCACTTTGCAATCTAAATGTTTAATTGCACCGCCTCTGGTGGTCGTTTTTTCAAGTGCAATTAAATATTTATAACCTCAGCTTTAACCTTTATGAGTAAATAATTTGACTGATAATATTTCTTTGTATTTTTTGTAAATTCATTACAATACACGTTTTCGCAAGTGTAATTTATTTGTAGGAACGATAAAAGAAAACAGTAAATAAATCAGAATTAAAATTTACAGAACAACGTACTTTATTAAATAGTGTTGGTTGAATTTGAAGTTATTTTTTTATTAACATATTTTTAAAGCTTAATATCAGTTTTTTTTAAGTCATTCCATCCGAGGTAAGTCCTTAAGTATTTTTAACAAAAATGTTTATGACCAAGAGTTTTGTAATAATAAAAGACAAAAAAGCTTGCTTGAAAGTAAAATTTTGGAATAAAAACAATAAAGTATAAACATTTTTATATCTCCCAAACCATGACACTTAAGTTCGGGAAAGTAAGGTTCAATAATTAACCAATGACCTCCTCTATATAAACACTTGCAGGCGGGTCCAGTACCAGTCACCCTGTATAATTCATCTTTTGATTCCAGCAGAGTCCGTTGGGGTACCCCCTGAGAAAAAGAGAAATCCGTTGAAGAACCCGGCAGAAAAATGGTCTGTTACCTAATTTGCCTTTTTGTATGGCTTAAAGGTTGTAACAAAATCAGCGTTTGATTAATTATTAATAACTTTCAATAAGCCTGTTTTCCGCTTTATTTATTTCTGGCTATACTGTAGGAAATATTCTACAAATTCAAGTTAATCATAACGCAAGTAACTTACTAATACTTAGCAACATTATTTAACAAATATTATATTCAAAAAGTTTTCTAATGCTATATTTTTTTCTATTTCAAGCACTAAGAATAGTTAACTAAAGTTGAACTACCCTCTCAATAACAATATCATCTAATGATATATTAGATGATATTAATTAATCACTATTTACGACGGGCTAAAGCCAATTATAAATTAAAACTACTAATGGCGTTAGTGCATTTATTGAAACTATAATGCCTACGGCGTGATCTTAAAAGACTTCTGATTTTGGTTTCCCGTTTTTATTTTCTTGACATTCCTTTTTATCGAAATTTATCATTGAGAAATAAGCTGAACATGAAAATAAGAACCTATTATGGTCATTTATCATCTAACTCATAAAAAAATATGAATATAATAACAAAGTCGGGTTTGTTCGAAAACTTTTAACTCGAGTACAGTTAGACCGATTTTGATGATTTGTGTGTTCCTAGAATAGCAGAATCTAAAGCATCTAGAAAATTCCTATTAAGGGGGTGAAATGGGAGTCGAAGTCGCGGGGATCGCTAGTATTTCATAAAAATATTGTTTACAATATTTGCCAAACAAAAAATGCAATTAAAAGGTACAATTTGTATTATTTTTGCTTTATCAGTAAATGCTACTTTTCTTTATCCTTGTCTTGTTCCATTTCAGGTAACAGCTCCCCTAATCATGTTACGCCAACACATACTACCCTGGGTTGTCTGTGGGTCTATTTGGGTTATTCGCAAATCTGATCGATTCTTGTTAGTGCAATTGTATGTCAAGGTCAGCGACGCCCTCTTGGGCTGGTTTCCACGTTGAGCACCCTTCGCATTATATGCAAAGTCTTCTCATGACGTGGCCACTTAACCCCACATACTAGCAGCTTCTCCGAAATTGGCATCCTTCAAAAATAACTCAAATGAACTCACTGCGTACCTACTTGGTCAAGAAGTGTCACTCTTCCTGACCACCTGAGGATTTGCATTGCAGCTACTTGCATCTGGTGAACACCAGTGATGCTGGCCAGAATAGGGAGCAGGTTCTTGCTTATTTACAGTATACAGTGCATTATAAGGCTAGTACAGCGGCTTTGTAAAATTTCTCTTAAAAAACCATAGCTCTTTCTGCGTAAATAGGTACGTAAATAAATATTAATGAGTGATGGTAGTATAATTTTTCAAAACTTTGTAATGGCAAATAAAACCTTAGTCTCCCTGTGACCACGAACGCTGTAAAGTGTTCGAAACGTCAGGTTTTAAATAAAACGTAAGTAAATCGCGAAGTGATCTGTAAAATTTTGTTTTAATGAGTTCAACAATTCGCGTAAACGTAAGAAACAAATATGTGGGACAGTACCTAATTTACTAACATACGGATATAAGTAGAAACTTCATCAGTGTCCTTAATAACAAAATTATCCTGAGTTCGTGTATTATAATTCTTTCATGACCACATCATTTACGATACTGTACTAAGTTAGATATGATATTGTTAACGTGCTATCGACTGCTAGTATTCGAGGTCAAGAGCTTACCAATAAACCTCAACGTTATCAAAAGGCTTAGGAAAATTTCAGCGTTTGAAAAGCTTTAGTAAAATAAAAAGGTCCAAATCCATGCATTCGGATTTACAAATCAATTTATATCAAAGCGTCATTTGTATTGAAATTCAGTCATTGTTAATTCTAGTAACATGATTAGTTTAAGGGGAAGTGCGCCTCTAATGTATGAAAGGCCCAGTCAGAAGTGCGTTTAAAAATTTACCTTATTGATAAGGATTCGATTGTGAGAGTTTCAGTTTGAGTTGCATGTATAGTTAAAACCACTGTCGCTTCGTTTTTCTGAAATAAACCAACGATTTTATAATTTGTGCCTCTTTTTCTGGCAACTATACAGGTTGACTTTTTTAAATATCTAGGAGGAAAAAAACAAAACATGTGTCTTTTCACGAATTTTCGATATTCGTACTTTGTACAATACCGAAAATTCGTTTGTACTTACGAGTAGTACAAAAATATTGAAATAAGGCATCTAGAAAGTGTCTAAAAAAGAAAACGAATACGGCCCGCAACATTTATTTATTTATTGACGTTCACTATTTTACGTGCTAGCGGCGATGAAATCCCCACTTGCTCGCCCTCGTATTTCATCGATGTTCTAACGATCCATTTTGGTTGACTTACACGCGAAATTGGAAATTAAATTTGGGATAAATATTTTATGGTGACTACCTATTTTATAAATGGGCTCTATAAACCATACCAAAAGCCAAGAAAACATTTGGATTAAAAAGTCACCCTGTATAAAGCATAGTTTTCAACGTAACAAATGGATATACTTATAGACTTTTTTTTAAATTAATAGGCAGACATTTGACCGCAATGACGATGCGGTCTAATGCTTTCATCATGCGCTAGCAGTACTTGCATATTAAAATTGACTACTTTTTGCGTTGTTTCTAAAAGTATAAAATATTACAGTCACATCACGAGTTTATTTATTTATTTAAACTTTATTGCAACAAAAAAGAAAGTACAATTGGCGGACTTAATCAAATCAAATCAAATCAAAATTTATTTATTTCAGACTACATGGGTCCATGGGTTAGTACAAATAACTTATAAAATAGGGGTTAGTTAATATAATTTAATAATTTTAATTTAATTTAATTTAAGAATCTTATTATTGTACCATGTACCTAAGTGGCACTCCGTGCGGACGTGACCCGGGAATGGTACTAGTGGCGACTTCGGTCATCGTTCGCATGAAGCGCCTCAGTATAGGCGCATGCGGATCATCTGCCACAGTCCTCAGGATGCTGTTGTCACTTCCCCGCATTCGACTTATCAGTGACGCCACCTTCTTTCGAATGAGAGCCTGAAAACCGTCAGTATTTGACTGTGCAAACATTTCAGACGCACTGCAGAAGCGAGGAAGTCCCAACATCATCCTGAAAATATTATTATATTGGATACGGAGAGTGTTTAGCGACCTTTTAGTACAACAGATCCACAGACCTCCCGTGTACAGATTTTGACAATATGCCTTAAAGAGAGTTATTTTGACTTCCTCTGTACAACGAGCGAACCTGCGGGCCAACACGTTCCCACGGACCGCCAAAGCTCTTCGCTCCCTCTCTATATCTACATCGTCCTTAAGGTCGTCGGTGAGTATGTGTCCTAGATATTTAAATTTGAAAACTCGGTTCAACTCCACTCCACCTTAATGCCTTAAGTCATTCTCTACCAGTCATCCGCGTGGGAATGCAGAAGAGAATTGATTGGCATTATTTAGGCAACCGACTATTGTCTGACCGCTTTATTACAGTTACAGGCGACGGGGTAGACAAGATCGGGGGCCGTGAGCGGTTCGGGTGGTAGGAGCATTCTTGTCAAAATTTAAATCACCAAATCAAATCATAAGCTCCAGCCCGCACTGCTTACTACCCTCGATCTCATCTACCCATGCGCGCCTGTACCCCGAAGTCGAGGACCCAATAAGGCGATCGAACTATAACATTGTAGGTCACGCCTAGACAAACGCTTTGCTTTTGTTAAAATAAAACACCACAGTAAGCTGCACACTTTTAGCTATTAACTATATGACAAAAGCGTCAACGCGCCGTCGAGATCTCGTACTAATTTCAAGGTCACGAGCTTATCAATAATCTTGAAAGCTCCAACCAGCTTAGTTTAAGAACTTAAACTTAACAAGAATCGCTTCAATGAAATTGAAACCGGGCCGACTAATGAAGCTTGTCCTTAGAGTTTGAAGTTCATGAAGTTCAGAACGTTATTTGAAGTTTAGTTAAGGTAAAGTAAGAATTTTGATACCAAAGGCTAATATCTGGAAGATTAAACAGATATCCTTTTGGAAAGTCTTTAAAAATTAAAAATAATAACTAAAAATATACTTTTAAAACAATCTTTTATTAAACCTTGAGCTACGGAGGACGCTATCCGTTTTAAAGTATAACTATTTAATCTATACTAATGTTATAATTATATAGGCGCTCAAGATAAAATACGTCAGATCAACGTGGTCATGTCACAGTATAAGGGCGTGTTACTCTTGAGATTTTTCAGCTTGTGAATTACTGTAGTAAATATTATCTCTAAAAAAATGTTTTATCCAGAACGGTTTGTATTAGATTTTTCCAATTTTACGGTTTGGTTGAAATCTTTTGGGATACTCTTTTCCGACTTATGTTATACTAGCAGTTCCCCGCGACTTCGCCCGCGCTAAAAGTCAGATTTTCCATACAAATTTTCATCCCCCATTTTACCCCCTGATGATTTTATATCGCGACAAAAAGTAGCCTATGTCCTTCCCAGTGTCTCAAACTATCTCTGCCAAATTTCATATAATTCGGTCCAGTAGTTTCGGAGCCTATTCGATGCAAATAAACAAACAAACAAATCTTTCCTCTTTATTATTACGAGGGTCAAACTGAAAGTTCTTAGAACTGGCCACTTATAAACAATATAATAAAAAAAATATTCTAAAATTTGAAAATAGAACTCTTTGCCAATATTACTGAGTATATATTTCATTCATTTGTCATTTGTTTTACGACTTGGCGGCAAATTGAAAATTGTCTGTGTCACGTCAAAATGAATTTAACACGAGAAAATTTTCGTGCAATGATTTTTTATGACTTTCGATGTCATTTAAGTCAACAAGAAAGTTATGATAGACTACGATTGGCCTTTCACGATGAAGCCCCATCTCGTGCGACTGTTTACAACTGGTTTAATGAGTTTAAACGTGGTCGCACTAATCTCACTGATGATGTACGTGAGGGACGGCCTTCTACGGCGACGACTGAAAATAACATCTGTGTTGTGCGGCGTATGATAGAGACTGACAAAAGAGTGACCTATCAGCAGATTCGGACAAGCTTAGGCATCGGTATGAGTCAAGTGCACAAAATCCTCCACGAACATTTAGCGGTCAGGAAGCTTTGCGCCCGGTGGATACCTCATAATTTGACTAAGGCTCAAAAACTCCATCGTGTGGATTGGTGCCGTAAAATGATTGAAAGATTTAACGGAGGTGACTCAAATGCTGTGTTCGACATACTAACAGGTGACGAAAGCTGGATTTACTGTTATGATCCTGAAACCAAAAGACAATCTGCTCAGTGGGTGTTTCCTTTCGAGGAGTTGCCAACTAAAGTGAAGAGAGATCGAAGTGCGGGAAAAAAAATGGTGGCCTCGTTCTTTGGAAGGATAGGTCATTTCGCAACAATTGTGTTAGAGGATCAAAAAACAGTTTCTGCAGAATGGTACACTACCAATTGTTTGCCACTTGTCCTGGAAAAAGTTCGAGAGAAACGACCTCGCAGTAGGATCCTCCTTCACCACGACAACGCCTCGTCGCACACCGCCAAGCGAACGATCGACTATTTGGCGACATCAAACGTTGAATTACTGGGTCACCCGCCGTATAGCCCCGACCTCGCGCCTTGTGATTTTTATTTATTTCCAAAAATTAAAGAAAAACTTAAAGGAAAGCGGTTTATGAATGCTGAAGAAGCGGTGGCTGCGTATCGCGATGCCATTGAAGAGACCCCTAAGGACGAGTGGGCAAAGTGCTTTTCCCAGTGGTTCCATCGCATGCAGCGGTGTATTGACGTCAATGGACAATATTTTGAAAAGATATAATAAAACTAATAACTGGCTAATGTAATCAGTTTTTGATTTTCTAAGAACTTTCAGTTTGACCCTCGTAAGTGTCATATTGAGTTAAATTCAATCTTATAAAAAGTTATTTATAGATGACCCTTATAGCGATATTTTTGTAGTAGGTATCTTTTGTGTTACCGACTTGAAAAGATATTTCATAATTCTAAATTGCAAAAAATGACTACTTTCACTAACGTTAACTACTAAATTTAGGTTACAATTTTTTCGAATATAATTCGTTTCTTACTCACTAAAACAATAGCCAATAATTGTAGTCTAGCTTTTTATAAGGTCCATTAACATTTTTATGCTGAAAAGCTACTAGGGTACTAAACGTTATAGTAAAGCACTTGAGCTTCAGGAATCTGCCAAGTAGGTCAACACCCTATGAATTTCTAACAAGGGTCTCGAAGAACTCTACTGTGAAGAAAAAAGAAGAACTGTGAAGATTTTTTAAAATCTTGATTAGCATAACAATGACTGTAATTTTAGGTTGATTTTAATTTAAAATACCACTAAATTGCACATAATTTTAACGAATCACAAAAAGTTTCCAACAAGATCCAAGACCAACAAGCTATTTTTTTTAAAGTGGTTTTAAATACACAACCTAGGAATCACTTAACAAGAACACAATGCTTCAGATTAGTCTGAATAAATAGTCACTGATAGTAATTAGTCTGTCGCTGCAGTGACTGAGAAGACATTTTGTGAAAGTGACAGATTGGTTAAATAATCCTATAAAATGTGGAATGTTAAGTTGTACTTCCCAATATGATGGTTATAACTATTTTTGTAATTTAAACTATTTCTATGCAAGTTTTTACAAAAATAGATTTTGTACCCATAAAATATCCTTCCGGACCACACGATCATGGGATATTAAAGTTGTCAGCTAACGACAGTTATAGATTTTGTTAAATGACTTCAGCTCAGAAAAAACCAGAAGGTACAATTAAGTTTATTAGAAGTTAAATGTCAAGTATAAGGTCCCACTCTTGACATTTTACTAAAAAGAACATTTTGAATGCTCAACAAGCATAAGAGGTCGTTCTGAAACTGCTGAGACAGCACTTGAGAGCCGGAGCAAGTACGCATGCCCTCAAATCAAGGTATCAATTTCCAATATAAGTTGACCTCTCACTAAAGGTGACAAACCAATAAAGTCAGCTTAGGTTACAGTGGCAACGAATGGCTTGGATTGAGAAATTATAACAAGGGTTCGGCCGCTTTGTGGGTCCAATATTACCTGGTGAATGGTGTTATTTGTATCCGTTCAGGAAAATGGGGTCACTTAAACCGATTAACCAATAATAGGCAATAATCTTACCCTTGGTAAAAATTATGTGTAATTAAATAATCTTATAGGTTCAATCGACAGTTATCAATAACATCACGTAGCAGTGTATGCGTAGGAATTCCATAGACAACACATAAAACAATGAAAATAAAATGGTATTGATTTTAAAATAAGAAAAGATAGATAACACTAACTTCAAAGTAATGCGACACATTTTAGTTTATATTTTCTACAGAAAGTGTAAAATAAATCGATTTTTTTTTTATTGCTGTGGACGTCTTAAAACGACCATGTTCTATTCTGATTTTTTCGTAAGTTTAGTGTTGTCACCATTTTACTCGCACGGAGGTACAAATTTATCGATTTATCGGTTGATATTGAATAAATAAGATTTTCAGCATGCAATTTTTTATTTGGAGACTTATTTTTATTGATTGTTTATGAACAATAGTACGTAATTCTAAAACATACTCATAAAATAAATAGTCACAAAAACTTAAAATATATGATGATGATTAACAATGTTTTGAATCGATCGTTAATCGATTTTATGGGTGAAACGTCAATTCTAACTACCGATTCGTAAATTCCCAAATCTATATGTTAACTGTCAACACGAACCTATTATATTATTAAGACTATAGTTAGGTTGTGTTTGGATAAAAATACTCACTAAGATTATTTATCTACTTCTTCATTCAGACTTTTCCAATTTTGATATACGTGCTTACTGTCGATATCGATATCTTACTGCTACATAATACAACACTATAGACGTCAGTTATTTTTTTAAAGTTAAAATATGGCAAAGGCATGAAGTCATGACATCCTTTCTCTTGTACTTACGCTCTTTTAGAATAGAGAGTTTTTAAAGAATTAAATTTAAGGGCAAATAATGAAAAGAAATGAAAAACATTTTGACGTACTATAAGGAAAAATATAAAAATGTGCATGTAAAATTTTTGAAATGTTGTCAATTCTAAAATAATACGAATGTGAAAACAACGTTTTGCGATTATGCCATCGGTAGTAGGTTTTGGTATTAGATAGGAATAGTTCATTTCAACGAACCTTCACCTGCAATAGAATTGAAACTGTAGGTAAACCACTATTTGTACCAAAGTTGCAAGTAATGAAGCATTCCAGATTGTTTCAAGTCTTGGCGCTGGCGAAATAAAGTTGCAAATTGGTAGGTAGTTCAATCTGATGAAAAAATGTTGTCAACAGCTGTCTGTCGATGGTACCTATAAAAATATGTACGAAATGTTACTAGTTCGGTATGTAAAGTAGCTTAAAGAGTATTTTTTAAAAGTTTAGGTTGCTAAACTAATTTGAATACAATTGTTTTACTAGCAGTATTTGTTTTTTTATGATTTTTTAAGTTTTGCCTATTTTATTATGGTATGGTTGTATAAGTTCGGATGTCTTTGCCACGACGTGTAGAAGAACAATTTACTTGCCCACACTTATTCATGTCAGCAAATCACGTATGACATTCTGGGGATTTAACATGTCATACACACTAAACTACGCACACAGTTTAGTCACATATTATATTATTTTAGTGGCGGATGTCATGTCACTCGGTAATTTCCGCCTGTTTAAAGGTCGTATGAATGTCAAATATTTTTTGTAAAAATAAATCTATTATTTCTGAGTTACTTAAATAGCGAAATAGTGTAAAATCTCCGAATGGTTTAAGAATTAGCATAGGCTATATTTTACTTTTCATACCAGATTGCTATACTAATGTTTACCTTTAAAATGCTAGTCCGCGTTTATATTTTATTTAATAACTCCTGAATCTCTTCAATTTTTTTCCAAAAAAAAAAACATGAGTACATTTCACAAGAATTTATAAAATCGAACGCCGGCTTACTGGCGCAGCAAGCACTTACGATAATTCGTCGACTACTAACGTCCTCCGTAGCCCAGTTGGAAGAGCATTCGTCCGGATTGCGAAGGATCGTGGGTTCAACTCTTAAGCTAAAAGCATTTTTTTTTCTAGCTTACTATAAAATATAGAAAATTTTAAATATCATTCACATCACTAGTTCGAGCGAGGCCAAAGACGTCCCGAGGGCTTGACCCTATTCATTTTAAGATAGGATCTGGCCTTTCTTCTTTTAACATTTTTTCATAATAACATGGTTTTATTGATCAAAATACTATGTTAAACGGAAGTTTTTTGCACTGGTAACTTTGAAAGTTGAAGTAACGATTAGTGTAGTTTTTAGTAGCAATGAAATATTTTGTTTGTATCCCTGTGTTTAATTTTAAGCTAGCGTGATTGAGAGCGATCCGATTCTGTCAAGTCGATTTTGGCTTTGTATTTACACAATCATTCTATCAACCTATTTTCTAGATTCTATTTCAACATTATTTTACCAAAACGAACTAAGTTAAAATAATAGTTATTTTTCTTTTCTACTTAGAACACTTTCATTTAAGCAAAAACAATGCAGAATTCTATTTATAAATAATTTTTATTTTCACAGACAAGAAAAAAGATAATCCTTCAAACAAAATTAGAGCGATTAATATTAAGCTAAGACTAAATCGGATATCACCTCAAAAAAATGGTTTCACGCAGTCAGTGCGCCGTTATAGTGACTGTGCACTAAAATATTGTTAGTGAGTTTGAGCCTAGAATCCTATGTTTGAAGAGTCATTATTGTGTACCTACCTATACACATAAAATGTCTTTTTATATGAAAGTCGTATTGACTCCTAAATTTCGAACTGGATTGTTTGATGACTTCAATAGGGAACAAAAATTTGGCATACCACTAATCCTCATAGCAAATTGAGGTAGCGGAAGACATACACGTCATAAGGACATGCATGTACCATGTTCATGCGTTATAGACGTCATTTTAACCGACTTCATAAAAGTAGGTGGTTACGGAACCATAAAAAACCATTAAAGCGGGGATTAATGCGACCGGTAGTAGTAAGCCTGGAGTTCACCAACACATATTTATTTATACAACAAATTCAGCATTAGTTGACATAATTATTTTGTATGGGAATTCTGTTAAATTAACCGTCAATCGATGTTCACCAGTTGTTTAAAAGTTGGTGAACTCAAGTCTGAGTAAAAACTTATTTAACTTTGATTCGCGTGACGTTTAGTCCGGGTTCCACCCGTAACAAAATGTAAAGAAAGAACGGATACTAAAGGATTCTGGTTCCTTCTTGTCACTTTTATCCATTTATAGAATTCTCACGTCATTTTTCGAAAGTCCTGGCATGTTATAACTGTTGTGATAGGAAAGAGAGACTCAAATCCGGAAGTACTAATGTAAGAATACGCAAACCTACTAAAGTAATAATTGGTGGAGTGCGTGTCAAGATCTCGTTAACGTGGAGGGCAGCAATATTTCTTGTAACCCCATTTTTTTATACACGGAAATTAGCTCCAGACATTTTTCTTGTACCTCTTACTCAGCAGAATATTTTTTGCAAAATTTGTACCTAAATACTAATACTAAATAATAATACGTCTGCTTGCAGGCTGTCTTCAGGAGATCCGACGCAATATGCTGAAGCTGTATCCGCGGTTAAACGTCAAGGAATTGAATATTTTATCCCCTTCTCAGACGTTGCGATGAACAACAAAGCTCGTCCATGGTTTGACGCCGACTGCTCTCGAGCTGAAGCTCTTAAACAGTCTGCTTTTGCTGCCTGGGCTGGAGCCCAAGCTTCTTAGTCACTGGAAACTCGAAAACTGAAGAGAGCCTTCAACCTCGCCGCCAAAGAGTGCAAGAAAACTTTACGCAGGGCCAGATTCAACCACATAAGCCGGATTGGATCAAAACTAGCGTCATACCCTGCTGGGAGCAAGGCATTTTGGTCCTTGGCAAAAGCGATTGAATCCAACTTCTTACGCCCATCCCTCCCACCTCTGCTGAAACCGGATGGTACACTGGCCCATGCTGCAGAAGAAAAGGCGAACCTTTTTGCTTCTCTGTTCGCAGCTAATTCACGCTTGAACACTGCAGGAAAAGTCCCACCGATCTTATCCCCGCACTCTGACTGTTTGATGTCTGAAGTGCGCGTTCATCAGAAAGAGATACTTAAAATCCTGCAGAATCTAGATGTGTACAAACCCAGTGGACCAGACGACATCCCAGCAATAGTCCTGCGTAACTGTGCACCTGAGTTGTGTTCTCCCCTAACACGCCTATACAGACTTTCACTTAAGACTAATGTTGTGCCCAAATCGTGGAAGCTTGCCAAAGTACAACCAGTGCCCAAAAAGGGTAGCCGTGCTGACCCTACCAACTATCGTCCCATTTCAGTCACCTCCATATTGTGCAAAATTATGGAGCGTGCACTAAACAATAAACTCCTGGCACATCTTGAAGGTAACGATCTCCTCAGTGACCGGCAGTATGGATTTCACCGCGGCCGGTCGACTGGGGACCTTCTTGTGTATGCCACACACTACTGGAGTGAGGCCATCGAGAGGCATGGCGAAGCTATGGCTGTGTCTCTTGATATCTCCAAGGCCTTTGACAGGGTTTGACACGCAAGCCTCATAAGCAAGCTTCCCTCTTATGGCATTCCTGCTGGCCTCTGAGCATGGATTTCTGACTTCCTGAGCGAGCGATCAATGCAAGTAGTCCTAGAAGGATACTCGTCTGATATTCAGGACATTGATGCTGGGGTTCCTCAGGGGTCAGTGCTATCGGCAACCCTCTTCTTGTTGCATATCAATGATCTGCTTATGCCTGGTATCGTTGGGTATGCAGAAGATAGCACAGTTGTCGATAGATATTTCGCTAGAGCGGGTGCCAGCAGTGATGAGATCCGTTCTTGTCAGGAGTCCATGGTAGAACGTTTAAGCGACGCTCTCGAGGCAATATCTGTTTGGGGTGATGCCAATCTAGTGACGTTTAATGATACCAAAACGCAGGCATGTTTGTTCTCCACAAAACGGAGCCATTTTGATCTGGCTCCGACTTTCCGGGGTGTGCCTGTCTCTGTCACCGATAACTTACAGCTCCTAGGTATCCAGTTGTCATCCAATTTGAATTTTGGCCAGTACATCGAGTCCATAGCCCAAACTGCAGCTAGAAAGCTTGGAGTTCTCTCTAAGGTCAGGCGGTATTTTACATCGAAGCAGCTTCTACAACTATACCAAGCTCAAGTTAGATCTTGTATGGAGTACTGCTGCCACCTTTGGGACGGATCTGCCAAATACCAACTGGCTGCATTAGACTCAATGGAAAAAAGAGCAATACGAATTATTGGAGACACTGAACTTTGTGAAACTAAGCTGCAAAGCCTCGAACATAGGCGTAAGGTGGCGTGCCTTTCAGTGTTCTAAAGGCTACATTTCGGCGAGTGTGCAAAGGAATTGCACGAACTGATTCCACCGGCCCCTTTCTACTATCGGGACATAAGACGCAGGCGGGGGTTCCACCCTTATGTCGTTGACATACCACTTATACGCACCAAACGTTTTAAATCGTCGTTCCTCTTGCGTACGGCTAGAGAGTGGAATTCCTGAAGTGTTCCCTTAACACTACGATTTGGATTCCTTTGAGAAAAGAGTGAATAGGCTGCTTCTAGACAGACATGTCCCATCGTCGGCCGCATCGTCGCTTACCACCAGGTGAGATTGCGGCCAAATGTATATTATTAAATAATAAAAAAAAAAGAATACATTTACTTTGTTTGCATTTAAGACCTTATTTGATGTATGTATTCTAGCAAATAAACTTTCTGATTTCTAATTATTTTCAGCTAAGAATTTGTAATACTACCCTTTTGCACAATGGCGTTTAGACGAACTGAATACTATTTTTTTATTAGTTATTTCCCGCGACTTCATCTGCTCAGACTTTATGATATCAAATGACTCAACACTCTCATTGCCGTTCAGTAATAATAATAATGACCTATATTTGTGCGATATGATATCGCATGGTGAAGATATCACCTGTATCTCTACTGGATGAACTAAGACCTGGGTTCACCAATGTTTAAACATCATCAGAATCATCAGAACTCCCATACAAAATAATATGTCAAATTATGCCAATTCAGCAGATTTCGAGTTTTTATTAATACGTACAGACAAAAATTTCATACACTAAATATTTGTACTCCATTGACCTAAATTAAAGGTCTAGGGGGTAGTTTTGATTTTTAAACAATAGTTTAAAATTTTCCTTTTTTAGTTTTATTATTTATAAATGTATAGAAGATTCTTCAATAAGTTACGACAGTAAGTGGTTATCCGATACCTATTCAATATGTACCTACTTAGTTACAAAATTATCTGGCTTTGTGGTAGTCCCCTGGATACAAGATAAGATCTCTCCATTTACATTATTTGTATTGGCGAACTATCTTGATTATGCTTGGTTCGAATACAAATTCCCAATATCTAATAGTCTTAGTCTTATTTCAGTTTAGTAGGTAACCTGTGCTTTGAATGTTGTTTATATAATACTAATAAATAATAAGATAATCTGTGATAATACTTGTATTTCATGAACAATACGAATACGCACTTAAAGTTCAAACATTTTTAAGAATAATAATTTATTTATTTTATAACATTGTTAAATAATTTATATTAGTATTAGTAACAAAAGGTACTTAGGAACTATGTTAGTTAAAAATTAATTTTAATTCCAGTATAAAAATACCATAATACAATGGTTCAGGTACTGACAGTCAAACCGCTCCGCGAAGGCTTTCAGGATGCAATTGCCGCTAGCCCTTACCCTGCGCACCAGAAATGCGCACCGCTTTTAAATAGGTAGAAACTTACACACATCAACACTGTCTAGGGATATACAAAACATAGTATTATTTTATCCAAAATATCCCTAGACAGTGTTGATTAGTATATTTTTTATAGTAATGTTAGCATTTTTATTATTAGAGCTGTGTTTGTCATATCAAGACCATATACTTATATACGTAGGAAATAGGATGTTTCTTTTGCAGCTTTAGCCTTCGTTACATGCCTTAAAAGAAAAACAAACCCGAGACTGAGTGAGTGGAAATGCAATCACTCACCCGAACATTCATTTGCCCCCTCCTGCGACCTAAATCCAATTAATCGAGTTAACGGCCGACCGATATACTTTGCCATAATGCTACGGATAAATACAAATGCGTTATGGCAACACTTGGCAATTAGGTATTTACACGTTCAAGGTTTACGACTCCGAGTTTAAGACGTATGTAAGGACAAGCTTGTTAATTTAGAGAACGGAAACTCGTAGCATTTATTTTTTGGAACTCGTATTTTGAAGAAATATGTCTTAATTCTATATGAGACATGTAAACTCCGGCATTTTTATTTTATTTAGAATGGATTTTGGACAAATCCAAACGTGGCGTAGACGGAGTCTACGGTGGAGCGAGCTTACCCGGAAGGTGAGACTAAATATTTATTTACCATTTTTAACATTTTCCGATTAGTTTCTGTTTTTTTTATTTCTTATTATTTATTTGGTGTAATTTTGCAATATACAAGGTTTTAGTAAATCATTATCTATATTTAAGGGGGTAAATATCCGGCTTATGATCAAAATCGAAAAAAGAATCAGACTATTGATAAAAATAATTTAGCTACCTTAACGACAATGTAAAGTGTAAACTGTTTAAAAACTAACACCCTGTAAATGTAATTGAAATTAAAAAAAATATAATTTGAGAAATCCTTGTTATTTCGACAATAGCAATCTTATTAAGCTCACTGTCATCACAAAAAAAATCGTTGCTATTGAATGAAGTGATCGCGACGAGACCATCCACACTTCTCTCTCCGCTTAGCCATTTAAGGTACTTTTTTCCCTTTTTTTACTGTCGTAAGCAGCGATAATTTTCATCTGCTCTAAAGTTTTATTACAGTAAAAGAGTGCCCCATCTCAGCTAAGAGAGAACACTTATACCAAGACAATCAACACATCAACAGATTGTTACACACACTACTGCTATAACGATCTGTAGCACTAAAACTAGCATTGAGCTTTTAAAATAAAACGAGGTGGGTTAATTATATACTAATATACCTAATGTCGCTCAGTGAGCTATGGAACGGTCTATGCTGAGGATCTCGCTAAGGGATAGAATTCGAAACGAGATCATCCGCCAAAAGACGAAAATCATAGATATCGTTCAGAGGTGCAGTAAGCTGAAGTGGCAGTGGGCTGGTCATGTCTGTCGCAGAACCGACGGGCGTTGGAGTAGGAAGGTTCTCGAATGGAGACTACGTCTCGGGAAACGTTGTGTTGGACGCCCCCCTGCTAGGTGGACCGATGACCTGAGGAAGGTGGCCGGTGGTGGCTGGATGCGAGAAGCGGAGGACCGTGAAAGTTGGCGCCGTCTTGGAGAGGCCTATGTCCAGTAGTGGACTGCAATAGGCTGATATGATGAATATACCTAATTATAAATGAATTATCCTCTTCGTCAAAAATAAGGTGACATAGCATTTACTTTCAGTTCTCTGAAGGCTAGCATCCACCAGTGATGGAAAAAGGAAAATTGCATATTTTGGAGACCCCTAATGAAAGTAAAATCCCTGAATTTCAGTAGGACGCGGCAGATCTTCATTTCTAGTGTCAAGATAAAGTCTTAAACAACGTTTTATTGATGTACATATATACACGTAATTTGCTACCAAACCAACTTATTTAGTATTACTTTTTCCCTGTATTACCGACGGGCCGGTACGGTCGGCTGCCTCTGTAATTATTCTTGTATGTCCTTTTTTCTTTTATTTTATTTTTTCTCCTCTTGGTGCAACGCCTTGCCCGAAAAGGTTCCTGCAGAAGATCGGTATCGTGATATATCATGATAATACGCTATCACTATTTATGCTGAGTAGCGAATTTTTTGGGACACAGATACACAACTACGAATTGACATAATATTTTTATTTTATGAATATTATTTCATGCTGTTTGTGCTAAATATTTTTTTTTGAATAATATTCAAAGTGATTACGTAATCGACGTACGAGGAACTAGGGGTTAGTGTTTCATCATTAATACCGTGAGTACGATTGGCCAAAAAAATGGTCCACCAGTTTTGAGAAAATGTCATGTGTAAGTAAAAGAGAGATAAAATTGACACTCATGACGTATTTGTAGTAGCTGTCAGAATATTTTTGCATGGGAAAATCAACCCAGTTGTTCTATGATGCGCAAATGATTTTACCTATAAGAGGTCGATAAACCACTTTCTTCGCCTGAACGTACCAATAGCAATGAAACGATACGTATTCCATTCCAAACGAAATACGTATTATTGCGTAAGGAATGTAAAATAATATGTTAAGAATAAAATTATTATTAATCTTTAGTACATTATCAACAAGATAGGTACGCATGCATGATTTTCATGGTCAACTATCGTGAGCCTGATATCAAGTAATCGATACTAAAGCATCACTGTTCGAATTTATAAGGAAACTAGTAGCCCTGTGCAACTTTGTCCACGCAAATTCGAATAGTGTAGTTAAAACAAAATGCCTTATGACAACTTTAATTAAGGTCATAATGGGCTATCCATTGGTAAAAAGAAAAATGTGAAAAAATAAAGTTATTTGCTAAGTCACTCAAAACGGAGTTTCGACCCACTGTGTGCCGTCTCACCGAATTATGAGAGTGAAGGAACAGAGAGTGCACCTGTGTATTGCGCACGCACTTGTGCACTATAGTATCTCCCGCGAAGTCGGCTAATGCTGTTGAGATTGGCCGATGTAGACGAAATTCAGCTAGGAGGACATTATTATCACGATTTTTATTTAAATCAGCGGTCAGGAAGCCTTATTTACAAGTCAATTGAAAGAGTTTATTGCTTTGAATTTGTTTTGAACTAATTAGCTATGGATGTACTTGTTCGTGTGATAATGGAACAATTTAAGTCGTTAAAAGTAAGTTCTAGATTCTTGTGGTTTTCAAGTCAACTGAGTTGAATGGTTCTCGTTTGCATATCGCAGGATTTCGCATTCGCATCGAATTTTCAACCTTAGCAGCCTCTGTTATTAAGTTTTTAGTGGTTTTGTCCGCTCTTACTCGTATATCAAGACAAAAAAAATACGCCCTACTACTACTAATAATATCCTCGATGTTGTTTCTATGCGGAATATCATCATCGACTCTGTCAGCGCCACGTCTGGCTTAGTCTAGAGTCAAGAGTAAACCCATTTCGAATAAAAAAAATTAGAAAGCTTTAAATTTGTTCCATAAATTTTTCTTTATAGCAAATTAACATACATTGTATTTGAATCTTGTATAAGTTATTTTGTTTTAATTTTGAATACATTGGCTGCAGAGTCGAGAGTTGGAAATGAGAGTAGGCGAGTTAAGTGTCTACAAACTACAATGTAGTTACCATCTCGTATTATTATTCTGTGATAATTATTAATTATAAAAAAATGTTGGCTTTGTAATGAAAAAAGTTATTTCCACGTGTATTCAACTCACTTTTTACATACTCAAGAAATCAACACGTAAGCTAATACTGAGTGAGTGTAACGTCACGTATTCGTGCGTCATTCATAGTCGTGCGATTGAAACAAACAGCTTATTGAACTTGGTAATCGATATAGCAGTTTGATCAATACCTGATATTTCGCTCAAAGCGTTTTTGGCGGAGCACGTGCATCCAGTGTTTGATTTAGGTCAATCGAATATATGTTTCGATGTTCTATTGTTTTATGAACAGCATTTAAATGTCTACTGAGATACGTTATGCTCATAAAATGTTACCTACTTGAACAAACACTTATATTGGCATAGCTCTAAGACGTATCGTATTATTTACAAGACTCATTACTCTTAAAAGCTGAAACACGAATTGGACTGGTGGATAACTCTCTAATTGAAACTACTTTGTGAAACTTTCTGCTTTGGCTTAGGTATCTTAAATATGTGTCGTATACTTTTATACCCAAACACACTCAATGCACTTTTATTTTTGGTTACTTTTTATAACCAACCACACTCGGAGCCTTTTTTTTGAGTCTACACATACGAGCGGATAATGAGCGTAGCAATAATTACGTTTTGCGTGAGTTAGTGATCCGAATATCTGTTTGTGCTGTTTTACACTTATACACATTTTATATATATTTGACTATAATTTAGTTTATTACTATTTATTAATAATATTTATTGTTATTTTTAATAATGTTTAGCGTATCAGTCCTTGACCTCACTCGGCTAGGGTCTACTGAAAACCAGCGTCGGGGCCCCTAGCGGGTCACGACTTAAGCTGAGTGGGGCCCTTTTAATATGGACATCACAGACGCACAACTGCACAGTCCGACTGGCTTACCCACATAAATTGTAATTTTGTTGTGTTTCTTGTTTTACAACCGTGCCCGTTACGTTGTTTGTTTTCGTGTGTTATGTGCTGTCTATTCATTAATAAATGTATTTTCATTCTTCTTTCAAATATTTTTTTCTGCACACAATCGAAAAATTTTTGTGAGCGAAATTAAATTTCGTATGAACTTACAAACAAATTGCTTAAGTCATATAAATAATAATAGGTATCTCGTCATGCGTACCAACGCGAAACTGTTTGTCATTTTGGTAACTGAGCGAGCATATGAAACTTGCAGTAACATAGGGTAAAACCACACTATTTAATTGGTACGGGCGTTTCACAGTTCGATAAATGATCTCTACATACGTACACAAATAAAATAACAGCGTTATTTAGGGCCGATACATTTAAGAGACCATTTTTTTTTCTGAGCCGCTAACGCGCGTTTTTTATAAGTGCTGCTCCTGCGCGTTATTAACGCGTTTATATTGTACATGAATGCCTTGGGTCTATTGGTCAGCTCGATACAAAAGTTTTTGGAATTATTTGTCTTGAAATAACTTAGAAACAGCCCGAAGCCAGGATATTGGTAAGGTTCACACCCCCGTATCTCGGAAAGCACGTCAAGCCGTTAGTCTTGCGCCTGGTCTCTCTTCGGTTATGTTAGATTCCCGCCTCACTGAACTATAATAATGGAGGAACAGAGATTGCACTTGTATTGTGTACATACCTACTTGTGCACTAATTTATCTCCTGCGCCTGTTGGCTAATCTCTATTGTGATTAGCCGCCATAGCTGAAATTGGGCTAGGTAGCCATTATCATTCCAAGATCATGTGCAAAGGTTACAACGTACCGGAGACCTGGCGTTGGATACTGCGTTCGATGCGCGTCGTCAAAGCTTTTAAAAATTTGTGTGATGTGCAAAGGCTCTTATTTTGGGCACACGGACTGATTGGACATGCAAGAGTGGTTTTCCATTCAAGCAGAAAAGGTTTTCGATTCCAATGATGAATCCCTGAATTCGGAAATACGTAATTATTGTGTGGTTTGCGTAGGAGGAAAACCTCGTCAGACGAAACAAATTAGAGTAGGCAGGTTCACGTTGTTATTATTTCCTCCACATTTTATAAAGGGCATCACTATTTTGTCGAGAGACGTGGGTGTTTGTAAACTCAAACCCCCATTTTGATATAATTTGATCAATTGAAAGATTAAATATATACAGACGAAAGTACGACAAGATGAGCAAGATGGCATCTTAGGGCGTTGAAATAGGGGTGATTTTGAGTCGAAAACATATAATCTGATGTGGTATGTCAATTTTTTTTAACATTCACACGTCTTAATAAACTTAAACATAAATTAGGTAATTAGTATCACATATTTAGTCAACATTGAAGATATAAAACCATGATATTATCACTTTTACGGTAAATGCCTCCCCGACTGTTTGAACTGATTTTTAAATTGGACTAATCTCATAATGAAAAATATCAAAATCACCTTTTCCCAATATGACTAATTTTCTTAATTGCTTGGTTTCACTATGTTGAAAATGAAACTGTCCATGCTTCAAAAAATATTTATATAATTCTATATTGTGCACAATATAAAATTAACAATGATTGTGTAATGATAATACCGAGTTATAATTTATAAGTTACATTCAAATCGCTCTCTGTAGATACAAGTAATACCAAATTAGACCTTAATTTATCGCCATAACTCCATAACGACCATAAATAATTTAAATTAATTCCAGCAATTATGTTGTCTTCTAAACATCATGTTTCATCTCAGCGGTTACATGCATAGCTAAATTTAAACAGATTACGAATAAGATTTCATACTACTTATATTTGCGTTTTTTTTAACATTCTGCGACTGACGTAGCTCAATTTTTACTATTGTACTGACGTGGCAAATATTTTTATAAAATAAAATTATACAGCTATTTTATTTCTATGTATTAAATTCGTAGCCTTTTTATGTGTTATTTTTACTTTACATAAATATAACAATCTTTATTTTTAAAATTAAACAATGTTTATTGACTTTACTTAAATTAGTCTATGAATTGAAATCAAAATGACATAGAAAAATCTGTGGAAACTTGGAGATGATCTTCGTGACGTTTACAAGATTTAAGCCGAAACAAATAACTTGTCTTTACCATTCTGAATAACTGATGACGAAAATGTTATAAACATGTGAAAGAGTAAGGTATTTATAAAATAATAATAATCATGATAAAAAAGAAGATGTAGTAGGGTCAATCTTGAAAGCCAAAAAAACCAATGTCCGGGGGAAAAAACTACCCATAACGTTTAAAATTTAATGTAAGATAATTTTTTCCGTTACTTTAATGTTTAAATTAATTGGGGCACAACAAAAACGGTGTTTATTTTAGCTTAAAACATCAGATAAAAATCTTCAAAGCCTTGATATTTGATTCCTCTGGGCTGTCCCTTTGTCATTTTTTGAACAAACCATTAAAAATTTACCTATCTATAGTCATAAATTTAAGATGTTTTGTAATTTAAGAGTTAAAGGGTGAGTTGTTTAATGATTTAATAAACACACAAAGTCTGCGCCAATCACTGTTTTTTTAAAAAAAAAAATAGTTTGTGTTTGTCCGAGCGCAACGGTTGATTCCCTTGGCGCGTCACTAAATGCCACCTGCCTTGCTATTATAAATGTCTACGCCGAAGGCGTCACATCGGCAAGGTGGCTTTAGTCGCGCTCTGAGCATCGCGAGGAGAGGTCACTCGTCTCGACGTATCCAAGCCGGATTTACAAAGGTAAGAATTTGATTCCCCTGGCTTTGTTTCACTAGGTCATTGATTACCCTGGCCACTTTAAAAAATGTTTTTTGATGATTAAGAATTTCTTTACTAGAATTAACAGTAGGGTATATAGGACTATTAATTGTTGTTATAATAATATTTGGCAAAAATCAATCCATTTAAACAAAATCGAAAGAAGATTAACTTTTCTTGACTCCTCTGGCATTGGTTCCCCTGGAAAATGACAGGGGAATCAAAGTTTCCTTAATTTATCATACTTTCATATTATGATTATGGGTTACGCATTAAATAATAATTTTACTATTGTGTACAATCAATGGCACATCAAACTGAACACTGCAGTCCGATTTTAGCTTTCGCACCGCTGATATAGAGGCGGCAAGAGGTGCAAAGTGTATGTCATTATATAAGATCATATACTGTTAATACTATACATTTTAAGTTAAAACTTTTAATGGGTTAGGATTAAATACTACAACCAATTTTTAAATACTTTAACGAATAATTCTAATTCTTATTATCCTAGCGGCCGCCAGCAAATTCGTCCGCGTCGCCTCTCGGGTGTAATTTAAAAAAACCCTCACTTAGTTCTTCCTGAGTGTACTCTCAAATAAACATGAATGCCAGATTTCACCTTTTTAACCGATTTCAAAAAATGAGGAGGTTATTGCGTTCAGTAGTTTCGGCTGTGCATTGTCTGGCAGTCAGTCACTTAGTATCGGAAGAGTTTTATAATGTAGATATTTGATTAAAATTGACTTAAAATAAACGATTATTTTATACAACATGTTTTTTTTATTCCCCTGGCATCTTATATTGATTCCCCTGGCACCAAAATTTAAAAGTCATATATCTTTACATCTAAACATGTATCAGTGATGCCTATTTGTGAAATATGTTTACAATGATGTGATATTTAGCCTTTTGTTAGTAAAATTTTTAAACTGTTAAGTTTTAAAAAGTGCCAGGGGAATCAACCGAATACGCCCAATTTCAGTATGTATGATGTATGGAGAGGATGGCAGCGGAAAGAGGGCTCTATAAATGAAAGACTATACATAAAAAACAGAACGTCGGTAGAAAAAATAAATATTAGAAAGGTCTGTCGCCAACACATAATTTCATCATCATCATATCAGCCTATTGCAGTCCACTGCTAGACATAGGCCTCTCCAAGATGGCGCCAACTTTCACGGTCCTCCGCTTTTCGCAACCAGCCACCACCGGCCACCTACCTCAGGTCATCGGTCCATCTAGCAAGATGGCGTCCAACACTACGTTTCCCGAGACGTGGTCTCCATTCGAGAACCTTCCTAGTCCAACTCCCATCGGTTCTGCGACAGACATGACCAGCCCACTGCAACTTCAGCTTACTGCACCTCTGGACGATATCTATGACCTTCGTCTTTTGGCGGATGATCTCGTTTCGGATTCTATCCCTTAGTAAGATCCCCAGCATAGACCGTTCCATAGCTCGCTGAGCGACATGCAGTCGGTGGGCCAGCTTGACTGTCAAGTTCCACGTCTCGGCCCCGTAGGTCATGACAGGTAGGACGCACTGGTTATATACCCTACTCTTCAGGCATTGCAGTAGTGGCGACGAGAAGATGTGACACAAGTTCCCAAACGCTGCCAAACCTAGCTGCACCCTTCTGGCGATGTCGCGGTCGAAGTTGTCTTCACCCAGTTGCAACACTTGCCCGTAGACGTGTTCTTGGACAAGTTCGAGCGTCTCGCCACTGACTGCTCTCGGTTCCGGGACAATATGTTCGTTGAACATGACCTTAGTTTTGTCCAAGTTCATCCGGAGAACAACGCATCGCGAGGCAGAGTCTAGGCTGTGCAGCATTTTTTGCAAATCCCGCGGCGATTCTGCCATTAGCACTATGTCGTCGGCAAAGCGGAGGTGCGTGAGGCCTAATAATATCACATAATGTCCTTGAGTCAAATTTTGACTAGGTACTGCTCTGGGTGAGCTCGATCCACCGTGGACTCTGTCTGCACTCAATTCATATTCACTTGTTACGATATCTTTTAGACATCGTTTGAATCTGACTTTCTTTAATTATTACTGATATTTTCTTAGGTTAGGAGTGGCTGTTCTAATAATATTGTGGCACTATTAAAACAGTCTTGTAAACGGACTACAAGAACCGCTCGACTCAATAAAGCTTGCTTTATGGGGTTCAATTTCGGCTTAATGGTCCCGTACAATGAAATAGATTGTTCCTTTTGACATTGAGAAGTTCCTGGTCTTAAATCTTAATCCTGAGCAATTCAAAAGCCATGCTCTTTTCAACGTTTCTTATGTACAGTTTTAAGCTTAAAGGATTTCCAATTAAGAGTTATTTCCCAAGTTATTGTGATTTTAAGGTACCGATACAACAGGATTACGTACAATAGCATTTGTAAATTATATGTAATATTTGATAGGAAGAAAATGCTCAAAAACTTTTTACTGTTAGTATGTGTGTAAAAATTGACAGTAAAATGTCTATCTATGACAAAAAAAGTTTGCATTAAAATAAATAAGATAGCATTTTAAGTAAGAATCAAACAAATCGCTGCGCCTTTTATGTATAGGTACTAATGTAAATTATTTTGTAAAGTCATCCTCCTAGCGTTATCCCGGTTATGCACTCGCACGCGAGGGCCCAGGGTCCGCTGACCATGATCCAGGATGTGGCAGATCAGGTAATTACAGTGGAGCGACTGCCATCTGACCTCCGTGACCTTGTTACCAGGGGAACCTGACCAGTTTTTGGATCATGGTTACACATGCAGTCGCCTGAATGTGCAGGTTTCCTCACGATGTCTTCCCTTATTTGTAAATATGATGTAATAAATAAGCTCGGGCATATACCAAAATCTATGGTTCTTTCTTGACTCTCAAAAAGTCAAGGTGGTGCATGTTCCAAGTGTTTCCAATACAGTCTCATTTCATAGTTGTGCATTCCGCGGGCAAAATCATAAAACATCTGTTGAATTAACTGTGTTGATTCAGTGTTATTCTTAGGCCGCTCTTGAATGTGTGGGAACGAATACAGAAATAGTTTTAGTAAGCGAGGTGACTTTTAAAATCAATCGATTAATTTTCATGATTATTGTTATTTTATCAGTGCAAATCAAGGAGTAAACCTATTATCTTGTTATAAATGTATTTACATTAAGTTCTTAAGTCGTTTTTAGGGTTCCGTACCCGAAGGGAAATACGGGAGCGTTTTAGCGTTTTTTGCTCGCTATAAGTAACGGCAATAGATAGACGTGAAAATATTTACAGAATATTATTTTCATATTCACTTTTAAAATAAAGAATTAAATTAAAATAGTAAAAATATTTAACTCTCTCCTACAACAAACGTATTTTTTTTCTCGATATTTATAATGGCAACAGACAGACGCTTAAAATATTCACAGAAATTTGTTGTATTTCACTTTAAAAAGAAATAATTAAATTAAAATAAAAAAATGAATTTAAGGGGGCTCCCATACAAACGTGTTTTTTTGCCTATATTGTTAAGCCTATACTTAGTTAATGGTATGGCCGGTTTTTTACATGATATTTTTACGTAGCTATTTAGTAGATGATAATATGTTTATGTATTCATAGAGAAGTATCAGCAGGAGGAAGGCGCTATAAAAAGTAATACTACTTTTAATATCTTACCTTCAAAACTTATTTATTAGCAACACCTATTAACAAAACACAACTGACGCAGACGAACACTAAAGTAACACTACTTGACAACGACAAAAAATATAAACAAGCAAACATAATTATTGAAAACACAAAACACCCGACTGCAAAAATATAATATTTTTGAAATGAACTTTTCACTGGCTTTCATTTGATACCAATTTTGCTATGATCAGGAAAAATCAAACCCCCACCCCATCCTTTGTCCAAATTTGCGGGCGCCATTTTTAAAATATATATAGCCTATGTCACTACCACAATTCAACGACACCTCATAATATGTCAAAAACTGTCAAGCCGTTTGAGCTATAGGGCGTGCCAAACAATTATAGATACATACATACATACATGCGAAAAACAAAACCCTCCTTCCGCAACCGGGTAAAAACATAACCTCCGTAGTCGGGTAAAAATAGAAAGTCAGTACAAAAATAAAAACAATACCTCTGTAAATATTTTAGAAATGTAGGTAAATTCTTCTCGTTATTTTATTTAAGGAACGGACCGGTAGAAGTATGTCAAGTGGCCATATTTAAAATTCCCTCTAGAATCTGAACAGTGGAGTTTCAAAGTAAATAAACTAGCTATGCGCCTCTTGACCCGCCTCCATTGTTCTGGGCAACTCAGATTTAACTTTCACGAAAATGCTAATAAACATTTTTAGAATGACGATTTTTCCATAATTTATTGTATTTGGATGGCCAGGGCCCGTAGACAAGATGCAATATTCTAAAGCAAGGTGTTTCATACATTTTGTTAGAGATAGCGAATCTCTAACAAAATGTATGAAACTGACGAGCCATCGAATCACCTCGTAACTTTTGCATATATACTTAAATTGTTGGCTATTGGAACGCTGTATAAAGATTGCAACGTGTTAGCAATAATATTACTACTCGTAGTCTTAGATTATTTATGAAATAACAATTTTTTAGGCTGTTTTATATTTTATTATGTTCTATTCCATACATATTCATATCAAAGTAGGAATACCTGCAAACCCTGGAAGTAAGATAAGTATGGTAAATACACTGACATCTCTTGATCACTCTATACTATGTTAATCAATTAACTTTATGAATTCCTAAAAATAGACAAGAAACACTACAACAAAGGACAACAGACAAGAGAGCTATATGTACCTATATCTATAAATCGCTGAAGCAACTTATCTAAAGAGACTGCAACCTTATTGATGCCATTTTATTATTAACGGTATAGAGTGCATTTCGATGTTCAGAGTTTTCAGTCTGAAGTCAAGTACGAATGGGACTCGCGCACGGAGGATTCCGTACCATTATATACTTCAAATTAATAACTTTACAGAATTTATTCTTAGGATTTTGTATTTGGCACTAAATTGTCCAATACCCAAATTCTACGAATATTACTGTAAACTAATAAAGTAATCTTAACTGCTATAGTTTTCTTCAAAAGTTTATGAAATGCACTATCATCATATTTTTTTGAGATTTTAGAAGGGTATTTTTAGGGGTCGTCTAAAATCTGAAAAAATATCCTACTGGACCAAAAAATTGCACTTTTAAGTTTAATATTTCGTAAATGGCGCAAAGAAACGAATAATCATTTAAGAAAACCGATGTCATTTTAAAAGACCCACTTAACGAAAGACATGATGGGGACGAAAAAAAAACATCCCCACTCACATGTAGGAGAACTACCGTGAAAAAAAATTCCAAAATGTTGTTGTTGTACAACTGTGACGTACACCTAAAAAAAAACAAGTTTTTTAGTACTAACGGTATTTTAACAAAACCTCGGACAGACAAACAGACAGGCGCACATGACGAAACTGTACGGGTTCCTTGTCAGGAATGCATCAAATTTAAATTCAATAAATTATTTATTGGTCACTTATGAATGTCAATAATTAATATCAATTAATATAAGTCCATATGAGGCCAGCCAGAACATGTCCCCTTTTTTACAAGCTTTTATTTAGCTTGCAATGTAAATAACTATGTATGTTTGTTCGGGTGGAATCTTGCAACTCAATTTTGAAGCAGATATCTTCAGCCGATTGAGCTGAAATTTTGTATGCACGTTAAGTTTGGATGACAATGCATGGTAAGATGCATGACGTCATTCTAAATTCAACATGGCGGACCATCCAAGATGGCGGACTCGTTATTTTCAATGCAATTCTACAATATTAGTATCAAATGAAAGGGCTTGCTGAGAGTAACTTACTAAAAAAATCAAAATGGCCGACTTGTAAATGCAATCCTCCAATATGGGTATCAAATAAAAGGGCTTGCTGAGAATAACTCGATAAATAAGGTGACTTCATTCCAAATCCAATATGGCGGACTTCTAAAGATGGCAGACTAAGTTTTCTTTGCTTTCTTACAAAGTGGGTATCAATTGAACGTGCTTGCTAAAAATTACTCGATAAATAAGGTGACGTCACTCTAAATCTAATATGGCGGACTTTTAAAGATAAAGGACAAACAGTCATGTTTTAAAAGCTTTCCTACAATATGGGTATCAAATGAAAAGGCTCGCTGATAACATATCCATAAATAAGGTGACGTCACTTCAAATCCAATTTGGTGGACTATGATTTTATGCTTTCGTACAATATGGGTATCAAATCAAAGAGCTTGCTGAGAATAACTCGATATAGAAGGTGACGTCACTCGTAATCCAATATGGCGGACTTCTAAACATAGCGGCCTTAGTTTTTTGTGCTTTCTTACAATATGGGTGTCAAATCAAAGTGCTTGCTGAGAATAATTGGATAAAAAAGTGACCTCACTGTAAATCCAATATGGTGGGCTTAGAACGATGGCGGACTAAGTTTTGTATACTTTCATACAATATGGGTCTCAAATGAAAGGGCTCGCTAAGAATAACACATAAGGTGACGTCACTTCAAATCATATATAGCGGACTCCTAGAGATGGCGGATTAAGTTTTTGATGCTTTCCTATAATAAGGGTATCAAATGAAAGGGCTTGCTAAAAATAGCTCAATAAACAAGGTGACGTCACTCTAAATCATATAAGGCGGACTTCCAAAGATGGTGGCCTAAGTTTTTTCATGCTTTCCTACAATATGGGTATCAAATGAAAGGGCTTGCAGAGAACAAGCATGCGAGTTTAACTCCGTTGCTCCGATCCGTTTAGGAATTTGGTGTATCGGATTTTCTTGGCGTGAAGAAAAGGCGTGATAGCCGAGCGGAGAAAACTTTACTTTTCATGCGTGAGATCATGAGTTCTATCACCGCCTGTACCAATAAGTTTGTATAAAACTTAAGTACCTACAGTCTTTTCCAAAGATACCGCTGCCTAACGGTGAAGGAAAACCCCATGAGGAAAAACCTGCACACTAGTGGCTGGTGTGTGAGATGGAAAAGGCAATGGCAAACCATTCCATTAAATATTGCGTAGAAGTCGTTGTGTGTGTTTCATTCCACATAATGATCACGACCCTCAGTCATGAGGTATACGACTGTTAAAAGGGTTTTCCTGGAGTCCTCGTTTATAATTATTGAGGTTGAATTTTTTGAGTCTGTAGCATCGGTAGGTAAACTTTGACGAGTTTAATTTTGGTGAGATATGCGTCAACAGCATTGGTTTGCCTGTCTAGGAGAAGGATAACTTCAAATCAAACTGGAATTGTGTTTACGCTGCGTAAGGCTTAGCTTGAAGTTACAATAATTAGCTTGAAGCTTACTTATGCATTACGCGGCGCATTTCTCCTAACACCCAAGACAAGGTGTTGTACCTAGTCGGGTGATAAATTATGTCACAAATACTTATCGCAGCTCAATTTTAAAGCAAATATCTTCAACCGGTTGAGCTGAAATTTTGTATACAAACCTGTATAGTTTAGATGACAATGCATGGAAAGCTGTGTAAGTCGTTTAAGATTTTTGATTATACTGAGGTATTGGAGACCTTGAAAGTAAAAAACAAAGTCGAATTGTCGTAGTCCGTAGCATCGATTGTTTAACTTAGATTTGTGTAATTTCGCGACAGGCGTCAACAGCATTCGTTTACAACTTGCAAATGGCATACAAACATTAAGCCTTAAATTGTTCAGCATAAAAGTAAGCATTAGTATGCTCTCCCTCGGCGCCTTCGGCCTTTAAATTGCACTGTTTATTGGGCAGACTAGTACCACAGCGAAGGACCACGGCAAGTCAAGGTTAAATAATTGGTTTTCCTATTTGCTGTATTTTTGAAGGGATTTCAATACTTCAGGATAATAATTACTGCTCTACCTGTCGTACTCAGAGACGTCAATTAAAGTAAATCTTTCAATAAATTGTTTGCCGTCCTTTTCTATTACATATACAAAGAAAGTGGCAGAACGAGACTCAATTATAGATTAAATTTAATTGACATCTCTGAGTGCGGCTGTAAACTCTTTGGTTTACATTAAATTCGTAGCCAAGCTATTTTACTCGACGCCTATCCATTATATTAGCCGCCAAGCCGTTATTTGTTGTTCCTTACTTACCTATGTCTTAAGTAAACGAGCTTAAAACTTTCGCCACCTTTAAGTCACTGTCGTTGTTCAATTTTAAAATAGTCCTTTTTGAGACGTACCTAATTTAATTGTCACCGAAATAATATTTTAATAAACTGATACCAAGGTATGTTAGATATTAGTTGCACATAGTTACCCTTTCAGTTTTTGGTAGATTGAAAAATAATAAGCCCATCGAATTTTACCGACGAACGCCCTTGCCTCAATGGTGCGTTGAATGAGATAAACAGTGAGATATGCCTACAGACTAAGAAATCTGTCCAGCGATAACTAAAAAGTAAAAAATAAATAACAAGTGAAAAACCCTTTTTAAAAACAAGCTTTTATGTCAATGCGCTAAAAAGTATAAAAAAAATTTTCCTTTAAAACTTTTACAATAAAATAATAACATCATTACACAAACTACTAAATACGCCAAGTGAGTACTTAAATCTCGCGTCAAGCTTTTATATAATATAAATTGTGTAATGATGTTATTATTTGATCGTAAAAGTTTTAAGGAATATTTATTTTATACTTTTTAGCGCATTGACATAAAAGCTTGTTTTTAAAAAGGGTTTTTTACTTGTTATTTATTTGGCCCTACTTAGCGCTTCGAGACAAGACACCGACAATCTAGCAAGTTATGTGGCATCTGAAACCTTCTTGGAGGCCGCATTTAACCCCAGGGTCAACCTTATCCATAGTTTAGTAAGACAGATATGGAATGATCTGAAATCAAATGAACACTAATATTTTTTATGACATTGTAATAGACTAAAAGTCAGTGTAGATATACACACAGTCGTAAGTCATACTACCCCACTTTGACCTCGAGACCGCCTAGTAATAAATACTGTTTTCGTTGTTAAAAAGGGTAACCTGACCTGGTGCCGACTGTACAACCAGTATTGTATAGGTTTTTGACAACTGATGCCCTTACTTAAATATTGAAGTGATGAATATCTTGAGTTACAAATTCTAAAGCACGTCTTAACCCAGGTGTCAACAATGGCAGAAAACGTGACCAGCATAATACAAAAATTGAATATGGCTGAAGAGCCGTCGTCAAAATGGGTGGTAATATAGACTGAGTGGCCACTTTTGAAGGATCCAAGGCATGTTCTAGTGCAATTTGAGAACGAAGTCTAGTTGAAAATTATTTGTAGTTTTTGGCGATGAATTTGAATGTAATCGTAAAAGTCACAAAATCAACACTCATATTTCGATGGAAATCTTCTTTTTTATTTAGCTTGAAAAAAAACTTCTCAAAGGAATACACCCGATATGATATTTTATTTGTGTAAAATGTACAAGCAGTGATCCAGAAAGAAATTCGAAAGGCACTCGAGAATTCTTAAGAAATAATGATTGATTTTTGGACATAGTCATACTTCAGTCAAGTAGGTCCCACGAACTTCTAAAATCGTGTTCGTATTTACCAAATAAATGCTCTTACTATTGCAAAGTACCTATTACTGAATGAAATAAGTCTAATAATGATTAAATAAGTATCTTATAATGATTTTTAAAAGATAGAGGCAACACATAAAATAAATAACAAAATAAAAATGTGGAAAACCATAAATAAAAATAGTTACTATGGGGGGAAAACTATAAAATAGATGTGACCTACAATATTTGAACTCGACCCAGATTTATTGTATTAAGAGGAAAACTTGCATCAATTTAGTAAGCTGCTTATTTTGTCTATATCAATGTATTTAAGCTTCTATTCCCCCACATAATAAGAAAAAAATATTTATTACAGTCTTGTCTCGTTACAAAATTGCTTTTGGTAATCACTCTTCATTTACGTTGACGTGGTGAATTTATGAGAAAATTAATGAATGGATAATACTTGTATAATGTGCCATTAAAGTGACACGTTTGTGCATTTCAGGTAGACGTAACGTTATGCCGACATCAGTTATAATGAGCAGTAATGATCGTGTGGTCGAAGTCTTAAGCTATAAGAGGTTTATTTAAAATAGTGATTTAACAGATCTGAATTCTATTTTATCTTTTAACGAATTGAATGAGCACTGCAAATTAATCGTATGCTGTCAACCTGACCTTTTCAACGTTACAGGATTTCGCGATGCAGGATTGCAGGCCAATTACTATCGGTCACTTTAATTAATATTAATTATAGGGCTTTACGTCTCAGAACGCGGATTATAATATTTTTAATCGTCTGTAAACTATTTTACTAAGCACTGTGAGACGAAGCGTTTGTGTGGTATTTTTAACTCTTCTATTTGAGAACCTACAAGTTTCGGTAAAACTTTAAGTCTCTTAAAGAAAAGAAACTAATAAGTACCTACCTACCTATCGGCAAAGAAAGTAAGCTTGCTAGACTCTGAGCTGAAAGGAGAAGACCGAGTTTAAAATAAAATTTCTGATAGCTCCGACTTTTCAAACGAAATTATCTTCTTAATTTTTCATTCTGTAAAGTTACAACAATTTGATTTTAACCATAACGTGGGGCCACGTTATTTAATAAGATATCTTCTGAAATCTGTTTTGCTATCCTTTTATAATAAGCTATAACATATTTATTAAGTATTTATATATAAATACATTACCTTTATTATAACAACAAATCTATCTGATAATAATCAGAAAAAATGACATCCTGTTTTCTTTAAAAAATATAAACACGAGTTTCAATAAAAAAAATACGATGGCATCCGTAGTGGAGTGGCTCGCACACCGGTTTTCAAGGTGTCGCCATCTCTGAGGTCCCGGGTTCGAACGCCGGTCGAGTCAATATAGGAATTCACATTTACTATATTGTCTCGGCTCTGGGTGTTGTGATACCTCCGTTGTTTCAGATTTCCAAAACACAAGCGCTAAAGCAACTTACTTTGGGATCTGAGCAATGTATGTGATGTTGTCCAATATTTATATTTATTTATATTGGGTTGGTAAATAAAATAGTAGTTTTACCTTTAATTGCCCATCTCCTAAATATTAGTAAGCACCTTTTTTCCTGTACCCTTCTTTGTTAATCGTATCAGCATCATATATCTAATAGCTAGGCTCTTGTCAGTAGAGTGATCGCTATTCTTCTCCTGTAAATCGTATATAAGTACCATATTTATCTATTCATCAAATCCCTTTAATGCCTCTTAATGAACAACCAGCGCAGATGGGTCTAAAACATGGGTCTGGTACATTGACTGGTATAAATTACGCTCGCGTACCAGACATAAGCCTGTAAATCTTCCCTTTAGTAAAACAGCCGTTGATTAAGCGTTTTCCTACGTAATTGCTGCCATAATTATTTTCGTGACGTTACGCTACTGTAAGGAAAACATAAGAGGAAATGTTAGTGGTTCTACACCGCAGATCAACAACTTTATTCAATAAAAGAAAATAAACACAAAGACATGCATGAAATAAAAATAAATTAACTTAAAACCTACTTAATCAAAAATAAACCCGTGTCCTTGAGGCAAGGAGGCGAGGATGCTGGCTGCGTTACCGCGTTGGATAGCTATACTTATCCTTTGAGCGAGGAACGAGCCAGCTTTACTATTTGCCAAAACAGAATTTAATTTAGGAGCAATTTTTCCAAAAAGTAATTTAGCGGATGGTCCCCACGGTCCAAAAGTTTCAACGCCAAACGGCGCAAACACATAATCACTTGCAAGTTATGCATACTTGCGTCGTTTGGCGTTTTCAGCTAACTCCGCCGCCGCTCTAGCTTTAAGCGCTGACTCCCTGAGATGAGATGGGGCCAAAGTATCGACGCAAATTGCGTCCCACACTAAGGCCCGACCCCGCTTCCAGGGAATGAGCGTGAGGCCATCGGGTCTCTTGCCATCATCACGGACCAAACCACGTGGTTCCAACGTGGAAGGAACATTGATGCTGGCAAGAGCTCTCCTGATGGCGTCATTAAGAGTAGCGTGACGCGCTAGACGCCCAGCACTTTGCTGGCAACAAAGACAGTGGAGACCATATTTGTCGACCTCCTTGCCACAGGGACACGTAAAAACTTCACAAATAGGGGTACCACGGCGCAGACCCACACACACCCGGAATGACTTACTATCAAAAAGGGTGCCCAGATTTTTTGATGGTAAAGCATGAAGCCAGTGGCCTGAATCTTTGCAGGAAACTGCCAAGAGCCTTGCACGATAACAATCACTGACAGAATTTTGAAGTAAAGAATTGAAGGTCTCTCTCGCAAGAGGGACATCCCAGAGTTTTTGTTGATGACGTTCCTTTGGGATGTCTACACTAGGACAGATACCTTGCCAAAACTCCTCCGCCTCTCTTACCTCAGAGAGCTGGCGAGAATGTTTAAAGATTTTTCCTGCTAAAACGGAAGTGCAATGGAGAGAGGAGAGAAAGGCGGGAAGAGCAACACTAGAAATTTGGCGAATTCCGACACCACCGAATTGAATAGGAAGCGAAGCCTGAACCCAAGAATTATTGTCAAAATGCAAATTTAGAATTTTTTCCAAACAATTTCTAAGGGTGGTATCAAAAAGTTTTAAATAATCCGTTTTTTTCCAGATTGGACTAGCACGAAGATAATAAGTAAATTTAGGCACAAAAAGACAAGATTTCAGGATTGTATAAGCAATGTGAGAATTCAGACGTTCCAATCTGGGGGCTAAAAGGGTAAAATCATTCATTTTTTTGTCAAGAAAAGGTTCGATGCCAGTATCCAGAAGAGGGGCACCTAGAAGGCAAAGCGACTCAGAATTTTGAATTTTGATGTTTGGAGCAAGGGAGTTAAATTTATCAATGATATCCTTACGGGAACCAGAAGGAACATGGTCGTTAATAGATAGTTCACATTTCGAAAGGTTGAGTTCAATGCCTATTTTCTTGAAGCTCTCTATAATCCGAACGAGGTCCTGAAAAACAGTATCTGATTTGCCACCGAGTGAGCCATCATCGAGATACCAGGCATTAAATTTAAAATTTAAGGATGAAATGACAGGTTGGATGCCTAAACTAAAAAGGGCTGGACCTAAAGGATCACCTTGCTGAACGCCGACTGCAGATATAATAGAATGTTCATTGTAAAATAAATTACATGGCCTATTGTAACATTGAAATACAAAAGGATATATCTGAGACGTATGAGCTTGAACTTCATTCAGCATGGCAATCCTATCAAGGGAGTTGAAAGCATTCTTCACGTCAACTTTTTAAAAAACGTCAGATTCGTCATCACAGGCGAGAAAATTTCGAGCGGAATGAACCACAGCTTCGCAACCTCCTCTACTGCCAAAATCCAGTTGAACGGGTTGAAATATTTCCTTCAAGGGTGAAAACAGTTCCCGACAGGCTAATTTGGCTGTAAGACGCCGAAAGGTGGATCCGATAGCAATCGGACGAATGCCACCATCTTTCTTTCGAAAGGCACAAAGTCTTGCGCCAAATAAAAACGGGAGGAAACTTTCAACAACTTTGCCGGATAAGAGGAGGTTACAAAGCTTAGTAATATTTGAAAGTAAAGTTCTACCGGCGTCAGCAGCGGAAGCACTAACCAAATCCTTAAGGTGTTGGGGAGTGATGCCGTCGATGCCGCCGGCAGAACCAGCCGGAAGTGACATAATGGCAGCAAACGTGTCACTGTCATCAAGAATCTGAAAGGAATTAAAATTTGGAGGAGGAGGAGGAGGGGAAGAAGAAGAATCTGGACGTGAGGGATGCTTACAACGAAGGCTCTTAAGAGTTTCCTGATTAGGGGGAGCGAGCGTGTCGTCGGAGAACAAAATACGGGCTGCGTTCTTCAGGTCGCCTTCCATTACTTTATTTTCAACTGAACGAAAAATATTTGATTTAGAAGAAACCAGAAAAGATGAACGGGATGAAAGGGATGGATTGCGTGGTATTGAGGCATTATCTATGAGTGCACGGGTTAAAGATTTAGACGGTGAGTTTACATGCAGAAATGAGTAAGAAAATGTGAAAAGGTTTTGCCAGGCAGTTTCGGTGTTAAGGAGACAATTTTGGATGCATGAAGAGAGGCATTTAGCGATGGCTATTCTCGCTCCCCTAGGGATTCTCTTGGTGGATCTTGATATTATTTTGTGATGTGAAGGTACAGCTTGTGTTACATTATTTTATTTGATGTTTGCAGGCAAACTGTTTGACAGTTTGGCAGATAATTAATTTATTTCGTTTTATGTTATTTGTGAAATAATTAAATAAATTTATTAAATTTGAAATTAATTTATTTAGTTAATCCAGTGTTTTTTATTCATATTTGGGTTACTTTCATTGTATTTAAAAGATACTTTATAACTAGGTATTTATTTATTTAAACTTTGTTGCATTAAAAAATGAAAGTAGAATTCAAGGACTTTATGCCTTAAGGCATTCTCTACTAGTAGTAATATTGATTAAAATTAGATATACTCATAAGAACTATTAATATAAAACTTTATTTTAATTGATTTTTATTCCTGCCCTTGGTACTGTATTTACATCACTAAAATATATTAAATTATCAATTTTATCATAAACAATTTCGTTACGTGCATATTTGTTGGTTGTCTTCTTTTTATAAGCATATTTATACGCACTACAGGCACAGGAATATTAGAAGAATAATTAAAATTTTAATAAAACTCGGCCCGGACCTCATTTTATTTAATCAGAGATAAGCTTGTCCACATTAACAACGATTATTAAAAAAAGCGAGATATCATAGCGAGACTTATAAAGAAAGTATATTTTCAGAAAAAAAGTATTGTACCTAATTACTGTTAATATTTTTTGTCGTACTATTAACCTACATAATTTATACGTAAACTGTTTGGTATTACAGCTGGGAGCATGGCCTCGTTTTGAGAATTCCAGAATAATACTTTCATACTCGTAGTAGGTACGCGTAATATTCAATTCTAATTTCTGACATGCCGCATGATTTGCGATTCCAATAGTTCTTGGGGCGCATTGCATACAAATCGATATTCCGAAGTCTTAGGCTTATGTAAATTACTGCAAAAAATATCAATTGTGTAGATGTTTTTTTTTTTGTAGCATTGACTTATTTCTACCTTTAAAATGAATAATTTTCTTTGATTTTTATTGTAATGACAATTGTAATGACAATTATAGGAAGATAAAAACGCTTTTCTATCAAAATGTTTGCTAAAGCACCCGTAACGTTAAGACGCTATACTGATTTACAGACACGCCCACCTGCGAGGGTAATAAAAAAAGATGGCGCTATTACTGATCGCGCGTGAAAAGAGAGATGCCATCAACAAAGGTCTACTTATTCTGGTCAACATAACATGTAAAATTAATTAAACAGTATTTTATTAATGAAAATTGTAGATTACAAGCAAAATGCTTCTTTAGGATTCTGGATATTAGTAATATCAACGTATTTGAGAAGTTTCCTATTAAATATCTAATATAATTTAAAAATATAACAAAACTTCTTAAAACTAAGAGGCATTTACGAAAATAAAATGTATTGAGGCGAAATCTTTCAATCGTGGTTCAAGTTCAATACATATCTAGATAAAGGTATGAAAAAACCATATATCTCTCTTTTAGATCCGTCAGATCTTCCATTAGCTTATAGGTCAAATCGAAAAAGACGAATCTTTTCGATATATCACCTTAAGTTGTTAAGCCCAAATACTAATACAAGTCTGACACAAATAGATACTGTAGGGTACGTTAGGTTCGGGGTACTTTAGCCCTAATTAGGAGGTAACATTGTCAACCCATCTTATAGCTGTAAGTGGAGTGCCAAGATACATTTCAAAAGTTTTTGATGCAAATCTGTTTTATTAGCAGAGATCGGAGTAGATAGATTGATTTGGGGTCAATGACCGCAAACATTGATATTAATATAAACATGCCTCTGGAATGGAATTTTAAAAGCAGTAAGACTTCAATGTAATTCTAGTTGTAAAAATAAAAAGTAAAACGTTATGTAAAGTGCCAAATAAAGCAATTTCAGTTGAGTAAGATATATGAGTAAGATATTTTGATATAAACCGGATTTTTGCGTCGGTTCTTCCATAAAAGGCATATCCATATTACCTAATTTAGCACTGTCAAAGTACATCAAATTAATCTACCTACTCTGATTTCTGTTTATTAGTGCAATTCGCGCATACCTAACTAACTCACATCTTGGCGCTCTGGTAAAGCTAAAATATGTGCGGAAAAAATGTTACCTCCTGGGCTAAAGTACCCCGACCTTTAGGTACTACGATAGTCCAAAAGAATTTCTAGCTGGGGGATTTCGATAGGGACACCGAAGATTCATTTAATTATTTTTTTACAGATCTAGTCTACATGCACGTTTTCAAGAGCGTCCAGCGAGTGAAAATACTGATGTTATATTTAAACACCGACGACATTGCTATAAAATAATATCATAAAATCTATTTTGACTCTCCAATTCATTTTACGCCTCGTGATCTAGCACGTTAATACCAAGGTGAAATGTTGATTTTATTCCGGAAAATGAATTTTAAATACGAACCAAGGTCCACTCATTATTAAAACATAATAATCAGAAAATATTTATTATCCCACAAATTCTATGAAATCAAGATTTTATTTTTGCTGATGTTTTTATTTTTTGAAGTATTTTTGGGCTTTCATTTGGTAGTATTTGTATTTTAGACCGCGTTCTTCTAATACAAATCTCTCCTTTTTATGTAGAAATTTCTGATGAAAGTACCTATCTACAAAGGATATTCAATACTTGTCGTCACAGATGTTCTTTGAATCACAATCATGTTTTATCATGTGCCTATTTGTTGTTTCAAGCTATTTTGTGAACACAAGCACCCTTAGATACCTTGTTTGACCCAAAAGAACAATAGTACCTAGATAAACATCTGATTTGCTCGTTTATTAGAGGATTGTTTGTCCTTTTTCTCTTATTTAGTTGTGTTACGGTATTTTGTCTGTTTGACATCAAAGGTCGCTTTGACACGTGTAAATATTACGTTTACTCAGAACATAATCGAAAATGTTAACAGTTTCAGAGGAAATATATTTGCCGCTTTGCCAAAAATAAAAATTCAACGGTTAACATACTTGTATACATATGAGTATGAGGCAGCTACTTTGAAATTATTGTCTCTATAACTTTATGCTACCTACATGTCATTGTAATTTCAAATTAGTGGTCTCAGGTCCTCACGGTCCAAAAGTTTCAAAAATTATATAAAAATAGCCCCTAAATTAAATACAATTCTGGAAAACAAAAAAGCTGGCTCGTTTCTCGCTCAGAGGCTAAATATAGCTATCCAATGCGGAAACGCAGCCAGCATTCTCGCTTCCTTGCCTTATGGACACGGTTACATTTTTGAATAAGTCGATTTTAAAGTTTTGTTATGTGTACATATTTAGTTAATTGTTTATTTTTATATGATTTAATTATTAGTTTAGATTTGTTATTTGTGAATTGTGGTCTCATATTTTATGCAAATGTTACAATTACAGTGGTATTTTGACTAATTTATATTAATCCTCCTAGCCGAATTCCAACTACGGCGGTCAGCGGCAATCTCAACGGAGAACAGCCAACTGCGCATAAGATATTATAGTGCACAGGTGTGTGCAAAATACAGAAGTGCACTCTCTGTTCCTTTACTCTCATAGTTCGGTGAGATGGTCATCCTTTATATCCGGAGAAAGACCAGGCAAAGGATAAACGGCTTAACGTGGCCTGTGCCGAGGCACGGGAGTGTTAACACCACCAACTTCCTGACTCCGGAATTGTTTTTGAGTTATTTCAAGACAGAAAAATCCAGAAATAAATAATTTTGGGCCGACCTGGGATTTGAACCTCGTGGATAGTAAACAGCGTGCTACACCAACGGGTCAGTATGTCTAAAAATGATTCTTATCTAACAAATTTTATGAAATCAAGATCAGTCAGGTCAGCCTGCATTTAGATAACTAGTGGTTCCCCGCGACTTTGCCCGCAAAAGTTGAATTTTCCATATAAACTTTCATCTCCCATTCCACCCCCTGAATGTTTTTTTTCGCGACAAAATGTAGCCTATGTCCTTTCCAGGATTTCGAACTGTCTCCATACTAAATTCCATAGTAGATAGAGCTCATGCTATGGCAGCGTGGGCAATGATATTTACTTGACCTTTTAAGGCTTGAAGACTTAACTTAATAATGTAAAGTGCTTTTCAAACTGAAATGGAATATTGTAATAAATGAAGGTTAATATAAAAGGTTCAATGATAAAATTAAGGATTTTATTAGGTTAATATCAATATAATAATACGAAAATTCATGCAACCTTGGTTCATACAGTCGTTTATACAATGGGCCAAAACGTCGGGATATAAAGCAAAATGCTTAGATACTCGTAAGTGCGTTAGTGATAACCAAGTCTACAAGAAAGTTTAAAAAGTTATATTATTGAGTTACTACATATTCTTCGTCATCTTTTTTTTAATCATCTTGTATCGAAAACCAACATTAAATATAAATACAAATGACGGCTACTAGTAAATTTACGTTTAGGGTACTAAAATGGTACAATACAATACAAACACAAATCCCGAGGGTGACCTATAAAACTCGATTATCATTAAGATATCACAAACTCAAGTTGTCCTAAGATAAAATCTTTAATTTGGTGAGAAATTTTTCTTCTGATAAGACATCCTAATCTTGTCCCTAGCACGCAATTGCCTACTAAAAATACATCAAATGGAATGGGTTACAATAAAAGAGGTGTTTGCGTTACGAGCGTCTACGAGCCATGATACTCGTAGCATCGTAGCAAATATTTTAACAATCCGTAGTAAAATATTACAATAACTTTTTTTATTCCTTATGTTGTAGGTCCTAACAAGCTGTTGTTGTTTTGTGTCAATATAAATAATTATCTACTAGTATTAGTAAGTCGCTTTCATTAGGAAATTATTTCCATGTTTGGCGTCTTAACAAAAGCAGGTATCCTTTGCTTAGGGACCACTCATCTTGTAACAAATCAAATATTTTATGATCTATTTATATGTTAAGTGCTTGACGAGTTATAGAATATTTAATAATATCATATCACAAATAAATCAATATTTGCTATGTTTTAAATGTATTTATCATTACTAATATTATGAAGCTAAGGAGTTTGTTTGTTTGGTTGAACGCGCTAATCTCAGGAAACTCTGGTGCGATTTGAAAAAAAATATATGTTTCTGTTAATAGTCCATTTATCAAGGAAAGTTGTAGGCTATATAACGATACGCTAAGGCCACAAGATACAGAACTTCATTGAAAAATGTTGAAAAAATGAAGAAAAAAAACTTTTGGAGAGCTTCCGTTGCATTAACGGATAAATTTACCCAAAACCCCTAAAGATTCTTCCAAACGCCTGACCTAATTATCCTTTTCAAAAGATACACTGCCCTGGTTACGAGGTCAGCTATTTACAGACCTGTCTAAGTATACATTATGTTTTCTAAATAAAAACCGACCTACACACCAGTAGTTCATCCTCATTATCGATTGGTTGCTGCGGCGGCCAAACAAGGCATAGATAATTCATAGTACCTTGAACGTCGACTGGCATACTGACATTATTGGATAGTGACACATTTTTAAGCAGGGTTAACGTGGTGGAACCATTATGACGCAATGAGTTACTTATTAGGTAGAAAACTTCTGCTTTTGATGATGACAATAAAGGTAACGTTAGGTTCAGCGCATGTAAATAAGATTGACATGAACTATATTGAAAATATGAAGTCTTTACCACAGGCAGGCCTATTGTCAAATTTGAAACCCTTTATCATTGCAATTCCAAAACAATGACAAAAACATTGTCATTATTTAAAAAAACTATTATGGCTTAAAATCTGAAATTGGCGACAGTCTGAAAGATATTATTGCCCTCTTAAAAACTTTAATTATAAAAAAAATGCCACCATGTTGTAGTACTTATTTAAACCTTGGCAAACATAGAAGTCTTAAAATAGACTGCATACAGAAGTTGGCCAAAGCAAGGCGAACATGCAAAGAAAAGGTTATAGTTTGGATAGCGCATGTCTGTGTGGGATGTCTCCCCAGACAATGGCACATCAATTGTCTTGTCCTTCGTCCCCCTACACCTGCACACGTGAGGGCCAATACAACACCACTGATAATGATTCGCTGTGTTTAAGTCCGCAAAAATATAACGCCAGAATCAACACGAAAAAAAGAAGAGTAATACCGCTTTCTAAATATCAACAAAGTTGATGTTTACTTAATGATAATATGGAGATTTTACAACACACATATAAAGTCTTATATGCTGGCCTCTTTACACCTTTAGTTGGCTTTAGTTTATAAGTTCTATTCTATTTTGTGCAACCTAGAAAAATTGTTGTTGTCAACTTCAAGAACTTGTTAAAAAACAATGGAAGGCTGACAAATTTGTTTATAGATACAAGTACAACGTCAATAAAACAGTTTTTATTCGAGTAGTCGTGACAAAAAGTGCTTTTGTTTTGTTTGAAAACTTGCTCGCCTGAAGCGGCTAATACTCGTACAACATCTTGTACTTGTAGCTAAACTAGCGAAACTTGTTTTATAAAGATTATAAGTAGGTATTCTTCGCTCACGAGGATATTGTTGACAGCTTTTGTACAGAAAGAAAAACACGTGCTGCATTTCAATAAATTAGTTTCTTCACATTTATTATAAACTACCCTGCGCTTTTTTGATTTTGGAAAGTTGAAATTTAATCTGTGTTTCGGGGTTTTATAACGTTACCACTGTGGAGCCGTTGGTTGTATAAGAATTGTTACACTTAGGCCATCGCCACACTTGACGGAAAATCCGCCGCCGGATTTCCGTCACGGAAAATCCTCCGAACGAATCTAACGACCGATCTTCCGCATTGTGTGCCCGCTGTTTATAATTTATATGCAATAACATGTATTGGCATTCCGTCGCGGCAGATCCGCAACGGACTTGCCGTCAAGGGTGGCAAAGGCCTTAGGCCTACTTACGCACGTCCGGATTAGCTAATCTGGATTTGTTCAAGGCCTATTATCTGAGTTGAAGGCCCACTTACGCCGTACAAGTGGAATATCTGGATTAGCTTATCCTGACTAGTCCAAGTGGGTTTTCAACTCAGATAAAAGGCCTTGAACAAGTCCGGAATAGCTAATCCGGACGTGCGCAAGTGGGCCTTAGTAAGCAAATAATTCGAAAAAATATTTTTTTCTTGTCATATCTCCATTTTTCTGCAGCCTCCCAGGGTGAAAACAGTATAATATTTCAAAAAAAAATTACAAAATGCAAAGGACTTGTCCATTAATGGTTTTTTATTCGTCAATATTTCTAACTAGAATAAACTAAATATTATATGAAAGAGTTTACTAGTTTTTGTGCCTTTCTGCATGATTAAAATATTTTTTAAGACCTCCGATTTAGAGAACAATTGAAATTTTTTTTTTCTTTCTCTGTACATAAACCGCACCTTTGCCTATATCAATTAACGCATGAAAAAAAATTCTGTAATCTTTTAATCTGTGGTAGTACCTAGTAGTATATATCGACCAGTGGAAAGGCAATGGCCAATGGTACATAGCCATACAGCCAGGAAATACAACTAAGTGATCAATGGATGATGCCTCAATACAAAACATATTTTGCTCAAAAATGGAGGCGTTTTAAATTCTGTTTTCTATGGTTACGTGTTTCATATTTTTGTAGCTTAAAGATAAATAAAATTTATTAATGTTGGTGATATCTTGGAATAAAAAACCAGCCTCTATACAAAAAGTGGACAAGACCTTAAATCTTACAGTCTTACAAACCTCTTTATTGGCTATTGTGGAACTCCTTAGAAAATTCTATAGACCGGATAAACCGGTGTTTTATTTTTCTCTAATGGAAGTAGGAAAGAGATTTACACGGGTCGAAAGGGATTAGCAGGTTTTATTGTATTTTTATTGCTTTCGATTGGCCGCACCTTTCCCGAGATTAAAGACCTGTTGTTTTAGGTGAGTTTCCCCGTGGGATCTCATTAAGTCAAGGTTAACTAATCTGCACAATGATAAACTTTATCGGCGTTAAAGTACAGAACGATTTTTAAAATGGTCCATTTTGCTTGATATTATATGAAATTTTTGTTCAGAAACATCTAAAAATGCTTTAGAATTCGTAATATTATTTGGCGTTCAACCAAAAACGATCGTCATCATTAATGATAGAGTAAGTACTGGGCGTAGCTTTTCTCGGTTGTTACTATTTAATAATATTATAATTCGTAAGTCTTGTTTAATAAACAAAAAAGCTTAATTAAATTAAAAAACCGGCCAAGTGCGAGTCAGACTCGCGCACGAAGGGTTCCGTATTCCTTAGGGTGGCTACGCCCTTATCACTTAAAACGCTTTCATATTTAGGTGACTTTAGCAGCGCGACTATGGCGTATACAGTCGCGCTGTCGAAGTTTTTTAAAAGTGCCTCCAAAATGGTTATTATTGTCCTACAATCTTGTCCTATCCTATCTTGTCCTGTAATCCAATGTTGTTATTGTCCTATAATAAAAAATAAATTGGCTAAATGTGAAAGCGCTCAAGTGATCAGTATCCACTGCAAAAAAGGCAAAACAACGTTCGCCAGGTGAGCTAGTAGAAATAGGAATAATAAAAATTAATCGTTTATTTCAAGACCTTTCTAACAAGCCTAAATACGGCTATGATACGATATTCCATCATGGAATACCAGTGCCTATCTTCCGGCTTCATCATCAGCCCTTAAAAACATAATAGTGGTCTGAGTTCATTACAAGACTTTTCTAACAAGATCAAACACAGCAAGGATACGCTGTTCCATCCGTCATGAAGTTAAAGTTCATATCTTCCGCCTCCGTCAACAGATTAGTTCGACAGTACCATATTATTGTAATGTCATCAGAACTACTCACAAGTGCAGACATGGCTATGATACGATATTTCATCATAAAGTGCCAGTGCCTATCTTCCGGCTACATCATAAGACCTTGAAACTTAATCGTGTTCAAAGTGCACCACAAGACCTTTCTAACAATTTCAAACACGGCTATGATACGACATTCTATCATGGGATACCAGTGCCTATCTTCCGGCTTCATCATCAGACCTTAAAACTTAATCGTGGTCAAAGTGCGTCACAAGACCTTTCTAACAAGTCCAAACACAGCTATGATACGATGTTCCTTCATGAAGTTTAAGTTCATATCTTCCGGCTCCATCATCAGATCAGTTCGACAGTACCATATTATTGTATTGTCATCAGAACTACATACATCTGCCATTTTCCATGACGCTATGATCCTTGGAAGATGGTTAAATTAGTTAACTTAGATTCCATTATACTATAGTTACGTACAGGACTACACTCGACCTTATTTATTTATAAAATAATAAAAGCGTGTTAGTAAAGAAATATAATTCTCGAAAACATCAACAAACGACCAGAATACCTAAATTACCAGTCGTACTTAATGTCGCCAAAACTTGTCTGTCACTTGCTGTTTGACCTATCTATTTCAGGTATATCGCATCTTATCGCGAGTTAAAACCCAACAACGCCATCTATTAATTTTTTTTTGAACCAGAATTGTTTGTTCTTTGCGATAACTTCGCAAAAAGTTCTTTTTGTATTTGATTTAACGACAAATCAAGGATTTTCGGTCTTTTTCCTCAACTAATGATGTAAAACCTTCCTTCTTGCCAAATCTCATGGTTCTAGGTCTATGGGAAGTACCCTATAGGTTTTGATTCCCCTGAGAAATAGGAAAAAATGTTAGAAAATAGGACTTAATTGGTCGTATCTTTTTTTGCGTTAACTTAAAAGCTTGATTCTTTTACAGCTTTAAGGGACCATAGACATAAGTGTTTGAAATTAATTTCAACCTTAGACCTCCACGCGTTCCTGAGAAAAAGTGTCTTGACAGACAGACGGACAACAAAGTGATCCTATAAGGGTTCCTTTTGAGGTACGGAACCCTAAAAAAAACAAAAGGAAGAAAATTGTTCGTCATCGACCGAGATTCGAATCCACGTCTTCTACATTTCTTCAGTTCTACGCCTTACGCAGTGCGCCACGACGCTTATGCTTACCGGAACGAAATTAGCGAACGTATTTCGCGTCGAACAATGCGAAAGAAAAACGCATGAAAACTTTAAAATACGCGTTTTTCCAAACATTAGAATAATGTAGATCGTTTTTCACCCCCGATAGTAAATTTCGGCGAAATTGTTAGAGGTATATCCGAGATCACAGTATATAAAATAAATATAAAAAAATTGCTCGTGTAAAGGTATAAAATAAAATTATTATCGGCGTTATTTCAAAGGTTTATGATGTGCTTAAATATTAGACAGCCAATTTTTAAATTTCTTATATCAATTCAAATTTTGTTACAGCCCCTTGTTCTTCTTATGACAACTACATCTGTATTATCTTAGCTGCAAATATTACCATTTAACTGTAATGATATAAATTTACTTATAAATGTAACATACTCTAACAACAAGAAACGCCTAATTTTTTAAAAAACAAAATACTCGACTGCAAAAAGGATTACATTTTTGAAATGGTCTTTTCACTAGCTTTCATATTATACCCATATTGCTATATGGTAAGGAAAAAAATAAATCCCCCCTCCCCCTTTATTTCCATTTGCGGGCGCCATTTTTTAAATGTATATACCCTATGTCACTCTCACAATTTCAACAAATTCAACGACACATCACTTGTCAAAAACTGTCCGGCCGTTTGGGCTGTAGGGCGTGCCAAACAATTATACATACATATATACTTACATACATACATACTTACTCTCGAAAAACATAACCCTCCTTTCGCAGTCGGGTAAAAAGGGGTTCGAAACACACTCTTATGCAAGTTTCTCCGCTTCAAACATTTCCCCGACTCTCTAGCGAGGTCGTTGTTTCCCGTAACACTCGTAACTCCGTGGTAATCAAATTTATATCCAACCAGATTTATTCTAGTGCATGCAAAATTTAGATTTCTAGCTGGTACTCCATGCGAATGGATCCCCGGTTTCCCACTTGTCCACAGTGAATATAAATGGAGGTTTCGGCCTATTTCTAGCACAGCTGGCGCTTGTAGGGTTTTAATAAAATTTACATTCTCAAAGGGGATTTAGTCCAGGCTATGAACTCACCCTTTGCAATTTGTTGTTACGAATGTAAACGTCGATTGTGTACTTAATAAAAGGAGCATCGAAACGACTTCATTTTGTAATATTCGGGCTCAGGTATTTCCTAAAAGAAGATGATAAATAATAATGGATTCAGCCCCACGAGACTGCACATTAGACTACCCCTCTTGACGTTGAGACCGCTCTTATTACCTACGTAATAAAAGCTGTTTTCGTGATTTAAATGGGTTACTTGATGTGCTGCTGTCTATACATATTAATTAATTCCGTATGTATAATTTGGCATTGACCACGTTATTACATTTGGTGAGACCACAGTTAAAACCCTTAGTAAGTATTAATTTTAAGCAAATTGTACTTAAATAAACAATTTAATGCCAATTTAAAACCAATATTAATTTCAGCACTGCAATGAGAAAGTAAACTTATTAAAATTTAATAATAAAGCCACCGACGTAAAAGCTACATTACGCTATTCTGTGCTTGCTATGATTATCATTGATATAATATTAAAGGAGGTTCCTATACAAACACTCATTAAATTTAATTAACTCGTTTTTTACAATGGGTGTGAGCGTAAATTATGAGTGACTTCCATATTCGCTCGATTCTAAATGAGCGCGCTTGTTGAATTGTTCTATTTGCTCTACCGCTTTTGGCAACTTGATGTAAACCAACTAATGAATTTTACCCTTAAGAACAAATGTTCTTCTTGTGCAAATTTTATCATTGTAATTAGAAGAGTACGTACGTTGGAATCGAAACCTCGTAACAAAACGAAAGAAAAAGGACGACCGCCCCATCGGTGGTCTGATGATATCCGACGACACGCAGGACATGGCTGGATGACACGGGCACAAGACCGCCAGTCATGACAGAAAATGGAGGAGGCCTACGTCCAAGACTGGACAAAATTGGGCTGATGATGATGATGATGTTCTTAAATAAGAACTCTTATTAATCATCTCTTATTTTAAAGTTTTTTTTTTAATTATTTAAAACCTATGGATAATGGATATGTTCGACAGGAAAAGTTTTGGTTAACCAAGAAAAAAGATCTCACCAGTTAGCAACCAAAGGAAACCATGACGTGTATACTTTCATTTCAGTATTTTTTTCATATTAATATTTTTTTAGTATCACGTAAAGTAGGCAGCACAACTGATGTACATTTTTCTTGTTGAAAAATCACCGGTAAGGATTGGGGATAAATACTCCACATAATGTATAGGTAAGTTGTTTTTTTATAGTCTGTATGCATTTTGCACCTTTGCAGCCTAGTAACAAAAGTAACAATATACAGATTGTCCGGGTTTTCGTCTAATAATAATTTAAAAGCCTTTTATTTATCAAATTTCAGAGATATAATCTTAATTTAGAACCCATCTTGGGGGTTTTTCATCGATAACATTTGATGAACTAATAGCCCATAAATTATCGCTAGTCCAAACCCGGACTCACTGATAAATGTAGTAAGATTTTTCGAATAACGAAAAATAATAAATTGTTTCGACAAACACACCAATTACCTAGCCCCAAACTAAGCGTGAACTTGTGCTATGAATATATTTTATATCATCATCAAGCTCGAGATATGGTCATAAAAATGTAATATTCACCAAGAGTCAGAAGTATTGCTACACTCAACATTCAAGTGAACCCATAATAAGGGGCACGTAGCTCGTATTCATATAGAGAGATATATTCGTATATATTATAATGTCGCAGCTCCGACAGTCGTCAAATATTTATGAATTTCGCTTGTTGCTCGTTTCCTTAATGTCATACGGAGATATTTTCGCTTGCAAGTACTTATTTTTATTACGCGCCTCATTAAATATGTTAGGTTATTAGATTTATGAAGAAAAGTGACTTTCGAAATCATGTTTGAAGAAAAAACTTATGAAGGTATAAGCAGAATGTTTTGTTAATTTTATCTCCAGTTTTACGTTCAGCCGCAGCACGTCAGGTTACTCATTTGAACAAAGAAAACGGCTTTCATTACGTAGGGAATAGAGGCGATCTCAAGGTCAAAGTGGGATAGTCTGACGTGCTGCCTTGTGTACGTTGATACTTATCTAATCATTAATATTACTTGCAATAACATCGTAGAAAATCAATTTCTTTGAATTGATAAAATATAGAAATAAATAACTAAGATCTAGTAGTTAAAGTCACAAGAAGGTAGTTTAAAAAAGATTTCCAAACATCGTTTTTCGTGACAAAAAACCGCACTTGAAATTAAAAAAAAAACTAACCTTTTTCTTTATTGTTTTAGGTAAAGCAATTTTTTCAAGGGTGACTAGGAGGTAACCTCATATAATATCAGTGACAAATTACGTACAACAGTTTTGGCATAACAAGCCAGTGTTATGCCAATTATTCTCAACATGGATTGTATTATCAACCATTGATTTACAATTAACAGAACCCATGTCACAGTATAACTAGTTATTGTAGGACCCTAGTCAACAGCAAATATCGCTTTCACGTAATAATATTGGTAACACAATAGTTGAGATGAGCCCCTTACAGTCATTGCGACCAACTATAAACTTAGTGCTAATAACATAGAGTTCAATGTAGTTAAGGATGGATGGATTGCGTCAATCGATGTTCTGTATGAATCCTTACCTTGCTAGTTCCAAACTCCAGATCGTAGAAAAGAAGACAGATATGTAATGACTCGGCAATCCTTTGCGAACCTGTGTTGCCAAATTTATTTACGAGTATGTGTGCGTAACAACTACAAGAAGACTCTTGCAATCACGAGGAACACAGTTAATTCAATCCATAACACTTATTGCTCGCACACTTACTGTGAAAATAATTCGCCGCATGGATCAATAGTTCCCTTTGCCCATGTTACGTTCGCACTGGTCACGCCCCCATTTCACATCACTTCTTTCTATGATCTGAGATCAAAACATTCGCAAGGATGGCTGAAACATATTTTGCAATTAAACATATAATATAATGAATATTAAGCAATTTCTTTGCAAGTTTACATTGCACTAAAAAAATTATCGCAGTCGCCTGAATACATTTTCGAGTGCAATCATCAAGTTGTTTGTTGACCGCCTTAGAGTAGGATAGATGACATCAGGCAGCAGGCTGGTGTGAACTGGATGCAAGTCGCAGCAGACAGATAGAAGTGGAAAATTAGAGAGGTGGCTTATGTCCGAAGACGGACGCACCAAAGGCTGTGATAGATGGATGTCTTTTTGATGACAATTAAAAGAACTAGCCAAGTGCGAGTCGGATTCGCGCACGAAGGGTTACGTATCATTAACTTACAATATTAAACAGTCTAGGCAGAAAAACACGTTTGTATGGAAGCCCTTAAATATTTAATTTTAATTATTCATTTTTAAAGTGAAATACAACATATTATTCTACGTATATTTTAAGCGTCTACCTAATGCCATTATAAATATCGAGCAAAAAATGGCAAAAAATTCATGTTTGTTGTTTAGGAGCCTCCCTAAAATATTATTATTATTTCAATTAAATTATTTATTTTAAGTGAATATAAATTTAATATTCTGTGAATGTCTCAAGTGTCTACCTGTTACCGTTATTGATAGCGAGCAAAAAACGCAAAAAAAAACACGTTTGTTGTATGGGAGCTCCCCTTAAATATTTATTTTATTCTATTTTTTGTTATAACGGCAACAAAAATACATCATCTGTCTAAATTTCAACTGTCTAGCTATTACGGTTTAGGAGTTACAGTCTAGTGACAGACATATTGACAGCGGAGGCTTAGTAATAGGGTCCCGATTTTACCCTTCGGGTACGGAACCCTAAAAAAATATATGACGATTTAGTACTTAATAAAACCTATATAAAAGAAAAATAATAATTTGAGCGCTAAAAGAAAAATAATAATTTGAGCGCTGGTACTTAGACCTTATTACAACGAGTTTGTACCAGAACTTTTACGTATGACAAAGACAGATTTAAGTTCAAAATTGTGCTATAAGTAATTTCATACAGTTCCCAGCTGGGCTAATACTGCGCTTATATCGCGACACTAACGCAAAATGACGCGGCAACCCTTTTAATTTACTTAGTGGAACACGTGACTTTAGTAATTTAATTAGAACTACGAGTGGTTAGGGTTGCGTTAACTTGAAAATAAATACTCACCGCCTTACTAATAATAATGCTACCACTGTTAGAACACGTTTATTAATATGAGACGGTTGAATTATTATGATTGTCTCCTCTATGTCATGTCACCTATCTGTACTTAATTCCAATTTAGCCGTCTTCTATTCAAAATTAAATCAAATTTCACTTACAAAAATTAATCGACTGTGTCATCCGGTGGGACTCGAACCCACGTCCCTTCGCTATCCGGGCGAGTGCTCTTACCAACTAAGCTACGGAGGACGTTAGGCAGTCGACGAATTTTTGCAAGTGCTTGCTACGCCAGTGAGCCAGCGTTCGATTTCATCAATACTTGGGGAATGTACCCGCATGTATCCAATAGAAATATTTTTACAAATATTTAACTATCAGTTAAGATGAAATCAGCTTAACTTATAATATTTTGATGACTTAAGCAATTATTTTGCTAGTTTTTACGAAATTAAATCAAATTTCACAATCAATTTCAAAAATGTATCGACTGTGTCATCCGGTGGGACTTCTCTTCTTCTTCTTCTACGTCTTCTATTCATTCAAGCGTTAAATCAATTATTCTTAGTAAAAAGGCAAATAAACGAAAAAACGATTGGACTCATCATACGCATGTATTACGAATACGTCAAAGAGAAACGCATTTTGGGTTTAAGCATTCGACTTTACATGCATTTGCCTAAAAGTGGCAAAAAATCACAAATAAACCCCCTAAAAATAAATATGCAATTAACTAAGCAATTTATTAACAAGCTATTACTAAAGACAATATTGCACACAAAAATGCTATTTTTTAAAATTAATTAGGGAAATGTCGTGGGTTCAAGTTCCAACAAATGACGATTGATGGTTTTGTGTGCAATATTTTTTTTCATGCTGTGGGCAACATTATAACTTAAATAAATAATTTTACACTTAACATCTTGCTTTTGCCAACCCTAACACACGCCTAAAGGATTAGAGGCCTATACTGCTAAATGTATTGCTTATAAATTGGTGCGATTATACTTAGCCTTACATGTTGTACTTATTTTCCATGAGTTGAATTCACTTTCCTGTATTACGGCGACATAAGGTTTTGTGTTGCTATATTTGTATACTGCACGTTTTTGCCCAACTTTCTGTAAAGGCCAAATTAATTTTAACTTTGCGCTCTGGAAGTTCTTCGCCAACCGTGAAGCTTACTCCATGTAATACTTATGAAATTCATGGAGTTTGAAAGTAATTGGATTTATTGCTTTAATAATAATACTAGGTAAGGTATTGCTAAAAGAGCAAGACAAAAGAGATATTAGTTAGTTACAAGGTATAACACTAATATTTTTTTTGATCAATAATGTGACTATTATCATGCCCAAAGCATGGTGCATAGAAGTTTTTAATATTTATACTTATTTTTCTAAATGTGTACCTTAAATTAACAAAGGCTTTATTTCTTTTATTATTTATCTTTTGTGTTAATAATATTTAGATTTTTGTTAAATTTTGGAAGTTATATTAGCTTATGGATATTTACGTGTTAGCAACGGGATTGGAGATTCTAATATTCCAGTATTTAAAACGAGATTAAAAATACTTATCAATGTTTTTAGACGCGACTTTATCAAATTACCCAAGCTGACGCGATAGTGAGTTATAAATCAGGGGATAAATGATCTTTTCCCCCTTCCTGTAAACATTTGCCTTCGTTGATTACGCTCCACTAAACACTTGACAGGTTGGTAATTGGGAATCCCATTCGATTTCAAATACATTTATTTAGAATGAAATTGAAAGAAAGAGCAAAAATATGAAGAAAAAAATCCAAGATCAAACATCGTTTTGAATACTTATTCTTATACATGTTATGCTATCAATAACAAATAAAAAAAGTAGGATGACGACTGAAGTAATTGTAATAAAATGTAAGGAAACACGTGCACAAATAATAATATACCTAGTCACGAGTTGACACGAGGTGCATTATTAAGCTGTGTATGTGCGCTGTAATAATTGTGGAATGATGACCCCTAGACATTATTGTGTGATTACTATTTAAAAATAGAAAAACTTTACAATATTTTTATATAATATGTATAACCACCCATCTATTAAACAATTACGTCCTTTAGTACTGATATCAATATCAGTAAGTGTCAGTTGTTTGAATTTCCTCGCCAGTGATATTGCAGTTATATGTAGTAACGTACTTTTATGATTTGAAACCAGTCATTACTTTTTGAATAGCTCTGTGAAACTGGAAGAATGAAACAAAAGCACCGAAGAATTTGCACCTTAAATAGTATAGTAGATGGTTCCACAAAGAGAAAGTTTCGTGCCAAGAAAGCTTGCATGTCTCAAGAGTGTAATATAAAACAGAGCTTTGTTTTTCCTTCGTAGTTCTTACTGCAATAGGTGAAAATGCCTTCTATAGAACACGGCAAATAATATATGGCGTGACGGTTGAATGACGTTTTTTGCTGTAAAATATGGTACTGCACACCTTATATATTCTATTTAAAACATGCAATCATTAAAACCCTTTACGTTAAATTGTATGGCACTCAAACAAATGCGTAAAAAGCGCGCCTATATTATCTGTTATTTTTTGGAGTCGGTGCCAACCAAGCTAGATATTTTATCTACTCTAAGCAGCCAAGAGATGGTTTAATCCTGTCCTTACTTGCAAAGAAACATTAGAATTAGAATTTCTGGCACCGACTCCAAAAAATAACAGATAATAAATTGGAAATAGGTTTCTTGTATAATTTCGTAGAACAGTTAGGTAATTTAAATATTATTTTGTACTTTTTAGTTTAAATTTGTTTATGTAAATTTTAAGTTTTAATTAGCACTGTAGGCAGTTTTGAAGTCGTTTTTTTTTTTTTTTTAATAAATTTATTTTTCCATTTTTAGTTGAAATTTAGTGTAAGGTGCAACATGGGTAGACCTACTAAACGCGCTGTTCAGCGTGCGACAGCGTCATTTGGAAGAAAGTAGTAACGAGAAGGAAGACCGTTTAAAGAAGAACAGGAAAAGATTTGCCAATAGCATTTTAAGAGGGAGGAGGGGGGGGGGGAAAGAGGAGGGAGCTGCGCCTTTGACTTTGTTTTGTTAGCATCCTATACAGTGCCTGACAAAACATCTGGTGTTTTAATTACTAAACTCCTAATTTTTAAGGAGTTTCACCATCAGCTCAGCTCCACATAATGACTATCAGACGTAACAACATGTCAACATTAAAATACTAGCACGAAAACACTATACGTGCCTTCAAAATTTGAGGGTTTCCCTCGATTACACCAAGATACCATCATCAGATCTCGACTGGGCCAAAATGGGACCAACTAGAAGGTATAGCCTCTAGGTAAACATATTTTTTTTTCTCAAATCGGTCCACAACTGACTGAGATATGCGGTAACATAGCCACAAAAAAATAAAAAAAACATACAGTCGAATTGATAACCTCCTCCTTTTTTGAAGTCGGTTAAAAATTATCATGTGACTCTGGCATAGGTAGTACCTTTTTTGTCATCTTGGTGCCGGTTGCCGTCATAAAAGTTATCTGTAGAAAAAGTTGCATCTCGTCTAACGGCTTAGAACTCCTGACCTGTCGCAACTTTTACTTTTACAGAAATAAATATAAAACGTGAAAATCTCCTCTATTGTTGCTTTACTTTGTGAAAGGGTGACATCGCAATCGATGCGTGAAGCAAGCCTTCAACCGACCATTAGCATACATTACATCACAACAGAAGCTTTGAATGGCGACTGAAATATTGTTGGGCGGCAAATACTTCATTTACATAATACACCGACGCCGCTCAATGGTGGCATCGATGTTCCAAATAAAGCGGCAATGAAAATATAATACAGTAAGGAAGTTGCGTATAATTAAATTTAAAAGCTTTAAATCGTTTATTTTTCTACATGACTTGAGTAGATTGGTAGAATTTAACGACATTAGCCATTAGTCACTCGTGCGCAAAAAATTACATTAGAACTGAATTAAGTATAACGGTAGGTATAGTCATTAATTAGCTTGGGCATTGCGTTGACTACACTGAAGCAGCAGCAGAACTTCTAAAATAGCTAAAACGTTAAACTTTGATTATCTAGCAGTTCCCCGCGACTTCACTCGCACTAAAAGTTGGATTTTCCATACAACACATTATACCCCATTTCGCGACAAAAAGTAGCTTATGTCCTTCCCAGGGTCTCAACTATCTCTGTACCAAATTTCAATTGAATTGGTTCAGAAGTTTAGTCGTGATTCCGTATCACACATAGTTACTTTCGCATTTATAATAATACTTAGACTTACCTTAGTACGAACCACTTGCGCCGTTCTGAATTAGCTAATCCGGACTTGCGCAAATAGGCCTTTAACTCAGATAATAAGACTTGCGCAAATAGGCCTTTAACTCAGATAATAAGACTTGCGCAAATAGGCCTTTAACTCAGATAATAAGACTTGCGCAAATAGGCCTTTAACTCAGATAATAAGACTTGCGCAAATAGGCCTTTAACTCAGATAATAGGACTTGAGCAAATAGGACTTTAACTCAGATAATAGGCCTTAAAAAAATCCGGATTAGCTAATCCGGACGTGCGCAAGTGGGCCCAAAAGCTTAGTCTTAGTATACCTATATAGCTACCTATTACATTCAAGGATTCGTAAAAGTTGTTTTAATCCTACTCGTAATAACATTAAAAAAACATTATCTCTTCAAGCGTTTTTGTCATTTAAAACAGTTTCTCATAGAAATAAAAAGTTACTCATCGTAAATTGGTGAGTAAGCATCTCTTAAAGAGACTAAATATCGTCAATATTTGAGTAAAGCCGTAATCATAAATGCGCACTATTGAAGTTATGTGGGGTTAGAGAATGTTTGGCTTTGATTGATATTGACAGAGAACTCTACCTAATTGAATTGTTTGAAAGCGCTCATTCGTAGCTGAGGGAGAACAAATAGCATTTATCGGCTCGACTATGTAGAACTAATATTGCCGTTTGATCATTTTTTCAAATCCATATCTCAGCTTAAGAGATTGCACCATTACTTACAATGCTGATTTTAAAATTTCGAACATATTCGTAAAAAAAGTTTCAACAATCACATCAATAACCTAGTCCCGAATGTAAGCGTGAACTTGTACTATCGTGACTAGGATAACGGATAGAAATACTTGCATACGTTTTTAAACTAAAAAAGCTCGTGTTCATTACACAAACATTTTCCCCTTGCAGCATTTGAACCCGCAATAGTTGGTTTTGTAGTCCGAAGCGCGAATCACTAAGTAAACCAATACGGTCGTTAAATGTAATGCTGAAAGTTTAAGTTGTTGCTTGGATTAAAGAAGCTCTCACTGGAAAACGTGAGATTGTGGTGAAGGATCTACCTTCTAGTGGTCCACCACCTAGTGGACATCACAGACTCCAGTTTGTAATCGTGGCTGAACAATCCTAAAAGCGGCGGTAAGCTCCGTTAGGTGCCGCCTGGTCGCTAACACCCTCCCATCGCAGTCTCGACTCTGTCTATGCCATGACTGGCTTAGTCTAGAGTCCAGAGAAAACCCATTTGAAATTAAAAAAAACTGTAATTATACTGTGTACTATTTTATTAGGGTCAGTTTATCAGACGTCCAGTTGGTCAGACCTGAAGAGCTGAAAAAAGTTGTAAGATGTTCAACGGTTTCAAATATTGCAGCAAAATAGTACAGTCTAAGTTGTGAAATAACAAAAAGTGTGAAAGCTGTTTTATCTGAGCTGTAACGTTGGCTGCCAAAAGTAAGCTAATTCGACAAGGAAACTTGGAATGCGGTTTGAACCATCAGCTTTGAGTCATTAATGGATTTATGCTTAGGTTATTAGTTAAATAATAGTATGGTGGGGTTACTTTAAATCTCGGGGCTGCATCAATAAAAACTTCACTTCTATATAGAAGAGAAGTATAACCCAAATTTTGCGATAACTGAACAAATTCTTTTTTAAGGTTTCGGCAGCTTTGCACTTCACACAAAGACACCACTGTGTGTTTACACACTGTTAAATATCTTAGAATGAAGGTGTTTTCTTCTTGAAGAAAATGCTTAAAGCTTTTAACTTCTCTATCATACCTTCTGATACATACCGCAAATGCGTAATTTATTGATCTAGCAACGATATTATTGTAAATCATGACCTTGACGTCTGTGATTGGTGTTTTGGGGGCAATTTTTGCATGTCGTCGTTTATGATAACTTAAGCTTTGCTTTGCTAGTTAAGTTAATTTATTTATTTATTTATTTAATTAGAAACCATACAGCGTAACAGATTAATTGTTAGGTTATAATTAGGTACATAAACAAGTAAGGCCAATTATAAGGTTTCCTTATACAAACTAATGGTATGTACGTAGCAAAACGTCACTTAGGGTAAGTTAAGTTAAGAACTGCTTCTCAGACTCCCGTATGTTACTAAATAATAAAAAGATGTCACCAGTGCGTCGTGTATTAGCAGCCCAGAAGGTAATGTAAACATTTTGTATATAAATAGTAAGCGAGAGAAAGGCTTTCAGCCTACGCGGATGTCATGTGTCACAGTCTATCACCTATACATATATAAAAACTGTAGAAGGTCAAATTCTGTGTATATAGCTATAAAACTGAAGAAGGTCAAATTATGTGTACTATATAGTTTTGAAGATAAATATATCATAACATATCATATAGAGAACTAGAGAAGTATATGGCAAGAAATATGTAAAAAAAAAAAAAAAAAAAAATTTTTTAAGCAACAATGATCATGAAATAATAAAACGAATTATTTGTTCGAAAAGCTATGTTGAGTTTTGATTTTGATAATAATACCAAATTATAAATGATTGATCTGCTCAAAGATCTATTGGAGAAGCTGCATTTCAGACTGAGTAGGAAATAACTAGTCTTTTTTTAAAGATTAACAGGCAGTCATTTGACCGAAATCTCACCTGATGGTAAGCAACGATGGAGCCAAGGATGAGTCATGTCATGATATTCAAGTTTTTAAACATTCGTTGTACGAAGTACAGTGTCAATACCCGAGCGCGCGCGGTCAGCATTTTGCACGCTGACCCAAATATTACGTTTTGTGGTAAAAATTCGTATATAGTTAGTTCATCAGCAGCTACCAATCGCACCGCGTGTTCTCATACCATCAACCATTACCAGTTTACCAATCTAATATACCATTTTGCACCTAAACAGTGTTTTACCATTTTTTACCATTTAATTTGTTGGACTTACACCCGACATTCGTAATTGTTGAATTTTTATTTTTTTATTTTGTTACTAAAGACGGCAAACCTGTTTTTAATGACAAAAATACTTTTTAGTTTGTATTAATTTGCCTAAAATATGTATTTGTTTTTTTTAAAGTAACCTCAAAATGATAAAAATACTTTTTATTCCTAAAAAAAATGGATGGATAAAATAAACAGATCAGTATTTAGTTTTAAATTGTGGTTACATAAGATTTTCGTGTTAAATGTAAAGCTTAAATTATATAAAAATGAAAGTTCCTATTAATTACAACAATTTCATTCATTTTTAGTTAGTTTTGTGAAAGTAAGTGTTAATCAAAGTATAAAATCATAATTTAATTTGATGCTTCGGCTTCTATTTATAGCTCTTTCAGCTCTTACCTTATAATACCAGAATTATCTCTTATTAATTGTTAGACAATACCCTCAAATCAGCTTTACCGTCAATTAAGGGATATGATTGGATAACAAAATTACTTTTGTTTGCTTTTATGGGCGTCTATAAAATACAAGATTTATTTTATAGCTTTTTGCATTAGCGCGGGGTGTTAGAAGAGTATTAAAATAACATCATCATCTGCAATATCTAAGTTGGAGTTTAAATGTATAGCAAGTCCAACATCATTAATGTAATTAGGTACCTATTGTATGTAGGCTTTCTTTCAATTTGCGCATTGTTGCATCAGCTAACGGCAGTTTGCGAAACTTTTTTGGCATCATATCTTCTTAAACTAACTCGACCTTGCTGAACACGATTCTGACCGGTGCAAACCCATTTTCCACTATTATGTCGAAAAATGGGGAAAGGTAAGTAGTAGGTAAAAATAAAACCACAGGCTTTATTTTTACTTTTTGCCTGAACCATTCAATTCTCTAGAGATACTGCGTATAAACTATTTGATCGACGAAATATTTCAAGATATGATGTTCTCTTAGCCGATTTCGACTACGGCGGCCTATCTCAACAGAGATTATCCAACTGCGCGGGACATATTATAGTGCACAAGTGTGTGCGCAATACACAGGTGCACTCTCTGTTCCTTCACTCCCATAATTCGGTGAGACGGTAGTCTGACATGACCGTAGAGAGATCGGGCGCAGGACCAACGGCTTAACGTGCTTTCAGAGGCACGGGGGTGTAAACACCACCAACTTCCTGACTCTGGAGCTGTGCCTGAGTAATTTCAAGACAGAAAAACCCAAACACTCTCGGCCCGACCCGGGATTCAAACCCGGGACCTCGTGGATAGTACCCAGCGTGCTGACCACTAGACCAACGAGGCAGTCAAAATTCAAGATATAATTTCCAACTAAAGTGTGCTAAATTTAAATTGAGTAGGTATAATTCTTTTTTTTTTTAAATATCACTGCCATACGATAAGAGCAACTTTGTGATGATATTTGACAACCCGTACATTGAACTAGTGTTTGGCAAAAATTGCTATGAATGTAATTACGCCATTCAAAGTTATAAGAGTTAAGAGTCGTTCAGTGTTTTTCTTTTCACATAAAGATTATAACTGAACTGAATAACATTTAAGAAGTCAATAATATGTTATTGTGTAAAGTCTGTTTAACTTTATAATCATCTGCAGCTTTCCAACGAGATCACCACTTATGTATGAATAGAGAACCGTCATGAAAGGGGTCGTGTATAAATTCAACAAAGGGAAAAGCCAAAGACGAACTCCCGAATAAAAGGCGTCAAGTCCTCGTTTTGAATACGTGTGATGTTACTAGCAAAGCGTGTAATGGTTAGCTATAGGCCTACGCAGTGCAAAATAAAATCTTGTTGCTCATGATTTTCAAATACGCCATCTTAAATACATCAAAGATTGTATTGACTTATTTGATTTCACCTGATTCTCGATTTATTGCAGTTTGTAGCTGACAATTTGTCTCTAGAGTCTGGCGTAAGTAAAACTAAGCAAAATGCGGTAAATGAAAAAAATACTTATGAATTATTACCACCAACTAAAGTAAAAATAAACAATTTTGATACATATTTTTATTTTACTCATCATTTTAAATTATACTAGCCACACGCCACTTTTAAACGTTTTACCGATGTTCGCTTAGAATTTTCAAGAAACTCGTGCACAAACTCCGTTAAAACTCCTACAAACAACAGTTTGAAACTAACTTAATATAATGCTGCCATTATTAAATACATCCCATGAAATTCTGTTTTGATTCAAATCATAACAGCTGATCAATTAGTATAGGGAGTAAAAAATTTAGAGTTTCTCATTTGTGTCCTAACAGTTTATCGAATATTGAAGTGTACACGTTTAAATCTATTACTTGATGCACTTTAGAACTTGAAAGCACCTGCAAGTAAAAAAATTCGCATCACACATCAAATTCTCCTTAAAGGTTTTGTAGTGAGTGAGTGATTGAAAGTGAATTTGCGAAAAATATTATGTAATTTAAACCCAAACGATATCCATTCTAACGGACACTGAATCCGATTTAAAACAGTCCAAGGCGGTATCATCAAACAGTCTTCTATCAACTTAGCGATAAAATCTATGTCCCTTCCAATTTCGTTTTCGTTCGTCTGAAAATCAACTTACATAAAATGGTTTTGACGACACCGCCCGCAGTCCTCAATGATGAGGAATCCGTTTGAAATTAATTTCCTTGCAAGATTATGCTGGTGATTTTGCCGATAAAAAATATTTTTACAAATTCTGTTGAATTTCTTCGAAACAAGACTTTCATACAGTATTACTTACTTATAATAATTATACCTCCGTTATATGAATCTTCACCTTTGTTGCTACGCGAACTTGGCTGACATACTGCCGATATAAATATCATCAGCTAATTTGAAATGTTTGTCTTCACTTTGCCTTGTCACCGTGCTCTCATGAATTCCAAATTAGCTGATTTAAATTTATGAAAGTGTCATTTATGCTGTACAATGTATTATAAGCAAGGCTTAAAATGTTTCATTACTATTTTTAATTACAATTTTTGGCGATCTTCTTGTCATGATAGTCAATTAATTACGCTGTTAGCAATTTCTAAAATGTCTGTATTACTCCGCTCAGCCTGATTTGGACGATGTAATATCAGGCTATTAATTTGAGAAACTATGTTACCAATCAAACAATAAAGCTCGTTGATGTTCTATTGTGCAAACTAAAATGATTGATTTCCGTTATAATTGAATTCGTCAAATTTGCTATATTTACTATCAATTCGGATTAGATAGTAGCGCAAATGAATAGCAGTAATTTTTATTACCTGCTACAGATTAAACATCATTATTGTTATAAAAATAAAAACTTTTTTTTAATAGAGTTATACATATACAGTAGTGGTACATATTAGTTCCACTAATGTATTTTACTCGTAACAGAATGGTTATCGTGATGACGTATCGTCATTCTCTATTTTTACAAAATCTTCCTTCAAGGAGCTACAACTTTTGTTTTTGTTTATATAAATTTCACAGAGTAAATTACAATAAAACACTGTCCCCCGAACTGAGAAAATGTTTGACGGCAGTAATTCTCGTGAATTTCATACATAACTGTAAGTAAAAAAAACATTAAACTGCTTTGAGTAAAACACTCAATGGTGATAATTATTACAAACATTATTCTTGAGACAGCAAATTAACAATAAACCGAAGTTTACCTGCAACATCAGTGGCGGTAATAAAGCTTTAACGCGAACACAAACAACAAAGCAATTTAGATTTAATGTTCCGAAAGCGTTTCTAGCAGTACAGTCGAGGTAAGAGATATATTTGCACCATTTTTGACTTGACTTGAATGTTCAGATTGAGCCGTTTGGCAACTATTTACTAAGTCAATGATTGTTTTTACGAATTTGAGTCTGGACACGGTGGATCAATTTTTGTGTGCGAAATTAAATTTCGTGAAAACTTGCAAACAAACCGCTTATCACTCGGCTTATTATCATTTTTCCAGTCACAATATATTATAATCAATGACTTATGACCCTCAAGGGGTTAAATTATAAAAACTATTGCAATGACTGTTTGCTTATCAAATACGGATGTTCTCGCGTCTTCGGTCTTTGGGTAACGGAAAATGGATTTGATTACACTGGTGCCTTATTTTTTTGATACCTTACTTAAGTTAATATCTGATGTTTGAGTTTTGATATAAGTTTATCAAAGTTATTTTAGCGGAGCTCGCACATTGCACAATGCAGATAACATGTGTGTAAAATGGTTTTGGTGATTCTGTTACATTTACCACATTTACATACGTACATTTTCTGCGAGGAGTTACAATTTTTACTTGTGAGTTGTACAAAAATTACATTTTGCCTATAAAATAAATTTTACCTGGGCGACCGAGCTTCGCTCGATTACTATTTAATAGAAAAAAGCTAATACGTATGCAAGTCTTGTCTACAAACAAAAAAATCTTTAAACTTAAATAAATACAAAAAAAATAAAAATAAAATAAAATTTGTCACCGAGCGAGATTCAAACCCACGTCTTCTAGATCCACGTCATACGCACTAACAAGACGCTGATGTTGAGTGGTGCGAAATGAACGATAATAATTCATAATTCTTTTATTTGCGTAAGAACATGGTATAAATGGATGTTACAATAAATACAGTGCACATGTCTTGCCAAAATTGTTAGCATGCAAATACAATAAGGTAAAAATAAGCAAAAATTTACAATGTCAATAAAAAGTGATTCTAAATTCTATAAATTAAATTAAACTATTATAAAATTGAACTATTTAATAAACTGTTCGGTCAAGTAGGTAGTAGATAGGATTCTGCGTCGAACAATGCTTAAGAAAAACGTATGAAAACTTAAAAATACGCGTTTTCCCAAACATAAGACTTATCTAGATCATTTTTTTACCCCTGATAACCCACCCCCACATACTAAATTTCAACGAAATCGTTAGAGCCGTTACCGAGATCTGTTCATAAATAAATAAATATACAAGAATTGCTCGTTAAAAGGTATAAGATTAATTAATTTCTGTTCACGTTGCGCACAATGTCAGCCTAGTGATTTTTTATATATTAAAGTTTTCGTCAATATTGTCATCTCGTCTAATCTAAGATCTAAGGTATTAATTCCAGGTGTGAGAAACCTCCTAATATCTTCTTCATTCAGTTATCACTTCGCAAGACCGTCATAATTAAGTAAGAAGTAAGTTATAAAGACATGGATTTGATGTAATTTGGTACAAGTTTTCACGTCGTCTGTTCCGATGCGGTAAAAGTTTCCGAGAACAATTAGCCAATTTGTAGAAAGTTACTAAACGAACCTATGGATCCCATTTGATTACTTTGCTCCTATGATTCGATTTACCAGAATAATGTCTTTGACGATGTAAGCTTGACAATTTCGTATACGGACTTTTGCAATTTCCATACCGAATATTTAATGCATTTTTTTTTATGAATATGCAGACTGCTGCAATTTCACCTAATGGTAAGCGCCGCTGCGGTCGAGACTTGGAGTTAACCAGTTAACTCCAAGTCTCGACCGTTAGTTCTTAGTTATTCAGTTAACTCGGGTCTTAGTCTGCCTAGTACCAGCTTATTTACTCTTTTCAGCCCCAAACTATTCGTAAGCTTGTGCTATGGCGGCTAGAATAACCGATAGACAACTTATTTACGTTTATAAACATCCATGACTTAACTAAAAACGATCTTGCCCATCACATAAACTTTGGCCCTAGCGGATTTCGAACCCGCAACCTCAGGTTGTGTAGTACAGAGCGCGAACCATTACACCAAGACGGTCGTCACTGTTAAAAAAAAACGTTGGTTTGGGAATCTACCTTGCAAAATTGCTTTTTAAAGCAGTAAAATGTTATTACTTAGTTCAGTAAATCTGGGACCCCAATGGCATATAAACACTATACTACTGTAGATCTAATAACTTGCAAAAAAACCTTCAATCACTACGTTAAAATTGCAATGCAAAAAGTTCTTTATAGAATCTCTAAAATGTCAAACGAAAAAAGCAATTCCATAAAATAAATCTTCATTAATTAATTCGACAGTTATTTTACAGATTTCACTCCATTTCAACAGGATAAATTTTTCAGACATTCTAATTCTATTAAATTTCTTTCTCAGTTTATCCTCTCGTTTCATCTTGTGCTAGAGTCGTACAGATAAACCGAAAATGCGCAAAATATTTTTGCTTAAACTAAAATCAAATTTTTGAATGAAAATAACTCGTAAACTATATTTTCTGAGACGAAAAGTATTTAAACGTAATAATGTAAAATAAGCATTTATAATACTTTCGATTCAGGCTCATAATCATAATACGAGAACATCTACTTATGTTTCTAGAAACCTTAAACTTAATACTACTTTATAGTTTTTCTTATAGGTATGTGTATTAGTGATCAGTATTCATTATTCGATAAAATTATTTTGAAAACATAATATTTTTGTAAAAGTGATGTCGTCTGTTTGGGTAATGGAATTAAGTAAAATGCATTGGCAAAAATAGCACAGCAGATTTCAAGGTCTCAAATGAATTTCCTCCTAATATTTTTAGATCAGAACTCACATCCTATAAAATGTGTATGGAAATAGTGATCAACTCGGAAACATCTATCAGAAACTGATCCCGAGCGTAAACAATAAATGCCTCGCTAATTGCCTGTTTGAAATGTTAAATCTGCTAGAGAATACATTTACAGAACTGCTAGACCGTTAAAATGATGTAAATTTGATCTTGTTTCATGAAATAAACGAAAAAAAACTCTTGGGTTGGCTTTATTATTCTAAATTTTCTTCTGAGAAATTTGTAAGGTCGCTAGCGGTTCTCTGAGAATTTACTAGGGAAACAAACTTCACCATTTTAGATATTAAATTTTGCGGTGTGGTACTTATTGTTCATGATTTCATTTAATTTGATTAAGCTCTTTAGGCGTGAAAAGGTGAATAGACATATAAAACAACCTACTTACAAATCAAGAATGATGTTAAAACTATTGAACTATTTAAATAACCACGTATCAAAACCTTTGTTTGGCAGTCGGGTAAATATGAGCAACCAATTTTCTCTTTCCAAAATCGTATTTTTAACTTATTTAAAGATCTTCTAACTAACTCTTTTCATTTACTGAAATATACATAGGTTAAAATAATGATGAGTTGAGAAATTAATTATTCCAACATCCAATATTGTCCAATCAGCAAAATAATAGCTGAGTTAGTTGAAACTAGACAACCTCAGCCTTCTCAGGAGGATGTATTCCTCCAATAATCCAATTTCTGTGAGAACAATGCCGCGCTCTTGATTCAGTTACACAATAACTTATACCTATGTCTGATGTTGAATTGTGTTCCGTAAATAATACCCGACAATAGCTATATACAATATGCAAATCATTGTGATCCGTTTAACGTATTAATCAGACAATATTTACAGATATGTAAATAAGTTGAATGTTATACCAGAAGTTCTAAACCTGCATGTTGACCAAAAAAAAACCGAATAATTTTAAAACAGGGCATAAAGAGTTAAATAAAACAAAATGAGTTATTTTATGAAAAGGCCGAAGTCGGTAAAAGTAATCATCACTTATATGATATCTTATTTTTTTATTTTATTTATTACAGTTTTTTTGCTAACGTAAATAACATTTCTTGATGTCACTAAACGTAGTATTTGTTGTGACACTGCACATTCGAAGTTACGTATTCAAGTTCTAAGATAATATAAACAACAACTTTGAATAACCTAATATTAGTGTAGATGACAGAATTGAGATGCATACATAATACTTACGAGTAGTAAGTAGGAACTTCCGACCGGGAAACAGTTGCAGTGACGTTACATATTAATCTATTATAATTACAGAACGTTTGTAGATAGTCAATTCTTTTATTTTATTTTCTGATGTTAATTAACGCATTTGGATCTTGGATCCCATTTGGATAGGCATAGGTAATGTGCGATTAGATTTCTTTATTGCTAGTTACTAAGTCACCAACACATGTTTAATTTTTATTCAGCCGATTTAGCATAATTTCACATATTTTGAGATTTCTGTCAAATTAACCATTAATCGATGTTTACCAGCTGTTTAAACGTTAGTGAGGTTCGAGCCTGAGAATATCACGTCAGATGTCTTTTTCAAATTAAAGCTCAAAATCGACACGATTATCTCTAACGAATATCGATAACGAATCTTGCTATAAAAATCTCTCGAATCCTAATTAACCTTTGTTTGTTTTAGTAATTGGGCACTGTCCTCTTTTTTATTACTCTTGGGCAGACACGATGGGAAGATAAACCTAATGTTTGCTTGGAGAGCGCATGGTACAGTCGGCAGCATTTCAGGTTACCAATTTGAACTGCGAAAATAACTTTTATTACGTAGAGAATAGAGGCGGTCTCAAGGTCAAAGTGGGTAGTCTGACGTGCGGTCGTGTGTACTTAGAACAGCAATGGTTTGAGAAGACCCCCACGGTCATTTTGTAGGTACTTGTTATAATATAAGTCTTTAAGTAATACTTGACCTGAATTTATTTGTTATAGGTATTCGTAGCATTTTATGTTATAATTATTAACGCAGTTGTAATAAGCAACATGTTTTTTAAATTGGAAAGAGGATGAGATTAAAATCTTGCTGACAGAAAACGCGCATATGCAGGAAAATTTAAAGACTGCAGTTATTATAAGTATGATCGTAATCGACTGCTACAATTTTTAGTATAGGTACCAATTTTACCCGGGTTTGACCTCTTCCTTGTTTTAGGGTTTTTTAATTGCCAATTACACAGAAACGCAGTCGGGTTTTTTAGTTTTTAAAATTACCGTTTTTTATTTTATTATTTTTAGTTTTATTATTCAAAACAAAACACCAGACTGCAAAACTTATTATACTTTTGAAATGGTCTCTTTACTGGCTTTCATTTGATACCCATATTGCTATGCTAAGGAAAAAATCAATCCCCCCTCCCCCCTTTATTTCCATTTGCGGGCGCCATTTTTAAAATTTATATAGCCTATGTCACTCTTACAAGTTAGACAAATTCAACGACACCCCATACGTCTAAAACTGTCTAGCCGTTTGGGCTGTAGGGCGTGCCAAACAATTATACATACATACATACATACATACATACACTCGAAAAACATAACCCTCCTTCCGCAGTCGGGTAAAAAGATAAATCACCTCAGCCGTATGATGAATAGTACCAACATTTAAATGAGAATTCTTTCTCGCAAATCGTAAAAAACTCGCAAATTGACGAGGTTAAGAAGTTTGACACGTTTTGCGTCGACACGTTTTTAATTCTGAAATAAATTGTTGTTGTTGTTGTTTCAACAAACACACCAATTACCTAGCCCCACACTAAGCGTGAGCTTGTGCTATGGTGACTAGGATAAGGGATAGAAATACTTAAATACATATAAACATCCATGACTTAGGTACAAATGCTCGTGCTCATCACACAAACATTTGCCCCTTGCGGGATTCGAACCCGCAAGAAACACAGTCTTCTGAAAATGAAAACACGAACAGAAAACTTTGTTGTCTTGGGCCCCAAGAAGAGTGCTCACATTTCACACTGTGTGATATAAACTGTCACCAAGAAAAGTGGCAACCTTGCGATAAAGTGAAAAGTTTTAATATACGGTGTTAATCTGAACATTTTGGGGTAAAATTTGAAGTTCCGTCGAAATTCGTGTACGACATCTTTTGAGGACAAAGGAACAATACCCTACAACTTCCAGGGAAAACTCTTAAAAGCCGTCAAAGTTCAAAGATTTTATTCTTAGCTAATGAAAGCAATTTACAAAAATAATGGTTTTGTTTGGGAAAAAATAAAATTTTTAGACTTTAAGTAGACAGCAAACAACAGTATTTTAGTATGCTCAAGATTTGTATCTCTGATTCTGAATTAAAATAATATTTGTAACAGATTTGATGATAGTTATAATTACAAATTATGTACTAAAAATATTTCAAGAGACACACCTCAGGTGTGTCTGTTAAACGGTGGGACGGTTTTTACTTTCGAAAAGCTTTAAATTAAATTGTTTTAATAAAATAATATTAATAAAATTTTACTTCATTAGGAACTAATGATTAGTATTAAACGTTTTATTATGCAGGAGCATATTTTGTATAATAATCTTCAAATTGTTTGATACTTAGACCCGAGTTCACCAGTTTTTAAACAGCTGGTTAACTTAATCGACGGTTAACTTGACAGAAAATCCATTAAAAAATATGTCAAATACTGCTAAACCGGCTGATTTAAAATTAAACATGACGTATTGTTAAAGTTTCGGTCGAGTCGGCTCTTAGTCCTAATAAGCCTTAGCCCTTAATCGTAAAATTGTTTGAAACATAGACCCGAGTTTACCAGTTTTTAAACAGCTGGTCAACTCAATCGACGGTTAACTTGACAGAAAATTCATAAAAAAATATGTCAAATTCTGCTAAACACAAAAAATTTAACATGACGTTTTTTTGAGGTTACGGTCGAGTCGGCCCTTAGAAGTTTGATATCTTTGCACTGACACATTTTAATAAAATAAAGAACCTTGGCCAGAAAAGTTACAAAAGAACACACGTGTCACTAAACTTTTGAAATACAAGTTCACGTCTGCATACTTAGAAGGCCCAAATGCCTTCTATTGATTCCCCTTGGGTAAAAACGAGAAAATGATCCCAGCTAATGCTTCCAGATCCAGCAACGCTCTTTTGCGATATTCAGTATACTGCTAAAAGCTTGTGTGTAATTCGATATTTGTGATATTCCCATCAAAATGTATACCTTCATGTCAGTACTGAGTAACAAGTGAGTGCGTCGCTTAATTAATATTAAGACTGATCAATATCTTAAGTCTGGAGTTTACCAACACATGTTTAATTTTTAACCAGTCGCTTTAGCAATATTTGACACTAGTGGTTCCCCACGACTTCGCCCGCAAGCTTTTCCATATAAGCTTTCATCCCCCATTTCACCCCCTTTATATTTTTATATCGCGACAAAATGTAGGTATGTCCTTCCCAGGGTCTCGAACTTTCTCCACACCAAATTTCATCTCAATCAGTTCAGTGGTTTAAGCGCCAAGAGATAACAGACAGACAGACAGACACACTTTCGCATTTATAATATTAGAATGGATACATATTTTGTATGGCCATTATGTCAAACTAACCGTCAATCGATGTTTACCAATTGTTTGCAGCAGATTCACATCTGACTGACATATCAACGCACGCGGAGCCCAAACTACTAGGATAGTTGTAACTAGAAACTTGAAAATTTTGCACTTTGCATTTTCCTTTTACAGTGTAAGTGTAAACGTTTTAGACTTTTGTAATTTGTATGAAACTCCGTCAGTTTTGAAGCTAAATCGATTAAGTTGATATTTGATAAGAAAACAATAATGACACATTGCAGGATTTTTGAAATATAATACCTTGAAGGGGAAAAAAGGGGGGTAGAAGTTTGTATGGAAAATTCGACATTTGTGAGACGATGTCCAGGCTAGGCGGAATCGGCATGTCTTTTACAAGTGAGCGTACTGAGTTTATTTTAATTTAGCCTTCTAATTTTTGACAACATAACCCGCCTGACTTAGAAGCTATCAGGATCGCTATTGCAGTTGGAAAGCAATTACAAAATGGATAGTCACTTCATCATTACTTTGTTAACCATTGCTATTCTGATATAACTTTGAAGGCTACTAATGTTTTTCTGAATGCTATGACAATCGCAATAGAAATCAATCTAGTAAGGCGGCAGGCCTACTGTATAGTAATGATGATAAAAATTATTAGGTTACAGTAGAGCTCATTGGCGATAGATAACAAAATGTAATTATTGGTAATAGGTATAACATAAGATAGTTAAATAGTAAATTAACAATATACCGGATTACTTTAGAGACAGTCCAGCTTTTGTCATTTCTATAACTTTTCAGTTCTATAATAAAGGTCTGCAGCACAGCGGTAATCATAAACACCTTAGTACGTAAAGACGAGAAATAATATTGCGCGGAAAAAAAATGTGCGCTGTATCCGAGTTAAACCTGTATTTGTACCACGGTAAATATTAACATTATGTGTATGGTGTTCTAAAAGTGATTCTATCGTGACTAACGCGTTACGCCACTAAGTTCTTATAATAAACTGCTATTCTTATAGCACTTCCGCAACGCTTTTCTTTATTTAGATTCGTTACTCGCAGTACCTTTACAAAGTGCATTGCTCTCGCATGAAAATAGATTTGCATTTAAATTACCAGTGTCCATAGACTAGAATTGCGCAGAAGCTACAAAGGAAAATGTGAAGTATGCATTTAATTAATTTCCTGGCTTTTGGCGTAGAATAAACATTAATTATATCTCATCATCAAATTTAAGAGCTAGGCTCTTGTCGGTGGAGTTTTTTCCATTCCTCTCTGCTTTCCGCCCTTCTCTTAACCTCCTGATACGACCCGACATTTATCTTTTCTTTTATTTGCTGCATGTAGCTTATTCTTGGTCTTCCTCGCTTCCTTTTTCCTTCTATTCTTCCTTCTATTATCGTTTTAATAAAATTGTCGTGTCGAATCAGGTGGCCTAACATTCGTCCCCTCCTACACTCTATTGTTTCTATCAAACTCCTTTTTTCCCTAACCATAGACAAAACTTCTTCATTTGTTTTCTTCTCCGTCCAACTTATACGCTCCATTCTCCTCCAGCACCACATCTCGAAGGCTTCCAGTTTCTCTCTGTCCCTCTTTGTCAAAGTCCACGCTTCACATCCATAGAGTGCTATACTCCAAATGTACACTTAAACAAGTTTTCCTTAAACCTTCAAACCTTCAAATATCTAGGTAGCTTGATAACTAGTGACTCCAGATGTACACCAGATATAAGCAAGGATAGCGATGGCGAGACAAGCTTATAATGCAAAAAGCACCTGCTCAAGGCCAGAATATCAAGCAAAGTTCGCAAAAAACTTGTTAATTATATCTAGCGGCTTAAAATTAATTCCTGCATGTGGAGTGACTCGGGAGTTATCGCGTACGAGTATTTGTTGTGCTAGCTAAGTAACATTATTGTTATTAAGAGCCTTTGGTTTCCCACTGCAGGATAAGGCAAGGTATTGTGGCTTTAATTCTTATAAGAATTTTGGATAATGTTTAAATAATTAAGTGATTTTTATACACCTAAGATTTCGTAAAGTCATTCGGGATAAAATGGTGACTTTTGTCGCCAATTAAAAGCTGCGAGTAATGATATAGTATAGTATTCTAAGTCGAGTAAGCATGCCACTTATGAACTGTATTAATTCTCTATATTTACTGCGAGTTTAGCATAAAAAACATTTTTTATGTTAACCTCGCAGTAAATATAGATAAATATTTTAAAAATACTGGGATGTCTATTTGTCTAAGTAGTCTGCACCAGTATTCCTGAAATAAACTGTGAATCGACACGTTGCTCCGTGGGAATCCGAGCAAGTATCTGCGGTGTTGTATTATTTAATGATATTCGGATGTGTTACGAGAGGATCGGGCATTGTTTTACTCTTATGCATTTTATATAAGCGTGTATTTGCGTCTCGATCGAAAACGACTTTGAGGATTGATAGATATGTAGGGAATGTTTTTTACTAGCGGTCAGGGCCTGACTTTGCCGGCGCAAATGTCGGATTTACCATAAAATATTTCATCTACCTTTTCACCCTCTTAAAGTATGATTTCTAGGAAAAAAATATACCAATACCTCTTATACAGTTGTAATAGGGGTGATTATGCAACGAAAATGTGTAGCTTGATGTTGTGGCCAATATGACACTACAGAATCCACAAAACTCAGCAAACCGCCCGAGATGGAACGAGATAGAACAATGTATGTGCACTAGTAGATATGAAAGAGAACGACATACTATCTTAATCGGTTCAGTAATTTAAGCGTAAAGAGATAGACAGACACACTTTCGCATTTATAATGTATAAGTATGCATACATAAAACTGACTTTTTTTTCAGTTTAACAGACAACAGGTCTGTTAAACTGAAAATGGTAATCTCAAAGAAAATAACCCAATTGTAATCACGCATCAGTTAAAGTCCAACACATTGTTCGATAGATCGAACATAGCAAGAAAGCTTCGAATAATTACAAAAAGAAAGATAATCGGATAGAATCTCAGCTTTAACGAAAATGGAAGTTTGATTTATTAATCCATCTTCAAGTTTAAACTACTAATTGATAGACCAAGTCAAATAAAGGAATCTTTAGCGTCGAATGGATAAATGGATCGACTAAATTTAACTTTGATATTCCGAGTTATAAAACAATAACGGTGAAGTTTAACAATACGTAACGTTTCTTACTTCATGATTTGTTATTTCAATAGAATTAGTTCAAGGATATTTGTCTTCTGTTTCAATCTGTTTGAGGTGAGATATCTAGATATCATAAATTTAGTACCTACGAAGATTTAAATTACTTACCGATTTGGTATATTTATTTAAATTTACTTGGATCAAAGTAGAGCGTGGCCAGCGGGTTGCCTCTCATGCGGGAAGAGCCGGGCTCGATCTCACGTGCCGCCATGTACCAATTACTTTTTCTGAGTTATGTACATTAGTTGTTTCAGTAACCGATGCTTTTACGGTGAGATAAAACATCGCGAGGAAACCTACACATTCAGGCAACTGAGTGTGTAACCATGATCCAAAACTGGTCAGGTTCCCCTTCCATGGTCACGGAGGTCAGGTGGCAGTCGCTGCTCTGTAATGACCTGATCTGCCAAATCCTGGATCCTGGGCCCTCGCGTGCGAGTGCATAACCGATGACTTTGAAAATATCTCAAACACAAGTGTTTTGTACTTTCCATTTTTTACCTGTGTAATAATGAAATGAAAGTGAATCAAATTTCACTTACAAAAATTAATCGACTGTGTCATCCGGTGGGACTCGAAGCCACGTCCCTTCGCTATCCGGGCGAGTGCTCTTACCAACTAAGCTACGGAGGACGTTAGTCAGTCGACGAATTTTTGCAAGTGCTTGCTACGCCAGTGAGCCGGCGTTCGATTTCATCAATACTTGGGGAATGTACCCGCATTTATCCAATGGAAATATTTTTACAAATATTTAACCATCAGTTAAGATGAAATCAGCTTAACCTTTTATATTTTTATAACTTAAGCAATTATTTTGCAAGTTTTTACGAAATTAAATCAAATTTCACTTATAAAAATTAATCGACTGTGTCATCCGATACATGGATACATGCGGGTACATTCCCCAAGTATCGATGAAATCGAACGCCGGCTCACTGGCGTAGCAAGCACTTGCAAAAATTCGTCGACTGACTAACGTCCTCCGTAGCTTAGTTTGTAAGAGCACTCGCCCGGATAGCGAAGGGACGTGGGTTCGAGTCCCACCGGATGACACAGTCGATTAATTTTTGTAAGTGAAATTTGATTTAATTTCGTAAAAACTTGCAAAATAATTGCTTAAGTTATAAAAATATGACATGAAAGTGTATAAAATTGAAAACATTTTTAAGAGGTGTCTGGCATAATGCCTCTTAAACTTACATTCATAAATGAACTGGTATCGATTATCGGAACTATCGAAATCGTCTCTTGTAGTCATTCCTAATCAGGTTTTAAGTACAACCTACGCTCCGGTGGATTGCACTAAAAGTTTTGTCATCTACAACAAATCCTATCAAAATAATGCCCAAACTGGTCTCAACAATTTTTAACCATAGTAAAAACCTAGAGCGTTAAACTGCGCATTTATTACATACATGGTTATTTCCACAAAACTTCAATTAGCGGTGGTGATTTAGTTTATTATTTAGCGTAATGTCATGTTTATTGCCCAAATTTTGGACTTCTGCAAATATACAAGTTACAAAGACTGGAGTTCACCAACATATGTTTATTTTTTAAACGAATTGACCGTCAATTTATCGTCCGTTTAAACATTGGTGAACTCGGGTTTAGAGCTACTCATTAGTTGCGTGATAGTTTGGACTTTATAATAATTTTCTTTTATGTTATCTGCAAAGGGGAGAAAACATTTGAGCGCTCCAAACGGTTGTGCTGGCCAGCAGTTCTATTATTAAGGTTAAGATTGCTCCATTACAGCTTATAGCTGCACAGCAGATTAGATTTGCATTTCAAACACCTTAGTAATGTCTACGCGGTGGGTCGGCTGAACTCCTAATAATGAAATGGACCGAGCAATTTGCCTAGATTACACCCATGGGGTTACGTCAGTAAGGGAGGTCGGGCAAATATAATAACATAGTTTGAGCCGTGTGTGTATATGTGTGCGTTACTGCGCTTTGTCGATTCACACTATATCTAGCTACCTACGTATATGGTTGAAGTTACATTGCAAAATAGACTTGCATTGACACATAGGTTGTATGAGAGATCGTTCGGAAGATTATATAGAGAAATATTGGCTGACGAATTTTAGATGAATTTTGTACTGTAGACTTAGAAACGTCAGTATATTATTGGTTTATTTTATTTTACTTTCATTTTAGACTTTATCATCTCTCACTGACTATCACAAATTAATAAGAAAATTAAAAAAAAAACTTGTAACACTTTTAAATAATAAAATTATCTATCCTTTGTTATCTTGAATTTTTTGATGTCAAACTCGGCCATTTTACTACCAATTAGGTTTCTTAATGTGACTACACATGTATGAACTTCACATACACTCCTTCGAGGTTCATTGAACTTAGTTCATATGAACTTAGTTGGGTGTTGGTGTGCAAATGGTGTTCCGCGGATCTGGGGTTCCGTGGAGAGGTCACAAGGATTCCGCGTTGTGTCCGAGATAAAAGTAAGACCTGTTAGTAAGTAGTAGCGGTGTTGTACAGCGCTGGCCACATTTTTAAAAGCCAAAATAAAGAGATTTTCCTTCGACAACACTATCTAATGTCATTTCGTTTAAAGATAAGTTTATGAACAACCCAAATAATGGGATAATACTATGTATTAGTGGGAGGGATTTAGGGAGTGCCATCTCGGACAAGTATCTTCGTATAATTAAGATAGAACTTCACTTAAGGTAAGTGCGTTTAATCTTATAATTATACTCTATACTTGTCCGAGATGGGGTTTACTAGTAGATCTTTGAAGATGGGTATGATTTATATAAAGTAAATTCGTTATTGGCTGTTAGTTTAGCATGTTAGATGGCTTAATTTATAATAAGAGCTGTGAATTTTATAACAATAAAATAATATATAAAAAAATATTTATCTTAGAAAGGTTATATTCTGGGTCTGGGTACATTGTTATTTCTATTTTATTCCTTCATGAAAAATTCAAACTACCCTTTTGTTACCCAAAAAGGGATCCGCTAAAAACAATAATTAATTGTGGTTCCGTGGCTAAAAAAAAACAGAGTTTCTATAAGAGCACAAAAGCCGTGTTAAAATAAACGCATAAATTTCCATTCGCACATAAGACTGCACATTTTCATTGCAAAATCGCCCATCACACCTCGTTATAAGATACCATAGTGTGTATCTTAATGTGCTGTTGCTACATGCGCAGCGAAAAAGCAATTTGCACCAGGGTCGTTTCATCACGTGTGCATTGTGTATCGACACTGTTATCACTGTGATTGTTTGCATTGAATTTTAAAAGTGTTTTCATATTGTGTAAGCTTATATGAAGAACGTTGAATCGAGCGTATGTTTTGGAAAATAGCAGCTTTTTATTTACAATCGTAAATTAAATATAGACAGTAACCTGTTTTTTTCAGTAATTGAACAAACTATTTTGCAGTCAAATGTACTCTTATGTTACTTTTAAAGTGAAAACCTCGTTGTTTTGAACATTTGCAATTTAATATTTTGCATGTTACTTACTTGGGCATTATCCTTTTATTTTTCTTTATTTTTTTGCTGAAAGCATTAAGGATCCGCTTCTTTTTATAATACTTAAATGTTCTTTTTTCTCCAGTGATTCAAAGCCGCTCCATTTAGGCTGCTTAAAAGTATTCATAAAAACATGTTCAATGTCTACGTAACTAGACTATTTATGTCACATTCAGAACTGACCATGGCCTGGCATGACCACGTATTGTAACAATAGAAGCATAAGTGAAGCCTTGGCTTGACTTACGTGTAATAAATATTTTTTAAGTTTTAAAACTTAAGTTTAAACAGAGCGCCTACTTACGCAACTACAAATACAGTGAAATTACAGAATTATGGCGTGGTAAGGTGTTAAAAATGATATGTCGAGTTATGTTAAGTAAATAGGAGAATAAAACCCTTGGTGGTGAATAGTTGTTATATTCCAATGTTCTTTCAAATGTGACTCATTTGGATTGCGGGAATCTGTTTTATTGTAAAGTAAATAATAATAAATTGTTTGAACAAACACACCAATTACCTAGCCCCAAACTAAGCGTGAGCTTGTGCTATGGTGACTAGGATAACGGATAGACATACTTAAATACATTTATAAACAAAAGATAAATTACTTAATACAACACAAAAACAAAAATTATAAAAAGGGTCCTTGTGGTAAGGTTCCCAGGATGCTGGCAGCATTACCGCGCTAAAAACATCCATGACTTAGGTCCAAATGCTCGTACTCATCACACAAATATTTGCCCTTTGCGGGAGTCGAACCTGCAACCACCTGGTTTAAAGTAATATTTAAAAGTAGCTTGATTTTAGTTTAAATTAAATAGTTTGTGACTTAAAACATTTATTATGTTAAAACCCAAAACTAATGTATTTGCGTGTTTTTTAAGCTAAAATAGTTTTAACTCATAATATATTTTTATTAAAAATGAATGTTCCAACAATTTGTTATTATTTTTGTCTTAAATCTTCTGACCACAGATGTTCTGCGTAATTTTGATTTACGGGTCACATTACATTGCGCACCTGCTCCTATTATTTCTTTCCTTATTAAATCATTATTATGTGCCCTTTATTTTATGTTGAAAAATAGCGGATTATTCTTTCATGAATAATTCGTAGAAAACATTCATGAAATATTTTTTTTAAGTATAACTTAAAGCGCTCATTAAAATTAATTAGACTTACTGAAACAAACACTGTTGGGTTTACCAATTGCGTTCGAAAAAATGTGTTCTCAGATTTTATATAAAATATTTCTCAAATACATAAATGTTCTATATTTTTAATATCAAATATACTTAAAAAAATATCTGTGGATTATTGTATTGTACAAAGTCTTATCAGTGCGAAAAGTTTGGAAGCAATTTGTCTTACAAAACACATTTATATGGTTTTCCACTTGTTCTTCTTCTTTGTACATTTCAAGTGAAATAACAGCGTTTTAACATCGTATTTTATTCCAAGGCTGGCTTGTTTCGAAGTTTGTATAAACAACATAAACGCAATAGGTACAGCAGGTCCATCGTGATGTTTTTTTTTCTTCACCATAACTGATGCTTCAGGTTAACAAATAGATAATATTAAAACACAATTTTACGGATTATTTCGTATTTTTTAACCATATGATTAATTACATATTGGATATTCTTCCTTAATTGTGCTAAAAGAAAAACAAAGAGAAAGGCATAAGGTGAATCTTCCGTTCTTATACAATTTAACCGTAGTAACCGTGATGTGTATTTTTTTTGGGAATTAGTTTGTGGCAAGCCTTCTATATAAAAATCAATAAGAAGGTCAGTATACAGAAAATGATCTAAGAAAACTTTACTAACATAATATTTCTGCTTTAGAAGAAACGTAAATAACGTTTTATTTATGTATGTCTATTGCTATGTTGATTTTTCTTTATTGCTATGCTTATTTTGCATTGGGTTTCTCGGTTTCATCTTTTTCCTATTTAACGATATCTTGCACCGCCTGTATTTCTTTGTTTGGACATATGGTTGACTGGTAGAAAAAGCTTTTAGCGTTAAGTCCGCCATTTGTACAATACACTGTGTGAAAAAAAGTTTAAATAAATAAATAAGTCAAATTATCTACTCTTCAACTGTTATGGCGGTTATACGTTATTTAGACAGTCTTACTTATACAGTCTACGCCCCATCTCGCTTTTTCAACCTGTGATAGAGCGAGATGGGGTAGACAGACTTACAGGCTTACTCTTATTACACTCAATTATCAATTGCTTATGTTTACCTACTTGCTTCTCAGTGCTCAGTTGTGCTCGATACGTAGTCTTTTTTTTATCTTAGACTAATGTTATCTGTGAAGACCTATAAGTGGTTTAATTGTTTTTTAGACTGTACTTTTATTATCCATTTGTAAACCCTGGTCTTCCTAAAATAAATAAATAAATACACTACGCTGAGTCTTAGTAAGCTGTCTGAATACCGCCTAGTCTGATAACCCCTTAGGTCTTTCTAATTAAAATTATCATATTCACTATCACAGAACAGAAAAATTGTGCTTACTACTTATAATTGGAGAATATAGTAATATTAAGCTAGTAAGCTTATTATTAAATACTGCTAAATGAAGCGAACAGTGTACTCAAATTATTAAATTCATCAATTTTTTTTATCATCATCCTCCTAGCGTTATCCCGGTTTGTGCACTCGCACACGAGGGCCCAGGGTCGGCTGACCATGATCCAGGATGTGGCAGATCTGGTAATTACAATGGAGCGACTGCCATCTGACCTCCGTGACCCTGTTACCAAGGGAACCTGACCAGTTTTGGATCATGGTTACACATGCAGTCGCCTAATAAAAAAAAATTGTGTTAATTTTATTAAATCCAAATGCCAGTTTTTAGCAAGCCATGTTAAGTTGTGTCACATTCTTTTACATCTGGGATGTGCTATTGCAATCTTAATATTATTCCTATCTTGCACATATCTGGGACAGTCTAGTTTCGACGCTCATAAAATGAAATAAGTGTGATAATCACAATTTTGTAGTGGACAAGTTTTACGATTGATACTATTATTTTTGTCGGTTTATCGTTAAGGTAGTGCAGTTTATGAGTGGTACACTTACTTTTTATGGCGGCCCGTAATGGATTATATATTACAGCGTAAACGGAAACGTGTTTTCTAGTCCACCATATTGAAATAATTATGGTCATTTAAGTGCCTGTTTGCAGAGTGACACTCAATTGTTTTATTTCTTATAAAATTATAAGTTGCAAAGACAAGGAAAAAGATAAGTACACAAGTTTGGTGTTTCCTTTATTTTTTTATTGTATGCGCAATAATCAAGCGGGATGATTGGGTTGATTAAGGCAGCGCAAGCTATAGTAACTATTTGGAAAATATATTGTTTCGTAGGTTAGTAGGTCGTTATGTTTATACAAAATTCTCAGCCCTGAATTATACTCTAACCCACTGATAATACTTAACAATCCACATTCTTTTATGCGGTTCGGTAAGGCTCAGTGCTTTGACAGAATCGACGAACTATGCGGCATTGTACGGATATATATATATAGTTACAATTTCACAACTATTCAATGAATGGTTAGAAATTGGAGACTGAATTAATAACAAAAAGTGACTGGCTGGAAATAGAGAAAACCTAGCAACACTTGCATCTTGCAAGCAAAAATAGTAAAAAAGTAAATTTGTATGAACTGAATGTACATAAATGCGAGCTATACACACACTTGACTGATCATTATGACACCTTATGTTGGTTTAATAGTGAAATCGCGTGACGGCCTTGGTACAGTTCTCATCGCTCAAGCATTGGCATTGTGTTTCATACGATTACGATCGAGCCGATTTTATTGATTAAGTATCAAACTTTTTACGCATCGCGACTTGAGGCAGACGCATTTGTTTTAAAAGCGGGACCTTATCCAGATAAGACAGTCAGCTCTTGTGAGAAATAATAAAAGATAACGCCCTCCTAGCAACGATAGTGCATTTAAAAAGAGATAGATGGGTCATTAGCGCGCGGAAATTGATTGCCTCGAATGTAGCAATTTGCTCAATTTTGCATTCAAATATGACATTTAACGTAAAATAACGTGTACTCGGAGCATCAAATTCGAATCGCCGCGCAGTACGAGATGACAGTTCTACCTCTTTTTTAAATAAATACTCTGTCAGTGCCTCGTAGCTGAATTTTAACTACAGCGGCCAATCTCAACAGATACTTTTTCAGCTAACTGCGCGGGTTATATTGTTATATATTATATTGTGTTGCACAAATGTATGCGCACTACACAGGTCCATTCTCTATTTTATGCTTTGGTAAGACGGCGATTCATGATTTTTTTTTATCTAGTTAATATATTTTTGCACTTGAAAAAATTACCACCAGAGGCGGGAATGGAACCCGCGTTCCTCGCATAACGGGCGATTGCCTAACCTCTCGGCCACCCTGGCGTTGGCAGAGCCTGTCGAAATTTTCAAGTGCTTCTTAACGCTGTAATGCCGCGTTGCTTTCATCAATGTTATTGGGATTACACCCTCAACACACGAAAGAAATACTATTGCAAGTATTTAACAATCGAAAGATGAAGCTTGCAAATAAGATAAAGTATTGTTGTTAAGTGATAAGCATTCACTATGCAATCTAAATATATTTTTATCTAGTATTATTTAGTAGTATTTATCTACTAGTTCAAATAAATAACGATGATTGTAGTATTTTATTAACTGGACTAAAGTAAACTTAAATTACAAGTACAATAAAGATACGCTATAACAGCTGTCAAGAAAAGCCTTTTAGATGGCATGACCTACCCGCTGGCCTAAACCTTTTAGGCCACCCTTCAAGTTTTCGAACTAGGGCTGCTTCTTATCCCGTTCCAAACTTGATCCAGAAGTTTTATAAAAAAAAAATACCCGTAAATACGGCTACAATGGAAGTAGACCTCCAGTATCACAAGAATTAGAGGCAACAATCTCTCAGCCCGGTAAAAGCGTAAGTGCATATAAATATTTTATAGTAAATCCTACACTTAAAGGCAGATAATAATAAAATTCCTCTCAAAATCTAAAATGCACTAATAAAATATTGATACCAAGTACAGGTGACTAGAATTCGATGACAACTTTTAACGAGCCTACTTTCGCAAGTTCTTTATGTTTGAATAACTTTACTTTTGACAAGGGGCTGATCGAAATATGTCCTTAATTTGTTGTACACGCTAAAGGTCACAGGGGCCAGGGACAATTTTACTCATGGAATTCATAATTTATGAGTTTAAGGAGTACTTTGACTGTTTGAACCCATTAATACCTAATTACTACGAGTACAACAATGGACGTAACCTTTGCTCTATCACTACTACTATCATGTACAATTACAATAATGAATATAATTAACAGTTATGCTTGTGGGTGTCACTCTCTGTAAACAATATAAAGTACTATTTCTTATTTTTTTAAAGAATATTATACTCGTAAGATTTTAACGCAACATCCTATTACGAATTTAAAAAGCAGTATCTGCCATGAACCTTAGAGTCTTAGATGAGTTGTAAAAAATGGAGAAGCACATGCAAAATTACCAATCATCGAAGATTTGGTGGTAAATCATCTTTATATCACTAGAGAGGGAAAGATACATTACCTACTCTTAAGAAAACCTACCTGCTTCAGATTAGACTCAACATCGAATCAAACAGTAAGTACTCACAGAACTGCGGCAGTTTTCACCATAAAATTCTTCCACAACAAAAACACAGGTCTCGCTGGAATACCACTTACGGGTTTCGTGATTGTGGTTTTCGTGTAATCTGCAGTAAACCTCGGAACGACTCCACTAGCCTGGACTCTCCGAATTTACTACTGATTCCCAGCTAACAATGAAACCACTACTGCAGTAGTCACATGCGGTTTGGCTTAGCCATCTGATAGTTTTAGCACCTGTGAGCTGGGCAATAAAATTGCGATTGGTTGTATGGGACATGAAGATCTTACAAATGTTTGTATTCTGCTTACCCAATAATTTAAAATTTTACAAGAGGGCATTTTTTATCAAGTGAAATATCTAAACTTGACAGTTGACACTTAAAGTTGGGTTGAGCGAAGCTGTGTTTCGAATGTTGGTGCTTCACTTGGTAGAATCCAGGTATAAATATATGATTGATTCATATTTGATATGATTGATATACAAAATACTAGTTTACTTAAATATATTCGGCTACAAATCATTTTGGGTTTTGTAAAATAAATATTTTGGGTTTTGTTTAATAAGACACAAAGATGGAATTCCGAAAGATTTAAGTTGTTGAAATTATTCAGATACAAAATTTAAAAGTTGATATTATTTATTTTTTTAATAAATTGACAAACATCAGAAATGACTAATACTTATATAGAGATGATATTCAAATATGGTAAATAGTATGTATATTAAGGACATACCAAGGATATTGTAGCGTAAGCGAGCAAAGTCGTTTATTTGCACAATAAATAATAATCAACATGTTAACCGTTTCGTAAAGTGTGCGTATTTCGTACAGACGATTGGAACTGAAATGAAGTTGTTTCTTAACTAACATTACGTTTGCTTGCATATTTGATTCAAATACCTATTTCGATTTCTTATACTAAGCAAAGTTCGTTGAGACCGACTTTATTTACCCGTAGTGTCGTTAACCATTTGGATGGGCCTACGTGCTTTACTACTATGTTTCAAGAAAATGTTCTACAATTTTAGAATTTAAGTTTTACCTTGCTCTACCTTTTACCGTAAAATCGTTAAAATGGGCTTCAGTTCCATGAATAATTTAGCAATAAGTTAAATGGTACTCAACTTACTGCGATGTGACCTAGTTTGAAGTTAACTTGGTATAATTAGCACCTTATTTCTACATTAACGTCAAAAAACCCTTGACGTAGATGTTTTTATAGTAGAACTATAAAAAAACACACTCCTTAATTTCTAATTGTGATAAGTTTTTTATAAATAAATTGTGTTAACAAACACACCAATTACCTAGCCCCAAACTAAGCGTAAGCTTGTGCTATGGTGGCTAGAATAACGATAGACATACTTATCTACATTTATAAGCATCCATGACTTAGGTACAAATGTTCGTGCTCATCACACAAACATGGCACTTGCGGGATTCGAACCCGCAACCACCTGGTTTAGAAGTCCAGGGCGCGAACCACTACACCAAGACGGTTGTTATCATTACCTATATTCTAAAACTTTTACTTATTCTTTTTGGGCAATTTCACCGCCGGCAATATACCTAAATACCTTCTTTCTGCTTGACTACAGAAGTTCATTCTCATATCGATTCTCTGAAAGCCAGCTGGCTTAAACGCTAATATCGTGAAGTCAATTAATACAGCTAAAACAATGCAGTAGCAAAAGTTTGCTACGCTTCTTGTTGCTCGATTTCATAAACCCCTTTCAGAACTTTGCCCATTTGAACAAGTAAATGAGGATCGATTTCACAATCCATTTCGTTCCGTGTATGGGTTAACTCTACTTGGAAAGTTATTTACTTTAAAAGTTGTTTCGACTTTGAGCATTATATCACCCGGTATAAATAGTTCTTGGTTTGGGAACTTGAAACGAAAATGTTTAGCCGATTTTTAAATCAAATCAAAACAGTCGTTTATTTGCCAGAATACAATTATATCATGCAAATATAAAAGAACATTTTATTACTGTATAACACTTACATACAATTCTCATAAAAGTAGAATCCTGATTGAAGCGATGGATTTTAGCTCGCCTAAGACGAAGACATCTTTATCCCCGAGGAGAATACTCCGCTTTTCACACTTCCTACGAGGTAATAAAAAAATGTACAACAAAAAACTTATTTTATCTACAAGTATCCTTTGATTATTCTGGCAGTAAATTATTATTATTAACAATACCAGCAGCTTTCCGTCTAATGAACTCCGGTGTCATAAACTTCGTCACTCGACAGTTTTAAGAAAACATTGTTTGTAATTTCTTAAAATACATAGGTTTTTGCCGTTTTGGAGAGGCCTATGTCCAGCAATGGACTGCAATAGGCGGATATGATGACATAGGTTTTTATTCTTTATTAATTTCTTTTTTTAGAAGCGCGCGCTTTTTTTTGCATTCCATTCGTGCTAAAAATCTTGGCTGCCAGGTTCAAATTCCAAAATGTTCTCTTTGGTGCGGGGCGGGCTAGTGTGATCATGCCTACGAACTCTTATTCGAAATTCAAATCACTTTGCCTCTCTAGGGGCGTAATGAAATTTTATACAAAATTACGTCCCTAGGGATGCAATGACTCACTTTGAGTCAGGTTTACTTAATGTGTAATTGAACATTGCTGAGTAGGTAGGTAGTGTGAAAAAGCGGTTAATTGTAAAACAGTCACTCAAAGAATAAAAGGCTTTATATTAAGTTTGTTACCACGTAATAAGACATATCAAACCTATTATTACTTATTATCTTGAGATTAATGAAAATATTAATTTAACAAAATTTTTAACTAAACTCAGATTAATCAGTTATTAATTAGTTTTATTAATTTCTCTAACTTATTAAGTTTACACAAGGCATTTTAGAGATTGATATATTATAAACCTATATTAAACAAACTATCCAGTGAAATATGTCAACATAACGCAGATGTTAGTGCCTAAATATTTCAAGTTATCAACAAGGTTGAAATCGCTTTAAAGATAAATATATTTTACCAGGGTAAATATACATATTACACATGTGTAATAAAACACTATACGATTGGCTAATTTTGGGTCGTTAAAGGATAGGCTATTCAATGTGTACTTACTAAACCCAGAGCAAAGTTTGCAGTAGTCAATTGGCAAAAAAGGTTTTTCCAAAGGGTTTTCAATGCTATTTCACAACAGAAACGTTGTCCATAGATTTCAAAGAGCATAAAGGAGTTGCCCATAAGAACGTGAGGACAAGAAAATTGGATTTGATTCATTGCGAAGGTAACTCACTTGTTGAGATTTCTGAACATGTCCATCAATTCTCTGTGGAAACTATTTTTAGATTATTTTCCTGTTGTTATTATTTATAATGCTTCTTTATTTTTTAACTATTATTAAGGAACCTTAAATAATTAAAATTTTGTTTGTCAAGAATATAACTCTATATTTCATACTGAATAAAGCAATCCTATTAGCCATTAGGTTTATTTTGTGTTGACCTGCAAAATAATATATTTACATAATTATTCAAATATTATAAATTGTTCAATAACTATTTCTATACTATTATTTATTCTATGCTTCTATTACAACCTCTGAAAAAATTGTCTCAAATGTCTTTTTAATAAAAATACCTGCTTCTTTATCCTATTTACCATTCAATTATTTGATAACGTTGTTATCCTTGCTAAGTAAACAATGAATCAAGGAGAAATTGAATTACGAGTACTTACTTACTTCTCCTAAGGAAATATTACTAAGATTTTGTTACAAAAGCTTAATACACATTAAGCTTTTGTAACAAAATCAATTTAAACAAAAGGAATTTAGGTTTCTTGGTATATAATTAAGATAAGAATAATATTTATGCTATTATGTTTTTAAAAAATTTTGAACTGAAAAAAAGCGAAAAATATATACTTACCAGTGGTTCCCCGCGACTTCGCTCACGAGAGTTGGATTTTCCATACTTTCACCCCGCATTTCACCCCCTTTATGTTTTTATATCGCGACAAAATGTAGCCTATGTCCTTTCCAGGGTTTCGAACTGTCTCCACACCAAATTTCATCTCAATCGGTTAAGTGGTTTAAGCGTTAAGAGGTAACAGACAGACAGACAGACACACTTTCGCATTTTTAATATTAGTATGGAAGTATGGATTTATTTTACTAATAGGTACCTATTAAAAAATCAGTAGGTAGTAACTGAAACTTTTTATGTACCTTTAGATTCTTTGGCTTATTTCCAACTAATCAAATTGTATGTGCTTTAATCGTTCACGTATTATGTTTCCAGACACAATAGAAAATCAATTGTTATAAGTCCGCTCGCGGTCTTAGGATTCTCGAGGCGTGAAGAATTTTTTTTTTTAAATGCTAGTGTGAATTCTATCAGGTTCTTAAGTGCTCATTAATATCAGTATCCACGATACACGTGAGATAAAAACATCCATGTAACGTATTTATCGAGGTGTAAAATCCTTTTTTTATGCCCCGCAGCAAATCCCTGCTAGAGGTTTTCTCGAGCTTGAAGGCTATAATGGTGGAGTGGACTTTCTGTCACGTAACCCAGATTAAAATTATACACAACGTCGTATCATATTTTTTCTCTAATAAGCTAACATTTTGAATACGTATGTTTTGTGTTTGTTGGTAAAAATATTCATAACAAATATTTAGAGATATTAGTATATATGTATCCCATCATTGTCTCTGAAAGAAATTGTAATAAACCGAATAGAAGCCGGCAATTTAGTTAATTAATTATACAACATAATAATTATTTGATTACAATGTTAGAAAAGCCGAAAGGAAGTATTTCTCTAACAGGACCCTGGGATTGGGTTTGTAAGAACTACCAAAGCGTATTCAAGGAATAGTTCTCGGAACCAATGGAGTAGTAACCGTGTTTTAAAATAAGTGAATTGATTTTAATTCATCTCATTCAATTTTTGCTAAAGCCATTATAAATATTTACAAAATTTTCATTATCTGTGTTCTTATAATAAAAATAAGACGAGTATGTCAATATGATATTAATGGAAAGATCTCATCAATCAAAATATTTTCGGATAAATGGCTTGTATTTATTCTGCGTAAGAAATAGCAGTCTATCGTAAAGGATTATAATAAAGGTGTTATTTAGCCGAGATAATTTAGATCCTAAATGTTCGCAGTTATTATTTATGATTATCAATTTAAAAAAATGTATATTAAAAAATATATAAAATATTTATATTAACAATGATGTCCTACTAAGGCTGTTTTTTTTAAATAAAAATATGTTTTTATGAATTTTCTAAGGTTTTATTATTATTATTACCAAATAGAGTTTGGCATTCCTTCGTTGACCAAAAAATGATAACTGATTTGTTTACGCATGCTTGCTACTCGAAAGTTCACTAATTAAATAAAAAACTTTTTTCAAATGACGGTAAAGTGCGTTTTCATGTTGTTTAGTCAAAACCTCGTATCCATTTCCACGACCCAAGGTTATTAAAAGCCTAAAAATATTAGTCATTTTAAAAGGTCCCTCGTCGCCAAAGTTTCTGAAAATGGTTACTTCCTGCAGCAGTGTGCCGCCATTTTTAATCTGGTTGAAACCGGCCCACACCTGTGTACCTCCCAGGAGCCACATTTGTCACTATTGCCATTGTTAGTTTTTGTTCGGTTCTGCGTACCGTTGTTTATAAATGTTTAACTAACAAACACATTAATTTAATAATTGCATATATCGCTTCACCAATCTTCCTGTTCCCATCGTTTTCTACTTTCAACACCATATGGATACATAAATAACTATATTGCATACCACACGTGGAATTACAAAAAAGGATAAATACAGTGACTAGAAAATCAGACTTCACATTTTTTGTTACAAAATCACCTTTGTTACAACTGCCTAAGATGACACAGTGTATCCTTGACGTGCTGTTCTCTGTACAAAATTTAGGCAGTCTTATCGTTGAATGGTATCTCTTTTAGACAACCTTTCCTTGTTTAGCTGCAGGCTTTTAAGTGGTCCATCACTATGCTTATCTACTACAGCCTAATTTTTTTGATGTCTAAATTTTTTATTGGCTTTGATTCGGTCACTTTATGTACCTACTATCAGAAACAATATCCCTGCTGTCAATGATATAATGTAATTTTTATTCTGTTGTGTGTAGCGTTGCCGCTCGGTAGTAGACTATCGATAGTGGAGGCAAATGCAATAGTATCATTAGTCTAGCGATATTATTTATTTATACTTTTTTGCACAAATTAAAAACAACGTACAAATGGCGAATGTATTATCGATGGTATGGTAACTCCGTTAGCGTGAATACTATCAACACAGAGCAATACCGTCGATAGTATCGAAGTTCAATATAAAAATAATTATTAGTATCGATACTATCGATAGGCCTATCGATATTGTAGATAATTTTCAACGTCAACTATTCGATAGAGATACTATCGATAGTGCGGCAACGCTAGTTGTGTGTATTGTATTACATTTTGTTAAAGTAGTGCACTCAGCCTTTCGCGAAATGCATCTCTCGAGAACTCACGTACACGACGCCTGTAAACATAGTCACCTTAATCTTGAAAGTGCATTAGAGTTATCACGTTGATGGAGACAGGAAAAGAGCGTCTTTGACGCTCGTTTTCTTAGAGAAGCGAATTTAAACTAGACGTGAACTCGGAAATGTGTGTTTAACAAGACCTTTAAAACGGAAATTTCATTTCCTACTCAGGTTAAATGTATGCCAGTCTGTATTATTTTAGGACGTATATGTCTCCAGCTTCTCATAGACAGGAGAGGAGGAGAGACTAAGCATATAATATTTTGAATAGCAATAGCGAGATAAAGTTTTGATAAATTTGTAATTTGTATTCTGTAAAGTGCTGCAATGACTGAGAATTTTGAGGTATAATACGTCATAGTTAGTTTGTCCAATTATACTTTAAATATGGCATGCATATTATGAGGAAGCTGGAAACACACAAGTTCTTAGATTACGCAAATGATAATAATTTTTAATTCATAAATGTTGCTGCAAAGCATTTTGTCTAAACTAGAAATTAAATATTTACCTATTTACCCTTTCCCGACAAAGCGTGAAACCATCTTAATTTTGAGTATAAGTAACAAGGCACAAAACGGCTTAAATAAATATACGACAAACTCTTAAATAAAATATATCGGCGCTTCTCGAGAAAAGGACCTATTGAAAAAGAAATAAGGTTTTCGCCTAAAAGAGACATACATGCCTTCAACAAAAATAAAGCGACGGAGGGTTTTGTCTTTTAAACCAAATGCTCGCCATTTCGGAGGAACGTGCGTAAGAATAATGTCATGAATGTATTAGTTTGCTGTGTACTCTTGAAAGATGTTTGGTTTTCTTAATATAGTGATAATGTTTATATTAAAGAATAGTACAATGAGAGTCGAGTTCTTGCTAAACAATATATTTATTTTAAAACAACCAATATGATATTATTTGGCAAGGAATTCCCTGCCAATTGTGTAAAATTTACCGTTAATTTAGGTTAAAAATTGGTGAACTCGAGTCTAAAAAGATGAGATATTGATTCTTAGCGAGATATATTACTAGTGTCGGCGACAGATCTGGCAACCCCGTAGCTGGGCTGCTTGTCTGTGGACTTGCTTAGCAACGGGGTCTTGTTGATGTGTGACTGGAGCGATTTGTTCTATTAGCTTGAATTGTACCTATATAGTTTCTCGGGTTATTATTGTGATCTTGTTCCTATTCCATTATAAACTACCTAAAATCTAAACACAGTCCTTTCTTTATTCTATCCGCGATAACTAGTATTTTAAAATGTAATAAGTGAATCCATGATTGATTTGTTAGTTAAAAGCACTGACAGTGTATTTGTTTAAAAAAGGTGTAGACCTGTCATCTCGTACTGCGTGGCGATCCAAATTTGATTCTTTAAGCACACGTTCTTTTACGTGTCAAATATCATATTTGAATGCAAAATTGTGCAGATTACACAATTCGAGGCAATCAATATGCGCGCTGTGGATCTATATCTTTTTAAATTCACTTTCAGTGGTTAAAAGTATACAGCAAAATATTTTTTCAAAAAGAAAACGGTTGATGCTGAGCTTTTTTATTTTATTAATATTTAATTTTTTTTTCTATTTAGTTTTTTTGAAGAAAGTAGGTACTTTTAGCCTAACGTGATTTTACAATTTAATGAATTGAGGAGAACAGTCATAAATAATATTCAATTCAATATATAATTGAATCGAATAAGTATCATTTTTACTCTTCAAAGGCCAAAGAATGTGGCGGAACACGCGATAATTTTTCTTTATCCAGTTTTCTATATATCCAACTTGAAGATCCTTCTGGGTTACCAAAAAGCCACGGTAATCCCTACTTTACTCCTCGACGACAGAAAGAAAAATGTCTTTAATCCTGTAAATATAAAACGGGACAGACACAGCTGTTCTTATCGGGGTTAAGGAAATATTTTCAATAACAATATTGTGATATATTATCCTTTATAAGTCGACGGTAAGTGTTATTTTACTTAAACCTACTGTCCTTTTTAAACAAGCGGGCAAATGATGTTTTCTTTATAATGTTTGTGTATTACAGCACAGCCTTGTTAATGTTATAATGTGTTGTTTTACATTTTTTCGTAAAATATACGGTATTTTTTCGGTGAAATTATTTATTATACCCAGGAAATCCTAACGTTGTTCCTATGGCGATCCATGATAATACCTACTAACATTTTATTAAATAAAGTTGTTTAGCATAAAACGATTTTAAAGTTATTTGCTTAAATTAACTTTGTATCGAAAATTGTTAACTAGGGGCCTTGATGTGACTGCCAGTTTGAAGCGTTATTAGAGAAGTTTGAAGAAAAGGGTAAAATTGTTGGATCAAAATATTTTATATTATTATTATTATTATTTAAATATTATCAACATATTTTGATATAGGCTAAAACTTTAATAATTTATCAAAAATTGGCTGAACGAAAAAAAAACTTTAATAATTAAATCTTTAATCAATCAAATTTAAAGTTTTAAAATTGTTTTTTTATATTTACCTAAAGAGGAATCATGCTTCTAGACACAAAACAAAATCAATTGTTATCGGCCCGCCCGCGGTCTAATGATCGTCAAAGCGATAAAATATGAAATTTAAAATACAATAAAGTATAACAGATCATTCTCATTTGTTCCAGGCAACCATCAAGCAACATGTCCGCTCCGACAACAGACAGCACCGAAGCCATCACGAATTCTGGCTATGGAAGCAGCGATGAGACCGCCAGCCTGCTCGTATCCGGCCCCTCTGTTACCGTCATAGTTCCCACCGAATCCAACAGAACTGTCAAACCTGTATTGCAAAGACAAGACTGCACTACCCACCTAAGGCCGCAACTCTCTGGCGGGCCAGGCAGTGAGGAAAGTGCCGCGTCAGTTAGAATGGAAGAAGGCGCTGCACGGAGCGTTCCCGACATTGAACTCCAATGCCGCGACCAACCCGCCGACCGCCCCCAGACACTAGTCTCTCCCGTCGCCACCTGCTCTCACAGAGGATCCGTTACCGCCTGCCAGTTAGTTCCACATACGTACACGAGATGTCGCGTCTGTGAACGGAGGCAGTCCACGGCACCTATGTCGGCGTTGCAACTAGCGCGATCTGTGTCCAGAGAAAGTGTACGATCTGCTTTACACTATCCTTGTGGTTGTAGTTCACTACACGCTGTCAGTACCTGTCCCGTCATCCAACCTCCAGCCTTACTGTTGCCGACGACAAGTACTAGAATCATCCGACAGAGCTCACAACCTGAGTCTAGCGCATGCGCGGCGCACTGCCCTCACCACGCCCATCATCACCCTAGCGCCTCACTCCGACAACTGAGGGAACCAGGCGATGGCATCGCTGGCATCGCGGCTGACTCACTGCGAATCAACGGAGGAATGCGACCCTTCAAACAGGTAAGTCCACCCTCCAATAGATGGCGCTAAACGGGCAAACTTCGGCTCGACTTTCTAATGTTTTCAACCTAATTTGTTAATTGGTCTAAGCAAAATTGGTTCAATTAAATTTAAAAGTTTAGATGATAATAATGGCTTTGCAGTGGATTTGGTGCTTCGTAGAAAATTATTGGAGATTTATTATGCTGGTTTTTATTGGGAAAAAATATTTTCAAAATTTGTATGTTTTATGATTTGTCGGAGCTAATGATGTGTTTGTTTGGCTCTTTGCTCGCAATCATCTAGGAAAGGCTATCTAATTAAAACGCTAGGAAATTAACACAAATAATGTAAATTATAAGCGTATTTTATATGTTGCGAAGACCGCATAAAAAAGTGTCATTGTGAGAAATGGCAATAAAAATAGTACCTATTTTTATTACCATTTCACGGCCTTACATAATGATGATATCTCAAGGGAGATATTGCGTGTTTTAAAATACAAAACAGAACGTATATGATGTATAATACCATAAAAAATATATTAACTTAAGCTTAAGGGAAGTTAAAATACATATATCAAATACATTTTGGTATAACAATACAATATTTTCTTAAGGTTTCTGTTTTGACTTATTGTATGTTTTAACGAGATAAGCTTTTCCTTGCTTGCCTGTGCCATTTAACGGCCAGTCTAATTGTTTTTATGTTAGCAGCGTTCTGACGCTTGGCGCTCTATGGGTTTTTATAGCTATAGAAATGGCGTTACCTGGTAATACGCGTACTATGTGTGAAGTAGCATGCATGAGTTACCTAAGCGGTAAGTGTCCATCCATGACGTCATTTCCTACATGTCTCTCATCAACGACATCATAGTAATCCAAACATTCATCTTCGACACTGTTTGTTTTATTAATTTCAAGAAAGGGTGATTTTGCAGTTGTATGTGCTGTGTAAGGGTCTGAAGACGGGTTCGTTTTTTTAATCAAATCAATCAAAAAACTTGATTTGGTTTCTCTTTTTAACCTACAGGGTCTGCTCCTCTGCCCTCAAACCCTGTCGCAGACGCGCCGTGCCCGGCTGAGACGGGCATTCACTGAAGCCACGGGAGATACAGTTACCTACGTTAAGACGGTGGGCTTGAAATTATTGGATTATGCACCGTCAATTACCGCCATCGACTGTACAACCCTTTTTGTAAATCTTTTTAAAAAGAAGTCACTAAAACGAAATTCCTCTTAAACAAAATCCATTCCACTACTCAATTCAAATCCTTAGAACGGGGAATTTTAGTTTGACCTTTAGCATAATTTTACAACTTAACAAATGCATGCAATATGAAGATACGCCATTAGATCAACAGTGTTACAAGTAGAAATACCCGTTAGTTTTAGATCTTTTATTTCTCTATTGTTTTAACTTCCTGTGTCTGGTTGTACAGTCGATGGGCCGGTATCACGAGAATTTATCACCAAAGCAATTTATTAGTTGGCGAATGTGTCGTCCCTATAGCTTCGTCTAACGACCACCGTTAGCCTTGTCCCCAACCCCAATTTTCCCCAGCACAGAAAATGCTTTTCACGAACAAATCGTTTTCTATACATCACCGTGTCAGCAAATGATCATCACACTTACGCACGTCGTGTATCAGAGAATTGACACATTGGCTTTCTGGTCCTTGATGTTTTTCAGACGTTGATGCAGGTACGTTTATGTTCTCACGTGACGTCATCATCCACCTTTTCGTTTCATTAGAAGAAAACGTTTTGTTATCGACTTTATTTGAACCCATTACTCAAACCATACACAGCACCTACACTGCTATTAGAACATCACACAAAAAGTGACGTTGCACATTTAGATATAGATTTGATAGTCTGCACAGAAAAGCTTTTAACAAGTATATGTAGTTTAGTAAAAAGATCATCATTTCGTTTATTTTACAATGTCAAAATCATCGTGTAAAAGGTTTGTAGGTAACTTAGCGATATATTCTAGAAGATTTAAAAATTTTGCTGATATTGTTTTAAGAATGTACCTACTGAAAATTCATAGTTAGTATAAATCTCTCTAGAATCGCTATTCAGGTCACAGATTAAATCACGTTCGTAAATTAAACTAGCACAATCATAATGTAAAACGCACCGTTACTCTCGCAGAATTCTAAATTGGTAGCATAACTCTGCACCACTCTCCGGAAATCTCTCACTGCGAACTGGCACAAAGAGATACTACATTATCCTTTTATGTGTTAACCAATACGCCTAATCTCGGTTCATATAATGTCACACATTTATAATTCAAGTGTGTCAGATTTACAAACTCTCGTAAGTGCAATGCTCGTTTATAAAACGACGCTACATCACCGGATTTGGTACTGTGGCAAATTTTCACTCGATTAAGGTATATTGAGCAGCGAGCTTTGCAAGTAAGTAACCGTGATATTGAAGATTATTCTGCACCAGGGAGCCACATCATTTATTTCTGTCATGAGAAAAATACTCACCTGATGGTTCAAAAAATCCCTTTTATTGTGCTCTCCAACTACCAAGTGTGGAATCATTTTGGGATCGATTATTATTTCGTGAATTGGTTCAACGGCAATATGTTGTTAATTCGAGATAATTATTACTCTGTTTGGCGGCGAGCCAAATAGGCAGCCTTATTCAAAATTGCATAGTTAAGGGGTACAGAAATTCGATCATATTAACTGGTTGCGATGTCGAACCGATTGGGTTAAGCGGATAGCTAAATACGAGTAGCTTATATGAAACACAACCACTTTACTCAGGAACTTTTATCGCAACACTATAAGAAGTTAGAGATCATTAGCCTTGAGCTGTTCTTAAGATATTGCTGGAAAAAATCTCTCGTAGGTTCGGTAACGAAATACCAAACGTATTTTCTCTAATGTACCGCGGTATTGTCGTGAAATATGCCAACTCGTGAGTGGATTGGTTTGAGTTTCAATTACATTTTCTTATTAACGTGAGCGCTACGTGCTGCTATCAACTCAAATTGTATGGGAATGAGATTTTCACAATCATCTTCACATTCAATTTCAATGTCCTTGAATTGTTTTACATATGTCATTGGCTCGGTTGTTGTTCAAAGTATAACAACAAATGGCTGTAGATTCCATTAAAAAATTACGTTGGTCTTCATACTTTAAGCAAGAATTCTGGAAATTTTAAATTTACTTAAAAGTCGCAGCTCTTTGCTTCACTAAGTACATTGTCTGTTAGCACTTATTCTAGTATTTTGTATTCTACTAAATTAAATTATTTTGACGAGCTGTCCTTTGCGTCTCGTCTTATTTAATGAACACTTTTTATGGGGTGCTTAATACTACGACAAATTCTCTGTTTTGGGAAGGTTTCCAACAACAAACCTTGTAATCAAGTGTTGGACGTTTGCCCGCCTTCGTGAACAAGTGCGACCGTCTAATATTTTTGCCTAGTCATCTTGTTAGAGAAGGAAAGCAAAGGCATAGTTAACATTTGTAGCTTAAAAGCAGTAGCCCCTTCTTCTTCTAAATCAGACGCAAGCTTTGGAATACCATGTGCATTTTTTTGACTTTTTTAACAGTAGCCAAGGATTTTGATAGTATAAGCCCTACTTGTAACAGTTGTGCGGGAATTAGTGAGTGCTAGATGGAATGGAACGCAGATAAGTGAGTAAAGGGAGGATTGTGATTGAAAAACAGAAGACGAGTAATTATAGTGGAGCGATAGCACCCAGACCCGAGACAAAACAGTAAACGTGAATGATGACCCAACCGGGGATCAAACCCGGGACCTCAGAGATGGCGACACCTTTAAAACCAGTGTACGAGCCACTCAGCTACGAAGGTCGTCATGAATAGTTTAACATGTATGGAGACCTAAAACTTTTTTCACGATTTTTGTGAAAAAAAAACTTAATGTAGTAAAATGTTTAAACGCTTACGCTAGGCATTGAGTCGATAAATTTAATCTCTAGATTTACAGATTGTGGAATGTTATTGATGTAGGGGAACAGGTGGGGACAGCAACTTCAACAAGACTTGACCCATCATTCCAAATTCAATTCAAAAGTGGTATTGCTATTAAATCAAATTTCACTTACAAAAAATATTCGACTGTGTCATCCGGTGGGACTCAAACCCACGTCCTTTCGCTATCCGAGCGAGTGCTCTTACCAACTAAGCTACGGAGGACGTTAGTCAGTCGACGAATTTTCGCAAGTGCTTGCTACGCCAGTGAGCCGGCGTTCGATTTCATCAATACTTGGGGAATGTACCCGCATGTATCCAATGGAAATATTTTTACAAATATTTAACCATCAGTTAAGATGAAATCAGCTTAACATTTTATATTTTTATAACTTAAGCAATTATTTTGCAAGTTTTTACGAAATTAAATCAAATTTCACTTACAAAAATTAATTGACTGTGTCAGCCGGTGGGACTCGTACCCTTCGCTATCCGGGCGAGTGCTCTTACCAACTAAGCTACGGAGGACGTTAGTCAGTCGACGAATTTTTGCAAGTGCTTGCTACGCCAGTGAACCGGATGACACAGTCGATTAATTTTTGTAAGTGAAATGTGATTTAATTTCATAAAAACTTGCAAAATAATTGCTTATGTTATAAAAATATAAATGGTATTGCTATGTTAATGGGTAGCACATATGAGCTGTGTGTTTGTAAATTGTCTTTTTTGTGCTACTAATGATCGATATTGTCATAAGATTACCACAACACTTTGATTTGAATTGTTCTAGTTTCAATAGGTCAACTCGCCCACCTGTTAAGTCTCCCCGACATCCCCTATGTTGTTGTCTGTTTGGCGGTATATAATATGTACATAACTGTATTCTAGAAAGCCATTAGAAGTGTTACAATTAATTTAATATTTAATAATCGTATTGTGGGGCTACCAATATTTTGTATATTGTAGCAGTACTCGTAGGTCGATTTCTGATAACACTCATCAGATAATGTGTTTGTGAAGCCGAAGCATTAAGAGAAATAAGTGTATTCAACTCACATAGCTTACAGAGGTATGTCTATCTTTGTAATATACGTAATAGGAATGCATACTGCAGTTATAACATGATACTAAAAAGGTAACGGTATCGAGTTTTGCTAAGTTTTGTACAAGCGAATAAATTTGATTAAAACATTATTTATTGAAGTATTAACATATACATAAAAATATATACCTAGGTATTTATTTGTACTTTTTGTTTATTACAAGGTTTCTTTGGAAACGTTTATTTTCACCTAATTAAAATTTTAGTTTGGTTTTCTTTTTGTGAAATGTTACTATTTTGGGATCTAAAGAAAAAAGGAAAAATCTCAGTGTCAATGCACAATGCAAACAAATTATTTTAAAATTTGGTACTTGGACAAAACTAAATTTTTACTCTAATTAGTCCTCGGTTTGACTTTAGATTTTTTCATAAGAAAACAAATTACCTATATCACGAAAAAGTTTGCTGATTACAGCAGTAGTTGCTAGTAAATTTTAAATTGCATTGCATTTATTTATTTTTTTATTAGCTAAACTGAAACTGTCCAATTTGAATTAATATTACGAAATGAATTTCCGCGAAAAATTTAATAAAAAAATTAAAACTGCCTAAGAAAATGGAATCGCCTAGAAATCTTTAAATAATCAATACTTTTGCAACAAAAGTTCGTTCTTTTACTTAACAATATTAACCTACAAAGGATTTATTGAAAAAGTAGTACCTATTTCTGAACTAGAATATGCATTTTATTAATTATCATGGCATACTATGTACTACTACGACGACATAATTGAAACAGCAGGAAAGAACTGGATGGAATTGGCCCAAGACAGAAATGGATGGGTAATGAGGAGATTTTTACCCAAAAGGGGTCCGTTCTACAAAAATAAATTAAATAAAATAAATAAAATATACTAACACTAACTAAATTTAATACATGCAAGTAACAGTAACACTACTATTGAATTGTAAAAACTTATATGAATAACGGAATAAATAAAGCTTTATTATTTATTATTACTATGTTATAATGTTTATTCTAAAAATGTCTATTTATTCATGAATTGCTTATGAATTTGCTGCTATGGAAATTATTATTTCACATTACACACAGTGCGGTGTGTTTCACAAAACATGTTGTTCATAATTGGAATGTGTGCGCGTTCAAGCGTAATACATTTAACTTGTTGTGTCCCTGTTAACTTTTATTTAATTCTGTTGAACATGCTGCATTTAAATTCATTTCATGTTTGGAGTCACCATTATATTCGTACCTCTATTTCAAAACTGAAAAACAGAAAACCCAACACTCTTACTACCGAGTGAGAGTGTTGGGTTTTCTGTCTCACCGAATTATGAGAGTGAAGGAATAGAGAGTGCACCTTTGTGTTGCGCACACACTTGTGCACTATAATATGTCCTGCGCAGTTGGCTAATCTCTGTTAAGATAGGCCGCCGTAGTCGAAAATTTGGCTAGGAGGACATTATTATTATTATTATACCTCTATACTTTTAATTTGATTTGGCAGATCACTAAATGATGCATGCGATATAATCATAAATATTATTTGTTTAGTTCAAATATTTAAAAAAAAAATTGTGTAGGGTAGCCATTAAAAGTAATTTACTTTTTCCTATAGGCGCAATTAAAACTAACGCTCTTCGGTGTTGTGTTTTGATAACAACTGTGTGATATTATTGTAGCTCGACGTAGAATTTTAGTTTGAATTTTGAATATGGAACAAAACACACTCGTTACTTTATTGTTCTTAAAAAAACATTTAAAACAAAGAAACACGATACTATTCAAAATGAGAGTTAAATTATGACGCGAAATTCAAATTGTGAACAATCTCGTTACGTTTTGTGAAACATACTCATAAAATGCATAGTGCTCTGCGGCGGGATGTAATTATCTTCATACCGGGCGCTGGATCGGATAAGGGCGAATTTAATTAGAGCGATAATTGAATACCTATATAGAAGGTCTCACTCGGCCAGAGCTTAATTTAACAAAAATAATTTTCAAAACGATTTGTGTAATGCATAAATACTGTACTGATTTTAAGATTTTTTTCAAATACGCACGAGTCTAAACCAACGTAAGTCTAAAAATAAGTGGTAGGTTTACTTATAAAAATAAAAAATAAAAAAAATTGGTTTATTTCAGACTGTTTAGACTGTAGACTTATGGACGATGTAAAGTCACGATCAATAAAAACTATACAAACCTGAATTTATGTCCGTACATGAATATGTATTTGATGACCTCCGTGGTCGAGTGGTGTATACACCGGTTTTCATGGTGTCGCCAGCTCTGAGGTCCCGGGTTCGATTCCCGGTCAGGTCAATGTAGAAAAATATTATTCTATATAGTCTTGGGTCTGGGTGTTTGTGGTACCTTCGTTGTTTCTGATTCCCATAACACAAGTGCTTTAGCTACTTACTTTGGGATCAGAACAATGTATGTGATGTTGTCCACATTTATTTGTTTATTTATGTCATTTGTTATAAAGTATAGAATCGAATAGATTTATTAAAACACTTGTACGCGTGACTGTAAGTACTATAGGTATAGAAAGCGCTTTAATCCTATACCTTTTTTTTCATTTATTTACCATACCAGAAAGACATTACAGACATAATTATGAAAGTCGCATTCTGAAACGACTGAGGTTTGTATTGACACGACCTGAGTCGATGTTAAAATTAAATAATAAAATTAGTAGGTAAGAAATTAATAAATAACAGACATAATAAAACCACTTAACAACCAAAAATGAGGAATTGAGAAAACGCACATCTGCCAACGGATCTAATTATAAGTTTTCTAGGAGGTATAACTTCTAGGAGGTTTTATATTTTTCATATTTAAGCTATCGCGCAATTCGGTAGGTAACGTGGACACACCGAAGCAATGGTAGTTCTTGTTTATCAATTTAACTTGTGCACATTTATTGGGGGCCTCCTTCTACCATTTATACATTTATATAAAACTATTCAGCTTTACAATATTTTTATGTACTATTTTACCAACTCAACTAGACGAATTACAAACTAAAAACGACGACAATTACGATAAAAATACGGATGGCAATTAAAAAGCTATGCTGTTAGAATTAATTTTAACAAGATTACTTTTAATTGCCGTCGGTATTTTAGCTGTAGTCGTCGTCGTTTGTCGTTTTTCATTCGTCTAGTTGGCTTGGTCTTGTAGTTAGTAGTCAATGTCATCCACCAAGCAAGTATTTACTTTAAACTTATAGTTACCTAACCTATAGTGATATACTCACATTGTAACCCCTCGTAACTCAGGTGGTTTAAAAAAAAGAATATAAAAAATTACCTTTTTACTTACTCGTACTGATTAGTCTGATTAGTACTGATGATGATTATCTACTGATTAGTACTTTGTGCAAAGTTAAGTATTTAATTAAGCTATTTTGACAGTAAAATCCAAAAATCAATCGTTTCAGATTTTCGAAATCAACTAAACACCGTTCCAGCGAAGCAGTTCACACTATCGGAAACACATTCCGACCAACTTTGCGTAATACTACCCAATACAATGCTCTGCATTGATTTTGAATGTGCGGATTCCCACATGTTTGGGAAGAACTTTTAGTAATGTCTGTATTCAAAAATGAAACGCAAACAAAACTTCGTGTCAAAAAAATAAACAGACTGCGCCATCGCATCTAGGCAAAAAGAGCTTAAATATTTGAAATGTAAAAACAAAATGTACAAGAATCCCATACTCTGAATTTAAAATCCCTCTCTCAGATACTGACAAAGAAGTTTGGAAGGGTTTAAGTCAACCAGAAGACAGTACAAAACTAATATTATATTTTTAATAATAATTTACTTTTCAGACAAGTACGGTAGGTAAATGAAGAGGCATAAACCAAAATAATGTATACCAATCTGTATGTATTGACGACCGTCTTGGTGTAGTCGTTCGCCCACCGGACTTCTAAACCAGGCGGTTGCGGGATCGAATCCCGCAAGGGGCAAATGTTTGTGTGATGAGCACGAGCATTTGTACCTAAGTCATGGATGTTTATATGTATTTAAGTATTTCTATCCGTTATCCTAGTCACCATAGCACAAGCTCACACTTAGTTTGGGGCTAGGTAATTAGTGTGTTTTTGGAACAATTTATTTATTTAAACCACTACCTAAATTCACCAATTTTAATCAGCGATTTCAACCTTAACTGTCGGTTAATTTGACAGAATTCCCATACTAAATATGTCAAAAAATGCTAATTATGGCTGATTGAAAATAAAATATGTTTTCGTGAACTCAAGGCTAAGAGTCATACTCTTTTTAACTGTCAACATCCTTGTTTTATTATTAAACAAACAACATTTACTCCAGCCTACTCGAGATAGAACCAACCTTAAATAAATCGTTCTCCGGAATCATTTACCCTAACCGAATCATTAATGCAGGGCAGTTTCTGCCAAAACCGGTTGCCGTATTTTGGTTTACCCGGATTAATGCTCTAAGACGGTACGTGCCCCAGATATTTCTCCCTGGAGTGCAATCCGGTACGTCATTATGATTGGTCTCAAAATTTATACAGCCTGTGAAAAACTACCGTTTACACAGGCGTAAATTTTTAACCTTTAATTTGTCACGTGGCGCGATTTTATATTTTATGATAGCGTTTGGTTTGATAAGCAAACTTGTTTTTACGCTAACTTGAAAGAGTTTTGTGACATCTGAAAATGGATTCCGATTTACGATTTTTGCTAATGTTAGTATGACTTTTCTTCATTTCTATTATTCATGTAATATTATTTTAGTATCATATTAATTGCTTCTTCTTTACTTCCATGTGATATTCTATCAATTTCTGATATCATATCATTTCACAAAAAGTGTAAAATATAGTAAAAATGCACTTGGAATCACAAAAATTGTTACGACTGTTTTTATATTCAAAGAATTTCGTTTCAGTTGCTGCAAAATTTCATGGAATATAGTTATAAATCAAGTTTTGTTTATCAGCCGCTGCAGTATTAACCGAAATGGTCAGTTCCAGCAACGATAACCAAACATCTGTGGTCCTAACTATGGCATAGTTCCAACTTGGGCACAGCGGCTCCCATATAGTGCCTAGTCATATAAATTATGCCCTGGATGCGACCGCACAATACGTTCCATTACATTGAACTAATGCGATCGTGATCGTGCTCCGATATCCATTTTAAATGCCACTTTCGTTAATTTGATTCAGGATTTATCGCTTTGAGTTTAAATTTAGCAGTAAGACTAACTTTTGAGGACGGGTCACCTGATAGAGTTGAAGAGGTTGTAATATTTTTATAACTTAAGCAATTATTTTGCAAGTTTTTACGAAATTAAATCAAATATCACTTACAAAAATTAATCGACTGTGTCATCCTGTGGGACTCGAACCCACGTCCCTTCGCTATCCGGGCGAGTGCTCTTACCAACTAAGCTACGGAGGACGTTAGTCAGTCGACGAATTTTTGCAAGTGCTTGCTACGCCACTGAGCCGTTAAGCTCATTTCATCTTAACTGATGGTTAAATACAAAAAAATAAAAATATAAAATATTTCCATTGGATACATGCGGGTAGATTCCCCAAGTACTGATGAAATCGAACGCCGGCTCACTGGCGTAGCAAGCACTTGCAAAAATTTGTCGACTGACTAACGTCCTCCGTAGCTTAGATAGCGAAGGGACGTGGGTTCGAGTCCCACCGGACGACACAGTCGATTAATTTTTGTAAGTGAAATTTGATATCATTTTGAAGAGGTTGGTCGGAGTCTCAATTAAATTAGACGATTTGAAATCTTAAACTCAACATGCGTTTGATGTCTTTAAAATAGAGCTACTCGGACGAATGATAGCATAAAAGCTAATACAAATAATATTTTTATTAAACAGTCACTTACCGTAATTGTTACTTCATTTAATGACACAGACAAAAACAAGCAAACATAATTATTGAAAAAACAAAACAACCGACTGCAAAAATTATTCTGTTTTTGAAATGGTCTTTTAACTGGCTTTCATTTGATACCCATATTGCTATGGTAGGGAAAAAATCAATCTCCCTCCACCCTTTATTTCCATTTGCGGGCGCCATTTTAGCCTATGTCACTCTCACAATTTTGACAAAATCAACGACACCTCATGTGTCAAAAACTGTCCAGCTGTTTGGGCTGTAGGACGTGCCAAACAATTATGCATATACAGGGTGTGGCGTAAATAGTGGTCCAAAGCAAAGGTGTGGATACACTGTACACTGAAGCACCACATACCAGTATTTAAAAAAATATTATGAACAGGGTTTTCAAAAAAAAAATTTTTTTATTTTTTTTAGAAATCGTTACCTTGCCTTACAAATTTGGTTATAATTTCCAAAAATGACGGTTTTTTTTATCCATTTTTTTATTATTATTGCTGATCACTTGTACTTAGTACTCCATTCGTTTTTTTTTTTTACAAACTGAATTTAATAAAAAAAATTAAGTTTCTTTCAAAATTCAATACTCACTGCTAGCAAATCGTTTGACTTTCAATGCTTTTGGTGCAAAAAAAATGTACCACACTGTCAGTGCCCATTGTTTAAAAAAAATGCCCATCTTTTGCAGATTCTAAAATGGTGCAACAATAAGTGTTACGACTTACAGGAAAAAAGTTATTGCTTTTCGAAACAAAAAGGAGCCCAATTCAGAAAAACAATTTATTTGAAGTTCAAGGGTTTACAAGGGTTGTAATTTTTTTCTGTGTGGTCCAAAGCAAAGGTGTGGATACACTGTACACTGAAGCACCACATACCAGTATTTTAAAAAAATAATATGTACAGGGTTTTCAGGGTTTTCAGGGTTTTTTTTATTAAATTCAGTTTGTAAAAAAAAAAAACGAATGGAGTACTAAGTACAAGTGATCAGCAATAATAATAAAAAAATGGATAAAAAAAAACTGTCATTTTTGGAAATTATAACCAAATTTGTAAGGCAAGGTAACGATTTCTAAAAAAAATTAAAAAAATTATTTTTTTTTAAAACCCTGTACATATTTTTTTTTTAAATACTGGTATGTGGTGCTTCAGTGTACAGTGTATCCACACCTTTGCTTTGGACCACACAGAAAAAAATTACAACCCTTGTAAACCCTTGAACTTCAAATAAATTGTTTTTCTGAATTGGGCTCCTTTTTGTTTCGAAAAGCAATAACTTTTTTCCTGTAAGTCGTAACACTTATTGTTGCACCATTTTAGAATCTGCAAAAGATGGGCATTTTTTTTAAACAATGGGCACTGACAGTGTGGTACATTTTTTTTGCACCAAAAGCATTGAAAGTCAAACGATTTGCTAGCAGTGAGTATTGAATTTTGAAAGAAACTTATTTTTTTTTATTAAATTCAGTTTGTAAAAAAAAAAAAGAATGGAGTACTAAGTACAAGTGATCAGCAATAATAATAAAAAAAATGGATAAAAAAAAACCGTCATTTTTGGAAATTATAACCAAATTTGTAAGGCAAGGTAACGATTTCTAAAAAAATTAAAAAAAATTTTTTTATGAAAACCCTGTACATAATTTTTTTTTAAATACTGGTATGTGGTGCTTCAGTGTACAGTGTATCCACACCTTTGCTTTGGACCACTATTTACGCCACACCCTGTATACTCTCGAAAAACATAACCCTTCTTCTGCAATCGGGTACTAAAAAAACGAAACTTAGACCAAAAGCCGCCGGTTATTTTTACGACAGCTGGGCTACCGTGACAAAGTAAAAGAGTTGCTCTTCAAAATAATCTATTATGAAGCAGTGATGTAGCGATACACGCGATATTTTGTTTGTTTACTTTGTAACCGAGCTATTGATTTATGACATACAAACTTCGTCGTTACGCAACTTATGATCAATCGATTAGAAACAGTCGACTCTATAATAAAAGTTGTGCCGTATTTACAGTGTTGATGTCTTCGCATCTTTGTTAATTGATTTTTCCCTAAAGTTTTTAGTCCTTTAAGTAACAATAAGCTAATCCCACTATCCCACGTTACCCTTCCTATGTTTGTTACTTCTTCACGCAAAAACTACTGAACGGATATGAATGAAATTTGGCACAGAGATAGAGTATAGTCTGAAATAACATATAGGCTACTTTTTATCCCGGAAAAAAACACAGTTCCTGTAGGATACAGAAATAGTAGTTTACGCGGGTCAAGTCGCGGGCAACAGCTAGTAATGAATATTATAACATACATTCTGGGTCCAACAGTGGTAAAGGGCAAAACCAAATGTTTTTTTACATATGTTTTTAAAATAAGAAATCTAAGAATTGTGGCAAATAGACTTGAAAAAAAAACCGGGCTAAATATGATCTTCTATTGCGAAGTACAACATAATAAGTAATATGAGTATGGTAACAATGGATGACAATTTATTTTTTGCGTTTGTGTTCCGGTATGCGATAGGTTAATACCTAAAACGGAGCCATGAAATTGGAGAATTCCAAAGATTCCATACTTAATACCAATCTCACGTGTCTACCTTTGACCTCTTGGGGATCAATTTCCATTTCCTCATTCTGCCTCTCAAATTAAAGGTTTATCGAATATGTGCTAACCAAAGTAATAATGGTAAAGTACAGAGGCCAGCACATCAGGCTATCCATTCTTGTCACAAAATCACTCTTATTACAACATTAAAAGATGCTACAATGTTTAATTTTACGTGACGTCATCTATAATAAACAGAAACTAATTGATGATAATATTTCTTAAGCTCCATTACAAAAACTAAATTAATTCGTTACCAAAAGTCAAACATTTTTTTTGGAAGTTTTAAAGAATTTTGATAGTAAGTATAATTGAAATGTTGGATAACATCACATTCATTGCTCAGATCCCAAATTAAAGCACTTGTGTTATGGAAATCTGAAACAAAACGATGGTATTTTAACACTTATACGAGGGTCAAACTGAAAGTTCTTAGAAAATCAAAAACTGATTACATTAGCCAGTTATTAGTTTTATTATATCTTTTCAAAATATTGTCCATTGACGTCAATACACCGCTGCATGCGATGGAACCACTGGGAAAAGCACTTTGCCCACTCGTCCTTAGGGGTCTCTTCAATGGCATCGCGATACGCAGCCACCGCTTCTTCAGCATTCATAAACCGCTTTCCTTTAAGTTTTTCTTTAATTTTTGGAAATAAATAAAAATCACAAGGCGCGAGGTCGGGGCTATACGGCGGGTGACCCAGTAATTCAACGTTTGATGTCGCCAAATAGTCGATCGTTCGCTTGGCGGTGTGCGACGAGGCGTTGTCGTGGTGAAGGAGGATCCTACTGCGAGGTCGTTTCTCTCGAACTTTTTCCAAGACAAGTGGCAAACAATTGGTAGTGTACCATTCTGCAGAAACTGTTTTTTGATCCTCTAACACAATTGTTGCGAAATGACCTATCCTTCCAAAGAACGAGGCCACCATTTTTTTTCCCGCACTTCGATCTCTCTTCACTTTAGTTGGCAACTCCTCGAAAGGAAACACCCACTGAGCAGATTGTCTTTTGGTTTCAGGATCATAACAGTAAATCCAGCTTTCGTCACCTGTTAGTATGTCGAACACAGCATTTGAGTCACCTCCGTTAAATCTTTCAATCATTTTACGGCACCAATCCACACGATGGAGTTTTTGAGCCTTAGTCAAATTATGAGGTATCCACCGGGCGCAAAGCTTCCTGACCGCTAAATGTTCGTGGAGGATTTTGTGCACTTGACTCATACCGATGCCTAAGCTTGTCCGAATCTGCTGATAGGTCACTCTTTTGTCAGTCTCTATCATACGCCGCACAACACAGATGTTATTTTCAGTCGTCGCCGTAGAAGGCCGTCCCTCACGTACATCATCAGTGAGATTAGTGCGACCACGTTTAAACTCATTAAACCAGTTGTAAACAGTCGCACGAGATGGGGCTTCATCGTGAAAGGCCAATCGTAGTCTATCATAACTTTCTTGTTGACTTAAATGACATCGAAAGTCATAAAAAATCATTGCACGAAAATTTTCTCGTGTTAAATTCATTTTGACGTGACACAGACAATTTTCAATTTGCCGCCAAGTCGTAAAACAAATGACAAATGAATGAAATATATACTCAGTAATATTGGCAAAGAGTTCTATTTTCAAATTTTAGAATATTTTTTTTATTATATTGTTTATAAGTGGCCAGTTCTAAGAACTTTCAGTTTGACCCTCGTACCCAATATAGAAAATGTGAATTTCTGCATTGACCAAAACAAAATGCTTGCAACAAAGGCCAATAAAGTGAGTAAGAGTCTTAATCCGGATGACGTCTTAATTTTCGATTAAAACTATCTCATTTGTTCGCACTGTCATGCTGGCATGAGTGACAGTGATGGCTATAGTCGAGAAAACATACATCCTGAGCAAGGCCTCTGGACCGAACCGTATCTCATAGACCTGTGTCGATCGATAACTGCTCATAACCCGAGTCGATCATGGCCCATTCTTGTAGTGATTGGATCATAATGATTCGATCATACGGGTATCGATTAATTTTAGGGTTAAACATAAACACTGAAGGCATTTTGCATACACTTGTATTTTTTTACTTTAAAGTATGAAAAATGTAAATAATGAAGTGACTTTTGGGTAAGTTCGCTCCACCGTTGACTTTGTCTACGCCACGTCTAGCTTAGTGTAGAATCAAGAGTAACCCATTTAAAAAAAATACATAGCCTCAAACAAACAGTATTCGTTATGTAACTACTGATTTAGTTTTTAGAGATCCGTGATTCGATTACTCTTTCATATGTTGCGATTGAATCAAAATGATTCGATCAATCACGATTGACACAGGTCTAGTATCTCCATCAGTGCCTCGAATTAGGTGTTTAATAAAGACCATAAAATCTATTACCTGTGGAGCCGTAAACGCAGCACTCGCCCTTTACGAGGTCTTATCAATACCCTTATTGCATTTTTTATCAGACGGCTGGAGCGTTGTATAGCAGCGTTCATATTTAATCAAACCTTTTGCGCGCTCTGATTCCCAAAATTTGCTGGTAACGCGCGTACATCATGAAATTTTCAGGGTATGAGGAATATGAGGATCGTTTTGGTGTAGTGGCGCGCTCTCGACTATGTAACCATTACCAGTTTTGGGCCCGAATGCCGCAAGGGACAAAGATTTGAGTGATGATGAGCACGATAATTTTATAATAAAGTCATGGAAACATGCACGATTTAACTTAACTTATAAAAAACAATCATTAATTTATTAGCCTGTCAAAACCTATAAGACCCGCGGGCGGGTTGATAACAATGATAACAATTAATTTCTATTGTGTCTGAAAACACGATACGTGAAAATTTAAACAATGTATTACAAAATAATATAAAGGTTGCGTACTTAAACTACTCAGTTTTAAAATGACGTTACCTGTATCACAGATTATACAGGGTGTCCCAGAAGCAATGGATAAACCTTTAACTGTCGATAGGTTTCTTCAAGACCTCTCTAATCTCAAATTTTGACTTTAGTAAAAATATCTCGGCTTTCAAGATAATTGAGAGTTTGTTTTTTTTAAAAATGCCACTTTCGGTTGGTTTTTAATGTGCCATTTTTACAAATCCTGACTTTTTCTGATTCATTTTTTTTAATTTCTAAAAGAATAGATCAATTGTCAATAACAATGGCTAAAATTAAGCTAGCTTATCACGAAGTGCTTCAAAAAACAAATATTTAAAAAAAAACATGAAATTATGTTTCCTCATATTTGGTCAACTTCCATGAAAAAAAAATGTATGGCGCTTATCGTGCCCATTATCTGAAAAAAATGCTTAGTTATTCTAGTTTCCGAAAAGGTATATTAAACTTATGTTTTCTGTATCTCTTAAACTTTATGACTGGTTGAATTGCCATAAACGAATGCATGACGATTAAGAAGTAGTCCTCGACGAAATAGACGAAGATTCAACACGTTTTGTGCGTGGAATTGCACGTCGAACCGGCATTGATATTGATAGAAGCAAAGGGCATCGCATATTTAAAAAATACCTTTTGCACCCTTTCCATGTTCAAAGGGTCCAAACTACGTAAAAAAGTACTATTACTAGCTATTCAACCAGTCATAAAGTTTAAGAGATACAGAAAACATAAGCTTAATATACCTTTTCGGAAACTAGAATAACTAAGCGTTTTTTCAGATAATGGGCACGATGAGTGTCTTACATTTTTTTACATGGTAGTTGACCAAACATGAGGAAACATAATTTCATGTTTTTTTTTGAACATTTGTTTTTTGAAGCACTTCGTGAAAAGCTAGCTTAATTTTAGCCATTGTTATTGACAGCTGATCAATTTTTTATAAATTAAAAAAAAACTAAATCAGAAAAAGTCAGGATTTGTAAAAATGGCACATTAAAAACCAACCGAAAGTGGCATTTAAAAAAAAAAAAAAACTGTCAATTATCTTGAAATCCAAAATATTTTTACTGAAGTCAAAATTTAAGATTAGAGAGGTCTTGACGAAACCTATCGACGGTTAAAGGTTTATCCATTGTTTCTGGGACACCCTGTATTATAGTTACTACGCCTGTATCGACGAGATATTTTGAAAGATACAGTGTACGAATTCACTTACTCTGAATTACCCAACTGACCTGACCTGATTATGATGTCTATTCGTTATCATAATCGTCAAAGCACAAGCATACGCTTAGTTTGAGGCAAGGTAATTATAGGAATTAATTATTTATTAAGGCTCGAGTTCACCAAACATGTTTATTTTTAAACAACCGTTTAAGTAGTATTTGACATATTTTGTAAAGGAATTGTGTCGAATTAACCGTCAATGTATGTTTACCGGTTGTTCAAATATTGGTGAACTCCAGTCTTACGAGTACTAGACAAACCCTGACTTCGTTCGACTTCTGACCTTTAAAGTAGGAGTTTACTGAAGTTTTTATAGCAGAAGAAACTTCTTTTACATCGGTCATCATTTAAATCAAATTTGTAAAAATGGAAACTAATATTTTAAATTAATTATGATTTATGATAGAATTCGAATATACTTATACATAAGTACACACGGCCGCACGTCTGAGTACCCAAATTAGACCCTGACATCGCCTCTATTCCCTACGTACTAAAAGCTGCTTTCGTAGTTCACATGGGAAACCTGACGTACTGCCGACTGTACATACGGGCTAAAATCATAACCTTCCTTTTGGTCTTTAGCAGCCGGGTAAAAAGAGTAAACGCTCTCAACTTTTTCGGGCTCACATCACACTTTTCCACCTTTTACGCAGAAAAGCGGAAACACGAGTTTCGAAAGAGGGTATATTTTACGAAAGATTTAACGTAACATTTACCTATGTCCCGCACATCATCGCTTGGGATATCAAACATCGCCATTACTATAATGTTGCCTTTTTAGGGTTCCGTAGCTGGAGGGTAACTAACGGACCTTATCACTAATACTTCGCTGTCTGCCTACCCAAATTTACATCCGACCGTGTATGTTTGTTAGCGGGCTGTATTTCATGAAGGTTATAGCTAAAGAATTGAAATTTTCACAGATTATGTACCTATGTCTTATGCCGCTTAAACAAAATTTACTTAAAGCAGAATTAAGTCAAAGATTTAAGGGAATCACTAAACATAACAAAATAAACGCTCAGTAAAAAAATACACAAAACAAATTAAGCAGAATAATTACATGAATAATTTAGGCGGTCTCATCGCTACTAAAAATACTTTTTTTAATACTATTAACTTCAATAACTAGAGCGTTGAATTTTACAAAATATTATCCTTTTACCAAAAAGTAAATTTTATAAAAAAGTTTTATAAGTTGTACTATACAACTTATAATAAAGTACAAAAGTGCGATAGTTACCATTTAAAAGTACGGAACACTTTATGTCGGCCTGACTCGCACTGACCCGGTTTTTTCCTTTGGATCCACATCGAGCTGAATAACAGAATTCGAGCGAGCTCTTTAACATTCCAATGGTAAAGCAAATAAACCCTTTTCGCTTTCTTTTAAAAGGGGATAAAAGGTACAGTTAATTTCGCGTTTGCTAATTAAATATTTCTGGGTTATTCGGAAGTTGATTCTTGTTTAAAAAGGTATTGTCTACATTCTTGGTCTTTTTGTTTCAAGAATAACTTATTATAGTATTGTTTTAAAATAGACACTATTAAATAAGCTTTAAAATGCTTGGCGTCATTTAAGTCGAAATCAAATCTTGTTTTTTTATAGCCGTTGGTCATTCTTTTAGTTTATTGTTTATACAAAAGTAAGTACAATACATTAAAACACCATCTGCCAAACTAAGAAACAGTTTGTCGCTGCGTCTAATCTCTCTCCGGTCATGTCAAATTGCCGTCTTACCGATCTATGAGAGTGAAAGAACAGCAAGTGCACTTGTTTATTGTGCACACACCTCTGCACTATAATCGGCGGTTAATGTAAACAGAGATCAGTCAACTTATCTCTGTTGATATTAACCGCCGTAGCCGAATTTCGGCCAGGAGGATATTATACAGGAAGGCAATAGTAAAAGATTAAAAAAAATAGAATCAAAAGGACATCACTGACGTAATGGCGACATTAATTTTCCGTGAACCAGATACATAACAGCGCTAAAGTATGGATGGAGCCAAGTCTTATTAGGTCGTTAAATAGACATTAGACCACATTATCACAACATCTAACGTTGGACATAAGATTTCATGATCACTTTAGTTGTAGTTAAGGTCTAAGAGTAATTGCTAGGCTAACCCGCATCGTAGTAGGTAAAAAACTACCAATATTTCCATTTTATACTTGACAACTCATCATTGTTAACAAATACGGAAAGAAATTTATTAAAAGCAGTCATTTTCAACCACTGAAACAGATTTTTAAAAACACATACTTAATATGACATACTTAAAATTAATAAAAACTACTATTAAAGATTTAGGTCTAGGTTAAAAACATTTTCAAATTGAACACGACCTTTATTGGCTAACCAACGCCCATAACATCCGAGTAAGAGCGGTTCCGCACTTATCCGAATCCGGTCCGTCTCCGTCAAAATATGTCATTTGATTTTTAATATGGAAAACCGGGCCGATAATGACGGGCGTAGTGCGTAAGCTCTTGTACAAATACTACTACGACTACGCCGGACAGCATTTTGACGGATGTGGATTCGGATCGGATGTACTGCGAAACCGCCCTTAGGCTTCGTTCACACGGCATTGTCCTGCACGTTTTATTGCAGTATAACACGTATTCGTTAAGACTTCTTAACGTATAAATAGTGACCATACAACGTACATAGATCCATTCACACTTCGATTCTACTGCAAAAAAACGTGTACCGCTTATACGTTTAAACGCATACTCAACGGACTTGTCAAGCAAATCGAATTAACTTTGACGTATTCGGTTCGCAGTGGCACATGGTATAGGTTTGTCTCCTTCACACGGCATGACGTCATACGTTTTTTATCGAATAGCTACTAACTGTGACAACTGTGTGAAGACTGCGGCTATTCGTCTTTTACACGAATGAAAATTTACCGTGTGAAGACCCGGGTGATTGTACGTTAAAACACGAATACGAAAAAAACGTGCAGGACAATGCCGTGTGAACGAAGCCTTACCGTACAGTTATCCATCATTCCGTATCGTCAAAGGTCGTGGGTTTAAATACTACCTGTGTGCGAATTTATGGTTTCTTATTTGAACCTTTAAAAATAAAATAACACTTTGACGAAAACATTTACTCGTAAACTATACAACACAAGTACCTAGATTATATACAATTTGTAGGATTATGCCAAAATTAATTTATCAAAACTGAATTTCTTGATAATTCTATCACGATAAGGTTGACATTTTATAACCAACATTAATAAACACGAAAAGACTTTTATTATATTGCTTCTCAACTTACGTTTTTACTAAAATTCTAGTCAAGGCGACCTTCACAAACACTAGAAAAATAGAAACAAAACTTCTGTTTCATGTTTACAAGCGCTGCAAAATTTACAACCGAAAAGTGACTCGGCAAAGGGTCAACAGTGAATACAAAACTACGTGTACAACTCGCCGTGAAACTGAGTCAAGGTTCCACAGTGATACTCAAGGTCACCAATGTAAGTTTATGCGCGATACAAGCCAAGGTTGACAGTTCATTTTGTCAATGAGATAGCGAACGCCCTTTGGATAGGGTCTCTTTCATCCTATTTTTCTTTACCTTACCTCCGGGTAGATTGTAGCGTTTTGAAATTGCCCCCCGACTATTCATATCACGGCCAGGGCTGGAATATGTACGAGTTCTCTTTACAAGATTGTAATGGCGCTTTTGTATCAATTTTGAGAACAAGCAAGTTTGCAATGAAAATTGGTCGCTTGCAACCGCAAAATAAGCTTCATTTTTTTCAAATGTAGGACTGGCAGTGCTATGGTTGATTTTATTACACGTGTCAGAAAGCCTACTTTTGAAAGTTAATTTAGCATTTATTTACTTCAACATCAAAAACAAAGAAAAGCATTTATAATTTCACACCGACTAAATTTCAATTTTACTTAAAACGTTGTTGATTCGCAATTTTAAATCAAACAACAGCTAAGCTTACTCTTCAAGAAATTGCTAAAATTGTAAATTGAAATTACAACCAGAAACAATTTCCAATCCTATCTATAAACTTGCTGACATTCTACACTTTATCCGATTTTATCTTTAGCTTTGTAGCCAATTTCTATCTGTTTGTTTCCCAATTCTCAATGGCATGCGGTTTCATATTACTAACAAAAAGCACTATAGAGGTTGTTTTTAATAAAATATGTAATAGGTTTTTAAACCACCAATTTGTTAGTTTAAACTTATGCTCTATTTGTTGATTCTTTTTTACCTTTGTTATTATGTATTTGTTATTTATGGATAATTATACCTTTATATTTATTATCAGTTTGCTATCATATACAGGTTGTTAGTGTAAGCAGTCTTATCATTTAAGGAGCTGAATATGACTATCAATATTTATCAACTTTTACTATGGGACCATGGTCAAAATCTTTATAAAAAAACTGATGCTCCATACAAATAATTCTGTTACCTCGGTGACAATGTATGAAGAGCTAAATTTTTTTCACGATTTGAGTGTTGACTTCATAGTAAAAGTTGTAGATATTGATGGCCAATTATTCACCCCCATAAATGATAAGACTGTTCACATAAACACCCTTTATATCTAAAGTATATATTAACAAAATGGGCAAGCTGTACAACTTTAAAACTGCACTGTCCAAAGACCTTTACTGGTTTTATTGGCTTTTATGTCTGGTTATGATATTTCCCGCAAATCCACAATTTAAATGATTTATCGAAGCATTAACTCGTTTGTCATACGCGATTATGATTGTAAAACCGTTTTGCTTTTAACCATTTCATAATATATCATTTCAAATAACGAAACATGTTGATATCATTATCGGGTGATTGCGACAGAAATATTGATGTGTACTAAGTGTAAAATTACTCGAATATATTATAGTTTGTTAAATAATCCATTTCCAAATCACTATAACGTGATAAAATGTTTAACAAAAATTAGTTAAACGTTGTATATTTAAGCACGTCTACTAAAATAATAAAAATAAATATAACTGTTTTTTTTTTACATTTAACCGCTATGTTACTTGATGGTAAGCGAGGATGGGTCATGTCTGTCTAGAAACAGTCTCGTCACTCTTTGGGAATCCAAATCATAGTGTATAGGAAACATTTCAGCAGGCAGGGAATTTCACTATAGCCATACGCAATAGGAACGTAGATTTCAACCGTTTGGTGCGTATTAGTGAAATTAATGATAGTGCGTATTTTCCTATCGTCACGTTCACTTCGACGCTTCTTTAGTAAAATATTAATCCAATTTCTGTAAAAATGTCGTTTATGCCAGAATTACGAAAAAAATATTATATTAAATTAATAATTTTGGTTGCTTTGCCTCAACTTCCACATGTTCTTTATTTTAGTAAGGCAATTTTTACTCTGGTATAAATTCTAAATAAATAAATAATTATAATTTTACCTTACCTTTCGTAATCAAAGCGGTCGGTTAGTACATTTTTTCCGTGTCTACTTTTAGAAAATATTTTACTAAGCGACACTAACTTAAAAACTAAGCATTATTTATAATAGTTACGTATAGTTTAAAATAGATAAATAAATAAATCTCTAAGACCGAGGCTTTTTGGTGTACAAACACCTAACTGACCGCAGGTGATCTGGAGCTTACTAAAGGGTTAACTTAATAAAACCTCAATAGTACTGGACTAAAAATCAGGTGTATTGAAGAACAAAAGTAAACTATGATCATACATATATACGGTCGCGGCAAAAACTAACATATCGCGAGTTAACACGGTACAGCGCCATCTGTTGTTTGGATTTTGAACCAAACAAGGTTGATCTTAAACATTTGGACCATTACAATAAATTCCACGATTGTTTTTCAAAGAAATTCAAACTTTAAACAGCTCTACTGTAAAGTTAGTCTGATGTCGCTTGCATATTTTTTCCTTTCCAGAGTCGGCTTACTTATTTCTATATATTTTCTTGATTTTTTATGCTAGTTCTTCACAAAAACGAATAAAAGGTATAGCAACAAAATCATGTGAAGAAAATTTCAGAAAAATAAAAAAATAATAATCAAATTTTCTGCAGACCTATCAAAACATAGCGAGCCTGATATCGATAAGTAATTTCTAATGGTAAACAATTCCTAATTATACTTAATCTCATGTATATTTTTATAAGTCTCTTTTAAAAATATTCTCAAATTCGTCACTCTTTGCTTAGTAGCCATAAAAAATACATGAGTACTACAGAAATATTAATATTACTTAAGCTAATAATGACAGACACACTTTCAGCGTTCAACGTAAAAAACAAATATTGAACGGTCTACGAAAGCACCAAGGGTAGTATTTGAACAGCTGTTATTAACTTTGATGATTATAGTCAGGTTTTGACAGAAATTTTCATAATCAAAGAGAAGAAAACGAAGTCTATCACTATAACACTGATATTGTTTTGTTTGAAGCCCCTTAATATTTGATGTGACGTTATAGTGCTCAATATTTTCCACTAATATACATGTTAAAATTTTTAAGACAACACATTTGCTGGTCTTAATAAATAATTAAGTAAAAATTAATGAAGTTCATATGCATACAAAGTACAAACATATCCAATTTGGTTAATATAATATATTCTTAACCAATTTAGAACTAATAAATAGATTAAGCCAATGAATAACAAGCGGTTTATAGCGACTGCGCCCACGTCAGTGGCAGATTTCATATAAACTTTTACCCCAATTTCACCACTTGAATGTTTTTATATCGCAATAAAAACCTAGGTATTTTTAGATCTCAAACTCTATTTAAACTTAATTTTAAAATCAAATTTTATCTAAATCGATTCAGCGATTTAAGCGTGAAATGGAAGACAGACACGCTTTCGCATTGATGATAACATAGTCTGGATTTCGATAGTATACCGTTGCGTATTATACATATATCTAACTAATAAGTACTCTCTCATTTTATTTCACTTTTATTTGCCATCCTCAGTTCCTAAACCTAACCCAACAAGATAGGTACCTAGAGACCCAACCATCAAGTAAGGGTCTAAATCTATGAAAAATTCAAAGTAGAAAATTAAAAAGAAACAGTTCTGCCGGGTCAGGTACACACAAAGCGCTTCCGGGGCATAATGTTGTATTTGTCCTGCAAATTTAATCAGGACTCATTTTCCGTTTTGCTTGAACACGCGCAGATTCACATTCGAGTCTTAAATAAGTTATTTCGCTTGAGAAACAAAAGCTTATAATGCTTTGAATTGAAGAAGAATATTCTGTATAATTGAACAAAAGTGGAAGTTGGCTATCATGGAAAAATCTTGTAATCTCTTAAATTCAGTCAACCTTAAGTCCACGTACAGATAAGGGTCACATTTACACAAAAACACGTTGTGTGGTACTACATTTTTACCCGACTGCGGAAGGAGGGTTATGTTTTTCGAGAGTACGTATGTATGTATTATAATTGTTGACAGTTTTTGCCATATGAGGTGTCGTAGAATTTACAACATTTTAAAAGTAACATAGGGTATATACATTTTAAAAATGGCGCCTGCAAATGGAAATAAAGGGGGAAGGGGGGAATGTTTTTTGCCTTATAATAGGAATAAGGGTATCACATGAAATCCAGTAAATAGACCATTTCAAAAATGTAATATTTTTTGCAGTTATCAATAATTATGTTTGCTTATTTGATGACTGATCCTTGTAAGAGCTATGACGTTTAATAAGTGGGATATTCTATCCTAAATTGAAAAAATATATATTTGACATGGACTTTTATGGTTTCAGGTGCTTACTCGTTAATAACTGTATGTGCATCGATATCTAAATTGCCACATAATCCATTAACGAATTGAATCGAAGCACAGTTATTCCGCCTCACATGACTTTTCCAGTCGTAAAAATAATGGAATTTTTATCTCTCTATGGAAATGAATACCCCGATCATCAATCAACGGAGGGCATCGCGAATAAATATGGTATAAAAACCATGGATCCATTATTCATAAATGGAATAACTGAATTATACAATGTAAGGGACACGTCCGTATAATTTTCATAAGTAAAATGTTTCATAAGTAACCTAGTTAGTATGGATGAACTAATATGTGAAAGTCTTGGGTAAGTGGTGAGAGACTGTAAAAGTTTAAAGAAATCGGTAGGTAGCTACTGTTGGTTTGAAATTTATTTATTTATTTCTTTATTAAGGAAACAAACAGCTGTATTATAGTACATTTAAAAAGGTAACAAATTAGCTTATACACTAGCATTTAAAGTTTCCAATGCTAACTTTTACAATAAGTGCCAATAAGAAGACATAATATGCGAAAAGTAAGGAAACATGAAACATTTTTTTTACATCCATACATGAAAACTTTTACAAAAAAGAAGGTTCACTAATTATATAATTATAACGAAATTTGTTTGTATTTATGCAGATCTTAAAAGGCGACGAAAACTTGTCAATCGCTCATGAAAAATATCTATATGACTATAAGATGCATTGTATTTGCTTGTGGCTCTTATTATAAAACTATTTTACGATTATAAAGGAGACCAAATGCTTATCATGATCATCCTAGCGTTATCCCGGTTGTACACTCGTAGGCGAGGGCCAAGGGTCCGCTTTAGGCTATGATCCAGGATATGACAGATCAGGTTATTACAATGGAGCGACTGCCATCAGACCTCCGTGACTGTTAACAGGGGACATGAACCCCAGTTTAGATCATGTTTACACATTCAGCCGCCTGAATGTACAGGTGTTTCATCACGATGTTTTTCTCACCGTAAGAGCATCCATCGGTTGTGTAGATTACTCAGAAAAATTTATTGGTACATGGTGACACGTGTGGGATTAAACCGAAGCCTCTCGCATGAGAGGCAACCCGCTAGCCACTGCACCACAGACGCTCTTAGGAGGGCAAAAGCAATTTTTTAAATTTTTATAGGTGTGATACCTACTAAATTCATATTATACTCTTTACAGTTAGTAAACTTATTCGTTAGTTTAACGAGTACCGGCCAATCTGAAGAGAAAAGCCTTACTTTTTTAGAAAGACAACTCAAATTGTCAAAATAAAATAGAGTATATTTTCTAGACTTATGTCAGTTGGAAGGAAAATTCAATTCCGTTAGATCAGAAACAGAAAGTTAATTCGGTGCACTTTTCTGAATGTGTGCTAATTGATTTGTGCTTCGCTTGCACGTGTTAAGTTACTTAAATAGATTGGATTCTAAACCATTTATTTCAGTAAGTATGTGGTTGCTTTAGAATTTTTTTACTGACTAAAAAATTACTAAAGCAACTGTTTATTTAGTTAATTATTTTGTTATCTTTTCTGGATGGTAACTGTTAGTGGAATTTATTTTCACGCTACAAAACTGTGCTTGCAACACACTTTTTCTTTTTAATATCTCAACACAACGTTCACCCGAGTTCATTCCCCTAAAATGAGAATGTGGAAACGAGAAAATAGCAAACCTGAGCCCTTCGTGAAACTTGGCAATGTTGTTTTACAAAACATAGCAGAACAAAATGTTTCCGAATAAAACTTTTGTATTAGATAATTTCTGTTTAATGAACTAGATAATGTACATTGAAGCTTGTATCGCTTTTTTAAAACAGTTTGATTTTTTTGTTGTGATATTTCAAAGGTCATCATCATATCTCCTATTGCAGTCCACTGCTAGACATAGGCCTCTCCAAGACTGCGCTAACTTTCACGATCTTCCGCTTCTCGCATCTAGCCACTACCGGTCACCTCAGATCATCGGTCTACCTAGCAGGGGGGGCGTCTAACACTATGTTTTCCGAGACGTGGTCTCCATTAGAGAACCTTCCTACTCCAACGCCCGTCGGTTCTGCAACAGACATGACCAGCCCACTGCCACTTCAGCTTACTGCACCTCTTCAAAGGTTCAATGATTTCAACGGTTCTCTTAATAAAATTTAAAAAAATATATAGAAGACTAAGTTACTAAAAAAGTCTGTTATCTAAAATTAGAACATATTATAGACTAATACAACTCTCATCTAGTAATTAAACCACAAAAACAACAAGAAAAGCTTATTAAGCAACAGAAATACTTATTTATAAAATTAACATCATAATCAATATACAACCTATCAATAAAAAATATAATAAATGGTTTAGTACAAAAAGAAAGGAAAAATAAAAAAGGGTCCTTGTGGTAAGGTTCCCAGGATGCTGGCATCTTATTTAAAAATATTTTGTTTCATCACCAACAGCAATTGCGTTCTTATGATTTACTGAACTTTTCAATAAGGCGGTACTATTTTTGCTCAGTAAGGTCAAACGTGCTTTGAGCGTCAAAGAGCTTCATCGTATAAGCTAGGCAAGCTTAATTTCTAAATGAGCTCGATAATGAAGCACCGGCTGGTATCGAAGGCTGGCACGTGCCATAATTACGGCAGAAATAATTAATTTGCTAAATTAATGCACTAAATAATGACAGGGATTTCTCATTTGTTTTATGCAGTGGTTTTGGGTTTATTAGTTTTCATTAAAGATAAATACTAGCGAAGAAACTTATGTTTTATTAAATTCGTAAAATTATTATATATAGTCAGTTATTATGTCGGCATCAAAAGTAGCTAAAGATTATATCACTTTTTAACCGATTACAAAAAAGGGGCAGGAGGTTCTTAGCAGTAGTTTACATTTGGAAGTTTTATTCTTACTTCTTGGCAAAGATTCGTGTTTTCACGATAAAACTTCATGTTTGATGTACGACGGAGTGCTTGACTAGTTAAAAAAAATTTCGGCACGTCGCGTGATGAATGTCGCGATAATCCATTCCGCGGGTAATAATGGAAGAGAAAATCTAAACCCACGAAGTGGGGCACCACTGCACAAACTTTGTCGTGAAAAAAGCCCTTTGATGTTCGGCAATTTACCAATAGCGGCGCGAAGGACATTCGTATTCGTGATGATGATTCACGATAGGACATTGTTTGGCCAGACGTTCAGTTATCTTGATAGTGTGGCCGTAGCATTACGCCGCAAGTACTAAAATGATTAGACATTTTTTTGCTGACCCTACTATAAGTTGCGCTTGGCGTTGATGCCGTCACATTGAAGTTCAGCTGAGTTCAGGTTTGCAAAGAAATCATTAATGTGAAAATATTAGGTAACAATGTTTGTAAAAAAAAACATCTAAAAACTAACTTAAAATAAAAGACATTTCAGTTAATTTTAAATGCATTCCACCGAGACGCACACTTAGCATAATAGTAGAACCCCACCCTAGAAAACATTCGTAATTGGTTCAATCTGGCTGTTTCAAGAAATTTATAACAACTCTAGCTAAGTACATAGGTAAGTTATGAGCTAACCTACTAACTGTCAGTGTAATAATGATTAGTTAGAGTCCAAGTAATTTAGCAAGATTATCCTTTGACTAATAAGAGTTATTAACTGGTATAAAAATGCGTCTAGACTACATTTATTCTACTTAAAGAAACGAGTTGTGACCGTATTATTAGTTGTTTAGTTTCTATTTTACCTATACACATTTTGGTAGATCAAAGATGATCTTTCTTATAAATAATTGAAATATTTGATTTAAAAATTACAGTTACTAACTAGGGACTTTCTATCATGGTCTCTGTTACCATTTAAGAGAATGTCGAATTTTTAAAACATCACAAACTGTATTAATAACAAAAAGTTTTGACGAGTATATACTTAAAATATAAAAGTCAGTTACGTTTAAGCTTGAAAAGACAAAAAAACTTGACTTGAGAGTTATTTTCAAATTTTTACCATTAGGGCTTGTCCCAGTGGACCAAAAAATAATTTCAAAATATTACGTAACAATAAACCTTCCTAGAATCATTGGATGGATTATCGGTTACCCCGATAAGTACTCTAATAATGCAATAAAGTCCAGCATTAGCAATGTTAATGTGATGAAACAGAAACAGCCAATATAGCTTGATATTCAGTGAGACTATCAGTTTAGTATTCGATGAAATTTAATTATCACAATTTCATCCAATACTGGACGTATTTGACGTTGATTACTTCCACCTGCAGGCCTAACGACAAATTTGAAAGCTATTGCAACTACAATTAAAGTTCCAAAGCAATCACATATAAATTGTCATTTTCTTATTATTTTAAAAGCAATCTTGCTTTCCAGACGTCAGTTAAAAAACTGCTTGCTTTTTGAAAACAATTAAGTTGAGCAAAAGGCTTCCGAATTTTAGCTGTGATAAGGCCCTTTACGTACTAAAAATAATGCATTCTTTTTTCCCTATAGATTTAAGATGGCAACTTGATGTGACCAGATTAGCGTTCAGGCAAAGGACCATAGTGCGTACTGATCCGAGGCACGGCGATACTGAATTTTAGAGTTGTATATTGTAACAATCAAATTAATAAGTAAGTTTTACAACTATTTACGTAGCGAATTCAATGCCATCATCAATAATTACAAAATAAATATGTAGGTGCTTGTGGCGCAGTGGCGGCAGCGCTTTGGTGAGGTGCTTGTGGCGCAGTGGCGGCAGCGCTTTGGTGAGGTGCTTGTGGCGCAGTGGCGGCAGCGCTATGGTGAGGTGCTTGTGGCGCAGTGGCGGCAGCGCTTTGGTAGTGATACCAAAAGTTAAGCAACCCACGGCGCGGTCGTGATTGGATGGGTGACCATTCCGACCATTTAAGTGACGTCCATGACAAGCATCTCCGTGCTTCGGAAGGCACGTTAAGCAGTTGGTCCCGGCTAATATCTGTGGTATTAGTCGTTAAGCCTAGTCAGAGGCCCTAGGGCGGCTTGATAACTTCTGACAGTAAGGTTTGTCACTTGCCTTACATACACCCCTCCACCAATCCGCACTGAGCCCGCGTGGTGAAGTATGGCTCGTTCCTCCTCATAGTTGAGGTGAGGCCTTTTCCCAGCAGTGGGATCTAATAGGCTGACTTATTATTTTTATTATTAAATGTAGTCAACATTAAGTTTCAACAATACCTGAGTCATATTTAGAGTTCCATTGTCCAATCACTAGAAAAGCAAATTTTATTTCAGTTCTTAACATTCAGTCTGTAATGCCTGTTTACAATTAAAATAAATATTATGACTCGTATTGATATAAGCCTGTCAATTTTTTTTCATTAATTCAAAATATGTTATACACACAGAAAATAAATTTCGCAATTGAAGTGAAAGCATTAATTACATCGACTGATAACTTAAATTGACGAAACAAATCCAGTAGAGAAACAAATGAAAACTAAACCTATTTCTTCGTTCCATCAGTATTTTTTTCCAATTACGTTATAACGGCAACAACTTTTATTATTTATAGTAACGTGGCTTTTATGATAATCCATCACGGAATGTTGTAATTACACCTTACGTGAGAACGACAAATCTATTGCTTCAATATTGAATCACTTTCTAGGCTCCGTTCTATTAAAGACTCTCTAATCAATACTACGAAACTATGGAATACTCAAGTAAAGAAACGCGCTGTTTTTTTTTTTATCACGGTTCTGTTAATTTTATGAGAGTGAAAGAACAGAGATGGCACATATTTGTTGCGCATACACTTGTGCACTATAACTATAACGTCGCTTGCGTAGTTGGCATATTTCTAGTTCGATTGTTTGCTGTAGACCTGAATTCGGCTAGGAGGACACTATTATTACTTAGTGAAGACCGCGTGATTAAATACTTCACGAGCAGATATCTTTGATATCTTTTTGACATCCGTTTTTAGGATTAATAAAAATAAATGGTTGTGTCAAAGCTATGCGTCGGAAAAAATCTGTTTCGTCATGTAAGGTAATATTTTTGGTAAAATTCAATAAGAGTGTGCTTTAATAAAATGTTCTGCGTTTATTACGTGTCGGTCATTCCTGACTCTGGAGCTGTGTCTGAGTAATTTCAAAACAGAAAAACCCAAACACTCTCGGCCCGACCCGGGATTCGAACCTAGGACCTCGTGGATAGTACCCAGCGTGCTAGTGGTCAGCAGACCAACGAGGCAGTCAAAAGTTTTTTGAGGGTTACTGGTATACGGCTAGCAGAGACATAATAGTAATTTACGAATCAACCAAGTAGTGATCATCATCATCATCATCCTAGCGTTATCCCGGTTGTGCACTGTGGCGCTTTAGGTAATGTGGAGCGACTCCCAACAGACCTCCGTGACCCTGTTAACAGGGGAACCTGACCAGTTTGGATCAATAACCCAAAAAGTGATCATGAGCCCAAAAAGTGTTAATTGAAGTTAAATAGATTTCAATCTTTAAATATTACTCCTTTTTGCAATGACATATAAAACGCTGCAACCCGCTTGCATCCCGCAAACAATACACTTAGCTCGAGAGCATTATCGGCAAACAGTGCAGTAAAACTCTCAGTTGCTTTCAAAATAGCTCCCTTAACAACCACTATTAGCTCAGACCGAGGCGGTAACGGCTTGTGACGGATTACTGTTAAGTGAACATTAATGTTCCAAGTAGTCTGTGAGATAATCTAAGGTTTTTATTAACTGGGCTGATTAGTGTGCTAAATGGCTTAAGTTGTGCAACTAAAGTAATTAGGTCACTTTGTTCGTATTAAACTAAACTGGAATTCAGGTCACATTCGTATCACTTCTTCGTCTTTGAGTAGCGCGCGGACACCAAAAATGTTCATCATATAATTGCACCCGAATCAACAGTGGCAATGAAAAAGTTAATTAAAACGGAACAAGAAAATGAACTTTTCAACCTATACCTCTATTAGTCACTGTGCTATCACTAAACCATAGGCGACTTTCTACTGTCGAGTAATTGTGTTAGGGCAAGACTGCACTGGGTGTCTGCGTTGGTAATAGGAACCTAGCTGGATGCCATTAAACTAATCCTTGTACTGCACACAGCTACATACCTAAACTGGAACGGAGTGACGGCTTATATAGGTACCAAGACGTCGTTCGTTTTCTTGAAATTGATTTTTCTTGTTCGATTTTTACGATCCTGGGATATGTTAGTAATCAAAATAGGTGTTTTAGTACTTTATAAGTACTTTAGTGCATGTTTGACTAAGATACTAGTCTTGCGATACAATTGTTAAGTAAAATAACTGAAATAATTGAAACAAGATTTTTTGATTGATATATTTATATTGATATACAGACATTTCATCTGATGGTAAGCGACAATAAGGCCGAGGATGGGTCATGATGATGTCTGAATATAAACACCTTATTCACTTTTTCAAGGAATCTTTCATGCAGGCACAATTTCGTAAAAACTTGCAAAATAATTGCTTAAGTTATAAAAATATAACAATTACTATTGTTTATTTTTGCATTTTGTATGAATATTTAGATTATATATACTTTAATATTACATAGATAAACCGCTGTAAAAGTAACCGGGAGTCAATCTGCTTTACAAGTCTTGACAAGTATTTGTGGTTTATTAGTTGCGCTTTAACAAACAACATAAAACAAACTTATCGCAGTATCCAAAGTGAGCAATCATTTCATTGTCACATTGTACGTTTATAATACAACTGTGTGGCCGTAGCTTTACTTTCTTGCCAGCAATTAGTGTGAGATGCATAAATCACAAGACCGTATCTATCAGGTCGAATTTCCTTTTCTGGCGTAACCATTTGGAACTGGTGGCGTGTATGCAAGAAAGAAAGAGTTATGTGGGAGGGAGATATCGTAACCTTTTATGGCCTGAAGAAAAACGCCGGGCACGCCTTTGTGTTTTAAAATAGGCATTTTCGGTACAGTACAAAACCACATCAAAGTCATTTAGAAAGGGTAAATGTGGATCACCGCTTAAAGTTGTGAATAAGTTTAGGCTAAAACATCCGAGCAACTGAGTCATGAAGTTTTTCTACCCTGAGCACCATCAAACATCTTGATACTGGTATCAGAAAAAACTTACTGTTGCGAACTTGCGCACATTCAACTTAGGGTAAAATTAAAAAAAAACTAAAATAGGCCTCATTTTGAATTCTCAACTAAAACAGATCGAAACAGCTCAAAGCGTGTTCTAATTAAGTTAGTTTCTCGTTGTTTCTACTTTGACACACAAACGATCACAACTTTGATAGACAAAACTAAAGCATTGATTACTGTTGTTCTGCTCAAATTATTTACCAACAATCAAACATCTCAAACATAAACTTTCTAGACTGTTGTTCAAGTATGACTTTCAAGTAAAGATATTTTTGCATAACAAACCCAAAAATAATAATAGAACTAAAACAATAAATCATTTTAAGGAATGAAAACGGAATCATTAATTTTGCTGACGCAACTCCTATAAATTATAATGTAGATAGTACAAGTATTCAATAATAGCGTACTTAGCCCAAATACACACATCAACACTGTCTAGGAATATACAAAACACAGTATTATTATATCCAAAATATCCCTAGACAGTGTTGATTAGTATATAGCAAGCTTAACGCTCGTATGCTAAAATAAATGCTTACCTATACCATCTTAACAAAAGATTGCAAAATAACCGATGATAGAAAACGATTTGTATGATAGGGAAAAAGCCGTGTCTGAAGGGTACATTGGATATCTCTGTAAAGGTGCATATATTTCACCGTGACGTCAACTATACGAGAACCAAATACAAGTATGTAGATTTGGTAAAGAAAAAAGTACGGATAAAAATGAACGCAATAAATAAACTAAAGTATCCAGGCAGGAACGCATTGGCAGAATCGAGTTAAAGAAAAATGAAGCGGTATAAAAATATTTAAGCAGAAACGACTGAAGAGAACTAAAGAAAAAAACTTTTAACTAAAAAGAGATAACACACATATAATTTCTATAGATATAAACAAACATGGAATAAAAAAATGACAATACAGACAAACACTGTTTACTAAAACACTGCTCAAAATTCTTGAATTATTAAATTCGATTTCAGGCAAGAAAAGTGTCACAACACGTATTGGTGTCATTTTTGCTAAATTCAATTAAATTTCGCTCACAAAAATTAATCGACTGTGTCATTTGGTGGGACTCGAATCCACGTCCTTTCGCTATCCGGGCGAGTGTTCTTACCAACTGAGCTACGGAGGACGTTTAGCCAGTCGACGAATTTTTGTAAATGCTTGCTACGCCTGTGAGCCGGCGTTCGAGTTCATCAATACTTGGGGAGTGTACCCGCATGTATCTGATTAATATATATATTTTTTTACAAATATTTGACTATCAGTTAAGATGAAATCAGCTTAACTTATATTTTTTTATAACTTAAGCAATTATTTTGCAAGTTTTTACGAATTTAATTATATTTCGCTGACAAAAATTTATCGACTGTGTCATCCGGTGGGACTCAAACCCACGTCCCTTTGCTATCCGGGCGAGTGCTCTTACCAACTGAGATACGGAGGACGTTTAGCCAGTCGACGAATTTTTGTAAGTGCTTGCTAAGCCAGTGAGCCGGCGTTCGAGTTCATCATTCAGTTCATTTCATCATCATGTGAGCGAAATTTAATTGAATTTCGTAAAAACTTGCAAAATAAGTGCTTAAAAATTATAAGCCTTTTTTGCTGTTATAAAGCCTTATTAATAACATATAAATAATAAGCTGTCTCGTAACTTTTAACTCGTAAGATTTAAGTAATCTGACTATTATAGTTTCAAATTATTGACGATTAAACGAACAAAAATATCCTTAAATTTCATTTTCTCGAAACAGCTTATTGCGCCCCTTTTTTTGTCGTGAAGCGAATTTATGAATGACAAAAAAAAATAAACAAAATGTATATACATGTATTACACTTACACCTTAAAACATTAATTTATCTTGGTGACATAAACGAGGATAAGCCACCAACAAAAAAATTGTAACGTTTTTTGGAAGAAACGTCTTACGGCCTACATTATTCACCTATTAACCGGTATTTTCCATTTTATGGAAGCAAAAAAACATCCTTAATCCCCAAAAAGTCGTCGCACATGTTAAAATATAAACAGATTTTAAGCAATTCTTACCTTTACACATAAATTGCTCATTTTGAATGAAATTTGCATCCAAAGTTCAGTTAGAGCAACTTGTTATACAGTTGCCTAAAGTTACCGATGAAGTTTGGCCTTGGTAATTAGGTGACTACGTATTCATTGAAACAAAGACTGTCGTTTTGTATTCATTGAATTTGTAATGGTGTTAAAGATTTATTGTCGGTTGGACTGTGGCTCGGAATTAGGTAGGTACCATCATCTTTTGTTTCTTCGGAAGTCAAAGTGGATTATTATACCAAGCTTCGGATTTCAAAATAATCCTTTCATACAGTCTGAGTAAATACAGGGTTACTTTTAAATCAGTTCCTAAAAATAAGATCTAAGGGGACAATACAAAGAACGTATTTGTTTATCATAATTATTATTTTAAATCATCGTACTTTTCGAAAAACATCTACTTTTAGATATCTGAAACTAAAGTAAATAGAGACTTTTAATGTATAACACTTTTCCATTGATCATTACACAGATATCGTGCGTACCTATTTTCTATGGATGAGTTAAATTAACCACGCGTACTAATTTCTAACACCGGATAGGAATACTCGTAATCAAATGTAAAATAAACATAGACCGATTAAGATTCTAAGTCGCTCTTGTAAATTTGGCTCAACCTTGCAATGTAAACCTGTATACATAATGTCCAGTAACTGATGGATAATCATTATTTAAATACAGATTACTGAGTTACTCCATGCCCTAATAATAATATATGCTAGAATTCTTATCACGTGAGAGTCTTGCAATTTTTTGAGATATTGATTTTGAGTTTTATAGTAGGTACTTATAGGTACTTATAGTAGGTAGGTAGGTAAAACTAACGTAACTAGTTTTAATTGCCATAAATATCGCTCTGATTCTCATTGTAATAGGAAACCTTCTTACTTCTCTCTCTCTTACTTCAACAATAAAGTTTCGGTGCCGAGGTGGATATCTGTTTCTTAACAAATATTTACTTCAGAACTGGAATCCAACTTGCGACTCAGTCGATCGAATTTAATCAGCCAGCTTGATTGTCTTTCTGTCTTGCATCCCGCCGGTTTTCTGAGTTCGATTAGCTGCATTTTTTGATTATCTGCAGCTCGAGTCATGTGCAAATGGCTTTTGATTGGAAATTTTGATAAACTTTTAGTAATTAAGTTATTTATCATCAGTTTCTTGTAAGTAGAGTTCGATGTCGTCTTGTTGAAGTCATAACATATATAAAATAAACACTCCAGTCGCATTTTTCTGTAATGTTCGCGATGAAATCAAAAACTACTTAATAGATTTTAATGTGGTTTTCATTTATTAGCAGAGTGACCCCCGATAAGAATGTGTATATGTACAATTTGTTCGAGTTTTGTGTATATTGGTTAAAACTTAACGAGCATTGTTGAAGATGTCCAAAAAAGTAAGCCGTCTCGGAGTTTTTATCAATATTTATTACCGATTCTTGTTTTTTTATAGGTACTTATACAAATACGGTGACATACTTATAGTTATAGGTAGCTTAATATTATATTCATTCTAATTTCTACCTAAGCTAAGCCGCTATTAAGAGTAAATGGTAACTATTCATAATAGTTGAAGTCTGATTTAACCAGTCACATCAACGATGTTCATTCAACGTAGAGAAAAAATTATATTGATATAAATGCACAACACTATGCATCCATATTGACAATGTCAATATTCACACTGTTCTACACCTCTTTTCCTTTCAACTTTGTGAAAATGCATATTCTTAAGCTTATGCTTATTCATATACAGCTCGTACGGTTAATGAAATCTACGACAAAAGTCTTATGAAACAATTAATTTTTTGCAATTTAAACAAAAGCTCCAAAAGCTGTGGGCAAAAAGTAAACAGGTAAAAAGTACGACTTACTTAAATGCTAGAAATTTCTATGAAATCTTAAAATGCCCCTGACGTTATACCTTTAACAAGTTATAAACTTGGGACGATTTTTTATAAATAATGCTGAAATGAATACATATATATTATGTATTAATGCATCCATATATTACACTAAATGTCGTAGAAACGAATGTACATAAATTAACCCTAACGTCTATTCTCTTATGTTAATTTACTTAGCTATAAACATGTATTTGCTACTATCCTTAACGTACTTGGTACAATGGCACGCTAATTCACTTATAGCTAACAAATATCAGAGTATCGTTTCATAATTTTCAGGAAAATATAAAACAGCTGAAATTCCTCTATAACTTTTGCACCATCATGTTTTTAAATCAATTTCGCTCAATTATGTGAGCATTTGTTAGTCCTTTTGAACTGAACCACAGACATAGAGTTAACTATTCAAACATAACAGTATTTAGCCAAACATCAGAGCACTGCACATTATTTGATAAACTAACACACAAGAGTGTGAAAGAGCATACAGATTTTGAAAATTGGTATTTTGTTGATCGCAAGTAAATACATATACTTATTCATAGAGAGGCATCAAGCCGCGAGCCCTTAAAGATTGATGTTGTTCTAGATAAGACAAAGCAAAATCATAACAAAAGAAAGGAAAAAATGTTAAAAGAACAATGAAACACATTAGCACAATCGTCTTATTTCAAAGCAATTAGCACAGGCAATAGGAAACGATAAACAACTACATATAATAACTAACACTAACAAACTATTTTTTGTAATTGAGGTTAAATATAACTCTAATAATTAATAAATAAAAAATGAATTGTTTCATATAATTATTTTTATAACTTAAGCAATTATTTTGCAAGTTTTTACGAAATCAAATTGAATTTCGCTTACAAAAATTAAGCTAGAGACGTGGGTTCGAGTCCAACCGGATGACACAGTCGATTAATTTTTGTAAGCAAAATTCAATTTGATTTTCTAAATTGTTTCAACAAACACACCAATTAACTAGCCCCAAACTAAGCGTAAGCTTGTGCTATGACTAGAATAACGGATATAAATACTTCTATACATTTATAAACATCCATGACTTAGGTACAAATGCTCGTGCTCATCACACAAACATTTGCCCCTTGCGAGATTCGAACCCGCCTGGTTTAGAAGTCCGGGACGCTAACCACTACACCAAGACGGTCGTCAAAATAAAGGATATAATTGTTAAAACTATTAAATAACAGTTTCAATTCTGACTTGCGTACCTAGGACTTATGCTGATAATAACTTATACGTAGTTTTTACATTATTTCGTTGGTCTTAGTAGCCGGCTTTGAATCCCGGGTCGGGTCGAAATTTGTTTCTGTCTTGCAAACTTTTTTAATTTTCATTTATTAACTCAGAAACAGCTCGTAGTTAGGAAGTTGGAGGTCGTACTCCCTGCCACGGAAACCAATATAAGTCATGGATCCATGGGCCTGATACTTATTTCATGACCGCACATGTCGGATTTCCTTCTCACTGAACTTGAGAATGAAGTAACAGAAAGAAGTTGACTAATCTCGATTGGCATTAGCCACTATGGTCGAAGTTTGGCCAGGAGGACATCATCACATCACCTTACTACAAAGCATACTAAGGGAGGCCATTAAAATCTGATAAGTCTTACGACACAACTAGCGGCTGCCCGCGACTTCATTCGCGCAAATCTTGCGTTTCCCAAATAAACTTCCACCCACTTATAGGTTGTATTTTCAATAATCCTGAAATTCGTTGTTTATAATTTCTGACCAAATAGCTAAATAACAATTTGTATCGACTTTACTCCAAAACTGACGGAGTTTTATATAACCCCCTCCCCCTTTTCACCCCTTTAGGGGATAAATTTCCAAAAAATATATCTTAGTGCTCCCCTAGACCTCATAAAGAACCTATGTGCTAAATTCGGAGTCTCTAGACCTAGCGGTTTGTGCTGTGCATTCATATTTACAGTTTACATTTTTATATACCTATATTTAGAAGGTTAATCGTACTACTCTGTTGATTTAACTGCTATTGATAAAGTTAGTATGTTTTTCTTTTTATCTTCTTTCTTTGATATCAATGGTAACTTCCAGTTTGCAGAAATGTACAATTTGGTGTCCTCTTTATACCCGTACTTCTGAGAAACTTTCCTTTTAGCAAGAAAAATATTGTCTGATGGATAATCTTCCACAATTTTCTTTGTGTCTAGCTGGGAAGAACATTTTATCCTTTGGAAAATATTAAAGCGGTCCATTGTCTAGGTTCAAATTCTGATGCATAAATGGATTAATTCATAAGAAATTCATAAGTACGTAATTCATAGGACTAATAGAAGTTATTTAAAACTGTGTAAGAAATACATTTACTTCATATCTGAGGCATGCTTGTATATCAGTTACTTACTCTGTCTATGATATTTTATTTTTAAGCACTTAACAAATCATTTTTCTTTCTAGGTAAGACGAAGCTATCTAAATAAGTTAAATAAACTGTTTCCTAGTATTTCACTTAAACATAACAAAATTATATATTCATTACAATTCTATTTCCCCCAACGTTTCTTACTAAGCTTTTATTGTTCTTCTAAGTTGCCTCACAGCGAAACCTAATATGTACTACATTTGTTTTCCAAGTAATTAATTCCTTTACATAAACCACTATTCTTAGCAAACTCATCAAAACTGGTTATGTTTTCAATTACCTACGTTCCTTTCGCGTTGGAAAGCGGTTGTAAATATACGAGTAAAGTGATGACTAATTTCATTAACTCGCTCGCCTCTGTTGCGGTTGTCACACGCAGAGGTCTGATTGTGTAACAATTTAACATTTTGCAGAGTTGTTTCAACTTTGCAATTCTCTGGCTGGCATGATAAGATTTTAATTAATGATGAGTATTTTCCAACAGAAGACCGTCGCCGAATTTTTGTGAACAAAATTTCGTAAAAACTTGTAAAGGAATTTCTTAAATTGGGCAGGTTCCTGAAATATTTTACTTTCAGCTACTTTTTTCTATGTTTTACTTTGTTTAAATATACATTTAGTCTAACTTGTTTATGACATATACTTGTCTTATTGATAGAAAATAAACGTTATATGTGATTTTAAGCGATGATTAGAATTATCAATGAACACAAGTTTTAACTATACTCGTATTTAGTATTTACAAAAATACAAATGTTCGTTTTCATAAACTACATGGAATGATTTTTGAAATGCCATTAAGACTTGGAAAATACGCAGGAAAGTACATTATTCCAGCGTATAAAGGGTTTATGCACATAAATATACGGCTCGTAAAGGACGCTGTAACTACCCACACTGTCCAAGACAAAGGGCCATAAATAAATTTATAGCAACGACAAATGGTCGACGAGTTATGACGAATATAAGAACTTCTATTAAATGACATTACTCTTTTACACTCTTTGAAATAAACCCGGTGAATTCAGTTTTTCAAATAACTACTTCTGATATAACCTTATGATACACTCATGTTGAAGTGCCTGTTTCGGGAGGATTTACCAGTAGCTCCTCAACATTGAACTCGATAAATGAAAGATGCCATAAGCACACTCCAAACGTAACGACCAAAAAGAAGAAGACATAAATTGGAAAGCGCTTCAATAAAAAGTTATCTCAAAATAAAATAAGTATTGCCTTGATAAAACTCATATGAACGACATTGTAAAATACGGGGAAGCGTCTAGACGCCGAAAAGTATAAATTTATGGTATTATCATGGCTGAAATCGGTATGACCGTTGTATAGGCTTGGCTTTAAGCCAGAGGGTGCACTAGTGTGGGAACACTTAGCGCCAAACGTTAAAACTTCAAGTTTTCATTCTGTTAAAATAGGTTCCGGCGAACTCTTTGCCATAAACTTTCAAAACCAATTAAATTGTAGTTGATCTCGAACTAAAAGGAGCTCGCCAACTTTAAAACCCAATCTTCAAAAGAAGCAAACGAAACACTAATCTTAGGAATTTTTGACGACTGGAAAAGGCTTTTTATTTGCTGTTTTCTAAGACAATGTGCCACTTGCTAAAATTGATGAAAAAGTCAACCATGGAAATCGTATTCAAAAATTATTTACTTCTTACAGCCATGCCACAGCTGTATCAAAAATAATACATTTTTTTAAGGACTTCGAATACTTAGGCCATACACCTTACACCTTTAAAATACACAAAAAAGTAAATTGTTTTATGTTTATCTTAAGTAAAATCTGTTGGTAAAATGTTTTCATATAAACTTCTTATACCTAATAAAAAAAAGTCAGATAACGAACATTATTTGTGGGATTGTGACAAGAATGTAATATTGAAAGCATTTTAGAAATTGGTTTGCCATGATCATTATTAAAACTGTTTTATTTTCCTTTAGGTAGCATTCACGATAACATTAGCTTATTAGCATGAATGAATTTGCACGTAACTCGCTGAAAATCGATTCTAAACCAACTTTGATGTAACAATTATTAGTTTGTTTGAAGCACAATACTGGCTGAGGTTTTCTGTATCTGACATTCTTAATTAAATAAATGCTTTAAATGACCCAAGTTTCTAGAATTTATTGGTTCAATGATAATATTCTTGCCTGGGGACGCACAAAATTAAATATCGATCGCAATAACATTATACAAAGTATCTTTAAATTCTGTTTTAGGCCTGTACAACTCGGGATCAGATGACACAGGTAAACTAGATTGTGTAATAATATTGGTTATTTGTTTTTTTATCCGCTTACGAGGCAATATTGTTTGCTCCGGCCTTCAAATTGAGATCGTAAATTGGTTCGGTGACTTTGGTCTACGTTTCGAGTATTTTGACTTTTCCTTTTTCAGTATCACTCTGCTGTACTGTTTCGATACGATCTCCGTTCGATGTTATAATATTCTTATTATTTTTTGTAGAATATTTTTCAATAGTTTTAAAACAATGCAAAGCATGTGCATTGTGCACTAGTTCTTGTAGTATGTGGTAGTTTAGTGTAATTCTAATTTAGTGTAAGAGCGTGTCGACGTAATAATTGTTATCTGAAAGGAAGGCTTATCCGTTAAGACAGTAATTCTAGCAGATGGTGCAGCTTTTAATGTCCTGATGTTTGTGTGGTTCTGTTACTTCAGTTCATTCAAAAATAGCAGATTAATTTACTATGAAGTGTACCTGATTTATATAAGAGTACATCTCGAAAGACAGTAATATCAAACTACGTTATAACTCAATTTCTCCGCATTTTGATACAGAAAACGAGCATCGGTAATGGAACCGTCGATCAATTGATAACAGGCTTATTAACTTGTCTGTTCGTAGACAAACAGGCTCATCATGAAGATTACTATAATGTACTGCGATCGAGTTCAATTATTCCTGATAGGTATGATACGGAGAAATGCTTACAAAAAGTCAAGGCTGTTATTGAACCCCATGTGATTATATATAAATATGTTCGGATTTTGTTCTTGCTGCAATTTTCTGGGTACACAAAAATTTTTAGCTAAACTAATTCTTGCTTAGATTTGTAGTGTTTTAAATTTTTGTTACTGAAAATTTAGGCGAACACAAACTTTTTCCAAATGTTATTATTAAAAAAAACAGTATTATATTAAATTGGTAGGTACTTGGTTAGAATTTCCTAATGCGATCAACCTTACTGTCAAAGGTATTATCGAGGATAATTCCATTTAATCCCTTAAGTACAGGATACCTTGTCGATTTATTTCTTCAAATCCAGTTATGGCGACTTATTCAACACTGAAACGTTTCGCACCCGTTAGTTCAAGCTGCAGTAAAAGAGAAATCTCTGAATTTCCTCCTTCCTCGGCGGAACACAAATCTTATAAGTCTCGGGTAGAGACGCGAAATTATCGATGTCGAAAAATTGCACTGATAAATTACTCATATATGAAAATAAAAAAGTGACGATGACGGTAGCATTATTGCATATCGTGGTCGGGGATTGCCTGTCTGCTATTTATAAACTGAGTGATTGAACGCCGTGCCCACCTGGATGCCGTGCCAGAGTGGAATGTAAGCTAATGTCCGTTTAATATTTGCTTACCGATCTCCATTAAATAATTCTGTGGTACCCGGTAGTTGCGATAAGTCATTCATTAGGTCATACTGAAGTCTTCTTCAGACACGCAAATACAACATTTTTTCTATAAAATTTTTTAGGGTCGGCTGTACTCACGTACAATCGTACGATTGTCATAGAAGCGAAAATCATCTTGCTTATTTAAAATTTTAATTTTTTTATTCTTAGTACTAGTACTTTTATTAGTAGTAAAATCACTAAGATTTGAGAATCCAGAGTAACACTTGATCAAACAGTGCTTGACATACAAGATTGTTGCCGCGAAAACATTGGCATTATTATTAATATTAGAGTATCTATCGATAGCATTTTAACACTGCCTCGGTGGTAGTGTTACCACCGAGGCAGACGAACGAAAAAGCGAAGCCCAATTTCCTGAAAAGTAGAGCGTTGTTTGACCGATTAATTATTCGTTTACGCTCGCCACGCCGCGACATTCGAGTAGAAGGTACGCCGGCGACATCGATTCCCGATAGACGAATGTTACGTAACACAAGCTGTTGACGTTATGCGACTTGGTTTCTATCGGTTGCATACGAGGACTTGCATATGTTAGTTAATTTAGACTTTTTTTACTGACAGCTCAATATGTTAGTTGTGGGTATGCTACTTAAGTTTATTTGCACCATTTCTGGACTTGCTAACTCTTTAGTACTAGTAGTGAACCAGGTACGACGGACATATTATACTGCACAGATTAGTGCGGAATATATGGGGGAAACTCTCTGTTTCTCCATGCTTATAGTTTGGTGAGACGGCAGTCCAACACGAGCAAAGATAAATCAGAAACAGGACAAACGACTGTGGTTGTAATCATTTCAATGTCAAAAATCAATGACAGTGCATTTAAAAAGAGGTAGATGTTTCCTTAGGCCGCGAAAATTGCTTGCCTCAAATTGAGCAATTCACTCAATTATGCATTCAAATTTCGTTTGTACGTAAACCACTTTACCAACCAGTCTACCACTTTTTTTAACACACTGTGTTAAAAAAAGTGGTAGACTGGTTGTCTGGACATTGTCTAAGATGGTGAAATTAGATGGACGGGAAATCAAGTTTTCCAAAGCACGAACCCATTATTAATAACTGACAATAATTTCTTGCTTCACTAGGAATGTTTCAATCAAACCGGGAAACGGTACGAAAAGCGACTGTAATCGAAGACCATGGAGACTCCAATCTGTGGATTGATACGTCATACAGACACAAACGCTATTGACATAGCTGGCCACAAGCCCCAGATTAGCTTTGTCTGTTTCATAGGTCTGGTACTGAGTAAATACTCATCCGTATAGACCAATGATACTTAAGATTAAGTACCTCCACTCTGTGGTCAGTTTCTGAATCTGAGTACAAAGGATCCAATTAAAACAAATAGCTTAAAAGCTCCTGCCCTAGGGCCTCAGACTTTTCGAATAAGGTAATGGTAATATTGATAAAAATTCTCCAATAATGAATCAAGGATACTTGGTTTAATTCTTCATATCCGCATGTCTTTCATCGACGCTGCATATTTTGGTAGATTACCCACCAATAATGATAAAGTAATTCTAATTCAATTCATCTGTTCTGACACTAAGGCATACAAAGCAGTTGCTGTCATTGCTGAAAAATATAAATAAATAAATAAAATAAATTGTTTCAACAAACACACCAATTACCTAGCCCCAAACTAAGCTTGAGAGCATACAGCATACAGTAATGTGTATATATAATTATTGTTTTTTAAGTGATAAGCATTCACTATGCAATTTAAATATATTATTGCACTTGAAAAAAACGATTCCCGCCTCTGGTGGTCGTTTTTTTCAAGTGCAATAATATATGTGTATATATAGTCAATATTGTGCTATGGTGACTAGGATAACTAGGAAAGGATATGTTTCTTTTTGTATGCCTACTGTATGCATGCACACTGTGGTATCAATCTGGGAACTATACAAATGTTTGTTCACTGAAATAGGAGGCCGAACGAACTTCATTGATACCTTCAAGTAGTTCTCTTTGTTGCTCCGTGAAAAGATTTGGGCGAGAGAAAATGGTTTGCAAAATACTAATCGGAAGAAACGTAAGCTTTCTCTTGAACCTTTCTCTTTTTACGATGTCAATTTTAGTATCGTATTATCTATACATATAATAAAACTGTAAAACCGATGCGTCTGTACATTGAGTATTTTTACCAAAAACTAATTGAGCGTGACGTTAAAATAGTAACAGAATAAGAATCTACAACTTTTATTTTTTTTGTCTGTTTGTCTGTATGTCTGTTTGTCTGTTTGTATACGCTAATCTCCGGAACTACTGAACGGATTTGAATGAAACTTTTTTATTGTGTAGCTATTGAGTCTGGGCAAATACTAGGCTATAACTTATTTTGAAGATCAAAGTACCTGACGTGGAAACTTAGCAGTACACTTAAACTAAGAGAAAGCAGCACCTTAAGAAAAGTTAGTTAGCGTGATGAGCATTTTCTATTGACGTACACAAATTGAAGGTCTAAAGCAATTTAATATAGAACCCTAGCAGTTCAGCTCAACTATAAGAGATATGAATAGAGCGCTTTAAGGAACATTGTTGAACGTGATGAGCATTTTCTATTGACTTACACAAATTAAAGGTCTGGAGCAACTGATATAGAACCCTAGCAGCTCAGCTCAACTATAAGAGTTATGAATAGAGCGCCGTAGAAAACATTGTTCAGCGTGATGAGCATTTTCTATTGACTTACACAAATTAAAGGTCTGGAGCAATTGATATGCTAAATTACTTTATACTGATTTTTGAACTCCCAAGGTAATCCTACTGTCTCCAAATTACGGTCTGGTGACGAAAACCTGGAGAAATCGAGAGAATCCTTCAGATTTTATAGGCATGTATACCATCTAAGCTACATCATTAATTGAGGTATTAAAGCGTTAACAGTCAGGAGTCATAACTTGATCGTGCTGACCTTAACGCTAAGTAGCTAGCGGATACTTTCACCACAAACAGTTCGTCGAAATTTAGTTGAATTACTGTATTATTAATAAAAGATCAAAGTCAATTGGCACTATTTGTTATACTACTTATCACTAAGTAACGGAAATGGAACTACGAGTATAAAAATAGTCTTACTTACTTTACGTTATAGGAGAAAGGGTAGGGAGGCCTTTGCCCAACAGGGGGGCATGACAAGCTTCTTATCATAATAATAACTTTACGATAGTAGTAACTGACAAACCGACCTTTGAGTAGGCTAGGGACTCAATAAATTAATGCTAAACCGCATTCATCTATTGCGATTTGCGGTAGGGAGGTTTGAGTCTGACTTTTTTCTGTACACTAAAACTAAAGTTACTTATATTTTTTTACAAACGAATAAAACTGCCATCAATAAAGTAAACTAAAAAGTAAAAAATAAAAATCCTTTACACTTTTACTAAGAAATTTAGTTTTGGAGCCGGTGTCACTGCCATGCGAAATTTTCTTGCCAGAGGAGGGTGGCGAGGTGATAGTAACCTATCTAAAAAAGAGTGCCTATTGACCTTGATTTTTTATTCCTCTCTTCTCCTTACGACATGGTAGACTAAATAATGATAGCTGGGTGGCGACGGGAGTGTTAAATATTTTGTGTCATCGAGTCCACGCGTACGAAGTCGCGGGCAACAGCTAGTTTTAAAATAAAACTTGAGCAGAGGGATAAAAAAGCAAAGACAGTATGTATAGAAAATCAAATCCTGATTTAATTTTAACCTATCCAGCGAAATGAATCGGAATCTGTCATTTTCATCTCATATAAGTAGATATTTAATGATGGTACATTTCTCTATAGCTTAATATGAGTTGCTTCTTCTGAATATTCTGCAGTTCCTCTTTTCCTGTATTCCTTCGTGTTTTTCATCGAAATGAACGACTAGTATTTTAACTGCTTGTTTACCCTCAATCACTTCTGTTGACATTAGTTAGTGCATCCAAATAGTGCCAACCAACTTCCACAGCGATACCTGTAAATACACGTTCAAATGTTTGAAGACATAAATGGGAAATAAATGAACATTGATACATTTAAGTTTACAATTACCAAAGCTTTAAGTTTCCTTTATGGTAACAACTACTCTCTATTCAAATTGAATACTAACTCTACGAAATAACGATTTGCCATTTTAAAAGAGCACGATTATATTCTTCCTTTGTTATTGTAGTTAAAGTAAAATGAACATGTTTTATTTTAGACAATTACATTCTTTTTGTTAATAAACTCTTAAACCTAGTTATTAAAATTAGGTAAAGAGAAGTAAAGACGCATAAAATTGATCTATCAATAGATTTTGACCATGTGCACATTCCTCACTTCATTCTGACTGATATCCCATTGATGCTCCCACGCATGTGCACCAAGACCCATGCAGTCTATTTGCGTAGGATAATATTATTTATCGTCGATATTAGTATTTAAGAACATACCTGACGCATTGAAAATTGAACTAAAATAATTTCACTATTGATATTATACCTCTAATCATCATCGAAGTAATCGGTTCCACTATTGAGAGTAAATAAATAAATTATTTCAACAAACACACCAATTAACTAGCCCCAAACTAAGCGTGAGCTTGTACTATGGTGACTAGGATAACATCCTCCTTATATACATTTATAAACAGCCATGACTTGGGTACAAATGGTCGTGCTCATCACACAAACACTTGCCTTTTGCGGGATTTGAAACCGCGCAACCGCTGGTTTGGTAGTCCGGGGCACGAACCACTACACCAGGACGGTTGTCTAGTAGTAGTCCAAAGTGACCGGTTGTTAGCTTTAACATAACTTGTTATAGCTTATTATGCAATGTGTTCAGTTCGCTGGCTTTACAAGAAAACTCAGACAAGTGAGGGTATTACAAGTATTACCTACATCACCTATTAACCCCTTTCGGAGTAGCTCGTGTAACGCCCTAAGGGATTGCCCTTTGACCTCACGTGTAAAATATTGTGCGCATTTCTTGTAAGAGTTCGTAAATCAGAACTAGATGGCCTATATCGCGAAAGGTATAAAAGGTTCACCTGCGAAAATGTTGTACAAAAATACGGGAAAATTAAATTGTGCATTCATGTAAAAACAAAAATAACAACGCAGAGCTTTCGTTTACTATCCATTACACTCGGTCTACTTACTTTGTTTATCTGATTTTAGAACCTCACTGCTGAAAAAATAAAAAAATAAAAACATAAATAAAGCTCGCCTCTATCTACCCAAATAGCAGACCAAAAATATAATTTTCTGAAATAATTTTACACTGACTTCAAAAAGAGGAGGTTCTATGTTTGGCAGTATGTATTTATTTATTTGTGTATATTTACTGATTTTTCCGCCAATTGTGGACAGATTTCCAAAACTCATGTAAACTGTGTTTGCTACAACACCTTTTGGTATACAAGCGTTAACATGCGGGAGACATAATTTTAATGGTGCTGAGCTGATAGTAGAAGTCAATGGAACTTCTCATCAGATAGAAATTCGCGAATTACGATATAATCACTAAGAACAGTAAAATAAAAAAAAACAAAGAACAACTGTCGTCAAAAAATCGCGCTAAAGTTTTTTAATTTATCGCCATGTGAAAGAAAATCGGAGCAAGCAAGCAATATGTGTGACGTACCCATTACGATGTCCACGTATGCATCGAGCTCCTTCCATGTTTCTTTCACTTCGCGGTAAATATCTCGCACTTCGGTCGCACAATATTTATTTTAATTTTTTAATAAATATTGTGCGATTTTTCGAAGGCACATGTTTTGCCTTTGTATGATGATACCTACATTGAACATAAAATATATTTTTAGTGTAAGTATCAAAAATTATGCACAAAGCATGTTATACCTAGCTAACTGGCCGATGTAAGCATTTCGGACAAACCAAAACTACGAACTCAACTCGAACTATTCAAAGTACTTTTTAATTATGTAGCGCCAAACATTCCTTGCGAGTACGAGCATCGTCCTGTTATATGATCAAAGCCTGAACTTTATACATAACCTCTAGAGAATTTCAAAATGTCTGATGAGGTTATTGCATTCAACGAAATGAATGTTCGATCCAAAGGATTACCTAGATCGACGGACAATCCGCTTTATCCGTTCAGGAATTCACATAGTATCTTTGCTAGTTTGTAAAATTGAACAACGTCTGACGGTAAATTTGTTTTGGATTTTCTCGTAAAATATTGAGAAGTTGAATTTGTGATATTTTATTTATAGTCAATGAGAATGCACTGAGTAAAGTGAACTTCATTGAATTTCAAAACGTTTGATTAGAAAGTAGAATATTTGCCTTCACAAGATTTACGTATAGTGCAATGGTACAACATAATATGACGTTTAGTTTTAGAAACATAAAGCAAACATAAGTGCTTGACAGATATTTATAGTTAAAAAACCAGTCATATTCTACTTTTTCTTGCGTAAATTATGGTTTATATAAAACACATTCTTGTTTAACTGATGTTGCAAAGTAACAAATGAAAATGATTTTAAAAGTTTATCTTTTTCAGCGCGAACTGTAATCCCTTAAGTCAAATGAACTTAATAGTGACTAAAAATAGAGTTAAAAGCTTTTACTTTACAATCGTATTTCACGGAGATTACTTTATCGGAAACATTTGATGAAGAAAAAATATATACACTGTTTTAATAAACAAAAATCATTTCTAGGTGACCGTCTTGGTGTAGTCGTTCGCGCAACGGACTTCTAAACCAGGCGGATGCGGTTTCGAATCCCGCACGGGGCACATGTTTGTGTGATGAGCACGAGCATTTGTACCTTAGTAATGGATATTTATATGTATTTAAGTGTTTCTATCCGTTATCCTAGTCACCATAGCACAAGCTCACGCTTAGTTTGGGGCTAGGTAATTCGTGTGTTTGTTGAAACAATTTATTATTTATTTATTATATTAGAGTAGAATTTGTCAAAATATTTTTACATTAACTCTTTAGGGCCAATTTTAGAGCTCAAATACAACTTTCTCTACGAGACCAAGATCCAAAATCGATCGAAATTGTTACAAAACGGAACCCCGCTTGATTAAGTTTTATTGATTTATTCACCTGTTAGAGTGATTGGATGTACTTCTACACTTGGATGCACCAACACTAAATTTCAATAAAAGGCAGGAAATATGGGAGACAACGTGCGTCTTTCTAAAAACCTATCTATCAACTTTTTAATTATACAGGGTGGCCCGTTTACAGTGGTACAAATTTTTTTTTCAGCTTGAGAGCATCATAAGTGATCGATTAAAACATACTTTAGATAAGCGAAAACTTATGGTTTAGATTTAAAAAAAAAAACCGAAATTTCAATGTTTTCCACGCAAAACCTCTCTGTTATGGAAACTACTAGACCGAATCGAATGAAATTTGGTATAGGCATACAGCTATAATGTATATACACTTTTTTAGTTTAACTTTTTCTGTAGTTTTTTTTGAACTTTTCGGCAAAAGATTCATTTTCGAAAAAATCCTGTGAAAAAAATGTACCGTGAAAGTTTTGCTGACACTGCTAAAAAAGCATTTTAACAAAGGGTTAACATCACACAAAAAATCACAGTAGTCCTTATGTACATGAAAATCGAAAAAATACTAAAATTTACTATAGTTACATTTTTATCATTTGGCCGTTATTTTTAATTAAAAAATCATTCCTTTTGATAAAATTGCTAGAAATCTGTATTTACATGTCTAAAAAATTTATAAAGTAAAATTTTAGCCTGCCAGCCAAGATAATTTAACGTTATCCTTATGTGTTTTTGTTTCTGATATCTTGATAAAAATCATTTCACATGCTTGTGTCACAAGAATAAAACATAATCGTTATTTCACCATTAATGTTCTCAGAATAACATTTCGTTACCACACGCGGCAAACTATAGTTTATTAATTTACTCCAAAATAGCTTGCGTTAATAAACTTAATGAATAATGTATTAAACCAAAACGCCAAGACAGCAGCCAAAATCCCCTTCTGAAATCCGATAAAATCTTGACTGATAGCAACAAAGGACGTGAGACAGCAAGCTTTTAAAATTTCTGTCTGGGCCATTATCCTCTTGAGAGATAACGAGTTAAAAACCGTGACGTACAACCGGCGACAAAAATATATTTCAAAACCAACATTCGCAGCAGTCGAAATTGTATTAGAAAATGTTTTTGACCAAGAAAAATGCAACACTCGTTTTTCTTGTTAGGTTTAATCTATATTATGTGGAAATTGTACTGTTTTTTTTTTGGCTTTTCTTAAAATTGACATGCCAATGTTGCGTGTGTATTTATAATGTAGGTATTAGTGCGTGATGCAATTTAGTAGGTAGGTATTTAAAAAATATTTGACCAATATAATTAGGCATATTAGTTCAATATCGACTGGGGCTCATTCCAACCAAAATCTTTGCGTTATAATTAGCGACGGAAAATGTATTTGTGGCAAGCCCGTTAAATTTTGGTTTCGAGTTACATTGCTTGCATATTATCTACCTATTAAACAAATATTATGGTCTTTAGTATGCAGCAGGTACCTACTTATTAGTGAATGGTAGTCTTCTGTTATAATGTAACTCTGCTGTAATGTTGGGAGCTTTAGTAATTACTTTAACTACATTTAAAAAAAATACAGTTTTTGACACTGACTCTTAAATCAACTGATTTTTTATTTATTTTCGCGGACAAAACTCGAACAAACCTCATTTACAATGTAAATATCATGCTCTATAATTTACATTCTTAAGGGCTAGATATACGTGTATTGCTTTCTTCTGATAACAGTCCTGGATAGAATTATGTTTGTGATAAATTGACAGGGGTCTTTAAAAGTTGTGAATAAGAAGTAATAAACTCACTCAAATAGATCCAGAGGAGCTTATCAATAATTTATTCAAATGCAGCGATTCAAAAAACCAAAGGGCCGTGAATCAACGACTTATGATTCACTTTGTAGGTGGTAAAATATACTTTATTATATTTTATACAGCAAACTTGGCTAACGATCTATAAAACTGAAAAAAATCTATTCCCCTGAGATATTAATAAAACAATGAAATATTAATCAAGAATGTACAAAGCCTTGGCAATGAACGAACTGTGAAAACCTAGCAATTAATGCATGCCATTTTATTTACATTTTGCTGTTGAATAGCTTGGTCGATCTAAAACGATATAATCGCAAAGCCTTTTATTTAAAAATCAACTGTATATGTTTGGAAAAAGGTAGAGTTTTCTTTGTTTATGGTGGGTAGTATAATATTTCCTCCAGGGTCGTATTGAGGGTGAACGTTTCACTTGGGTGGGGCTTTTGTGTAATAAAACGAACGGTTTCCTGTCTGTTCGTCGATATCTATGCGTGCGATAAAATTTCGGTTATCTAGCTATGAATGGATGTTTAGCTCCTTTGAGTATGAATTAAAACAGACCAAACAATCAGACACTGTAAGCTCTGATTTTTTTTTACTCTACTCAATAATCGGAATATGATATTATAGCTGTTGCTGAAGCAATTTAGTTATTTTAAAAAACAAACAAACATTGTTACGTTTTTGATGATAATTTAGTCACGTGCTTAGCCGACTCATGTAGTCTGACATTTAAAAAAATGTCTGTGACTGGTGTTCCGTAGTTCCAAATAACTGATTTTGAAAACAGTAATTTTGTGTTTTTTTTCTCAACAACGTGAAATGACAAATTGCAATGTGTTTCAGGTCATAGATCCATCTATAAATGTTCCAGACTAAAAGCTTACCCAGAATAGACTAGTCTCTCCATCAACTCGTGGACGTCTATTTTCAGTAACATTAATTTATTCAATGCTGTTCCAAATTCGTTGATATCAGTTTGTTTTGAAATATCGGTCACATTCAACTCGGTATCTGAATCACTCATTCGATAATTGTACGTAATTTATATCAAAGTATGATACGAACGTTGTACAAAATAACTCAAACCTGATTATTCGAGTGAACACGTGTTTGAACTTTGTGGAAACATTCCCGCTCGAATGCTGAAGCTCATCCAGTGGCAAATTTAAAAATATTATCCATTCCAATTACAAATTTCATTGCAAAAAAATTTAAGGGTTCCGTACCTAAAGGGTAAAAAGGGACGCTATTACTAAGCCTCCGCTGTCTGTCTGTCTGTCACCAGGCTGTATCTCATGAACTGTGACAGCTAGACAGTTGAAATTTTCACAGATGATGTATTTCTGTTTCCGCTATAATAACAAATACTAAAAATAAAATACAATTAAATATTTAAGGGGGCCCATACAACAAATGTGATTTTTTTGCCATTTTTTGCTCGATAGTAATAATGGCAACAGGCAGACACTTAAAAATATTCACAGAATATTATTTTGTATTTCACTTTAAAAATAAATAATGAAATTAAAATAATAAAAAAACATTTATGAGGGGCTCCTATACAAACATGTTTTTTTTTTGTCTATACTGTGTAAAGTTGTAAGTTAATGGTACGGAACCCTTCGTGCGCTAATCCGACGCGCACTTGGCCGGTTTTCAATATACATTCGGTGCCGAGCCAAACCACGTGACCGCAAGCCGAATTTACTCAGAAAATCAGGAGGTTCGGTCCCGTGGAGTTTTTAATGGCACGGTCAGTTGGGTAGCCACAGGCAACCTCATTGTGATACAGGTATGACTTATTTAATAATGTTTTGCTACATAAGATGATTAAATTAAAAGCAAAGTACTCTTAATATGGAAAATATAATTTCTTTCGAGCTTTACATTGAGCTCTGAGCCGAGATAGACTACTTCGAATATTACGAAAGTACCTACATTTTTATTACAGCAATAAAACTATTTGGAACCATTATGCAAGTTTTTTGACTTTGTTTGATCAAAGATTAACACAGTATCTAGTCATCATTTCGTGACCGGAAAGTTATTAAAAAAAACTCCTTCAATTGATTGCTGAGCTCTATATCCTTAATAACAAAATTACCACAAAACGTTCATAAAAAACCTACGTTGACGTTATTTGAGAAATTCTGTCTCGAAAATGAATAATGAATCCAATAAATCGGATCCTTCCTTCTCGGGTGTACTTGAATGAAATTAAAGTGCGTTCCGATTTACGTCCTCGTAATTTTTTTATCTAGTGGATTATAAAATCTGAATTTTAATGCCGTATGTAAAAAATGAGATATATGAATGTGAGGCGTATGCTTTGTAGAATTCAGTACATTTTTCTACAGACTTCACACGTAAAAAAGTCGTTCGTTTAAAATAAAATAAACCACATACCTTGCCTAAGTTAATACCTTGACGTTTGCAGTGTCACATAAATTTTATATGAAACGTTTTTCTATTGAACCTTAAGCCTAGCTGGATACCTTTCTAAATGACTATTAAATTAGACGTCTAGGAAGCATAGATGATATTTATGTTTGAAAGCCATTGAGTTGTCGATAGATAGATAGATATTTTTAGTATGATGTTTATTTATTAGGTAGTATGTTAGTTTACTTTCAAATGTTATCTTTACTCAACGTCCCGCCACTTATTAACTTTCTACATTGATTTCTTTTCTGGTAGAGACTGCCTTATGTATATTAACCAATTATACTTTCTTTTTTGTTGCAAAAGTCAAAATGTTCATGTATCAAAATTTCCAGAAAACATCATCCCCGAAAAAGACCTAGTTATAGTCACATACGTCGTAAATTATTATTTTATCTTAAAATAATTAATTAATGATGAAATACGGGCTAAAGTGGTTTCAATATTTGTATACATATAATTAAATTAAGTGTATACATATCTTAATTAAAGTCAATGTACCTATATATTAGTTTTTGGTTTCAGGGTTAATGAAGACGAATAGGTACATTGACGCGATATCGTGTGTGCTTATTAGTACGAAATGCAGTAGATTTTGAAGTAAAGAATCCTATTATTTGCCCAGAGGTAACAAAAGCATCAGACTTAATGCGTGCGCTTTCTCACAATCTGACTAATGAGATTGGCTCAATGCTACCCGATGTGGACATTGCTTTATGACTTGCTCAGCTTTTCAATTTTAAAATAATGCAACTTGATTTGCTGCTCCGCATTTTAGTGTTGTTTATGATTGTTGAAAGAAAAACGCGTATCTACGCTGAACCGTCTTTGTATTAGAGTGGCTTTGGTTTTTGGTAGGTGTTTTAAATTGGTCTATCGTTTCCTAATATACCTACGACAATTTATGAAATATTATTACTGTAACGATTTGGGAAACTCAGACAATCTAAGGTATTTATTTTATTGCAACCGGCATAGGCCATATCTTCGAAACGACTTCAAAACAATCACTCTATTATTTTTAACCGTATAATAGCGACTACCTTGCTAGCAACTTGTTCGTCACTCATATTAAAATCTAAACATTGTCTTCCACTCTCACTTACTCCTGCCTTTCTTTCTTTTATTACGCCTTGCGTTTTGTTCCCCATCTTATTGGTAAAACGGCTCTTCAATAAAATACCTTTACATTTAGGTACTAATAGTAAGTCAAGTTTGTTCGAAATCTAACATATTCTGTAAAGTTCTTACTGTCAGTATTTTTAGTTCAAGAGCTTATTGAACTTTTGCACATATGATTGTTGAGCTGTTTTACATATTAAAATGGAAGTTCATGACTAGAAAAAAAAACTTTTGTTTACTGTTTTTGAAGTAAAACAGAATTTTACGAACTATTACATAAGTCATTATAGCAAAATATTTAAACGATTTCAGTAATAAATCATGATTCAAGTGTAATTTTAATACTGTTTCTTCCATTAAAAGCATAAACAAAACTCATTTTGAACTTTGTTATTGCCTACAGTTTTGAAATTAGCAGTTGCCCGCTATGCGATAGCGGCAAATTGCCAAAGTTTTTTAAAACAGAAAAATCTTTATTTAACCAAATATATATATATTTAAATGGAAGTATTTTCATTTGAATGTTTGATACTACCTCAAGGTGCTCGTAAAAGAAAATGGCAATTAATATTTGATTAGGATGAAATGAAAGCTAATGTTGATCAAACAAGAACCGCGGAGATCGAGAGGTACTACTAAAATATTTGCAGATTCAATAATTTTCTTCTTGGCCTTGTCCAAATTTCACGTCTTGCGGCCCTATTTGCGTAAGTAAGATTCATGAGATCTACAATGGGATGATATGGGGCGTAAAATAGTTCTTGTCATATTGATGTTTTATGAAAAATATTGTTTTTCCTTACATACAATATGTTTTATTTCTTACACACGATTTCACGTGTCCATGTAAGTATGTTTTTTGTACCATTAAAAACATCACTTAAGTGTTACCTGATATTCGAAGTTTTATTATTGTAAAAACATTCATCTATATATATGAGTTATATATAGACTTCATTGAAAATTATGTTCCTAATCAAAAATCAAAGAAAAAAATGTTTTCTGTTTGTTCCATTTTTATGATTTTTTTGTAAAACAAGAATCTTTAGTTTTATTATATTTTTTATCCGCCTTTCTATACTTACGTCAATAACCGTACATGAATACAAATATTCCGCGTTCAAAAACTCAAACAGATAACGCAAAGTCCTTGAACTCCAGAAAATCCAAATGTACAAGGAAACTATGCCATCTATACAAATTTATATACAATATCGTGGACATGCGTATTGGCCGCTTTTACGAACCGAAGCACGAATCTTCTTCACCACAAATTTCGAGTTGATCTAATTTGTACTTTAGACCGTCGAGATCTCGGTTGAATTTCGTTTGTGCTGAGAGTCGGGCAAGCGCGCTATGTTGGGCGGAGGCATCGAGTCGGGGGTGATTCAGTTGAAACCTTGCCGTGAAAGAGGGTAGTACCGCGCTCGCGCCCCGCTCAATACATTATCACTGAGCAAAACCTTTCGATATGACAGCCTCCCTTTTATCCCCGAAGATCATTCAGTAGAATGTCAGTGACACTTTCGAACTGCGTAGGTCGCGCCGGATCCTGCTCTCCTTACCGATATACTTCGGACGCCGGCTGTTAGAAACATCGAATCTAATATAAATAGAAACGTGTCACTCTGTAGAATTTAAATCATAACATATTAGACATAGTCCACTAAATCAAATGTGCTTTTCTAGTATATTTTAGTTCTAGTGTCTGTATCTTGAAATATAGTGTGTAGTTTTCTAAGTGGTTGATCCTTAACAATAACATTATATGGATATCCCTAATGCCTAAGTGCATCTGCCATGGCTGTGATCTAAACCTTCGTCGCTGGGTATAGAGAACATTTAAAATTTATTCATTTACGCTTTGAAGCTTCTGTAGAAATGATTGGCTTAAGTGTAAATTACTTATGAAAATGTTTTCGTGAAATTGGCTTTTTGTTTCGAGCTCAAGGAAAATAAATTCAGCCTCAAATATTGCTTAGCGCAAATAATTTGATTCCAATTTCATTTTATATTTGGTATTTTGTTAATACCTACCAAAGTACTTTACTTTTTAACAATAATTACCAACTTTATGTGTCACCAATGAATAAAATAAAATAACACGTATTATCCAACCACTATTAATAAAGCATGATTGCACTTAAATTCTATCAAACACAGCATTTAATTAAAGAATTTACTTTTTGATATAATATGCACAGATTAGCCCAATTTACTGGCCCTAAAATAGTTTCACGCGAATAATGGCTATGGCCTATTTTATCATTGCATGTTTATTTTTGCATAAAAATGTTTCATAAGATGTTTTGTACGCAAATTTATATTATAAAAGTGAAACCGTTAGTGTAACTGAAACAAAAATAGTTAAGTTTGATTCATGTAGACATCTCATTTCACTTAACAACAATGTTTACTAGGAACTCTTTTTTTATTTATTTTTTATGTTAATAATAAAAACGTAAGTTTCTTTTTCTCAACATAAAATTTGACAACAACACAACTATCACATTTATGCTGTCACATAATATTATGAATATCACAAGGTAATCAAGGTCAAATATAGAACGTTTTAATTACCCCTCAAATATTTACTTTTGCCATTTTTATGAAAGCACCATTAAAACATAATAAAAAGTAGGTAACAATAATATAAAATATGTTATAAAGGTAAAAGGGCTAGGTGAAAAGAATTCATTTATTAAGATAACATTGAATTCTTTGTTTTTTAAAGAAAGAAAAAACGCCTATAGAGAATAGGAATGGCAGAAAAACACTTAATAGATAGAAAGTGGTACAGGGGAAAGAAAGCGTCGAACCAGAAGTTTTATTGTGATGCTGTGCATCGACCGCCCTCCGACGCCGGCCAGTCTGCCAGTCTTGGGTGGCTATTTGGGAATACAGACAGATAATAACATTGGAAAAATTTAGAGGAACGCAAAAATATTATTTTTCACTTTTCCAACTGGAGACTATGAATGTAAAAAGTTTGATAGTGGGACAACAGGAAAAAAAATGGTATTTCCATTTGATTTTTACTACATGTACGTACGAGTACAAATGATATCTAAACGATTCCTGATAAACAAAAAAATATGCACGTTTTTTTAATATATTTTTTATGTGGTCTGAGATTGAAACATTATCAGTCAACGCTATTAGTATCAAGGCAATAAAAAAAACAATTTGTATGAAAAAAGAAAGGGCAATTTATTCCTAACTATTTTAATACAATTTTATTTACAGCGACTAAATAGTACGTAAAACAATATTAACAACAATAATGATTTATCTTGAATATGTCCCAGTAAACAGGAGATAATGTATTTTACATCATTTTATTTACATAAACTAGTTTATTAAAAAAATAGTAAATAACAACATGCTCGTTTTTAACTTTAATTGCGTTTGTTTAGTGAAATTTCGTTTCAATTATTATTCGAATAAACATGACAAACAAAATTTTAATGAGATACTTATGCATATGACAATAAGTTGGACGCCATAAAATGCTTTATTAGTTTTGAGCCAGAATGTAAATAATAATTATGACAATGAATAAGCAAATATCGCTCGGCGCCAACTACGCCAACGATTTAAGCAAATCGAGTGTGGCATAGACAAAATTTGTTTGTGAAAGCTACGTGTAAGCACGAACCCATATACATTAAACCCAACCGCTATAAGGGCAGGAACGTTAACGTTCAGCCTTTGCATTTTGTACCATTACATTTGGGGCAAACCCACAAGGTCCAATTTACGACCAACTGAAAAGCCACACATGAATACCAAAACAACACAAACAATCGATACTAAAGTACTCACTTCTTGTTACATATTCATAAAAACGCTTAGCACCTAAATTTCTTAAAACACTGAATTTGAAATGGAAACGCAAAAATTTTGCGGCGTGGATAAGGAAGCCTAATGAATGAAAATCTTATGAACATTTTATTGGATGTTTTCCTGGGAAACACATCCCCAAAAATAAAGTTTCACGCACAAAAGTTAGTCTCTTTGGTATTTTTTATGTGTCATAAATAGGGAAATTTTATGTCTCCCTAACTTCCACTTGTTATTTTTTTCTGACAGGAAAGTCCCTTTGCCTCTTTTAAAAAATGAAAGGTTGAATACTATAACAATTTATTAATTTTCTACATTATATTTTTGCTAGAATTTTTTCTACATATTGTATCATAGTAAAAATGAGTAGGTATACTAAGAAAGGCCCTAAAACTCTGGACTTTGTTGAGTTACACTTGACTGAATTTTATTAAACCCTTTGACCGCTCTTACGTATTGTAACGTAGCATTATGATTCAATTGTCTATCCCATAGGATGCCAGAAGTAGTAACTACACTCATGTACTTCAAAGAAGAAAAATATATCTAATTGAATTGGTTCAGTGGTAGATGTAATCAGAACAGTTGAGAGTAGATATACAATATTCATTTATCAAAAAACTCTTCATTTATTAGTAGAGAAGAGGTTCCTACATCTTGTTATATATTAACCAGGTTGCAAGAATCAATGGCTTGAGTAACATTTAGTACCTTAAGCGCCTTCCCATTCAATAAGTAAAGGAGTCGCTGAGTTAAGAACGACAAATTGAGGGTAATAAAATTTTATGGGATTATTTCTTAGTCAATTTCATTTTACATTGAACGATGTTGGCTTCGGGTTTATACTTTAAGAAGAGTTATAATATCTACGATTATTACATTTCGTGTGATATTTATTTATGAGTAAGCTGGGATATCTAAATTAAAATACATTCAGAGAATAGAAATAGTAATCTAAATATTTACCCACAGCTCCAGTAAAATTATTGTCAGCCTTATCTGCATCGAAAAAAGGTTTTCAATTTTCTTTTAGTAATAAAATGTCATTTTGCCCTTCGCGCTGCCGCGCCAGACTATCAGTAATTTTCTATTGTACTAGAACAAGGTTGAGCTATATCACCACTTGATCTATGAGCATTGTGCAGAACCTGTCTGCACTGGCTCAAATGATGTTGTCGCCTCTGAATAACTGCCCGGCTTTGTTAGGCAAACGAGCTATTGGGAAACCAAAATGTATTCTCTACTTCGGAAAAGTTGTACACATTTTTAAAGCTAAGCTGCCTAAGCTGGAATGAATGAATTTTTAGCCACTGAAGTGGGATGAAAGAATTTTCGCTGGTTGAGTTCGGATTTTTAGGATTTTAAAATGGATGGAGTTTCTTTAGGATTTGACAGACGGGTTTTACTTACGTAAGATCAAAGGTTTATTTTGTGTCTTTAGCCAGAAATTGACAATTTTATAATTCTCTGCTTTTAGTTTTCACTGACCATGTAAATAGTAAACTTGTAAAAACGCGTAAATATGCTTGCAAACTGTAAAAATAGTGACGTACCGCCCCTAACACCGAGTGTTCAGTTGTGAAGTGGACAGGATAATGTGCAAACGATTTCTGATGACTCAATGTCGATGCGTTGGGAGTGTGACCGAGTCGAGTTGAAGATCGATGCCCCATTTGCTGCGCTGGATCATGTTCAGTCGACGCCCGCGCCGACTGTTTTGTATATCTAGCTGATGCAGCGATATAACCCTGTCGATGATAGTCTGCTTTGTCGCTGAACTCACGTCGTTTCAGGTATGTTGAATGTAATATTGTAGCCTTGTTCTGTAGTTACTTAGAAATCGACTTAAAGAACGGATAAACTTACAAAATCTGCTTTTGCACACACTAATTTGAAGGAGTTTCAAAAGATTTGAGTTGCACCTATGGTTATTAAAAAAATGGTACTTTCCTAAAGATTCTAATATGTATTACATTGCATGTTAGGTAAGCAGCTCATAACTATCCACCATAGATCTAAATCAATCATGAAATACTCGTATACGTCTGTGATTCTCTACTGAGCTTTAACTAAAGGCCGTAATAAACTACCACAAGTTTATTTTCCAGTAATTAATATATCAACTCAATGAAGCGATTATTAGTTTAAGAGTACATGGGCACCGTAGTCAATTTAGGTGACAAATTGAGTGACAGCTTTATGTGGCGCAACAAAAGCCCTTTCCACCGAAATTAATCTTTCTTAGTCAGACATTATTAACTTAGCTCCTGGTTCATCCACATCTTTTTTTTTTTTACGAAACAGTACCGGTTTTATAAGCATACGCTGCTTTTTTTTAAAAAACCGCTGTCATAGCCTGTTCCCCTGTGTATCATTGTTACTATAAATGAATAATTTCAAAGCGACCTAACCGATTTAGAATTTAAGATTTTCTCGAACTTGTAGCAAACAAAAATAATTAACTATATTTTTGAATATTCTACGATCAAATTCTGTATCTGAAACGCTTCGATGACTAACATTAATATTTCGTGTACAAAATTGAAGCAAACGATCAAGTGTTATGAAAAATTATAATATGCCTGCGAAATTGATGTTAGTAGCATTACGTATATAAAAAGTTGTAACAAAGGAGATGACTTTGCTTAATCGTGAGAAAGGTTCTATAAAGAGGTGGCATTTGGCAACGTATTCAAAGGTTTGTCGCATCATCATCATAATTGGTGGGTCGTTTCACCTCTGGCGTTTGCGCTTGTTCAAAAAATTAAGCGGCAGGTTAAGCATTTTCAGAGTAAAGATTATGATTTGGCGTAAGTTGTTTTGTCCTGAGACTTTTTAAATGAACTCATTGAGTACAATCTATTGCTTAGATATTTGTTATTGCACCGAATACATTTTTCTAAAAGGTAGGGCCCGTAGACAACTTTGCTATCCCCAACGAAAGGTCAAAATATGTATGCAAAAGTCACGTGATGCTTCGATGGCTTATGTTAGTTCTATACATTTTGTTAACGATAGCGAACTTTGCTTCAGAATAGATTGCATCTTGCCTACGGGCCTAGTCGGTACTATAGACGAATTATTGCTCTGTTTCATAGACATCACTCTGAAAATGAAGGTATTAAAATACAATGTCAACGCAAACTTAAGCTGAAAAATATATAAAAAAATAAGAGATGCGGTTGTAAAACAAAATGGATATACTTACCCAAGGTAAAAAAATATGTCATCATCCAGATGATAACTTTATGATCTAATCGTCAAGCAATCCAATATTTTAGTCTTAAAAGTTAATCAGCAGAAAAAAAACAACTTAGTTCAAAAACATTACTTGGCAAATTGCAATGACGTTGTTTTTCATCAGAACGCAAAGGCCCATGAGGTACGTATTCGGCGTGATTTATAACCCCTTCTTAGACTCAAAGGGAGAAGTTTCGCGCCATTTGAATTATGAAGATTAAAATTTTGGCAGGGTTTACCCCGAAATCTGGGACACGTTGCACATTTAAAAGGATGTTTCTCCTAGGAGCACTTTTCATTGTCAATCAAATTGGCTTAGCGATAAGTCAACTGCAAGTGACTGCAGTTGATGAAATAAAAGGTAACATGAAATCACCTGGACAAAAATAAAACACAACAACATGGTGCAAAATAAATTATATGATGTCTAAACAGGTAACAAAATGGATAAAATTCAATAAATTAACGCAATCTAAAGTGTATAATAGTCGAGTTCATTTATTGATGACAAGGTTTGAACTCTAAAAATTACGATTAGTTACACCTATTGTATAACTACACTGCCTCGTTGGTCTAGTGGTCAGCACGCTGGGTACTATCCACGAGGTCCCGGGTTCGAATCCCGGGTCGGGCCGAGAGTGTTGGGTTTTTCTGTCTTGAAATAACTTAGACACAGCTCCGGAGTCAGGAAGTTGGTAGTGTTAACACCCCCGTGCCTCGGAAAGCACGTTAAGCCGTTGGTCCTTCGCCTGATCTCTCTACGGTCATGTCGGACTGCCGTCTCACAGAATTATGAGAGTGAAAGACACACTTGTGCACTATTATATGTCCCGCGCAGTTGGTAAATCTCTGTTGAGATAGGCCGCCGTAGTCGAAATTCGGCTAGGAGGACATTATTATAACTACACCACCAAATCCAACACCTATTGACATGACCTTAATTGACCTTAGAAATGTTGTTCCATGAAAATATTCGACTAACATTACAATAAAGAAGCATTCAACCAAAGTACAGATAAAACATACCATTTGAAAGCATACTCGTTGTAAAAAAAGCAACAAAAGAAAACTCTTCAAGAAAAGCGGTGATAAAAGGTTAATCATTCACAATGGATTTCTTACACCAATAAACGGAGTTCCTTCTCTCATTTCTCAGGCCACAGAATAAAGATATCTTGTTTTCTTAGTAACTACGCTGTGACAGTAAGATAAATGGTTGTTTACTTGAGGTAGGCAATTTATTTGGCCTATGATCATACGAACATCTGGAGGAGAAAAACAACAAGTGCTATCGATGTTGACATAAGAATGCTTCTCATAATGACTGATAAAGGATGTTACTATAAGTGTAACAATATTTTTTGGTCTAGTAATGTGTGACTTTATTTATTTCGAGCTAAAGCTTATAAAAATAGGGTCTACATCATTAATGGATGTGGACTTACGGAGTAGTTAGTGGAGTATTTTGAACTTTTTTCAGTACTGGTCAGGTGTTATATAGCTAGTATGAAAAATTAACATTATTGCACATTAATATACGTTTTACTCGTATAATCATGACTTGTAGTGATTTCATCCCATTTATAATACGACTGAATTGAATTTGTGAGAAGATTTTGGTGCAAAAACTGATGAAACAACATTTGAACGGTATAATTATAGACGACATAACATTAAAATAAACACTGCGGCATCTCCTGCTCATGCAGTTGTGACAGACGAGATTTTGCAACAAATAAAGGTAGTCTTATGTGCTGGCCATTGTAAAGTACATATAATAAATAAGCGTCTCGTTTGCACTAATTGTAGTATTTTATAAAAACGTTTAAATACGCCAACTGTTCTGAATTTAGTTTTACTTAACTACTGTACACACTAACGCAATCACTGTACTAAGCATTTGGTCACGCACACAGATTTGCACAGTGAGCTTCACTTAATTGTTTGGGCGCGCTCCGTCTTCCTTTTTTTATTCGGTCTAAGGTCTCTAACAAAAAACATATTCCAGGGAAAAGTGACCATGGCTATTCTTTAAACATTACTATATGTTTTAAGTAAATACATTAAAAATACAACGTGTGTAAGTTTGTCCGGAATTAAAAATAATAATTTAACTATGGAATCAATTTTACGAGACTAACCTAATATAATAAGTCAGCCTATTAGATCCCACTGCTGGGAAAAGGCCTCACCTCAACTATGAGGAGGAAATAACCTAATACCTATCTAAATATTAAACAGTTCTTACAGACGGCAACACGTCAAACCTGACCTAGTGACCACCCATTTAAAAACAGCTTTTATTACGTAGGAATTAGAGGCGGTCTCAAGGTCAAAGTGGGGTGGCCTAAAGTGCTGCTACATAACAATGTCAAATAAGAAAATTTTCTTGTTTAATACTTTTTAGAGCGTGATTTTTCAGACATCAAAGAGAAGCACTGTCGATAGTCCTTGTGTGTTGAACTTCGCATTAGTTGTGAATATGGATCTTTGTTTGACCATCGTTGCGTGTCTGTGCGACAACGAAACACAAATTACCACTGGACATGCGTGCTAGTGTCGCCCTTCATCCTGAATATTTTAAGATAACCCGTATTTGGTTGGGTCGAGCAAATGCCCTAAGTGTACTAGCCTCGGGAATTTTTCTGTATTCCCCAAGGTTTCACGCTTCATTGCTTCTAAAGCGTCTCCAAGCGTAGCTTTAGAATGGATATCAAGAAGAGGGATTCACGTATGTATTATTCTCAAGCTGTTACGATCTGGATTTCCTTGATGTTCATTCAAGAGGTTTTCTAATGCCACCTTACAGATCACTGTCTACCTGTTTCAAAATCAACACTAAGTCTAAAATGAATCATAAATAACAACTAATGTCAAATTCTCAATTCAACAACGGTGTAACATTAATTTTACGATAGCAAGTTAATTAACAACCGAAAAATAAACGACTCAAAAAATCCTACCAATCCCATTTTATTAAAGTAATCAAAGGCGAGAAGTCGACTTATGTTACAGATGTCTTCTTTCACAGAACAAAGTATTCCAGTTGCTCTAATTTCACATAATAAGACTCGTTACAGAACGTCTGTCGGTCTACACAAACATCCATTTAATTAAGTAGGAAGTTTCGAGGACGTTTCCTTGTTTGTTTTTGGCGAAATCCCCTGTGTTTCCTTGTGTAAAGGCCTCAACGACAAACAGTTGAATCGCGTGTGGCCCGCCAAGAATTTAAATTTTTGAAACGGCTGGTTTTTACATACCCTTTGTTAACGCGTTTTATGGCGTTACCCTTTTTCGCTTTGTGTCCACCGACTTTGCATGACGATGAACTGTGTAACATATTGACTTGCGAACGGTTCAATCCTATATTAAAACGCCCTATGCAAGTAATTAAAACGATATATCAATATTGAGACAACCTTAAAAAATAAAATTTGGTTAGTGAAATTTTGTGACTTTATCACAAACCGCTTTGTCTGTTGTAACTCTTAAGTCTTTTACTACTCCACATAGTTAATTTATCAATTAGTACAATACAGTTATTTATATCCCGTTGTACAAAAACCTCGAATGGAATATATCTTAGTCCTAAAAATGTTATGTTCTCACCTGTTTACGAAATTTAGTTCCAACGCGCTGCCAAAAATATTTCAGTAAGAGGCATCTTGAGTAATACGTCACCAATTTTGTAAAGGGATGATAAATGGCCCAACAAGTTCAGTAAGAACTCGGTTTCCTAAAAATTCTGTCGCAAAACACTCGTTTGGTGGAGCACAATTTTTCTATTTCACTTCATATTGCCTGTAATTTTGGGAGCAGAAACGAATTTGTCTTATAGCGAGGATTTAAGAAATGACCTCCAGTTAATTAAGTTGTCCCCGACAAGCAGTTTCCTCTTATTTTTCTTTCAGGTTGTCACCTAGGACCGGTTTTTGCCTGATTGATACATTAATGTCACAGCATTTTTTGGGTTGGATATTTAACCTATTTTTGGTACAAACAAGATTATTGTTTGTAATTGATTCTTCATAATTTAAGAGCTGCGCTGTCGGTGAAGCAATTTCCACACTTCTATGGTGTCTACCAGCACCTTCAACTTCCTGTATGCCATTTCATATAGTATTTCCTTCAACTGCTATTTTAGTATGTAATGGAAACCTGATTTAATTTGAATCTTTTTAATGTCCGCCGACTCATTTAAAGATTAAGTCATAAAGATACATAAACCATTATGCTTATAAATGGTAACATCATTTGATCGTCACAGAGATGTCATAGTTGTCGACAAAAGAAATGCAACTATAAATATTACTGTATTTCACACCAGTCAAAAAAAATACAAAAAATATTTAGAAAGGTTACTTATTCAGGCGGTGTCATCAAAAATATGGTCCTAATAAAGAAAACACTTGAATAATAAATATGGTGACTTCAATACCTTTAAGAGAGACAGTAAATCAGCTCTTATAATTTGTGTAACAAGAGCACACTTCTTAAGCTGAAAAACCGCTCCAAGCAATACGTGACGAAAAGATCTCCGAGGCCCTTTGAGGAGCACTATTTAGACTCAAGTCCTCTCGCCTTGTTTGCTTTTGACTCTCGGAGACTCATTACCTGCTTCATTAAAGCAAGTGTACATTTGAAACGTTAACAGTCTTTTCAAGGAAAACGTTCAGTAAGACTTTAAGGTTTCATGTGCAGTATAGTGCATTTTATTATTTAGGTAAGTTTGTTGATTCGAAAGTTTAAGTGTGCCTTGGAAATCCGTTGTTTGTTTCATTGAATATTTTGAGGACCTCCGTAGTCCACACACCAGTTTTCAATGTGTCGCCATTTCATGAGGACCCAGGTTCAATCCCCGGTCGGGTCAATATAGAAATCATATTTTCTGTCTCGGGTTGGACCTTATGATACCACCGTTGTTTCTGATTCTCATAATACACGTTCATTAGCTACTTATTTTGGGATCAGTACAACGTTTGTGATGTTGTTTTAGAGCACGAGTAACTATGAAATTTGACTGTCTTATCCTGAAATTTATGTTTGTCTATGTTACAAAGAAAACAGTTAAGGTGGTTATGTGAGATGGCTTGGCAAATGCATTGGATTACATGATTAATTAAGATGCAACTTGGAGTATCTGACTTGACTCTAATTTGACTTCCCAGTGTATTTTTTTTCTAAATAGCTACTTATATATATTAATATAAGTTCAAGCTTAACGGGCTAGCTAGGTGGAATTTTCTATTTAAACTCCTTCATATCATTTCAAGTTTTAGTTTCGCAACAAAAAGTACTCTGCCTTCTTCAAAATTCCACCACTCTTTTCCTGGCAATGTTAGGTCAACTGTTTAGTTAGGCGAGAAAAGGTTGTTATCTGACAGTATTTTGACAGTCAGTGTACCTCGGCAGTCGGACAAGAGCCATTAGATTTGTAATATTAGTTTTGAATTCTTGTCATCAGAGGCTCATTTGTCAGAAACAGACACAAATAATCATTACTGTGATTGTATCTTATTTACCATTAGCTTGTTCTGGCCCAAACCGTTTTGCAAGGGAAGTCACGATCGAAGTTCATAAAGTGTTTTGCTGAACCCTTCACAGCTTTTAAACAGTCATTTGCAACTAATGACCCCTAATTCAGCTATTTATGACCCATAACTTTAACGTGTTAAACAATTTTATGAAAACAATATAGTAAACTGATGTATCTTATATTTCCTGTATCAAAATTTTTAGGACTTGTTATTTGTTAGATATTTACTGAATGTGTCATTAATTGTGATTAGTTCGGTAAAGTTTATTGTAGCGAGTTATTAGTTGTTGTTAATTATACTATTTGTGTTTTATTTTTATCTACTTGTACAAAGGTTTTTCAAATGCCTGATGCCAAATAATAGTTTTCTTTACGTTAAAAAAAAAGTTTATTTACCTGATTATTTTTTTCAGAAAATAGAGTATAACACAAATATTATCCTGATCCTGGAAAAAAAATTTGATACGAAAAGAATATTCTTTTTTGATATTTGAACTATTTTTTATTTTCAAGTCACTAATATATTTACGGGTATATGTGACATGAAATATTCTAGTAGTTCTGAAAGTCGATACGTTTCCAGATAATTGACAGTTAAAGTGACTGGCAAACACGGATGTCCTTACATGCTTTCAGGTAAGAAGGTTCTTTCTTTAAGAAGTTCTTGGAATTTTATTTACAGAACCATGTACTTGTTAGCGTCGGATGCATTTTTAGTGAAAGCGTCTGGTGAACTGCTTCACTTGTATAATGGCAATATTTTTTGCTTAATTTTAGGAGAATAACACTCATTTTCATTATTATTACACTTGTAGCTTGCAAATATTCTAAAACGCATACAAGCTTAAATTACATAAACACTACGAGTACAATCTGTCAATAAATTAAGGTTACTGTTACAGAATATATTAAGAATTATTATTTAGGAAATCATATAAGTTAAAACTAAGACTAATGTCATAAATAATAAAATAAACTTAACAAATACAAATTGCGACAGCACCGTTATTATAGATTTCCATAACACAAGTGCTTAAGCTACTTACTTCGGGTTCTTAGAAATGTATGTGATGTTGTCAAATATTTACATTAAAGTAACTCCATCTCTATGTTAGAAATTGCTGTAATAATTCACAGAATGCTACACTTAACCTTTTGTATTTAACCACTAAATTACATTTAACCATAATAATAACCCTTGCCAAAGGTAGGGAAAATCGGCTTATACGAATTTACTCTCTTGTGAGAAGATTACGTATTGTTATTATATTTTAGCGAAATACATGTTCATTGACTTTCAGTCGTGTTCACTGTAATAATGGCTTTATTACCGACTGTCGAGAAGAGTTATATTCTTGCATGTGTTTATATATACTTTTTGTAATAATTTAAGTTAGATGGTGCAACCAAGCCGTAAGCACAGAATCAATAAGTTGCCGTAAGGTACTTATCGTTGGATGTTTTTTCATATTAAAAATACTTTCTAAAGAAAACAGCTTTCGTTTTGATAACAAAATCTTACAATTCAAAATGAAATCATATTTTTTCATAAACCATCTAACTGAAAGTTATGACTGGTCGTAGATTCAGAAATGGGGTCAGAGTTGGCAGAGTTTCGATCACAAACATGCCTAGTCGAAGCCACATTTTACGCGAAAAATTAAACTTAAATCGGATAAAGGAAAACTTCGGGCAAACGTTTATCTCTCTATAATCCATCTAATATATATCTTAGAAGAAAAAGTTTCTAATCATCAGTCACCTGCACCGCTCCAAGTTTCCCCGCAAAAATTGGCCTAGATTAGAATTTATTGCTAGCAAGAAATCTGTCTTCAGAGATAACTAGCATTAGCAGGAGAAATCGTTCGTGTGGAATTTCTTGCTATTTGCATGGATTAAGGCATTCGTTGAGAAATGCTGAACGTCACTGTTACTGGCGGAAGAGGTAGGTACAAACCTTAGCTAGGAAAAGCGATTAAACAATCGTTTGTGTTGACTTCATTTTTAATTTATCAGGGCGTGGCAATTGTACTTACAGTCGGCAGCACGTCAGGTTCCTTTGAATGTGAACTGCGAAAACAGCTTTTATCACGTAGGATATAAAGGAGGTCTCAAGGGCAAAGTGGGGTATTCTGACGTGCGGTCGTATGTACAATAAAGTTTGTAAAAGCTCATATATCCTTCTTTCATTAAAAAGAAAAAAAGTTAAATTTGTTTCTAAAAATGTAACTATTTTACCTAACAGTGTCTTCTGTTTAAAGGCACTTTTTTCTTACTCTAAATACCTACTTTGTTATTCAAAAACACAAACAAAGCTGTTATCACTATCGGACGCAAACCATTTCGTTTCAAGTGTCCTTCATTTGTGAAAGGGTAGATAGAATTACTTATGCTAGTGTACCGTAAAACAAAGTTTAGTTCTCAAGGGCAAGTTAGTACTCAAGTGTACTGTGACTCGTGGTCTTTTGTGTGGGACAGCCAAAATCTAGACTGGATTAGATTTGAACACGCATTGGCGTAGAAAGTTTACTTCATAAATCTATGTATGCAGATTCAGTTTTATCTGCCTTTGTCTCTATTTTTTAGTAAAGTCTTAGCCTTATCTGTTACATAAACACTTTTTACTTAAGCAACAAAGTGTAACGACTGGGTGTATAATAATAATAATAATATATTTCAGACTTGTAGCTCAAATAGTTACTAACAATGTTCTCCTTACTCTAGTGTTAGTAAAACAGACAAAACTAGTAAACATAATTATTGAAATAACAAAACACCCGACTGCAAAAATTACTATATTTTTATTGGTATTTTTAATGGCTTTCATTTGATACCCATATTGCTATGGTAAGGATATAATCCCTTTATTTTCATTTGCGGGCGCCATTTTTTAAATGTATATAGCCACTATCACTATCACAATTTTGACAAATTCAACGACTCCTCGTATGTCAAAAACTTTCCAGCCGTTTGGGCTGTAGGGCGTGCCAAACAATTATACATACATACTCTCGAAAAAAATGGTAATTTAAAAAACTAAAAATCTCGACTGCGTTTCTGTGTAATTGAAAATAAAAAACCTTAAAACAAGAAAGAGGTCATACTCGGGTTAATTTGGTACCCATATTAAAAATTGTAGCAGTCGGGACCCGTTCTAGAAATGGACCTACCTCTACCTCTATTACATTGCAGATTACTCCAATCTACTGACAAGACGGCTATCTTTCTAACATGGGTCCCGACTGCTACAATTTTTAATATGGGTAACAAATTAACCCGGGTATGACCTCTTTCTTGTTTTAAGGTTTTTTATTTCCAATTACACAGAAACGCAGTCGGGTTTTTTAGTTTTTTAAATTACCGTTTTTTTATTATTTTTAGATTTATTATTCAAAACAAAACACCAGACTGCAAAAAATATTATATTTTTATAACGCAAAATATTTATCTTTACTAGCTTTCATTTGATACCAGTATTGATTTTTTCCTTAGCATACTAAGGAAAAAATCAATCCCCCCTCTCCCCTTTACTTCCATTTGCCAGCGCCATTATAAAATTTATATAGCCTATGTCATCCTCACAATTTTTATAAATTCAACGACACCTTATATGTCAAAAACTGTCCCGCCGTTTGGGCTGTAGGGCATGCCAAACAATTATACATACATACTTACATACATACATACTCTCGAAAAACATAACCCTCCTTCCGCAGTCGGGTAAAAACAACCTCCTTTCGCAATCGGGTAAAAACGTCAGTTACTGCTACGCCATTCCACTTGAAATAGCGCAACAGTGATTGACGTATGCACAATCCAACTCACTATCGATCATGCTCAGGATGCTGTTTGCATATAATTTGCTGCCACAGTGTAGACATTAAATAAAATAAATAAATAAATTGTTTCAACAAACACACCAATTACCTAGCCCCAAACTAAGCGCGAGCTTGTGCCATGGTGACTTGGATAACGGATAGGAATACTTAAATACATATAAACATCCATGACTTAGGTACAAATTCTCGTGCTCATCACACTAACATTTGCCCCTTGCGGGATTTGAACCCGCCTGGTTTAGAAGTCCGTTGCGCGAACGACTACACCAAGATGGTCGTCAGACGTCGTCGTACATTGGAGTGAAGATTAAAACTTTTTCATGACAACTTGACCAAGCACCAAGCGTTAGCAACTACGTTAACCAACTAGACTCGTCTATGTACAGTCACGTGCAATGAAATGTATACATGGACAAAATTTTGAATAAATGTTCACTCTGAAAATATTAAAAACAAATAGTTACCATATCAGTACATACTTTGTAACCATCGGAGTTTCTCGCAATAAAGTACACATTTTTGTCCAAAATATTAGCACAAATGAATTTCAGACCTATAGTTACACGGTCATAAGCAAAAATATGAAGCCACTATGAATAACAATAACATGTAAACGATTTTATTTCACAAAAATGTAAAGAATACCGATTCATTACAATGTAAACAAGAATTAATATGATTTTTTCTTTTATATGTATACACTTATAAAACTGTAGCAGTTTTCACTATTTCGACAAACTTGTATTGATTTCAATAAAATGTACACACACAATGTTGTATGCAATATATTATATTATATATGCAATATTATACGGGTACATATCGTGTACACGATCGAGTTTCCTACGGCCAGAATTAGTCAAATTACGTTATGCAACGTTTATGCAAAGCAAAAACTTTAGTTTTTTGTCGGCAGAAACACAAAAGATTTATAGGAAACGAAACTGAAAAGGGAGTAATAGTATTGACCCTACGAATTTCCTTCGCCGTCTCGTGCTGATAAAAGCGGGACCGCACCCAAAGTTTTATTTATTTTTATGGTTGCCCATTCGTTAGAGCGCTACTGATTCTTTGGCCCGCTCTTAAGTGGTACATACGGCTTAAGCGTTCACAATTCTATACTAAATCGCGTAAATGGAGGAGAAAATCATAATCCCTTATCGATTTATTCAAAAGAATTCCTCTACTCTGTTGTAGAAGATTGAAGATCTAAAGCGTGATTGGTGCATACTTTCGACAATACTTATTTAGTACAATGTCTTGAGGTAGAATAGTTCTTTATATAGTACAATGTCTTGAGGTAAAATTTGAATGACTGTAAGACTTAATTTGCTTGTGGTAGCCACACAATCAATAAAGAATTCCAGTTCGAATTTTTGATAAAATATTTGTTCCTCATTGTTTGCTGTGTCGCGTGAAACAATTATTCGATTCAGAAATTAAGCGAGCAGCGTGCAAGCCATAATCCAATCTGACCAAACATGTGTACAACAGTGTACTGTGTTTGGTTTTTTGCTGTAATTTGAGATTTTACCCTAATTGTTACGTTTTCAGGCTAGCGCAATGTCGACAAACATTTGTAAATACAGACTAAAAGCTCACATTCTATTTACAAAATCTGTGCTTTGCAACACGTTATAATCACTGCATTTTTAAAATAATCCATTATTGCAAAATAACAGCCATCTTTTCTTTTATTAACAACTTATTGAAAAAAAATGCCTGCTAGCATGCTCATGATCTAGTTTAATCATTATATAACTACGAGAAATGGATCATAAGAAAGCTGCAGAGGGAAGTAAGTTAAAAATATGGGTTAACTTTGAATTTTTATAGGTTAACAGGTTGAGAAATTTTAAATTAATGGCACATCTGTTTAGCCTCGGGCGGTATTAATTGGTTGAAGTTTTATGAATAATTACTTCCGTATTTTTCATGAACTTTCGATAGAATATCTGAATACAGGATTATATTGCAAATAAAGCATTTTCTGTTTTCGCATAGTAAATTAAGTAAAGACTTTAAGTTTAAGTAAAATTAGGTAATCGGAAGAGTTTGTAGCGTTTTTAGACGCATGAATCTTGCATGTTATATTTATGGCAGCACTAAACGTAGGCGGGGAAGTAATGTACAATAGGTGACTTTTTTGGTTAAAGCGGTAATGTTGAAACAAATTGATAAGTGTCTTACTCATCCAGTATTTTAAAATGGAAGTTAACAAAGGAAAAAGTTAATACTATTTTTCAAAAAGGGTCTAATTAGTGCTAGTGATCAATGAGAGATTCGTAATGCTTAAATCGAGAAGATGTTTTGTCCAGAACTACTGCAAAACAATTGTTCAGCAGATTCAGGTCTGGTAACTAGCATGATAAAGATGTTTCTTGCTGTGGTCGTCCAATAGAGTAAGTGTTGATATTATTAAAGTAATCGAGTAAAAAATGAAGAAAATCGACACAATAATCAGTCACCGATTCCAATCCGATCCGATCTAAAAAAACACTTAAAAGAAAACGCCCAGAATTAATGAATAGAAAAGCTGTTGTCTTCCATTAAGCAGGACCATGCTCGACCGCATCCCTTTTTGTCGACTTACCCAAATATTGTTGGTTGTGAAGTTTTACTACATCTTCCATATAGTCAGACATCAGATTATCATTTATGAAAACTTTACTTCTGAAATAATAGTATTATTTACAAAACACTTTAAATAAAGTAAAATTACATTCACGGAAAGACTGTAATAAAATCATTACAGTTAGTTTTTCGCTCACATTCGAAAATTTTGTAGCGACGGGATAATGGTTCTGCTAGAAAATTTCGAAAGATTGTCGAATTATATGAACATTATTCAATTAACATCCATGTAACTAAAAAAAAGTATTTTTTTACAAAAAGGCCGCAATCTTTTCCAACTTTCTGCTACTATAATGTTGTACGAAAAACAATATATTATTTACCTACGTCCTACTCACGTACGTTAGCAATCAGAAAACAATGTTATTTATTAGAAAGAAAATACAAGAGTAAGATTTTATTTCTGTTATCTACCTATTTGTCTGAATTATTTTTTTTGCTTTTGAATATTGTTTACTGGTACGGGACTGTTTTTTCCTGTTCCTTCCTACAAAAGTTTCCCTCCTGCCAATTTGAAGGTAACTTCTATTTTAATAAAAGTGCCAAAGACACAAAAGTATTTTATTTATCAAGCTCGTGTTTTTTTGTTTTCAACATTTTCACTGTTTACATTGTTTACATTGTTGGTGGAAAAAGTTTGACTTTGTTTTCAAAAATCTTAGATAACTTTAAGTTAAAAATAATTTTGGTTAAATAAATAAAAGATATCTTACCTAGATTAGGTAGGTACCAATTATTTTTGTTACCTAAATTAACATTCTAAAAATAAATATTACTTAAATCAATGCTGATTACATCATAGAACTTACGAAAAACTTTGGATACTTTGGATTCTTTGGACTTACAGTCATGTTTTTTGACCCGATGCCGCGATGGTCAAACGTCGATACGTACTTACGAGAAGATTTAATGTCCCGAACGGCCTCTTTTTATCTTGCTAAAAGTCTCTCTCTTGGGGGATATTATTTTATTTTACACACTTTTTTCTATCGTAATTTATGAGCGCAAAAAGCAAATGAAAAATTTTTTCTTAGATATATTTTTATACACATATTTAAAAAAAATACAGTGACGAAAATCATTTTTTCTGTTAAAAGATTTAACAGACTTTATATGTTTTAGGTATTCAATTACGTAAAATTGTGGTCACTTATTCGTTGTAATTGGAGGGCATTGCATTAATGCCTACTTGCAGCTTTTTTACTAGCATATCTTTTTACTATGCTATAGCATATCTAATTACTGTTACCTGTCATTATACGTATCTCGTGCACAAAATGGATGGCTGGTACTCTTTTAAGTTTGAAACGCTTTGAACGGTCAAATTTTATAATTAGATTTAAGCTGCTTTGTGATCTTAATAAGTACATATTCAAATATTTATTAACAGCAACGGATTATTAAATTGCAGAAAAATATATGTCAATAGATACATTTTTTTTTTTATTAATTTCTATCAGAACACTTACTATTCAGATTCCCATATAATATATTTTTGTTAGGAATTGCCATTGACTTATCGCTGTTTTCATTGTGGCCAAGAACAGTTAATTAGGTAGGTGGGTTATATTTTTTATTGCCTCGTTGAGATAAGTGTCCAGGATAAGAGATCCTTTCTTACGACTCGTTTTATTTTTCCCTAAACGTACAGGGATAGTGGTCAATTTGGGCTGGCATCTTTCCTGTATGATGCAGTGCCAAACTTTTCTATCTGTGTAACGGCAGTGTTATTTTTTGGATAAAAGAAAATCTCCCAAAGGTGCTTTGCCAAGACTTATAAAGCCAAGGAAAGCTGGCAATCGTACGGTAAGATTGTCGTGGTCTATCGCTTTCTATTGTAATAAACCAATTTCTTCTGGAGTTGCCAACAAGATAACAGTAGGACTATTAAAGATCTAATAGAAAAAAAACATCAATAGTCAAAAAAAGAAAAAGAAGAAAGATGCTTTCACCAAACTGATGAAATATGTTACCTACTGACATCAAAGACTTCAAAGGATTTCGTTTATCTATCTTCATTTACATAAATGAAAACTGACTGAATGAAATATTAACGCATAACTCAAACTACTGGGATTAGACACTTAAATTTTTGTACCATGCTTCCTTTTATAGTGTAGGTGAGCACTAAGAAACGATTTTAGGCAATTTGTGCCTTAAGTGGGTTAAAAGGTATATTGGTATTAACCTATTTAGTTAGAAATTAGAAATGACTTATTTTAGGGTTTTTGTAAATTCAAAACTCTAAGGGGAAGAAAATAGTAGTGAAAGTTTGTAGGAAATTTGACATTTGCGTGAATTAAGTCGCGGGCAACCGCTTGTTTTATCCATAAGCTTAAGAACTTAAGCGATCCCGGATCTCTTGCCATAATCTCTGTGTACACAGACCAGTAAATATTTTATTGCACATAAAACGTGGCAAATGTCTAGGTATAAACAGCAAACAGTTTGCGAAGTACCTATAGCTATAAATCAGACGTTTCGCAAAGTAACTGTCGATACACACCCGTGGAAAGGTCAACCACTTTTATACCATTTCCAATTCACAGTACATTTTTATGTGACCTCAAAGAATTCACGCCCAGAGACTTTCTTTACCTTTAATAATCGTGAATAAGGTGAGAGAAAGATATGAAAATGATGGCTTGACTCTTTGTGAAGCTGTGTAAAATTTTATTCACTCCGCTGGCTTATACTTGAAATGTTAAGGATAAATGTCGGGATATTACGTTTTGTAAAGCCCCGGTATACTTTAGAGATTAAGAAATTTGTAACATTCTAAAACGTAAAATTATGACTCGCTGCAATAATTTTATTTTGGTACTATAAAGTATATTGATATAGAATGCAGATAAAAAAAGGATGGTTTGTGTAGAAAAGTTTTGCTCTATTTACCTTTTTCAATACATACCTAATTGCAAATGACTTAAAAAGTTTATCAAGTACTTATTATCTCGGTACAAAATTACCGAATGTTGCTCGAAACTAATAACAATATTAATGGACCAGGCCTATCACCATATTTAAAAGTTATCTTGATTACAAATTCATCTCCAGCAATGACAGTTTTTTTTATTATATTGAAAGCTACCATTGCTGTCTTGATGTTACTTCGAAATATGTTACTTGACTATGCGCTATAACAATATTGCAACTTGAAAACAATCCAGTTCAACTCTAGGCCTGCTGTTGTATAAACAGTATTCCGTGAGAGTATCTAATGGTAGGTGTCTTGTGTCCACGTGATCACCTTACGGTCTATCAATACAAGTTTGTTTTCCTTAAACGATAAATATGTACAGACATTTGCACTAATACAGGGTTTAATTGTAAAGCGGTGTCAAATTTTCAACACAGACTCAGAATCAGTAACTTATCCAACTATGCAAAGAAACAAAAACACATTCAATTATTCCTTTTTGCTGTTAAAAATCGTACAAGTGGAAAAATATAACCCATTCATAGTAAAATACACACGCACAATATCTGGGTAACGATCAATTGAAAAGTGCAATACATTTTAGTCAATATGGAGCCCAAAAGATTTATTATCTCTCTATTTTTTTTTCGGATATTATAAAGTTGATGTTTTTCGAAAAATACGATAATTAAAAACAATTACGACAAAATAGTTTCTTTACATTGTCACCTCGATTTTATTTATTGTTTCTAAGTGATAAGCATTCACTTGAAAACCAGAGGACCCGCCTCTGGTGGTCATTTTTTCAAGTGCAATAATATCTAATATTTCGATCTTATTTTTTTAAATTTTGGCACTTTGCAATGTAGGTAACCCTGTATTTATACTATCAAAATCACGAAAGTATACATTTCCTTGCTCGTGACTGTACATAGAGCTAGGAATCAGCTCTTTTCCATAACAATAGCCGGAATCTATTTCGTCGATTTGTGCTCGAATTGGCATTTCTCCCGTTTTGTATCTAGGTTGCCTACGTCAAGCCGATGTCACGAGGCAGTCAGTCACTCGCTTACCCTCCGATGTTTTACGTAACGAGCTTAGAATGTATCGCTTACAGCGCTTTCTCGATATTGCTACTGTGGAGGGTGCAATAAATTTATACGGGTTGTGCAAGAGTAGATAGGGTTACTTGTAAAACCTCGTAATTCTCTATGAGACCAACATAAAAATTATACAATAATTATATAACATTCCTCGTACTAAACACTGTCTTCTGACATGCGTTTGTATGGAGAAGTGTTTTTTTTTTTAATTTCGATGCTGGTCTTATAAAGAAATTTGTTGTATTTTGGTACAATATTCGGCCAAGAGCTTTGGTAATTGCAATTCGAATACGTTTAAGCTTTTGTGGTCTAAAAAAAAAACTAAACATGTTTGTTCACAATGATTCTGTAAAAAACAAAAACGTTTTGCTTTCATATGATTGTATGTTTTTATTTTCCACTGTTTTATCCTACGTTTTAACGAAAGAATACTACCCGCAAAACATGTAGAATAAAAGCAATAAAAAACAGTTGAGCAAAATTAAATGAAAACGTACTCATCTGTCTATGTAACCGGGGACGCTGTGGTAAAGCAGTCATCCAAAATGAACACTTATCGGTCACTAAAATTTATTTTCCTTTTTTCACACATTTGGACGTTATTTATTCTATTTTATGCAAAGCTGCTTCGATGTTTCTTTTGAAGAAAATTATTGCTGATTCAGCCTTTTTTTTATTTTGAGGTGCTTGTGGCGCAGTGGCGGCAGCGCTTTGGTAGTGATACCAATGTTAAGCAACCCACGGCGCGGTCGTGATTGGATGGATGACCATTCCGACCATTTAAGTGACGTCCATGACAAGCATCTCCGTGCTTCGGAAGGCACGTTAAGCAGTTGGTCCCAGCTAATATCTGTGGTATTAGTCGTTAAGCCTAGTCAGAGGCCCTAGGGCGGCTTGATAACTTTTGACAGTAAGGTTTGTCACTTACCTTACATACACCCCTCCACCAATCCACACTGAGCCCGCGTGGTGGAGTATGTCTCGTACGTCCCCATAGTTGAGGTGAGGCCTTTTCTCAACATGGATCCCACTGTCTTTTTTATTTGAGCATGATGTTAATTTATTTTGTCATACTCAATGGAATTTTCTTAACTAACTAAAACGCAGATAGGAATAGACTTTCACTGTATTTAGAAAAGATGTTATTATTCTAGTTTTGTGCAAACCTGCTTCGAAGTTTCCTTTGAAGAAAAATAATTTTAGATTCTGATTTAAGCTTTTTTATATTAGCAAGATGTTAATTTATTTTCTGAAACTAAATTATTTTTATCAGATAGAACGATACTATCACAGTATTGTAGTTCCTACTTCAAATTTAATAAATGTTATATGAGCTGTTTCTTCGAAATAAATGTCTGTGATTTTTTTTTTTTTACTTATTCGAATTGAAAATACTTTGTTACCTATTTCATTTATATTGTTACATGGTCAAACGTTCTCAGGTAACCCTGTGCTAATTTAATCTGTGTGAGTGACGCTGTGACGTGGCCTGCCTTACCATGTCTGAAGTCTCAGAGTAATTTGACGGGATGCTATATAGTATGCATAACGCTGGATGCCTTGCAAATAAGGGCCATCCGAACTTCGTGTCAAGTTGTCACTTTGTACGTACGTACAGTCACTCACACTTTACATTTTCGTTGCACAATCGCCTCTGTTACTACTATATAGATGCTTCAGTGTTAAGCTGGATGTGCTACTGCTATCCGTATTACAAATACTGCAACATTGTGATACAATATTAGTTGCTGCTAACTTTGGTTAACTTCACGACAGTCATCGAGTTTCGGTGGTATGGTTTGATATTGCCATTCTTGTACTTCTTGGTGAAAATCAATAATTCAAAAATATACGAATGTAAATAAGTTTCATTCATCCGTCTTCTGATGAGACTCGAACCCACGACCTATCGCTATCCGGGCGATTGCTCTCCCAAGTGTGCTTTAGAAGGTTCATTGACAGATAAAATAAACTATGACACAATGTAGACAAATATTTCAAATAAGCGGTCTTATTTTAATAGGGTATAAGTGTTTAAGTAATCACTTGATCAAATACTACTAGTTCCACATAATTGGCTGATAACAACCAACCAACATCAAAGGAAATGGTAAACGGCTATAAAGACTAAATGACTGTAATTGAAAAAATAGCAATAATAAAAGCACCTTTTGGTATAAAAAAGCATTTAGCGTCATTACTTACTTGACGCAACTAAAGCAAAAATTACAAACCAATTTGTTATGCATTAGCGTTATGCTCGTATACATTAGCTCTAAAGGCAACAATGGGTCGTGCCAACAATATTTTATACAACTCGCTTTGAATGCGAGTTTATATTGCAAATGGCTGAATTTCCTAGTGTGAAACAGGTGCATGGTTGCAGCGAGGTAAAAGTAGTATCTACTTCGAATATAAGCTACTTATGTCAAAAATAGAATAGACTCAAAGTCTTTTCTCACAGATTTCTAAAGCCTTAAGTACTGTCCGAGAGCAGGACTTCCTTTTATAACTATGGTTTTAAGTAGTAAGTATTTCTATTGATTTTAGCATTTACTATTGTACTTGTATTTATTGTGTGTTATATGACGTTATAACATTTACGTTTGTGCTCTTTTTTTTTAGTTGCAAATTTCTCAATCTCCTAGCCAAGGTCAGCTTAGGCAAGCAGCGATAACTTGCAAATCGATTGGTCTGATCCAAATTTGTAAGCTAGAGTGATTGGATGAATCGTTGTTCATCAAACAATCTCAGGGATTGAGGAAACGAAGGTTACGATGTAGAGTTGTATTCAAGCGAAAAGCTACGGCTTTACATTGATTGATTGAGGTCAGATGGAATATTGATCTCTTCGTCTCATACCCACCTAACGAGCTTACATGTTATTTATCTTCTCCGTGTCACAAATTAATTAATTTATAATTTAACACCCAAACAATAAGAAACCGAAAATTCACACACGGGTTTATGACGGTTTTGAACCCACGACCTTTAGCTACTCAGCCAAAGGTCGTGGGTTCAATTTTTCAATTTGGTGCAATTTTTGGTTTCTTATTTAAACTTATATAAATAAGTAAATGTAAGTGTTAAAAAAATATTAAACATCCAGATCGCACATGAAGCTACGTCACAGATAATAATAAAACTACTCTCAGATTTATTAAATGATTATATTCGCCATGCATAACGTAGAGATTAGATATTGCACTTTAAAAAATTATCTCCTGAGGCGGGAACCTACCTTCTTTGTATACCGGACGAATTCTTTGACCACTCAGCCACGCAAAAGTTGGCAAAGCTTTTATAATTTTGGAGTACATTTTAGCGCTGTGATGCCTTTTTGCTTAAATGTTATTATTTATAGTTACATGAATTTTATTACATATATTTTGGTTAATAGTATCTTTAAGTCTATATTAGGTTTGTCTAAATACTGTTTGTTCTCTAAACGAATTAAAGGCTTACTTATCATTAACAGATACTTAATTGTTATACCCTTATTTACATTTTTTTACCATTCGGGGGTTAGGTGCATCAGAGATTTCTATTGTAATTTGTAGATAGCCAAACCTGTAATCTTGTGTTTTATCAGTATTCTCTGACAATAATTATTGTATCTTAAATATACCACAAAAGGTTATTTTAAAGTTCATTTCACATTCACACTTACATCATGTCTACTAAAATAAATATACGAATACAAACAGAACCGTAGAACTGATCCTTTAAAATTAACAACATCCAACGAAAATGTTCAGCCTACCTTACAAAATTAACAATGTAGCAGTTAGTTTGTACGAGCTTAGAAATTCAATGTTCGCAAATTCCCAAAGATGTACAGTCCAGGTCGAAAACTCCACAAGCGAACCAAATCCACACGTCATCGTTCCCATTTTCAGAGCCAGCACTAAATTATTCCGACCGAGCTGAAATCCGGCCGCTTTAAGATGTCAATTTTAATTTCCCAATACAGTATTGTACCTACAGAAGGGGAAAATCGATGGAACACTCTAGAAACGTTTCCATTTTACTTAATTCCATCCATTTATGTGCAAAATTAACCGCAATCCGCCCTAGTGGCAGTTGGTCAAGCGAGCTATACAATAGATAGACACAGAAGGAGCACTTTATAAGATTGTGCGGAAATGACGAAACTCGATTAAGTATATCGAGTTAAACCGAGTAAGCGTCAGAAAAGTTCATTGTACGGTTCGACCTTTCTGGCAATGAGTTCAGTCTGGATTAAAACACGGACTTTCCGAGTAACTCGAACTAACGAGTTTACGATGCGACCATGCACTTTTCGTTAGTACCGTTTCATTGAATCCCGTTTTTTTAGTTTGCTTATGTAATGTAAATGTGTCGTAATGGTAGGTAAATATTTTTGTGTTTTTTTAGTATTGTATTTATTTATTGCAGTATTTTGTATCTTTCAGTATTGTGTTTTATTGCATATCGTAGCTTTCCTTATTTTTTAAATAAGCTTTGATGCAGCTGACCCTTCATAAGTTTTCTTACAATAACAAAATAATATGTCATTTGATTTGATCAACACAAAACGGACTAAATATACAAAAAAATGTTTTTTAATATAATATATATCTAAATTACTTTTGATGTTGCATTATTAACAATTGCTTTTTCTCGCTGATGTGTCACTGCACCCGTTGCCATCTTTCTGCATGACCTAATGGTTTGACTGGCAGAGAATGCTTTTTAGAATCAAGTCCACCTTTTGTACACTTTTATTTGTGCAATAAAGTTTTTAAATAAAGTAAATAAATACATTTTTTTGTATGATTTCTTAAACAACATGCAGCTGAGCCTATAAGCCTTATCAATTGTCAAGTTAAAATGATTTACCCTTAGTTTGTTTCATTTAATTAATCTCTTGCCACAGCTTATTTGTACATCTGAGCTACGAATTGCTAGCTTAAATTGTTTATCGTTAAAACTTCACACGCGTTAACTTAAACAATTACTCGTAACTCTGTTAATTAGCAGCGTTAACAATCGTATAAAGCTTGTTTCAGATTACAGTGATGGAAACATTGGAACAAACCAAATTGAAACACAAAAGATAACTGAAACATAAAAGTGTTTCCGAATTAAACATACAGAAAACGCAAGCAAAATGTTTCGTAATGAAAATTGTAAATAAAATATGACTACATGTTTGTTCAATGCAAATGCAATGCGCAAGTATGGTGGTATAGGTGTTATTGCAGCTTGTAATACTTATAATTATTTTTTTAACTTAGATTCCTTTGCAAGTTTTTACGAAATAATTTAAATTTCCATCCACCAGATGACATGACATAGTCGATTATTTTTGTGAGCGAAATTTAATTAAATATGGTGGAGGATAATGATTATTATCAATGAATTAAACATTTTTTGAATATTTTGTTCAAATAATACAGAAAACACGGTAAAAGTTCTCAATAAGTAGTCGTACCAGATGCTCTTGTAAATAAATCAAAACTTGTAAATGGCCTTACTCTTCTACTGTATAAAATATTTGATTTCTAGCTTTAAAAATCCCGAAAACTGTTAAATAAAATACCTTTGTAACTAAATAGAAAACATTTCAATCAAACGCTAAAAAGTAAAGTTATCCTATTAAATCCCATTGCTGGGTACAAGCCTCACCTCAACTAATAGGAAGTATGAGCCGTACCAGTAACTATTATATAATCTGTGGCCGTACTCCAACACGCGGTCTCAGCGGGCTTACTGAAAAATGTTATCAAGCTGCCCTAGCGCCTCTGACCAGGCTGAACGACTAATGTCAACCGATATTATCCGGGACCAACTGCTAAACGCCTTCCGAATCACGAAGATGCTTGTGATAGAATGGTCACCCATCTAATCATGACCACGCCGAATCACATTAAAACGCTAGCGTATAAAAAGTAAATCTAGACCCGCTGAGAGTTCGTACTTTGCAAATACACAAATAAAAATTTTAAGCTCCATACGTTTCTTTGTATGTAGGTACTCGTAAGCTTGAATCTACTTAGTAATGTAAATGTTGCACATTTATTTCACTGCCACTTCCTTCCCCGGAATGTTAGTGTACAGCACAGCGTTTTGTGATTATTCTCATTTGGAATCACGTTTCTATTTTCAAAAGTCACCATTTATTCGTTTAGCCAATACAAGTGCGCAGTCGACAATGTACACCGTCGTTACGGTTGCTGGATTGTGCACTTATTTATTCTTTCTGTGCCTGACGGGATTTTAAAATAACGTTCCCAAGAGGGCAAATACCGATTTAAATTGTTACGTAAAAGCTTTTGAAGCTATACGTCTTTTTAATAAGCTAGCTTAGCCGTGAGTACATGACTAAATACACACTAGTTTATTGTTTAACTAGTACTATTAGTGGAGCACTTAAAGTCTTGTCTAGACTTAGTTGGTCGACTAACTTACACTGTATTAGTTTAATTAATCGGTTCCTAGTTTTAATCTGTTTTTAACAGTATTTGTGAGCTTTTACGTGTTGTTTTCCGCATCTTTGTTTTGTATGGTTAAAACAGTAATTAGAGGATAAAACTTTTAATAGTTTTTTAATTAAATTGACATAATATTATAGGAAATTTAATCTTGTTTAACAAAAATGCAAAAATTTGTTTCTTACGTTTACACGAATCGTTGAACTCATTAAAACACAATTTTACGGATTACTTCGCGATTTATTTACATTTTATTTTAAACCTGACGTTTCGAACACTTTACAGCGATCGTGGTCACAGGGAGACTAAGGTATTATTTGTCATTACAAAGTTTTGAAAAATTTTAACTACCGTCATTCAATAATATAAATTTATGTTCCTATTTACGCAGAAAGAGCTAACCGTGTCTTGAGATCTTGCAGTGCTAGGTGTTGCTTTGGTTTTTGCTAGAATAGGATCCCATGCCGGTGGAACTTTCCAACCATCTTCTCTATTGAAATTTGGATGTTTTCTAATTTCAATGGCTTCACGTAGCATTCGAGGAATAAAACGCCGTTCTTTTGCAAGTATTTTAGGTTGGTCAAAACGAATGAAGTGGTTGGGTTTGTACAAGGCATGTTCACACACTGCAGATTTCGTGTTCCGTCTATGTTTTACGTCAGCTATGTGTTCTTTTATCCGCACGCCTATACTTCGCTTTGTTTGCCCGATGTAGGAGAGGCCACAGTTACACTCCAGCTTGTACACCCCTGCATCTTGAAGAGGTACGTTGTACTTGACAGGTGGTAGGAATTGGTTAATCTTCTTTTGCGGCTTGAAGTAAGTTTTGATTGAAGCACGCTTCAAGATATTACCAATCTTGTCAGTGACTCCCTTGATGTATGGTAGTACTGCAGGATTGGCGTTAAACTGTCGTAGGCTTGGCACGGGGTCTGCAACGACGTGGTACTGGAAGCTGGTTGTCCCGTAGTACCTTCCTTACATGCTGAAGCTCAGCAGCCAGTTGTCAGTCGTCACAGATGCCCCTCGCTCTCTGAAACAAAGTTTTGCCCACAGTAGCTAACTGTGAAGGATGATGGTGAGACGCACCATTGATATATTTATCGGTATGGGTGGCTTTTCTAAAGACTGTGTGGCTAAGGGTATGATCCGAATTCCTAGTTAGTAAAATATCTAAGAAAGCTAGTTTACTGTCTGCCTTAATTTCCATAGTAAATTTAATTTTTGGATGTATTGAATTAATATGGTTAAGAAAAGCAGAAACACTATTGGTGGGTAAAATTGTAAAAGTGTCATCTACGTACAGCTTATAAAACCTTGGTGATATAGGTGATGTGCTCAGAGCTCGATCCTCAAAATCCTCCATGAATATATTAGCAACAACTGGGGATACCGGAGAGCCCATTGCTACACCCTTGGTTTGCAGATAGAACTCATTGTCCCACAGTATATAGCCAGATGTAAGGCAATGTTCCAATAGTTCTGCATATTCTATTGGCATGTCGAGTAGAACCAGCTTCCTTTTAGTAATTTCAATGCAGTCCCGTACTGGTAAGCTTGTGAATAGGGACTGTACATCAAAACTAACCATAGTTTCATCATCTGCTAATTGTAAGTTCTTAATTTCGCTGATGAAATGGTAGGAATCCTTCACATACGCCGTTGTTTCTCCCCTTAGCTTTGATAATGTTTTAGCTAAATGCTGAGCCAATCTGTAGGTTGGGGTATCAATTTGACTCACAATGGGACGTAGCGGGATATTCGTCTTATGAATTTTTGGCAACCCATACAATTTCGGTGGTTTTGCACACGTAGGTGTGAACATCTAGACTTAAACTGTCACTGTGTTTTCGTACCAAGTCGCTGGTTTTCTTCATGATTTTGTTTGTTTGATCTACTTTCACGCGTTTGTAGGTAGATTCGTCCGACAGCAACTGCGACATTTTACGTTTATAGTCCGATGTATCCATTACGACCGTAGCGTTACCTTTATCTGCACGCACGATCGTTAGATCTGGTCTAGATTTTAGGTTTTTTAAGGCTAGATATTGTTCACGAGAAAGATTCGACTTCGGGACTTTGCAATGTCGTAGGACAGACGATATGTCTTGTCGTAATGCTTCCGCGTCCTCTTTCGTCATGTTATTCTTTACTAAGCAATCTTCTACGCTGCAAATAATCTTCTCATACGGTATTTTACGCGGTGTTACAGCAAAATTAAGACCTTTACTTAAAATCTCAACGGTAGGTTCATCCAAAGTTTGTTTTGATAAATTGACAACTGTCCTGCTGTTCCGGTTGTCTATGGTTGGTAAAGTGACATTTGCGTTTCGTTTCACTAAATTTTGAGATGATAGTTTGTTATATTTTTCGATTTGGTTTGCTTTGCATTCGTTATATTTTGATGTTTCGCGTCTATTAAGTATCTGAATGCATTCTTCAAAATCTAGTTGGGACAGTTGTAATTTTAAATCTTGACATAGACTCTCGACGGTTGCGTTTAAATAAACTAGGTCGCTATGATGTTGATGTATGAGATGACGGAGCATTTTTCGACTTGCCTGGTTTAAGATCTTCGCACTCCCGCGTATGTCTTTCTTTGGTGAAATTTGGACACATCGTGGGATGAGGTTGTGGTCTCTGCACCTCTTGAGGAAATTTAAAGATGATATTTTCCTCGCGCGTTTAGTCTTGAGATCTTCCAACCGGCGAATTTTGTTTGCTGTTTCCAGTCCGTACTGGGTCACATATTTGTTTCTTACGTTTACGCGAATTGTTGAACTCATTAAAACACAATTTTACGGATTACTTCGCGATTTATTTACATTTTATTTTAAACCTGACGTTTCGAACACTTTACAGCGATCGTGGTCACAGGGAGACTAAGGTATTATTTGTCATTACAAAGTTATAAACGTCAGGTTTAAAATAAAATGTGAATAAATCGCGAAGTAATCCGTAAAATTGTGTTTTTAATGAATGCAACAATTTGACTTTTTTTACGTCATTTCTAAGGGGAAATTTCGGGGTGCAGCGGCGCACAAAATTTCGCAAAATTGAGGCTTTAGACTTCTATGTCAAGTCGAGTCAAAAATTATATACTCAATTTAGGATACAAAATGCCACTTATGAACGAAATTAATTAATATCATCAATATTGGCCCATATGGGGCCTAATACTAGACGAGCCCATTTATTTATCTATATTTGAAGCTAGACGCGCGAGAGGATAATACATTTTAAAGATACTTTAATATTGACTTGAAACTCTCCAGGAAGGTTACTCTTTTAAAAAAAAAATTATCTAGTACCTATTCTTAATAATAACCAAAATCTGCAGATGCAAGTTACCAGCTAAAGTTGTTTTAAAGCAAACTTATATTGGCTTTAATCTCAGCTTCCCTCTGAATTTCGAGCAATCCAATGTCAAACTTATCAAGCGTGTGGACATTCTGCAGCAGATGCATTTTCTTTTATTCTTTGCTCCTTTTATTAGGTCTTTAATTTCCCGGCACAATTCTGAGCAAATCTCAGACATGGTTTCGTTAGGAATTATTCGTTAAAAAACTGCTTTAAGTTTTTTTAGACAGACATCAAAGAATAATCTAGTAACCTGAAGCATTCATTCATTGCATTGAAAAAAAAGATCAACCAAACTAGTTTTGTTAGATGAAGATTTCGTTGTAGGAAAGTACATTTTTGTTAAATATAAACAATCTTCTGGTTATCGCAGTTCGCAAGTCACTAGATAACGGCCTACTAGTATTCAAATTTTGGTTATCATTTTTTTTTGTGTTAGAGCACTGTGTATCGGCCTTCTACAATAAGCCTAAAATGTACCTAAAATCTTATTTTATTGAACGACAATAACAGCTTATTAAGTTTTTTTCTTACAATTTTAGAGTTATATTTGAAAACCAGAATCAGCTCTTTAGCTCTATTCTAGAAGATAAGTGTAATCCAATACCGTGTACAACTGTCGTGTACCGCCGTATTGAATTGTAATTCGATTACATAACGAAATCTAAAACCACAATGTTTGCCATAGTGTTTGCCTTCAAACTATTATAAAACTGATACAAACTACAACTTGCTCTTAGCTCAGTCAGTCTTCAAGTAGCATAGACAATACTCTTGACTAATCAAATTAGCTTGACCCAGTTTACTTTAGCTTAGTCGCTATATTAGTCGTTATTTTCATTCGGTGACAATTTTGTAAATGCAGAAGTCTAGTATCTGCCGGTCACTTTAAATGTATTTGAATAATTAAATTAGTACGGCTTGGAAAATTTTATCTTGCCTGAATAACTTACTGTTTGTACATATACACAATGTAAATGTTCCTTTTGCATATGCAACCTTTTCTACGGAACCATTATAGGGCGGTCAAAAAACTTGACCGATGCGTAAATTAATATTGTTTGTACGGGGAATCAACTTTTTTTAACCGCACGATATTAGTTCCATAAAAAAATTGTTTCATTTGAGGATAAGAACAAATTGAAGTACACTTCCGAGCAACGCGACTTGCGCGGTTATCATGGAACTATGGGAGTGTATGAAACCCTTTCCGAGCGATGCGTCCGTCATGGCCGCATGAGGCCATTCCATTCACTCCTATAGTTCCATGATAGCCGCACGGCTCCTAGGAGCCGCATGCAGCGAGCCGGAGCCGCAAGTCGCATTGCTCCGAAGTCTATATTTAGTCCCAGTTACAGGTTTGAAAATTATGTCTTTTGGTAAAAATCCTTGATTCAAGGATAGACCTTTACAATGAAATCTTGCACTGAAATCATAGTGTTTCCAACATGCAACTTAAGTAGATTTTAGTTTGATAAGAAAACTGGAACTATATTTTCATTATTTAAACTTTTGCACAGATATTATAACTTATTCAAATTCCGTTTTATGTTAATGCTTACTGTTTTGTATCGCAGCATAATTTAGTTTATTGTTCTGAAAAGTGTTGTTTCCGTATGTAACATTTAATTATATTTACTTATTAATTGTAGGTATTGCTGAATTATAAAAACGTAAAGAACAATTCACGTAAATTAAACCAGCCAACTGTAGCAAAACATCAGAGATGTCAGACATGGTAATGCCTTTCAATCTCTTGCCGCAGAGACATGCGTAACTGAAATCATCGAAGACATATCCCACTAGAGGGGAAATGGCATTAATTTTGTTCCAGAAAAATTCCGCCAAATCCAGAAGATTCCGAATGAACCGACTGAATGTCAAACACCGTATTAGTGATGGTCAATAAGAAATTAGTATCGATAGTCGATGTTATTGTTTAATTTAATGGGAACAATATTTTATTACACCAAACTTTTCACTAATGTGCAATATCCTAAATATAATATCTGATTCTTGTTCCTAAGAAATTTAAGTTAGTCATCAAATTAACCATTTAAAGTATGAATCATCAAAATTGTTATCGATCTGTCCCTATTTCCCTTGGTCACGCCATCACGCGTGAACGGCTGGACCGATTTCACTAATTCTTTTTTTGTTGTTTGTTATTGTCAGAAGAAGGTTCTTATGAAAGAAAAAAAGTAAGAAAATTGTGCGGAAAATTATTAAATTCAGAAATACTTAACCACCATATAAAATTATTTCTAATCAAAACTTAGCGCTTTAGACGTTAAAACATTTTGAATGTAACCTTATGACGTTCGAGCACTGACCTCTATAATACAAATACGCTGGACTGCATACTGTCAACCTAACAATGAAGTCATTTAATTATCGCAATTTTGGCGCTGACGGCTATAGTGAGCGTGTGGTGACCATCCACGGAACTAATTTGACATAAACATATGGTAGTTACTCTATTTTAGTTTCCTGTACACTCGGTGGGGACGCTTTGATTTGGCACAAAATTATGTGTTATTTCTTAGAGAATGTTTAGTCCAGCGTGCTTGTACTATAGAGGTCAGTGCGTTGGACATAGAATTGATAGATATCGTCAAAGAGGATTTTAAAAAAAACTAAATAACAGGACAAAGTCTGTCGGGCCAGCTAGTATATAATAAAAAATAAACTTTTGTTTGTAAAACAAATTTACTTTCATAATAACTTGCAAATAAATTGCTTAAATTATAAAAACATGAATTTAAAAGCCAAGCACAGAGAAATTACATTGAAATCTAAATACAGTAAATATTTTTATTAAAATGCGTTTATTGTTTTCTAATTTCTTTAAATTAAGAATAAGGCTCATACTTTATATACGACAGGAAACAAGTTTCTTAAAATCATGTTTTCTGATATATATCTACCTATTAACCTAAGAACAGAGGCATCACTTTCAAAGTTTTAAAGGCCGGGCGAGGTTTTTTTTTTAAAAAACAGGCTGAGAGCGAACTCGCACACGAAATTATACCATTATCTACTTCATAGTCACTTAGTCACTTCAGGTTTTTCAGTGAATAAGAATGTAGGTAAATACAGTAGGTATTTTGTCTGGAAGGGATTGTTTTAATAATAAATCCACTTACATTATACATCTCTCTGTGTAAATTGCCTTATTTCTTTTATTGGTATGGTTTGCCATAAAGATTTTCTATCTATTTGAAGGGTCCAATTCCTCATTCGCTTCTCATTACATCCATTTATCACCTTTATTATCGTCACACACCTTACAGTAATAGAATCGATACACATATATATTTACTCACGCAAACATCCATACTCTTTGCTTTCACTACGCATCTCATTGTTCATAATCCATTAAACCAAGAAAACTATCAAACGTCATATCAAGTGTCAGCGTTTTGTTATTCGCAAGAAAATCAATAATTCTAACAAAACCTTCCTCGGTATAGGTAGGTTAATGTAATTTTTGCATAGGTATTGATTCTAGTGCGCGAGTGTAAATATTTGTGTTATCGATTATATCACTATACCTCCGTGCTGCCAAAGTACTAAAATAATTATTGTGTAATGTAAACTGTGCACATAAATGTCGATAAGTCGTATAACCAATTCAGCGCAACACTAGTAACGAGTGTTAACGAATAGAATGAGATGACATTATGTGCTACTGACGTTTAAGTCTTATCTTGCTACCACTTAGTGGGAGCAAGATAAGACTTAAACGTCAGTACGCTTGACCGATTTATCTTGAGCCGTAGGAAAATTTTATGAACTTTTTAAAATTGCATAATTACTATTACTTACCGATGAAATGACATCACATCCGTTTTAAAATTCGATGTTTTGCTTTTTTTCTTACAACACAGTATAGAACAATACGACATTATGTTAATTATTTTTCAAATCTCATTTTTTCGTAACAATTCAAGTATTCACGTTGACATACCACACAGATCAATTGGTTTTTGACATACGGTTTTGACCGAACTGACACCTTCTATTGCGGTTGTCAGAGCAAATAAAGTTTCGGAGTAAAATAGTTTTTACTTCGCCTCTAGTAGGATATGTCCTCGATGACTGAAATATACTGGATGACTTTTTTACCGTCAGGAAAATTATTGTGTGAGATAGGTAAATGATATAGATGACGATGGCGTCATCAGTTTAAACAAAAAGATAAGAATGAATGAATCCGCCCGAATTTCAGTCACAAATTTGGGCGGATTCATTGATGTTTAGCGCGTTCGGAGTAGGGTATGCGTTTGAGTTTTGGTCAGTTTCGTATTTTTAATATTATTTTTCCAATATGCTTTTTTAAATGTTATAATAGTCAAAATTAACTTAGAATTAGATGGTTGGGTGCGTAGTAATTTACAAAAAAATAATTCTTTTTTTTAAACTGATGACGCCATCGTCACCTATATCATTTACCTATCTCACACAATTATTTTCCTGACGGTAAAAAAGTCATCCAGTAGAGAGGTTATTCAAATAAAATAGGTGGGTATAGAACCTGTTTTTAGTCTGGAGTTCACCAACTCTTGTTTAATTTTAATCAGCCGATTATGTCAAATATTGCTAATTAATTTGACATATCTTGTATGGGAACCCTGTCAAATTAACCGTCAATCGATGTTTACCGGCTGTTTAAAAGTTGGTCCTTAAGGGAAGTTAGTCAATCATAAGAAAATGTTATATGTCTGTATAAAGGATACAAAATAGATAATAGTGCTCATTTAGTTATTACACAATAGGAACTTTGTGTCGACAAAGTTACTTGCAAGCGGTTTCGGGGCAAGTTAATATTTAAACTACTACAGTTGCAGTTAAGTATCGTATTGTGACAGCCCTGACTTCCTTTTATCGCTAAGAGAGGCTCCCATATTCTTCTTCGTCTTTTTGGTTTTAGGATATCTAATAGTGAATACGAAAAAAGTAATTTTTACTGACTTCAAAAATAGGAAGAAGTTCTCAATTCATCGGAATCATTTTATCTTTTTACACGACTGACCAAAAAAGCAGTGTAATCATTTCAGGTTTTATGTATGTATGTATGTACAATTTGTATTCCACCGTATGTAACTTCTAAACACCCGAGCCACACAATTACGGTATCTTGTTCGGAAGTACGAGCAAAATATCCGCCTCCAAAAAATATCACACTTAAAAGTTGGAAATAACCTTTTAAATGACGTCAAATGAAAGAATTGAAAAAAAAACGTGTCCATTATCTAAGTTTATTCTCAAGTAAGACTTTATGGTCGTGTATATTTATTGCTGGCATCGACTACTTCTACCTTTCATTCACTTGGCGATAAAAGAGTAATTTAAAACTTTTTCGTGTGATATTTTTATTAAGTGCGTTTATTTCTGCCTTACTTCCTAATCTAATGCCGCAAAAATTATGATGAAAATAGCCATGAACTCTTAAGCGTTAAGGATTAGTATCATTTCAGGTCAGCATCATAAAATTATGGCTCCCGGATGTAAACGTTTTAATAAGTCAAGATAGTTCGAGCGAGCGCGATCTCCAGACCCTAAAATATGGAAGGTCCTGGAGGCATATCTACAGTCTAATTTTAGCTAGCAAAAGTTATGCGGTAGGCCTGCCTTTTTGAGATGGAGTCTTAAGTTACTCAGCATAAGGTTGTTTATAAACGTGCTGAGCTGAACTGAACGAATCGTAAGCAAGTTATACCAGGATCGCTAAAAAGTGCATGTTCACAACTGAATGTACCTTATATATTATGTAACTCGTAAACACGTATGCTCTGTCTACACTCGCCCTAATAACATCATACGTGCTACGTAGGTGAGTACACCGTTGTTGCCCATATCACGTCTCGAGACGAGATGAAAGGGGACATCTTCAAATGGGCAGCGCTGACACACAAGCTTTTTGCAATTATTTTATTGTTAGGGAGTTTTATAACAAATTATAAAAACGTTACATTTAAGATTACATTTAAAGAGTACCTATGCGTTTAATGTATATCTTAACGCCCACTCTTCTTTTGTAAAAACAAAAAACACACAAAATTTTATAAATATATTGTTTCAACAAACACACCCTAAACTAAACGTGAGTTTGTGCCATGGCGACTAGGACAACGGATAGACATACGTATATAAGTTTATACATCCATGACTTAGGTACAAATGCTCGTGCTCATCAAACAAACATTTGCCCCTTGCGGGATTCGAACCCGCAACCTCTGGTTTTGAGTCCGGAGCGCGGACTACAAAACCACTACACCAAGACGGTCGTCAAATATATCGCTTTTTAAGTTGTATCAAGATTGACTTATTTATTATAATTTGGCTAAGCATACATTTAATCTAAAGTGAAACGCTGTCACTTATTTATATAATATTTATTCTTTAACATTTACTTAAATCTTGAAAAACACTTTGAAGAATTTTGGAGTTTGTCATTAAAATTAACAATTTGTTCCAAACGAAAGTTGTAATCAAACCAATCTTGAACTGTCTAGCATTTCAACGATGCTTGTGGTTGATAACAAAATTAATTACAAAAGTTATCTCTAAGTTAAAAATAAAATGTAAATGCAGTCTAGTCTAATGACATTAATTAAAATTTCACATCAAATTACCTCCATTTTGAAGTCGGTTAGTTTCTAGGTAGTAAAAATTATTCTATTTAATATTCCAAACTCATTCCAGTTTAAAATAATAGGAATAATCTGAATGAAATGCATGCTCTGTAAGCTTAAACTCTTCAAAAAATTTTGTGTGACCGTAATAGGAGTAGATGTACATTTTGCTATCCTACTACAGCGACCTCGAGTGTTCTCTTAGAAATTCCACCCAGATTTCATTTCAAAATTGCTAGCACAAAAACTAAGTATCACATAAGACCGCTAGAATTTGAACGTTGCTTTAGAAGCATCCGCTGTGATTCAGCATCCCAGCTTAGTTTACTGGTCTTAGTAACTGTCGTGGTTATTATATCTCAGCGAATTTATTACCGTTATAAAAGATGACATTACTGCATGCATGGAAGCGTATTCAAGTTGGCAACGAGATGTTTACCCTCTGTTATCGAACGTGTATGAGCAAGTTGGACGGCTATCAACTTGCTGTGTGAATTTGACAGATATTAGGTTTGCACTTTATGACAGAGTATCCCGTATTTGAAGTAGAGGTATATCCTATTATTCAGTTTCTTCTTATCCAACTAATCGACTTTCAATAATTTCTTAACATCCTACATGAAATAAAACTTAACAAACTTAAAACCTAGTAGTTATTAAAAAACAAACTTGTGTTCATAAGGCAAGGAGGCGAGAATACTGGCTGCATTACCGCGTTGGATTAGCTTTACTATTTGCTAAAATTGAATTTGACTATGGTGCAATTTACATACATTGGTATATTATAGGTATCTATCATTCTGCTAACTTTAAAGTTTTTATATCTAATGAAAGTTCTTGATATTTATCTTGTCCTGGCCTAAAATAGAAAGCACTTGTAGCCGAAATTGGGGCTGAAAAAGTTACAACATATTTTCAGGGTTCTGTAGTCCGTCCCTTATAAGATCGTTCAGTCCGTCCGTTCCATCCGTCCTAGTCTGTCACAGCTTCTATGTTTATGAACTGATTTGCATGTTACTTGGTTCGAGGATAATTCACATATAGATCTAATTTTTTTAAATACAAAAATAATTAAATTACCCCTTTTTAAGGGTACCTCCCCATACATGTAAACGGGGGGGGGGGTGAATTATTTTTTGAGTGCACCCCCTTATTTGGGGTATCGTTGTAAAGGACTATGAAAATAAGATAGGGTTTCGATAAAACACTTTTTTATTAGCTTTACCATTTGCGAGATATAGCCCGCCAAAGTCGTTTGCACGGTGTCCCCCCGCACCCTGTAATTTTTAAAGTCTTTAACCTATAAACTTCAAATCACTCAGGTAAAGAAACAGCCGCGGAAACTCTTATTTAAAATTGTTTTGGGTATCCTGTGATGAATACCTTTGAAATTATAAATATAGTAAAAATGTGTACACTTTTGCCTATACTGTCTAATGTTTTAAGTTAATGGTACGGAACCCTTCGCGCGCGAGTCCGACTCGCACTTGGCCGGTTTTTTACTAATTTTATAAGACCAATTAATATTTTTTAGTAGAAATATTCGTATTTAATTTTGATTAAAAATCTTTCGAGTAGATGAGATTACATAACTTTTAAGGACTCAAACAAAATAAACAGCAAATCAAACAACTTCCGTAGTTACCTAATCGCAATTTCTGTCAATAGGAAGCGCATGCATCTGATCATTCAGCAATTCCCCCGTCTGGCAAACTTTGAAAACTTTCGAACGATTCAGTTCATACAGCCTTTGATGCTATCTATATTAATGTTTAGCAATAGCTAGCTCTATCATCTCGCAGTAAGTTGGTGGTATTTGAACTGCCTTTCAATTATCAAGTCGAACTTGTTATGAGTTTATCTTATTCAATCAGTCGGCTCGTAGACAAGATGCAATACATATATTCTAAAGCTAAGTTCGCTATTGCTAACAAAATGTACGATTAAGCTATCGAAATATGACGTGACTTATGCATTTATATTTTGATATCTCGCTGGCGATAGCGAAGTTCACTGTAGAAAGATGGCGTCTTGTCTAAAGGCCTAGAAAATTGATCGTCTTTTGTTTATCGAATACTTGTGATTTATTTCTAAATTTTTGTTCATAGCAGAGCTTAAAATAAATATGGTAAACACGTATGGGCCAGTTTGTCCTTGTTAACACTGAAAATTAAAGAAGTCACACGCTTTACATCGTACTTAACTTAGGTACAGCTTAAAAAATGTTATTTACTATGTAAATAGAGACAAGAGGCTGTGGTACTTTGCTAATAGTTATCGATAAAACAAAAAGCACAATATCTATTAACTAAAATTGTACAAATAAAAGCACATTAAGTTCAGTCAAGCATAGTCCTGTAACAGATTAAATTCCTTTGAGCAGCACGCGTGCATCTTATCAACCAGAATACTCTCTTAGTAGATATCGACTTTAATAAACCTTTGACGTTATCTATCTTGCAAGTTTAATCAAAATAAATGGTACCCTAGGCTTTCCTTGCAGCCAGTTGGCTCATAAATTTGCATTAAATCTTTAGGGAATTTATTGGATAATAACGAAGATTGCAAATATTGAATCTTAGTTTTTAACTAACCTGTGTGTTTAAATTGTTGTGTCTCAAACTTTAACAACTTTACTCGTATGTGCATATCTTATAGTGGAGTTTATGATAACCTGTAGGTATATGAATTCATTTTGGGTGAACAGTAAATTCAACGCGTCTTTAACATTTGAACCTCACTTTAAAAAACCTTACACATTTTGTAGCACGGAAACTGCTCATCATGTCCAAGAATTTCTTATGCATTATTTTTTGGGTCGGCAGTCTTGTAATAAAGATAAATCTTAGATCACCAGTCAATCTTGTTTTCAATTTAAAATTTGCTTGTACAGAACAAGGGAAATTCACTAAGGCTTTTCTCAGCATTATTTAAAATGCAAAAAAGGTGGCAAATAAAGCTTGGGCAAGCTTTTCGTGCCGGCGAATAAATTCGAGTTTAAGCTGACACATCTCAACTATAAACCAGCCGAGGGGACGATAATATGCCGTATCTCCTCCGCTAAGCGAGCAGCAGATCAGAGGTTTATTTCACTTAGCATTCAACGAATACCACTTCCACAACCTACTTTGTCTAGTCAAAACTTTCCGGGGCAAAGTCGGGTTTATTAAACGCGCGCTTATCAACTCCATCTGGAGTAAGAAGCGAAGCGTGTGGCTGTGCAAGACTGAATGCCGAATTAGCGTAACGTGTCTGAAGTTCAATAAGAGGTGCAGGCTAAGATTATTTAACTAGGATTTTTTAAATTATTTTGTAATGACAATCCCGATTTTATTTCATTGTGTCCCTTCCAAGCTAAATACATATATTAAATAAAAGGTAATGGAGTTTGTAAATTATTAATCAACTTTTAATTTTGTATACAGTTTGCTATAATTATCGGCATTGAGATTTTAACTAAAACAAACTTTCAATAGTAAAAATAAAGTAAAATATTTCGGTGAGGGAAAAATCGTGAGGAAATCTACCTATTCAGGCGACTGAATGTGTAACTATTATCCAAACTGATCAGGTTCCCGTGTTAACAGGGTCACGAAGGTCAGATGGCAGTCGCTCCACTGTAATTACCTGATATGCCATAATCTGGATCATAGTCCAAGCGGACCATGAGACGCTAAGATGGTGATGGTTTGTTGATTTGATGAATATCAACATTACGTTACACGACATAGACTTCCTTTTTCCTATTAGATATTATTCATTTATAATAATAATAATAATATTTATTTATTTCAGGCTACAGACTACAAAGTAATACAGGCCCATAGGATAAATACCTTACAGACTAACATACATATGAAATAAAAAAAAAAACTAATATTTATAAATACTAATATATAACATTTGCCCACCCAAACCGTATAAGATTCATCAAATACGTATTAAACTAGATACCCATACAATTGTTATACAACTGTTGAATGGAATGCTAAGAGATAATGTAGAATCATTAAACTGCCACTCACTCGGGCTGAATTTATTGCGAGTACAGAACTAATTGTGCTACTGGAAGCGTCATTTGCATAATGTTTCTTGTGTTTAAGACATCTTGCCAATTCGTACATACTTAGTATCATTAACAAACAAAATGTGCTAGATGCACACAACATACGTTACGGGCTTTCTTGTTTCAGTTGGTAAGCCCAGATAGCGAAGGGGTTCGAGCCCCACCGGATAACACAGTCGATCAATTTTTGTCAGCGAAATTTAATTTAATTTCTTGTTTCACTCAAATCGTAGTAGGTAATAATGTGAAAAAATAACAGTTTTTTTTGTTTATTTTATTATTTTCACAATTACCTTTTACTTTGAAAACTATTAAACCCCTAAATTTTGTAGTTTTAACGATATTAACTAGCAAAGGGTTGACCAAAGGGCTGTGTCATTGACCCATTTACTAAGTAGTCATAAACAGTTGAAGGTAATGAGTATTATTTATTAACACGTCATGTTTGGACGCCTGTGTTTTGGTCGTAGTATGTTTTGTAATCTTTATGTTGTTTATTTACTTTTATAAATACCCACTTAATCAGAAAACAAACCTGCTTTTACTGCAGCACTTCTTTTGTAGAGATTCATAATTATGACCTGTAAGAACAGGGCCCTTAAACAAGATGCAATCTTTTTACAGCGAACTTCGCTATCGCCAGCGAAATGTCAGAATATGCATGCAAAAGTCACGTGATGTTTCGATTGCTTATGTCAGTTTCATACATTTTGATAGCGACAGCGAACTTCGCTTTAGAAAAGGCTAGACTACATCTTGTCTAAGGCGTCCTATAATATTTTGTGTGCTGACACTTCATTCAACTTATTTTATGGACAACTCACAAGAGCAATGTCAAGCTACATTCTGCGACATCTAATGCAGTTTCAGTTAGAGAATTTTGATGTGCTTGCATTCCAAATTTTCGAAGTCCAAAACTGTCATAGAAAGACATCAAATGCGCCCGACTTCAACGAAGTCCCACACCCACATAAAATGACATGGGCGTAATCCAGTCACGCACAAAAATTATATCTGGTCAAAATTGATCCATGCTGCTTATAGAAAAAGAGCTATTTTTGAACACACTTTTGACCGAACTGATGACCTAAATGCAGTAAGTACTGAAGATAAAAGGCCAAAATAAACTGTGATTTAACGGCTAAAGTAATTCAATTTATGGATATACAGCTCTTGCTCTTCCAAAGGTAACACCATTATCAGATGTTTAAAGCTGATCGAATGTTTCCCTTTATTATAATTTCAACCTGTTGTTTTAATTATATTTACCTCGATATCGAGTCGAATTTTACTTCCTAAGCAAATATTGTAAACAATATTTTATGACTTTTTATATTAAGAGACTCTTATATTAAGTTTTAACTAAATTAGCTAAATAGGTTGTTATTTTTGTGTTTATCTTTCGATAAAAAGAAATGTCAAGATTTACGACTTTCGCCATGCAACAAAAAAAGACTTGACAGGCTAAATATAAGAAATCATAATTAGGTGCAGATTTGCGATGTTGATTATTGAGAGCTGTAGAAAACATATGATTGTCCGACATTTACCTTTATTTAAAATACATTTTAATTAAAAAACATACATTTACACAAACATAACGAAGACACAATATGAGTAGAATCGGTTATATATGTAATTTTATAGGCCATTAAAACTCGAAATTATGCAATTTCTTAATCGATTCAACTTTTCAACTTTGAATTCCATACTTTGCGAAGCTGACCCTGCGACTGACCCGAAACAGTAGAATTTATTTAACATTATATTCACTGTCCGTATTTCAATTCCGGAACTGAAAACTACGTGGAATCCTTCCACGTGTCTGAACATGGTTATACTTTTGCAATATTTAGACTTACACGTGCAAGGCTATTTTAGAATATCGTATCGGACTGACAAAAAGGTCAAATACATTTGTGTCAGTTCCAAATGTAGAGTTTCTAGATCCATTTTCTAAAACTAGTGTGGATAAACTATCAGTTAAACAATTTTTTTAAACTTCGTTTGCAAGTATTATGCTTTGATAATAGACATCAATTTTTAATTTTTAATTCTTACTTTTTCTGATTCAAGTTGCATCAAAATTTACTCGATATACCAGAATCTTTAATTTTCACTCATTTATAGGAAAAAAAAATCATTAATGTCCTTTCTCGGGACTCAAACTAACACTTTAAAAAATATTTAAACTACTGATATTAGAGGTAACAAACAGATCCATATTCGCATTTAAATTATTAGTATGGATATTGTGCAGGGCACACAGTCACAGTGAAGTTAAACAAACTCGACACGAATTTTTGACGTCGCGTCGTCAATAATAAAAATAATATTTATTTGAACAATACAGAAACAAAATGTGTTTTGCATAAAAATGGTTTGGTTGGCAGACGGTTCGTTAAACACAGACAGAGGGATGCTGCAAGCATTCGCTTTGGAATACTTGGCCACGGTTTCAGTAATTCACAGAGCACCTTATTTTTACAGCTGCAATATTTAACAGTGAAAAACTGGGGCGAAGCTGATTGGACCGAGAAAGGGAATATGCATTTACAGCAATTTCACTGGTTTTCGTGCGAGCTTGCTTAAAATATTTGTCTCACTTTTGCGAAAATTTATGTTTTCCCGAGACACGTGAGCATCTAGACTATATTTTACATTCTTATAAAATCTTAAATATATAAAAATATACATATAATAAAGGAAACTGACTTAATGGCTGATTGAATGAATGACTCACTGAATGAATGACATATCATTATCACCCCTAACTACTAGCACCACGCTTCCAGTACAGGTAAGCACTAAGGAGGAATATTTAGAAAAATACCCCTTGCGGGTGGGGGGGGGGGGGTAAAAAAGAGGGGTATATATTAATGGGTTTGAAAATGAAGGTGAACGTTCGTGTCTGAAATTTGACATTTGCGCGGGCGAAGTCGCAAGCAACCGCTAGTCTTAATATATATTTTTAAGACAAACTTTCAATAAGTTTGATTGTTTTGCAACACATCTGTAGAATATTTTTAAGTATTGATATTTTTGTGGCTAAACATGTTAACAATAGCGTAAACAAAGAACGATCAATAAGAAATGTCAAATTAAAAATAGATATAATAATATTAAATACATTTTGTACTGTGTATAAAATTTTTTTACAAAAAAATATAAGTAACAATTTATTTAGCTTTCGCTAGTTTAAGATAACAATACTTCTGTATTAAATATTCAATTCCTAGCTGTAAACTTCCCGAAAACTGTTAAATAAAAAAAAATAAATGCACTCTAAAAGCTTATGGTGGTGAAATAAATAAAACAAAGTTTGACCACGTCTATTTCAAAATTTAACTGAACCATAAATCGAGACCTGGCGGAACATCATACTAAAAATCAGAAAAATTCATAAATTCCGTCGTAGTGAACAGAATCCTTCCTCGGCTATAAAACTACCCTCATATATTTCAAGTACCATAACTGGCATTTTTAAAGTTCTCTGGCTAATTTTTTGAGATTTATACAGTGCACCTAGAAATATTTGGCAGCTATTCATTTTGTTAATATCCAGTAAGTTGAAACGTCAAATATGTAAAGATATATACATACATAACTCATAACTTCATTTCAATTTACCGCTTTTTCTGCATTTTATGTAATTGTATCAAACTCGTTGTACTGTACAGGTATAAGTAGGCATTAGTTATACATTATGAACAATGGCCAGCACATCAAACTTAATATTTCTATTGTATTGTGACCCCTAAGACAACAACAAAAGATGCCACTGTGTTTAATAACTTCACAAATCCATACAAAAGTGTTAAATAGTCGCAAGTCAGGTTCCATATTGTTATTAAACCCATTGTAAAACAAAAGCACTTATGCTATGGTTAGTAAAAATATACAAAATACCTAATGTCCGGGTGTGGATTTTCACAAGGGAGTGTCCCACCGGTTATAAACAAACTCAGGAGGCTCTTAGAGCCTGGTGAGCATGAATGCGGACCCAATGATAGTAAATAGGATTTTTTTGCAAACTTCACCTATGCTCTCCATAAAAATTATGAATCGAGTTAAATCAAACAAAAAATATTGGTTCTGTCTAATATTTTCTTCATCGTCTTTTATGCAGTTTCAAATAATTTGTTTAGATATTTTTACGCTCACTGCCTATGTATTTTTTAATTGGGTTAATTATTAAGGTGTGTGCGAAGACTTTTTTTGTTGTCAACTATTTAGAAACCAACAGCGTTCAACAACTATTATATAGTAACAATTAATAAGTTTATCTTAGGCATAGTAAGACCAACAGATTCCTTAATTAATAATACTAAAATGATGATCATTAAAATGTTTCTATTGACCTACTTTAAATATTAGAATAAAAACAAAGGCAAGTAAAAAATATTTTCAACTTAGACATTAAATACACACATAATTTATCTTTTACGTCGATAAATCGTTGAAATGTGCAAACATTTCAGTCCTGGCTATGCTGAGAGGAGTCTCAGCGGTATATTTGAGTGAAGACAGTATACGACGGGTGGAATCTCTATAATATGATTGAATGCGACGATAGCTAGCCCTGACATACACATGTAAACAAGTGCCTTTGGGGAATGATCCTATCCAGTGAACTATGATTTCCACATTTACATTTTACGACGACACCGAGTATTATACGCAGGGTGCTTGTAACTCAATTTCAAAATACAGTTTACGATTCAAATAGTATTGCAGTAAATAAACTACTGTTCAAGTGAAGTGTTGATAAAATAATCATAGTTAAATAATTTTAGTACCGGCATATCAAGCTAAATACTGCGGCATTCTTATAATAAATAAATGAATAATAATAATATATTTTTCCAACAAACACACCAATTACCTAGCCCCAACTAAGCGTGAGCTTGTGCTATGGTGACTAGGATAACGGATATAAATACTTAAATACATATAAACATCCATGACTTAGGTACAAATGCTCGTGCTCATCACACAAACATTTGCCCCTTGCGGGATTCGAACCCGCAACTGCCTGTCTTAGAAGTCCGGTGCGCGAACGACTACACCACAAGACGGTCGTCAATCGTTATGCCATTGTACTAAGAACGATTTTGCAGCAATGTCTAATGAGCTGGCGATCTTTGCTACAGTATAACTTGGTGTATCAGAAGTTATGGTAAGGTCAAGGCAGCACGTCAGTTTACCTATATAAACTACGAAAACAGCTTTAATTACGGAGGAAATAGAGGCTGTCTCAAGGTCAAAGTAGGTAGACTGACGCGCGGCCATACATATTAGCTTTACTCCTATCAAAATTCGCAATAATTATATTTATGTATCAAAATTAGCAATCTGAGCACTTCGGAATTTTCTGTAAGCTCACTTGCAACTTTTAAATAAATAAATTATTCCAGAATGTCTAATAGAATGAAATAGAGCTAACATTTGCCTCGGTTATGTTAAGAAATAAAAACAGATTCAGGCATGAAAAACCTAGAAAAACATTCCTAAACAGGACGCTAGAGATAAAATAAGCACAACATAAATAAGGATTCGCTTAACCGGACAACAAATAGAGAAAAACAAATGTAGTTGTGAAAAAAATGGTATCTCTCGCAATAATAATGTTCTTGGTGCGAACATAAAAATAAGGGGATTTGTGGTTCTATCTTTAAATTATGACCACTCGTAAAATTCGGCGTTGTTTTGGGTCTTATCAAAAAGGCCTTTCTTTGTTGCAAAATATACAAGTTTTCCCTTCCGACTGATACGGAAATAAAATCATTTACTTTATGTGACACGAATCTAGGCTTTGTGAGAACTTCCCTATCTGCTTATTAAAAGTTTAGATAGGTTGTTATCTGTTCGTTTGGGAAAATAAATGAATAATTCAGTGACGCAACATTTTGTTGTTCTAGATCACACATATTTATATCCTGAAAACATATCACTTGGTTGATACCTACTATGGTTTAGGTTTAGTATAAACTAAAACATAAGTTTTAGCTGACCCGTAGGCATATTTAGACGTTATCCTACGCCTGAAAACATCAACCCATCCGTAATCAAACTTTTAAATCTATCTCCGATGTGAACAGCGTATCCAATAAACAATCTTCTAATAGCCACAGCTGGCTATCAGTAGATTGGAAATTGGCATAAATTTTGATTTCGGATCAGTTAATAAGGGTAAGGTAATAATATTACTGATTTTTAAATTTTTGACGTTTATAAGTGGCATTTTCTGTCCTAAATTAAATATATATTTTTTTTATTTTGACTTTGACTTAATAATTTTAGACGTAAAAGTCAACCTGAAATTATTTATTACCTTAGGTGACTATGAATTTTCCAAACATCTGAGATAAATTATCTAAGCGATCAGCCAACCTCCTAAGTAAGACTTACCTCCAGCAGTGGACATCCGTTTAGCTGAAACTAAGGTTAGATTAAAAAAAAAAAAACAGGGTAAAAATACATAAAAATACTGCTGCTTTTAAGATGTTCATTTTTAAAGCAAAATAACCACTGCCTTTATAATGTCGTCGCGTTCTGAAAACAAACGGTCCATTTATTAAAACACATCCCTACACAAGACGTGAGGGTTAGCTGTCTAGATTATAATGTCCCTTGTCATCCCAAAACTTTTTGTTCATATAAACTGGGTCTATCGAAAGACCCTTGATACATCCTTGTTATGAAATTTAATTTGGGGTGAAACAAAATTATATAAACATGATTCAGTTATTTTGGGACTGGTGGGTCATCCGGATATTGAACAAAGAAACCTCTATTACACACATTGTAGGTTTTGGAAGCTAAAGCTTACTCTATCGTTAAAGTACTAACTTAGTACGGGGTTAAACCAAGAGTATATATTATCCGAACAAATAGAAAAGCATTTTTCTATTAGTTAACGTCACACAGGTCATTTTTAATTGTCTAATATTTAGTTCTAGTTTAACCATGGTACCAAGTGTTTTGGAATTAGGCCGCTATTCCTTGAAAAAAATATCTCTTTGACTAAAATTGACGAGGACTGACAAATCAAACTCAGACAGTAATTAGCTTGCTCATCTAACCATAATAATTATTTACTTTGTTATGTGATAGTTAGTAGAACTCGATAAAGGTAAAACGAGTACATGCCTTGTGTTTCATTCCAAGTAATAATCAGTAATTTAGTTTCCACTATCGTGAATGAGAGACTTAGGGTTCACCAACACATGTCTAATTTTTAAACAGTGGTCATAATGTTATTTGACATAAGAAATGTGTCAATATCACCATTAACATACGTTTACCGGCTTTTTAAAAATTAGTGCATACGGGTATTAATTACAGCTCCCTATGCGCAACTCTAATTATTTGCTGTCCAATAAATCTACGATTGAAAATGACTACTCAAATATCTCCCTGAAGTTTTGTTTTTTGGGCTGGCCTATTAAAATAATTCATCATAAATCACCACAATGGGTGTCAGATCCATCCGCCATCCTAAGTTATCAGTAAGTCGATGTCGAAGCGATGGGGAAATACCGACTCGAGTTTCCAAATATATAACAATTAATAGGAAATAATTTGCATAATTATATTCAAAATGCACAAAGTTGGAAAATTTCAACTGGCCAATCCGGCTTTTTCTTCAAAACTGGCTTGAATCCAATAAAATCTGGCATTTTGCTCTGAAGGGTAATATACCACGACAGGAAGCTAGTCGGAAAAACAACTATCATAGTCCGGATAATGAGGCAGATGAATGCGAAATATGACTTTGCTATCGCGAGAATGGGGAATAATTATCATTTGTGACATTCTAGGTACTGTAAATTGACGAATTCTAGGAATCAGGCCGGTCATTGTACCTATCCTCTAGGTATTACCACAGAATACGAGCGACGCAGAAGATTCCGAAATAATTTCATCAAATACAGCTTTTATTACATAGGGAATAGAGGTGCTCTCGGTCAAAGTCGGGTATTCTGATATGCGGTCATATGCACTTTAGAGGAAACCGAAAATTGATTCCTATGCACTATATTAGCTAAAAGGTTAATTAATAACTACTTATACCTAATTGATCTTAATTAAGGGTTGCACTGAAATAAAAACGCGCAAGACAGAATCCGGCTTTAGAACGAAACAATCTACCCAAGCCAAATGCTCCAGTGAACCTTTAATTGGATCCTCGGTGAACGCGACCGTGCGAGGAAATTAAGTTATCTTTTTTCTTGGTCGGTCGGTCTGCGATGATTAAAAGATCAAGCCAAACTTTCGCAAAATTTACTTTAAAAGTAAAGTTAATTAAATTTCCAATATCATTCCAGAATCTATTTTACAAACAGGTCCTGTATTTACTTAAATACATACATACATCGTTTTTGCTCAAGAGTTGACCGAATATCGCTTTATAAATAATTCTGCTTTATCATACAATCTAACATGAAAATATGTTCTTAAGTTAACAATAGGATGGAATGTGTATTTTACCAGCAAGTTATTGTCATCCATATAAGTATAAACTTTTGACTCCGTAAGCTATATTTCTATTAAAAGAATAGCGCATAATACAATTTTATATTTTATTTTTATGTGCACCTGTGTGGCGCTTGAATTCTTTCGCCTGACGATGAAGAGATGGTAAGTAATGAAGATGTCATTTCTGACGCAAGCTAGTTATATCAGTAGTTACAAAAGGCTGTGTACTGCCTGGTAAAGCTTGTAAAACCTAGTAGCCTTGACTTCATAGTATCTAAAATACTTTTATTACTAAAAGTACAAAATACCTTCTCGTATTTTCAGAAGTTATATTAGATTAAGTATATACGCTCAAAACAATGGTACTATTGCTTTAGTACATATAATGCAAGTACATAACGCTGTAGCAAGCTTATTTTAAATTTTAGTCCATATTTTAATCAATATTTTATTCAGTTTTAAATAAACGTGTCTTTTATATAATCATTGGATCGTGCGGCCTAAATGCGTATTGATCAATTCATTTGTACAATACTTTACAGGTTGGCAATACATATAGTTTCTTCAGTTGAACCATTTTTAAGACACAAAGTAATACTTAAAATTTTGAATATTCTTGTAGCGTGAATGTGAAATATCAGTAATAATATAATTTGTGCGACGAACAGATTGAGTGACATAACAAACAACTCAACATCGAATTAGGTATAATATTTTAAGCATGAGTTAATGATAGAAAGTTAGAAACATCAGTTGGAAATAAGCTCCTAGTTTTATACAAAGGACCAATTAAACATAATGAAATGGAAATGGTTCAAATAATTTAACAAAAGAGGGGTCAAGTTATCCCAAAGAGAAACTGACAAAACAAAAGTGTCGAAGAGGGTCTAGTAATAAAATCTAATAAAACCTCCATTGCGATTCATTAGAGTGGTAGTGTGTCGACGTGACAGTGACGGATGATTACTTTCACTATAAGAGAGAACAGGACGAAAGTATAATTGATTGTGTTCGTATTGTAAATCGATGGATCGACGAATCGAACTCTCGCCTTTTCGCCCACGAAACTAATTTGAATAACTTAAACCAGGCTTAGCGCAATAAAATCACGATTCAACGAATTGGTCGGTTCTACGCAAATAACTTTATTGGTTCGTTGAACAGTCTTTTAAAATGCTGATTAGTTTAACTAACTGGCACTTTGAAACGTTTCAATTGTAAATGAAATTCAGTCAGACAAGCTAGACTTTCGTCTTTTACTGTATTATTCACTTTCTCAGGATTTTTTATAATCACTAGCATTCAGCTAATATAAAGCTCTATTTGAACTTTTTCAAAAGAATTCTAGCCTTTTCATTCCAAATCAAATAATCTGACTAAAATAGTTATATTTAATTGAAATGTGTTTGAAAATCCTTGACTCATTTCTTTATAAATTGAAGTAATTTATTCCTGGCATTCATCCAGCGTAATCCTGTGACCTCGACAAGGTCATTCATCTTGGTGTTAGCAATACTACGCTTCGCTTTCCACCGGGTCTCTTCCAGAAATTTGCTGCCCAAATGGTTGGTGGTGCTCATTCACACAATGACGTTCCTAGTTTATTAACGATTGTCTTTTCGATTCGTATTTTTATCGCATCACGAATCGTGAAAATGACAGATCGTCTTTTTAAATCACGATAAAGAGGACACTGTTTGACCAAACTTCAGAAGGATTTTCTATCGAACCAAATTTCTCTAATTGTGTTTCGAGATCCATAATTATCTTAACGATGTCCTGAAGTTTTTGGTGATATAGGTTTGAAACTCTCACGATCGTAATTTAAAAAAAATAATTTTTCAACGTGCTCCTTGACCTGACCGAGCTTCTCATACATTTGGAAGGCAACGAGCATATTCCGTCTTAAAGGTTTTGTCGGTATATTTTAGCTTGATAATATTTTATTAAGGTTACCCATAGCCCAAAAAATATAACACTGATACACTGCTTTATTGTGTAAACCTAATGTATCGCAGAATACATTTTGTAGACCTAGTTGAGACGCTCTCAACATGATATCACAAACCACGCTCATCCATCATCCAGATAGTTCTTATTTTGATCAACGTAGCTTCATTGGAGAAAGATCGATGGCACAATCTACGATTAGGGTTAAATATGTGTTACACGACAAAATTTTTGATAGGTACACAAAATTAATCAAGAAATTGTCTGATTGACCAAAATGTAATCACTTCTAACTTTCGCGTTGCATTATTAAAGCACCATTTATAATTAGGAGACATATACCCCACATACGGAGTGAAGACATCGGAGTTTTCTAGTCAGCATGTAACGACAATCGGTGCAACCCGTTCGAAATGTCAGGCAAATGAAAGATTAATAAAATTTTACCTACTATCCGTCGCGTTAATCCCCATGTATGAATTATAGCCTAGTACTCTGGTCAATTTAGACATTCGAAGTTACATAAAGTCCCAACAAGCTGAATTTCTGTGAAATTGTTCAAAACATAATTATAAACAATGTCTAGAAGTTCCCCATCATTCCCGTGTAAGGAAAAAAAATATTCAAGGTCAAAGGTCAAAAAAATTAGTTTTTCGCGATTTTCAGCAAAACGGTAAGTTTTATCATAAGATTACCTCAGACAAAATTGTAGATCATAAAATTATCTATAAAAATTGTATCAATACTTTTTTTCTTACGAGCCATTCAGACATTTTTAATATAAAACTCGAAACAGCACAATATAGGTTAGGATAAACACGTGCTTTCACGACAGAGTGACGCTCAAGACTAACGGTTGAATAAAAAAACCTTGAATAAAAATTTTTCCTTACACGGGAATGATGGGGAACTTCTAGACATTGTTTATAATTATGTTTTGAACAATTTTACAGAAATTCAGCTTGTTGGGACTTTATGTAACTTCACTCTCATTTTTTGGTCTAAATTGACTGGATTATAGCTATAGCTATTGAAATGTGAAATAAATATGCATGAACAAACTTCAGTACAGGAATAAATAGAGGAAGAAATAGCTTTCAATTCAGGCGGTATTGAATCGGTAGACCAGACACCGCAGTTGTATGGCTATTGAATCGACAAATCTCTATTAGTGTACTCTCTGAAACCGGGTCTTACTTTGGGTACTCGGAGTAATCATCATCCTTCTAGCGTTATCTCGGTTGTGCACACGTACACGGGTCCAGGGTTCGCTTTGAACCATGATCCAGGATGTGTCAGGTCAGGTAATTACAGTGAAGCGACTGCCATCTGACCTCCGTAACCGGTAATAGTACCAGGGGAATCTGATCTTGTTGTCCTCCTGAGTTTGGATCATGGTTACACATGCAGTCACCTGAATGTGCAGGTTTTCCTCACCGTAAGAGCATCGTGAAACAACTAATGTACATAACTCAGAAAAAGTCAAAGGTACATGGCGGCACGTGAGATCGAACCGGTACCTCCCGTTTGAGAGGCAACTCGCTAGCCACTGCGCCACAGACGCTCTTTTTTAGGTACTCGTAGTAATACCACATCAACACTGTCTAGGGATATACAAAACATAGTATTATTATATCCAAAATATCCATAGACAGTGTTTTTTAATATATTATTAATTTTTATAATTATTTCCTGTTAACAGTAACATCACAATTTTATTATATCGGTAGCTTCACTAATTTATAGTCAGTTTTAGTTAATTTTAAAAAAAAACAAGTGAACTCGCTTTCTCACAAAATGACCTGCAAATCGTTAAACATTTACAAACACTTGACATTTGCGTTTCGATTCAAGTTGAATTAACCTATTTTCGTTATTATTGATCTTTCATTCCACTTGGAGTGGAGTCCGCTCATGAAAATTTTACAACGTAATTACACTTTCCTAGTTAGCTTTTCCCCTCACTGTCTAAATTTGTATTTATTCCGCTCAATGGAAGTCGCATAACTACTTCTTATTCAAGCAATGCATTTACATATCATAAATATGAATATGGCTTTTACTTAGGTCTATTTGTGAACTATGTAAAACGTTTCTCGTTTAGTGGGGAAGGAATTTTCAAGTTACGCTTGGGATGTAAAGTAAGGCTATCTTCTGTTTTTTTTTTCATTGAAGAAAAAAAAAAGAAAAAGTATTTATTTAGCACCAAAAATTCAAAACAACGGGGCGTCTTAGTGCTCAAAACTTATATTTAAACATTAAGTCTGGGCATGTTTTGAGGGGTTAACTGTTTATTGCTTTCAAACCTTTACTGTTCACATATGCAGGGTTAACTGTAAAACATTAATATCAACTTAAAGGCCGATTCTGGTTAGTAAATATGTTTCAAGTAATCCTCTACAAAATGTCTGATGATGGTGCTTGTGAAAATAACTGTGTAAGTAATTGTAATATTATTTACATTACACTTAAATTATCGACTAAAATTCAGTATTCTTTGGCATGCTGGATTTTCATCCTAGCATCCTAGTAAAACTAAATATTAACTCAGCACATGTCTGTGTTCCAAGTCTCTCACCGCAAACTCAAAGTTTTCAAACTTTGAGGTTCGTAGTAAGTCAGGTATTTTGTTAGCTAGAAAATCTAATGCATCTTGGCTGTATACAGATATTCACAAAGGGTTTATTTCGACTTGATAAAGCGTTTAGTTAGGTAAGTTACTTTCAGCAAGTAGTTTGCACTTACTATCTATACGATGTAAAAAAACTCGTCTGGCTCATCTACACTAATATTATAAAGAGAAATGCTGTGATTGTTTGTATGAAATATGCTCCGGAACTACTGAACCGATTCGAATCAAATTTGGTACAGAGATAGTTTGAGATCCTCGGAAGGACATAGGCAATTTTTGTCGCAACAAAAAATCATTAGAGGGGTGAAATAGGGAATGAAAGTTTGTATGGAAAATCCGACTTTTGGCACGGGCGAAGTCGCGAGGAACTGCTATGTACTATAACTACAAAAAAAATACATTTCGTGCTCGGGATAGCGGGTAGCTTGAATTACTAAAAAAAAAGCAGTTATTAACCTGTCAACTGCCAAGAGAATCTAGAGCGGCTTGGCGAATATTCCATGCTAGTGGCCAATCTGTATTTTGTGCATAAGCCATCGTTAATTTGAGATTATAACAGCAGCTGGCAGCTTAACGTGTTTCCAACGGTGGGTAGCATTAAATTGTTAAGTAGCTTGCATTTGCATTATTTGAATATTACGGGAAATCGTGGAGGAATAAATTTTAATTGCGTGACAAAATTGGTTAAAGATGTCACTACTTAGGCCATTTTGATGACACTTGAATATTCCGTTTCATGACGGTTTTCAGGCATGAATTTTGTTTACTTTTAAAGGTTGGTTAGGTAAAATATGAGACAAACTTGAACAGCATTTTCTGCACATGAATCTTGGTAACATAAAAAATAAATTGCCATCACCATAATGACAAAACGCCCTGTAAAATTAGGCACCAAGTATAAAAAAAACTGTAAAGAAAAATAGATCTTAAAAATGGTTATCATTTGCTCTCAACACGTTTCATCTAATTTTTTACGCTCACAAATCAACTAAAACGATTTTTCGATCGCTCGATTTTAGAACGGATTGGTCGTAAGCTGCCAGATCCGATACTTTATACGAATGAGCCCATTTCATTCGGATCACTGAAGTTTAACCGACACTGCTACGTGATGCGGCTCCGTCGTTCCGGTTTTGTTCACTCTTACTGTCATGAGACTGAGAGTTTTATTATTTTCATTGCAAAACTTTGTTTTCGATTCATTTTTTCTTCTTAAATTGAATTTGATAACCGTTGTGACTGTCACATAGTGCTGGTAACTTTTTTTGACGGCCAGCTGTTACTTATTTTTTTGATTAAGAAAAACATAAACATGTATTTTATAACTTGTTATAAAATATAGTATTATGAAACGAGTCGTAGAGCTATAGCTCTATGTATCAAAGAAGAAGAATAATGTTGAGTCCACTAAAGCAGAAACAGAAACTGCTTCTTCTAAAAACAATTGCTTCCACTTTAAAAAAAACAGACTTTTTAACATACTACTTATTAAGTGAGCCGTGCAAAATAACCGATAGTTTATTCGAATGTCGCCATTCCGATCGGCACCAAATTTCGCCAAATTGCCTACGTGACATCGCACCACTGCTACGTATTATCTCAACTGTCACCGGAATATAATAATTCAGAAACGGCATGTAGATTTTGGTACCCTTTAGAACAGTATAATAGAGTTCTCTGACAGGTTGTTAGGAATTAAAGAGCTTTACCACATTTAGTTAGTGTTAGAGCTATATTTAGTGTTGTTTGAAAGTCGGAATTTAAGCACCCTACTCAAGGGCCGGTCTCTAAGTTCACTAGCCTAATATTAACTGCTCGTTGGTCTAGTGGTTAGAACGCTGGGTACTATCCACGAGGTCCCGGGTTCGAATCCCAGGTCGGGCCGAGAGTGTTTGGGTTTTTCTGTCTTGAAATTACTCAAACACAGCTCCGGTGTAAGGAAGTTGGTGGTGTTAACACCCCCGTGCCTCGGAAAGCACGTTAAGCCGTTGGTCCTGCGCCTGATCTCTCTACGGTCATGTCGGTCTGCCGTCTCACCTAATTATGAGAGTGAAGGAATAGAGAGTGCATCTGTGTATTGCGCACACACTTGTGCACTATAATATGTCCCGCGCAGTTGGCTAATCTCTGTTGAGATAGGCCGCCGTAGTCGAAATCGGCTAGGAGGACATCATCATCATTAACCACCATCTTTTGCTTTTTCCGATGATGGGATTTTAGTTGTGGAGGAGTTCTGTTGGTAATTTATTATCAGCTTCACTTATCCATATGCATTGTGCCTAGGTATTGCTTAGCAATCATTTTAAAGTAATCAAAACCCACTGAAGCTAAGCAAGCTGCTTGCTGTGTTCGTTGGTGAGTGGAAGTGCCAGAACATTCTGGGTAAGCTCACTCCACCGTCAACTCTGTCTACGCCCTGTCTGCATTTAAAATGGAAGACTGATACATTTCTTGTATTTAAAATTTTATCTTTTACAAGACCTAAGTTCTTATTTAGCTCAATACAAAAACAGTCATAAAATCAAGTCTTTGTGATATTATATCTTCGTATACAAGGAACAAGTTCGAGAGTTCTCTAAAACCCAATTAATTTCATAATTCACTAGTTTATAAGTAATATACAGTTGGAACTGAGTCTTAACTCAAATTTCAACAATCACATTACTGTCTTCGATTTAGGTAAACTCATTGTCTGCAACGTTGGTTCCAAGTTAAATTGATATCTAATGTAACTTTACAAGATACACAAGAGCTTCAAAATTTAATCAAGAAATGTATTGTGTTAACTAAACACGTACTTAGCTGGTAGTTTGTGGTACGTTTATTAATTTATTCAAACGTGTTTTTCTTCATTTACACGATAAAGTATAAAAACTGTTTACGCCAAGTGCCTTTGACTTTGAATAACCTTGGCTTAAAAATGATTTTGTTCTTTGTGAGTACCTTATAAATGAAATGGTACTTTATGGTAACAGTAAATACATTTTAAACATGCCTACCGCCTATATTTAAAGCTATAAGCAATGCCATTGACATTTTTGATTGTGTTGTGTAGTTTGATAGCCATCATCTAGGGCCAACATTTCTTGCTTTAATTGCTTTTTTTAAAAACTATGACTATTGCAATCTGAAATCAATCGATCTAGGTGGTAGGTCTACAGGCCCTCATCTATTGGAGAAAACCATTTTTAATTCAGTTTGTAAAAAATACTGTACATTTTTCATTTTTTAAGTTTTAACGTAGTAATATATAAAAGCCTAGTCAAAAAGTAGACTGTCATTTTTTTATGTAGCAAAACTTTATTTTACCAGCAAATGTAAAGTTTATGCAGTTACTGCGGTATTTAATGAGTGTTCTTATTTTAAAACATTTAACACGTAATTTTAAAACATTGCGTGTCGACAAGAACATGGTTCGGTGAACGTCGTACATATTCAGATATTTCTTATTTATTGCAGTTTTCAATTCATAGGCTATGTGGTAGTTTCTTAGAACTCTATGTTGACGCAATAAGACTGAATTTGCTATACCTCTGTATTTCTGCGTACAAACCAAACATGCTTGAAAGCTTTAATCGCCTTAGATCATGCTAAGTGTACTTTGTAAAAGCACATTTTGGTTTGTAGAGCGCTAGTAAGAAATATGTTAAATTATATTCCAATGATGTGCAATTTTAATATTAAACATGATTAAAAAAAAAAACTTAAATTCAATTTGCCCCTGTCGAGTAAACTACGAAATAACTCTCATATATTATTATTTTATTGGCATTCCCTTTCAAATAATTTGTGATCCAAAGTATGTAAAAATATTAAATATCTTGCTTTGGACATATTTTACTTGTACTAAAATAAAACCAATTTATTGCAAACAGTCTACCTACGTCTACTTTTGAGTCACTTGAAACTTCATCATATTTTTAGATCAGTCTAAACGATACTGCAATCCAACCATTTCCATCAAACATTACCAAAACCAAAATACATAAAGAAACCTTTCGGTGTATTCCAGTTACGCAAGCCGGTTTCGACGCTGTCGATCCCCGGCGCTATGAAGGCGTACTCTGGCGGCGGGAGGGACGGTTCCACCGAAGAGGCTGGCGTCGCACTAGTTGGTGTGCACAGCGAGTACCCGCGCTTCGGCGAGGAGCGGGCGCTTGGCGGCGGCACCTACAAAGGCGGGGGGGCAGCGAAGCATAAACCCAATATAGGATATAGGTTAGTATCTAACGCGATGACCGTACTCGGACTATTTTTTTAAGGTACTGTACTCAAAATGTAAAAACGGAACTCTATTACAAAGACTCCACTGTCCGTATAGACAGACGTCTATTTTTACAGAACAAAGTGATTTTTGCTGTTTTTAAAACTAAAAAGAGGTTATAATATAATCTATAATGTTTTATAGATAATGGCTCGGAATCATTCGTGTGCAAATCCGTTTCGCATTTGGCCGGTTTTTAGTGTTTTGTTTGTTCGATTCAGTATTAAAATAAAAAACAAAATATAAATTGACAAAATTACCGTTTTATACAAAATAAATTTTATCTGTCTTCAAAAATGATAGTGGGAAATATGTGAATGGACATACTTTTTTCACAGTTTGCATTAAAACAGTGCTTACTATTATAGATTCATTTTGGGAAAAATATATCAGCGAAGTTACTTTTTCAATAAATACCATTTTAATATTTTTATTAAAAACAGAGTGCACAAAATGATAAACGACTTTACACAGGCCCTCAAATGCATATTTGTCATATTCTGACGTGTTACGGCTAGCTTGTTTAATAAATTTGGATAAAATGGAACGTATTTCTACAGAGCAAATGTACTCGGGTTGGAGCAAGTATTTATGGTTAAGTATGTACCAACGTGCAAAAAAGAATATCAAGTACATTTTTATAACCAATAAACGCCTTTCGAAAAAAGGGTGGATCCAAACATTAAAAAAAATCTTTAAATAATATTAGACTTTAAATACTCAAAAGTTAGTTGCAAGTCTATTTATTGGGTTTAGTATAAATATTAAGATGTCCATTGGATTTATGTATAAATACATTGATGTCTGCAGCAGTTAATAATCAAAGTACGACTGCTCCATCCTGTGGTATAATAAAAAAGATTTTATTAAACTCGTTAAATAATAAAAATTGGTTAGAATACATTTTAAGGTAAACATTTGCGTCACGTGCTAACTCGCGTACTGAATGATACTGTATTTTTCCTTGTGGGATGTATGCGCTCGCTTTTAGGATTTGAGCTATGTAAACACTGGTGCAACGAGATAGTGTTGCGGTTTCTAGTGAATAGTTAACCTACCAACAGTTCTCACACAGCCGATCACTTCACACAGAGTCAATGCTATCCACTATTGCGATATATCTATTGGTTCAGGTTTTATTTCATAAAAAAATAATAATGCGACAACGTATCTCGTACATATTTCATATTGGTTTATTTTAACTTGTCTTCTTTTCTTTTATTTATCTAGTTGATTTGTTTCATTGCGGGCGGTAAGACAGTTTAGCAATCCCATAGGGCGGTATCCTAACCATTGGCTTAACCTTTGTTGATTGGATATTTACGATCAAAGTGCAGCAACTGACTTAATTAGAACTATTAGTCTTACTTTTGTATCCGTAGAGATCTTGTACATGAGTACCTTATTACTCTAAACACCGGTTTTCATGGTTTCTAAGGTTACGAGTTCGAGCACTGGTCGGTCAATATAGTAATCCATCCATCTATTTTTTATATTTTCTCGAGTCTGGGTGTTCTGATACCACTGTTGTTTCTGTTTTCCATGATATAGGTGTTTTAGCTACTTACGTTGGGACCAGAGCAATGTATGTAAAGTTTTTCCAATATTTATAAATTATTATGTTTAACTGAGTAAGCTTGTGATTATCGTCTCGATATACTATCGTGAACACATTCACAGTAGGTGCTCGGGTAGTATTTGATCGGTGTTGCCAATAAATCTGAGCAAATATCGATAGAGCGAGCATCGTTACATCGTCGCATCGGTTTGATTAAAATGGTAACTGGTGCTCAGCTGAGGCGACAACATCTCCTGAGGATGCCGCGTGGAGTGGCGAATTGCGTCAAAGTTTTTTGCACGTTGGTGTTGGTTACTAACAACTGCATTAGCTGTAGTGCATGCGTATTGAGGGAGGGCGGGCGGTGCATTATGCATTTGCCTGAACTAATACTCAACGCGGTTGCGGATGGTGTGGTTTTGGTGCCTGCGTTAGCATCTCTTAGCGGAAATTTGAAGAAAAATAATTTTGCTTTTATTTTTCCCATCTAATAGTTATTTTACCCTCTATTCTGTTGAAAAGTGTAGAGCAATATGAAATATGTTTATTTTAATACATTTATCAGTCTTCTTGACTCATTATCGGTCTTGAATGCTACGTTTAATGCTGTTGTTTGAATTAAATATTTTTGATAAATTCTTTATTTTCTAACAAACAATTGTGATAGTTCCGCTTTTAGCAGGATATCATTACCTGTGCACCGCAAAACCACTTACATAAGCATAAACAGGAAACGAAATATAGAGGTAAAAATGGAAATAAGAACAAGTATGACGTGTTCGTTGCAGTTTAAAACTGCATAAATTATGTCAAAAATTTTATCAAATTCGGTTTATATTGTTTTACCGACTATATTCGCATATTATTTCTAAAACACAACATCACTACGATACCGACCAAACTCAATCCGATCAACCACTGTTACCGCAATACGTACAGACTTGGATTTATAAGCTCCACAAACGTGCTTTGAGATTTACTACCACAATCTGTGTGACTCCAGGTGTACGAGTACCTACCTACTGTAAACGATTTTGAAAGTCTCTTCTAGAAAATGTTTTCTAACTGGTTCCTTGTTAAAAATTACTTTTAAAGTTATGTCTTGTTAGAGCGAGCAGTCAATCGTATGAGCTTCACTTGATGCGTACTATATAACGAGCGCGTTAACTTCACAATTGAATAATAAGTAGAATATATTTTTCACAACTACATTTCAAAATGCCATTTGAGTACAAGAAATTAAAATTTTATCTAGTATAAATACTGAATGATAAAAATGGCTGTTTAAAAATTAGTGCACTTGGGTATAAAAAGAAAGGAGAAAAAAAAAGTCATTATCCTTATCATAGCCAGCTACAATTTAGCTAAAGTTTAGTCTGTTTTAATATTGTGATCGTTACTTAAACAAAGGTATCGAGAACAAACATCAAAGACGATTATACTTTAGCACTATATTGGGTTTAGTCTTATATGAATCAATATAATTATGTATGTATAGGTTTAGTGTTCAATCTGTTAGTTAATAAAAAAATAATAGATCAGATCTTCGTGACATGTTCAAAGATGGGTGGGATAAAAAGATTTATTTTAGCACGCCATTTAACGTAAGTATAAGTTTGTGATTTATGCAAGGTATCAAAGTATAAACTTGAAATAGATATTATTTTGTTACTGATGCAGTTTTTTATGACATAAAAACGGCTGTGGAGCCCGTAGTTTGTTAAAAAAAAACTACGTAGACTTCCAAAATATTGGAAGTTCGTTGCTTTCTGTGTTTTGTCGGTGAGTGGGAGTGCCAGAACCTTCTGGGTGAGCTCGTTCCACTGTCGACTCTGCTTAAGCCACTTTTGGCTTAGACTTATTGAAAAAAAAAAACATGTAATTTTATGTATCATTATTTTGGAATAGCAATCGCAATCAAGATAGCTTAGTTTCTACGCTTTCTTTCCATACTGAGAATCGAAGGCACTATTTTCATTAACTCCCATGGGGTATATGAAACCAATAAGCTGCGTAATAAAGTGGAGGCCAAATGTTGGGAGAACAGACGCGCTTATTCCTTCGAGAGCTGAATACATAAACGATTTATCATCCCGTAAGGATTCTGGGTTAAGTAGACAAGAGATAACCAAGTAGGTACACAAATAATGTGTGGTTTGTATTGGTGCATCGACCTACATTAACAATTAATATTAAACAACATCACATACTTTGCTCTAATCCCAAAGTAAGTATCTTATGCACTTGTGTTATGTAAATCTAAAAGAACGGTGGTGGTATCGCAACACCTAAACCAGAAACGATATAGAAAGTATGAATTTCTACAGGTATAGGATCGAACGCGAAACCTCAGAGATGACGAGGAGAGGCAAGAAAACATTGAAAACTCGTGTGCGAACCACACGGTTACGGAATTGTTTTAACTACAGTAAAAAAATAAATAATTGTTTCAAACAAATAAATCTGAACGATTTTTATGCTTTTAATAACATACGATATGCTCAGAAGTATCCAATTCCATGACACAAACCCAGCACCCAGTTTGACCCAGTGTTGTAATTAAATTGGAAACAGAGTTAATAAAAAGTCAGACTTTTAATAGTCTACAAAAACAGATATTCAAAGTAAAACTGTTTAAGTAAAACACCAGGAGCGTTGTTAAAAACACAATAAACACTTTGGTTCGACGTATCGATTACCATCGAAAACGTTCAATTATCGTGTATCAAAACATCAATACCTTCTATCAAGTTCTACTGAAATACTTTCTAATAATGACTATAATGGTCTCGAAGCTTTAAATTGAAAATATAAACACTTAGTAAGTAAATGGACAACATCGCGTCAAGGTATCTCGTATACACTGGGCATCTTATGTTGTTGTATAATAGAGGTGATTGTGCAACAAAAATGTGTGATCTGACGAGCTGGCCACTGTACATTTTGATAGGTAGAAAATGCACTTAAATAGTTCTGATAAGGTACAAAATCGATACGACCCTGATGCAGGCTATTTCCGCTATTTCAAGGTTATATTAAAACGTTTAGTCATTATTAAACCCTTAGCTGCGTGTACTTGACGCGGTAACTAAGATTTAGTAGGAAAAATGTTTTAAGGCAATTTCAGAACGTCGTTAAACATTTTGTGTTTTTTTACGCAGGCACAAACCATTATTTTGTATTAAAAAAAATTAGACATAAAAGAAAATTATTCAATACTGTCATAAAAATAATTGTAAAAATTACATAGAAACAAACTTTCGGAACTTCAATTTGATAAGAACTGAAAATAAAGAACAATCAAATCACTGTCTAGGGGACCCATTAGATATAGTAGAAGAGATCCTAATTGATTATAAATTGTCGTTAAGTAAATAATTTAATGTAGTATTCAAATCGGAACGTTTTCAATTAACCCATCTTCGACCATGTATACTTTTTAGACTAGAGACCGTATTACTGGGACTCTTCATCAAATTGAGGTGTCAAGGGTACAAGAATACGCTCTTAGTCAAGGCATTCGTCTCGGAATGCTCGATCATTTATAGCTCAAACGGGCCTAACGGGTTAAATCAGGCCGATTTCATTGTGCCCGTAACTCTGAGAGGTGACAGGGTAAAGGAGGGTCCGTACTCATCAATAAAGCTCTAAATTTTGGACAGACGCACGGAATCCTTACAGAAGTAGGTGTTAACGCATGCATTAACCCAATTAACTCAGTTAGTGCTTATAAATTGATGAGGTGCCTAGATGATTCAAAATTCACAGAAGTGTGAATTAACTATGAACTCGGAAGTAGAAAGTGAGATTTTGTTTTTGGCTTAACTTCTTTAAATTAGAAGAACGGCAAATTAGTTCTTTGATGCTCAGCCCCAAATGCTGGCATGTTTTAGTCTTTGGTGAAAAACCTAACACGTATAGAGAAAAAAATAATAGAACTGACATTGAACAACATTTTATTTGGTGCATTATGTCGGACTGACATTTAAACAATGTATGATCCGGTCAACATTTGACGTTTGATATAAAACGTATACTTCATGTTTGACTGACACGTCAAATTTCAAGTCGTTCGTTTTGTTTTTGCATCCTTGAAGATGTTTAGTTGTTAATAATTTGCACATTCTGAAAATATTTTAAATTTTAATTTTTTAAATTGCCATAAAATCATACAAAAGTCCGCTAATAAAGTGTTATTATTATTTTGTGTGTCTCATTTAGTACGGTGTCTCTATCTATTGGGTCGATTTATGCCAATCTTCTTTGATTCGAAGGTAAAGTTTTAACAATTTATAATTTAGTGCTTTTTTATATTAACCTAATATTATACAGAACTATCGATAGCCTTGATAATGGAAGCACCAACCCTAGTTGACATAGTACCATCAATTTTTAAAAGAAGTTATTGATCGATAGCCCATGGATGTTAATGACAAATAACATAAAATATTAAGCATTACGCATAGCGCAGACGATATTATGAACGCTTTTATACACTAGTAGTTTTTTGGAGGATACGTAAGAATATCTGATGTTCTTGTACAAGTACAATAAGACAGTTAGACGCGTTTCAATCGTTAGGATAATTAGTAATCTGCCGATAGAGATTTACGATCACACTAATAGGTGCTTTGCTTGACTGAACTAAATTGCAATAACGGCCAAGATAAATCAGCTTGCAAATATCCAGCCTTATAAAAATCTCCTAGGACAGAGTTAAAAATCCGACTTTTATTAAAACAAGATATTAAAAATGGGACGGTATTAAAAATGAGTTTCGAAAGTAGTTCTGTAATTTAACTCGAAGTGAGAGAGCATAATTGAAAAACTTTTCCTAACTCTCACAACAGTTGGAGCTGACATTTTTAGTATTGCATCTGGAATAACATTGGTATCCTCAGACTTGATGGCAAAGTTATTATTGATAAATTCTTTGATGAATGCTGTTCGACAGTGCATTAACAAATGTCGATAAATAGCCTCGCATCCGACGTTTTTTTTTAAAAACCATTCTGAAAAACGTCAAATTGTATTGTGGCGTCTACAACATAAAGTTTTCTGTAAAACCACCTCGTCAATGAGTTATTCTCCGCATTCTGAACCTCGGTGAACTGTTTGAGGTCAAGGCAAGATGGAAATTGGACTGACAATTCAATCCAATTTTCTTCTTGCAACATCTTAAAATAAATTTTGAATATTTTATCGCATATCTAATTATATGATTGGCGTTTGACAGGACTGAAAGGTTTAGTCTTCTGTTAGTCTGTTTGGTTTAATATAATAATATTATGTGCCATACGCGTGGTTTATACACGAGTGGTGGTAAAAAATACGCTTATAGCGCATATTTGAGTTACATAATTTTATTGAGCGTTTCATTTAATTGGCCCCCTTAATTTTTTTAATGCCTGTAATGTTTTTGTTACTATAAGAGTGACATTAAATATAAACTTTCTCTGTTTTCAGGTTAGGTAGAAGAAAGGCGCTATTTGAAAAAAGAAAACGAATAAGTGACTACGCTTTAGTAATGGGAATGTTTGGTATTATTATAATGGTAATAGAAAACGAACTCTCGAGTGCTGGTGTTTATACTAAGGTAAATGTAATAACATTTTTGTCATCAGTTTATGACATTTTAAAAATCATTGATACAAATTCCTTTTATAACAGTTGCATAAGATGCGACGTTGTTTGATATGCTGTCGTCCGTTCATTACTTATGTTTCGTAATATCTTTATGTATTTCGTGAAATATAATGATATAACAAATATTATATTGTATATTTCACAGGCATCAATTTATTCTCAGGCGTTGAAGACGCTAATATCAATGTCGACTGTGATTTTACTTGGCCTAATCGTTGCGTATCACGCTTTAGAAGTACAGGTAAGTACATTTATAATTTTAAAAATAAATGAAAATATTATGTAATAATATAATAATAATAATAATTTGTTTTAAAAAACACACCAATTACCTTGCCCCAAACTAAGCGTGAGCTTGTGCTATAGTGACTAGTATAACGGATAGACATACTTATATACATTTATAAACATCCCCATGTCACAACACACAAACAATTACCCCTTGCCGGATTCGAACCCGCAACCGCCTGGTTTAGAAGCCCGTGGCGCAAACCACTACACCAGGAAGAATGTATCTACACTTTTTACTTATTTTAGCTCCTTATATTTTCTTGTCAATTTTTTCTATGGAATCAAGTAAATTATTTTTGGGCAGGCACTAGATACGTGTAGCCAGTATTTACAATACGAGGGTCAAACTGAAAGTTCTTAGAAAATCAAAAACTGATTACATTAGCCAGTTATTAGTTTTATTATATCTTTTCAAAATATTGTCCATTGACGTCAATACACCGCTGCATGCGATGGAACCACTGGGAAAAGCACTTTGCCCACTCGTCCTTAGGGGTCTCTTCAATGGCATCGCGATACGCAGCCACCGCTTCTTCAGCATTCATAAACCGCTTTCCTTTAAGTTTTTCTTTAATTTTTGGAAATAAATAAAAATCACAAGGCGCGAGGTCGGGGCTATACGGCGGGTGACCCAGTAATTCAACGTTTGATGTCGCCAAATAGTCGATCGTTCGCTTGGCGGTGTGCGACGAGGCGTTGTCGTGGTGAAGGAGGATCCTACTGCGAGGTCGTTTCTCTCGAACTTTTTCCAAGACAAGTGGCAAACAATTGGTAGTGTACCATTCTGCAGAAACTGTTTTTTGATCCTCTAACACAATTGTTGCGAAATGACCTATCCTTCCAAAGAACGAGGCCACCATTTTTTTTCCCGCACTTCGATCTCTCTTCACTTTAGTTGGCAACTCCTCGAAAGGAAACACCCACTGAGCAGATTGTCTTTTGGTTTCAGGATCATAACAGTAAATCCAGCTTTCGTCACCTGTTAGTATGTCGAACACAGCATTTGAGTCACCTCCGTTAAATCTTTCAATCATTTTACGGCACCAATCCACACGATGGAGTTTTTGAGCCTTAGTCAAATTATGAGGTATCCACCGGGCGCAAAGCTTCCTGACCGCTAAATGTTCGTGGAGGATTTTGTGCACTTGAGTCATACCGATGCCTAAGCTTGTCCGAATCTGCTGATAGGTCACTCTTTTGTCAGTCTCTATCATACGCCGCACAACACAGATGTTATTTTCAGTCGTCGCCGTAGAAGGCCGTCCCTCACGTACATCATCAGTGAGATTAGTGCGACCACGTTTAAACTCATTAAACCAGTTGTAAACAGTCGCACGAGATGGGGCTTCATCGTGAAAGGCCAATCGTAGTCTATCATAACTTTCTTGTTGACTTAAATGACATCGAAAGTCATAAAAAATCATTGCACGAAAATTTTCTCGTGTTAAATTCATTTTGACGTGACACAGACAATTTTCAATTTGCCGCCAAGTCGTAAAACAAATGACAAATGAATGAAATATATACTCAGTAATATTGGCAAAGAGTTCTATTTTCAAATTTTAGAATATTTTTTTTATTATATTGTTTATAAGTGGCCAGTTCTAAGAACTTTCAGTTTGACCCTCGTACTGGCTACCTTTATACACGTATCTAGTTTCTATGGTATTGAAGCCGTAAAATTGAACGCAGGTCCTAAACTTCACTTACAGATCATTTCGATGTTTTAATGGTCATTTCGAGATCAAAAGCTCTAGTCTTATGTCTTTGTTTTTTTTCTTTTGAATCTAATAAATACTTTGTATATTTCCAGTTATTTATGATAGACAATTGCGCCGACGACTGGCGGATAGCAATGACGTGGCAGCGCATAGCCCAGATTGCGCTCGAGTTGGCTATCTGTGCAGTTCACCCCATCCCAGGGCAGTACACCTTCACTTGGACCACCAAACTGGCCAACAAAGGAGGCGTTATAGGCGTGGAAGTTGTAAGTATCTTTTCTTTTCTATCAGTTAGGCAATGATCCTGATAGATTGGCCCAAATCGCCACACGATGGATTATAAGGCCCTTTTTACTGCAACGTGATTTATTGTATCGATGTCAATGCGAGGGAGTAGCGATGAAGTAGTTCGAAGCGATGCAGCTTCAATGCAAACGCGACGTTATGTTTGATGCAAAACGTTTGTAGTATTTGCGGATGCCTCTCTCATTCACGCGCTTGCATCGATGTTGTATCTCGTTTGCATCAATGCTGTATCGCTGTCAGTGCTACTGCGGAGTAAAAAATCGCATTATAATAGGCCTAAAAGGTTCCTGTAACCAGTGAGTCGGATGCGGCCATTTTTTTAAACATTTTATATTTTGTCTTAGCATGGACATTCAGAAAATATTGTTGGTATATTATTTATTCCTCTTTATTTTTATAGCTTTGTTTTTCTTATAATTCAATTCAATTTTTTATAAAAAATCTATTATATAGCGATGTCTATTACTGTTTCGATTAAATTCTAGTCTTGGTTATTTATTGTTAATCTTAGATTTATTCAAAGTTTATCTGAGGGAATAGCTTGATAATTTGAATTACATCTAATTTATTTTCAAAATACAATATAACTACGTAGAATACACGGTGGATTTTTTTCTGTTATTGTTTCTAAAAATTTAAAATTATAAAGTTTTCTATTTTCACCATTATGTTTTCTTATAATAAATTAAAATATCTTTATTAGAATGATGTTGATGCACGAATGTTCCCTTTTTTCCTTAAGCTTAATTAAATTATCATATTATTTCATTTGAATTGGTTTGCTTACTGACAATCCTTTTTCGATTTTCTCCTTAGGGCACAATGTATAAGCAAATTCAGGTCTGTATTCGTTGAATTATTGTGTTTAAAGTTTTAAGTGATGTTACAAGTAGAGTGTCGTTGGCATGTATTTTTGTTATTGTGTTATTGCAATAAAAAAATAAAAAAAACTTTTTTTGACTGTGAGTGAGTTTTGGTTTTGTGAAAAACGTAGATGTCTTGTCAAAGTCTTTGTTAACCTGCTGGCCGCTACTTGCTTGAGAATAGTTTACTAAAATATGCAAATAATACGCAGTAGTCTAGTAAAATTAAATAGGAAAAACGATAAGCTTTGTCTTAATATTTTAGTGGGAACGAAACGCTTTTCAATTTGATTCCGGCTCAAACAGTAGCGACCTCTTTTTGTTAACCTCTAAAAATAAGTCATTTTGTTGTAAAAATGTAGGCAGGATTTGTGATTGTTATATCATGTTAAATTAACAAAACTGCAATAAACAACAATGTGCTTGAAATACTACTATTAAAATATTAGTAAGTAGGTACATAAATTAGGTTTAGAGCAGTTACGTCAGGCATTTTTTCAGGAGTATCGCATTTCTACTAATAAGAATACACCCAATGTATTCTGATTTTTATGTAATGGTGAACCATGTGTCATTTATTGCAAATTGGCTACTTTATAGATAGACGCGCGTTCACCTCTTTTTATTTTTTGTGATACCTACATCTTTAAATACAAATCTTAATGATCTAACTGACTAACATATGTAAAATAAAAAGCTTTATTACAACTTAAATTTAATATTTGACTACTAAGGTCGATTGTAGTTCGTTGTTATCACGATTTTAGTGTGAAAGTTAATATTATGGTAGTAAATTGGACTTGGTATGATGATTCTTTGTGCACCTGAATTTCACCTTTAGTCATATTTGATGATATTTTGTTAACCTTTTGTATACCGAATCATGGTTCCATGCAAAAAATAAATCACGGTCATCTATCGCGTCTAGAAATGGCAGCTAACGAAAGATACAAATTTTTAAGGCCCAACTGACATCACTTAAATGAAAAGTAAACTCACGTGCCTTAAGGTTAAGTTGTCACAAGTCAAAATTTTGCACTTACAAATAATATAAAGTGTAATAAAAATAAAAGAATACATGAAGGGTGTTCTAGAATGAACGCAAGATTTATAATAGCCGCTATTGGTGCGGTCAAGTAGGTACTGGCGACCCTAAAAAATAAACAACAACGTAGTGAAAATGTTTCTGTATTATTTGTAGTTATTTAAAAAAAACGTCATTGTCTTAAAAGTGCAATTTAACTAATTGTTATTTATTTATTTTCAGGTCCCATACGATGTCACGCTTTCACTACCGATGTTCTTTCGGCTGTATCTTATATGCAGGGTCATGTTGCTACACAGCAAGTTGTTTACGGACGCATCTTCTAGAAGTATAGGAGCTTTAAACAGAATTAATTTTAACACTAGGTAAATAAACTTCAATTTGTTGAAAAAAAATTGTACAAGAAAAATACCGCGTCTAATTTTATTAGCTGTAATGTTATAGGGGTGATTTTGCTGCTCTACTACAACAACTTTCACTATGGAACTAACATCGAAATAAAGTATTATCATCATGGGGTGCCATCTTCAAATTGAAGTTTGGAGGTCAGCATGTAGAAACCTATACGGTCTTAAGCCGCTCTTTTTTGCTGGTCATAATAACGTAGTTGGTCCAGTCTTTGATGTTATCTATCCATTTTCTTCTGGGTTGGCCTGGTAATCTCTTGCAAGGAATCTTGCCTTTGAGGATCAGCCTTAAAAACTCATATTAGGGACCTCTTTGCATATGTCCAAAGAAGGCAACTTTCCTTTTCATTATAGTTGACATCAATTCGCGTTTACACTTGGCACGTTGCAGGACTTTGACGTTAGAGGTAAAGCTGGTCCATGGAAATAAAGTATAATCAGTTGATTCCTTTCAGGGGTTTTATAGGAAAGTTATCAGTATTTCGACGTTGAACTCCAAAAAAAAGTTGTTTCATTGTACAAGCATTCCTAGACAAAATTTTAGCGAAAATACACCTTCTTATTGTAGACCACTAATCAGCTGTTATAGATTTCGAAGTTGGTTCAATAGTAAAAGTGGCTTAAGGCCCACTTGCGCTCGTCCGGACTATCTAATTTGGATTTGTTGAATGTCTATTATCTGAGTTGAAAGCCAACTTGCGCTAGTCCGGATTAGCTAATCCAGACTGGCGCAAGTGTACCTTCAGAACTAGCTAATCGAGACTTGCTTGCTTTCAACTCAGATATTAGAAGAAATCCGGATAACCTAATCCAGACGTGTGAAAGTGAGCCTTAGAGTAGCAGAATCATCCTCTTAAAGGAACCCAGGTAATAAAGTAAGATTGATTTTATTGTATCAATCAATAGCTGTACTGTACGTCAATATTTTACCTATCAATTTTAGTATTATAATAATAATAATGTCCTCCTAGCTAAATTTCGACTACGGCGGCATCAACAGAGATTAGCCAACTGCGCGGGACATATTATAGTGCACTAGTGTGTGCGCAATACACAGGTGCAATCTCTGTTCCTTCACTCTCCTAATTCGGTGAGACGGCAGTCCGACATGACCGTAAAGAGATCAGGCGCAGGACCAACGGCTTAACGTGCTTTCCGAGGCATGGGGGTGCTAACACCACCAACTTCTTGACTCCGGAGCTGTGTCTGAGTAATTTCAAGACAAAAAAACCCAAACACTCTCGGCCCGACCCGGGATCCGAACCCGGGACCTCGTGGATAGTACCCAGCGTGCTGACCACTGGACCAACGAGGCAGTCAATGTTATTATACCATTACATCATGTAAACTATACAAAGTTTTCCTTTTAATAACCTTTAGACATTGTTTTCTCTTTCTTCAAAGCCTATATAGTGCGGTATTTTGTTTCCATAGAATATGTTGTCACATTTAACTTGTCAAACCCAATAAGACCCGCGGGTGGGCTGATAAAAATAAATTTTCTATTGTGTCTGGAAACATGATACGTGCAAGTTTTAAGCAGAAGAACAAATATCTTAGGTTATTAAAAGGGGCATATTTTATAGTTAGGAACAGATAGGATATGAGCAAAATATACCTAAGCATAATAATTTGCTACTTTTAGCTTGTTTGAAAAACACAAACCGTGTAGTTTTTGACAGTAATTCCTGATTTTCCACAGATTTGTTTTGAAGACACTCATGACCATATGCCCTGGTACTGTGTTACTAGTTTTTATGGTTTCATTATGGATCATCGCAAGTTGGACGCTAAGACAGTGCGAAAGGTCAGTATTGTTGTTATCTGTTGTCACGTGATAAACTTAGGAAATTACGATACAAAAACATGTAATTCTATTCATACGCCAATGGCTAAACTGCCGATTGGAATATAGTACTTTTGTCAAGTGGTTTATCATTTAATTCATTAATGGAGTTAAATTTATTATTACGAACTGCTCAACCGTTTTTTTCTTTACTTTACACATGTTTGCTTCCATTACTTTTATCATCCATGTTCTGTTTCACTCGTATTGTATTCACCAGTGTACTGCCAAAGTGGGAATGCTATTGCTTTATGTGATGTGACGTTGTATATAAGTTTGTTCCGCTTTTTCGATACACCGTGTTTATGTTTTCAATGTATACGTTATAAACAATTTAAGGACAATTTTTGTAGTAATGCTAGGTTCATAACCATCACAGTGAAATACAAGAGTTTGACTTTGAATATTTTCGCAATCGTAGCTTTTTAAGATAAATAAGAGGACACTGCTATTTAAATATTAGCTTATACTGTGTTAGATGTAGAAAATGGACGCAATGACAAAGACGGCGCTTGTTGTGGTACATTTGTATTTATATCACTAAGCACTGAAAATGCAGTTATTGCAAAAGTAAAAGAAAATGGTTTTGTACATAATGATAAGACACGCACTATTTATAAGCAAATCGAAAAGCTTTATGCAAATGCAAACAAAAAATGGCAAGATTAAGGTTTAGAAATCTACGCACAAAATGGCCCTAATTACAAACAAACTACACTTAGATGGCTTACAAATCCGTACCGAAGTCTACAAACACGCACTTTAGTATCGCACAAATATCACATTCATGCATCAAAACAAGTTACCTCTGTCCTTCTCAAGCAGACTGCTTACAAGTTTTCCACACTATATGTCTTTTTCTTCCTCTCTTCTCTTCTAAATGTTATATCTGTGTTTTCGTAACCCTGTTCACCTAGGCGAATTGACAAAATCAATTCACGCATGGCTAAACGTAATAATTTTTTGGTATTGAACCCAGATAAGTGTTTAGACTGCACGTTGTATTTAAAATCTCATTGTTATAATTATAATTAGTGTTTAAATGTGTAGAAGGAGGTATGTTTTCAAAATTGATGGGCATGTCGCAATGTTTATGGAATGGATTTTTTGTCTACGCTTAGACATTTGTTTACCATTTCAAGTCCGTAATATGGTTCGTTCGTCATTTCAAATTTCCATGATTTAAGAATTGCTTATTTTTCCAAGTCTTCACGGTTCGTGGGATGAATATCTTTTTTGTAATCTGTATTGAATGTGATAATACAAACGGTTGTCATGTGGTTCTTGTCGGGCATTTTGGCTCTCAGGTTCCACGATGAAGACCATGCCAATTTGCTAAACTCAATGTGGCTGACGGCTATAACCTTCCTCTGTGTTGGGTACGGCGATATAGTCCCCAACACCTACTGCGGCCGTGGCATAACCCTCACCTGTGGTATGGTGGTATGTATAAACAGTAGGATACTTTGGGTTGACATTAAGGACCTCGATACAATTCTTGCGGATAGAACTAGGCGGTCCCCACTAGACACGGCGAGAGTTGACCATGTCTTATCGAAACTTAAAGACATTTAGACTAACTTGCTTCGTCTAGCGGACAATGTTAGGTCGGTAAAGGTGAGCCATTTTATGTGTTTATTTAAAACATTTACACACATTTAAGCAAACTACAACTCAAAATCAAAGTCAAACTCTTCAGCGTTGAATTTTTATTTAAATTTATTTATTTTATGTCTTTTTTTACTATCGCACAGTAACGACGTTGCTTAGGTAGGTATTACTAACACCTGAGTTAAGATGAGAAGTCGGTGGTAGTAAAGTTTTGAAATTTATTGACGATTCAGGTTTCACGATGAAGAACACGCTAACCTACTGAATGCGATGTGGCTTATTGCGATAACGTTTCTCTCCGTTGGTTTTGGTGACATTGTGCCAAATACATATTGCGGCAGAGGTATTGCTGTTAGCACCGGCATAATGGTAAGTTCCTTGGAGACAACTATTGTATTTGTGTTGACTGAAACGCGTTCACTGGCAGCGTAAACCATATCAACATAATTTTGTTGCGATGTTTTCACTACTCTTTGGCCAGTGCTACACTTGACGGAAACTTCGTCGCGGATCTTCCACGAAGGAACGCTAATACAGTTTATTGCATAAAAATTACTAATAGAGGGCACACAACGTGGAAGATCGGTCGTTCTGATGTATATGCAATAACATGTATTGGCGTTCTGTCGTGGATGATCCGCGATGGAGTTTCCGTCGAGTGTAGCGCTGGCCTTCGATTCCAAAAGTCAGTCAACACATAATGTATTACTCGATGTAATAACCAATCACACACGTAACCGATGCTTCACACAATCTGGTAAATAACAACGCTATTACACAGAGTTTTCGATGTACTCGTATAAGTGTTGAAGTGTTTAACTTGTGTTAATCAATATTTTATTTTTGATGTATGGAATTTATTGTTTCTGCAACAACTATTGTATAGAACACATAACTGTCACATTACCACTATGTAATCCACACTTAATGTATACACTTATTTTAATACAGGATATTACATAATTATGTTTTTTTTTTGTTACCGACTGATTTAGTACTTGCTGCTGATACGATGATTTGGATAACTGAATAATTAAAAGAAGTAGAACCGTCTTCAAAGATTTTTAAAGTAAATTAACGTCCATTTCCCTGTTAAAACCAGCTATTAGAAATTATATATTTTGTAGTATGGAATGCTTAATTTCTCCTTTCTCTTTCTAGTTATCTCTTCACTTGAATATTTTACTGAATTGCACAATAAGTTTGTTTTTTAAAATGGCTCACTTTTCCTCTGATTATTTTAAATAAAAATGTATATTAAATCTTTTGCACCTGAATAGTGTTTGTGTTCAATGTTGGTTAAATAACAACATAGATGTTCTTAATGTTAAATGGAAGTAAACGTCTTACTACATGTGCACTGATTAGTGGAAACTGCACTTAATGGAACCGATTTTCACAATTCAACTAATATAAGATTGGAAATATAATAAATTGTGACGATGTAAGTGTGCAAAATCGTTGTGGTTTGTTTTAAGAGGATTGTACCAACGATTTTCGTGCTTTAACTCGTTCCTAAGTTTAACTTTAGCGATTTGCATCTTAGAGCAATAATAATTTTAGTGACAATAATAAAACAAATCAAGTTAAATGCCTTTTATTAAATAAGATTTTTTTTGTTTCTTTAAATTAATTTCAAGAGGCACGGTTAATTGAGACAGCTATTTTATCGCGCAGATCTTAAAAATATTTTTTTCATGTCTCATTTAGCCAGTCTTGTTGATTAAATTTGATTTAAAATAAAAAGCACATAGCTAAAAATTATAATTTGTTTTGGTTTAGCCTTCAATAATGCCTATTGGAATGTCAAAATTCTAAACGCTTGTACACGTTCGCTTGCATTTTACATTAAGATATTCAATTAACAGGGAGCTGGATGCACAGCGTTATTAGTCGCGGTTGTTTCAAGAAAATTAGAATTAACTAGAGCTGAGAAGCACGTACATAACTTCATGATGGACACACAACTTACTAAAAGAGTAAGTATTCCGGCAACTTAAGTTCATCAATTATTGTTAATCTAATTAACAGGGGGCTGGATGTACAGCATTGTTAGTGACAGTTGCCTCGAGAAAGTTAGAATTGACTAGAGCGGAGAAACATGTCCATAACTTCATGATGGAGACCCAGCTGACGAAAAAGGTAAGGTCTCTGTTACCGGAGTAACAGATGGTCCTTGAGGTAAGATAGTGTAAGCTAAAATAAGCTTTTCTAATCACGGTAACACTAGAATGCTTAGGGTTGCAAATTGTCAGTTACACAACCTAAAAGTAATGTTTTTCGTAAATAATAAACTGTTTAAACCGCTCGATTTAAATAAAATTGTATTTTGAGCTAATCATTATTAAGAAAAAAACGGAATATTAATTTTATGTAAGTTCTCATTCAAAATGTATTTTTTTGTAATAAAATAGTAAAGATAGTGTATAATATAATTATCACCAATATGAAAGAGACCTGTCAACCAGTAAACTTCACTGTTATAAAATAAACCGCTTATAATCATGAAAACAGTAAAATCTTTGGTTTAATGTAAGTTATTTTAAATGATATTTAGCTCAATATACAATAAAGTAACTACCGTTATTTCAAAAAACTGAACGCTAATAATACACAAGTTTGTTGTAGGTATTGGAACACTATATTCATATTATAACTAAACAGTATGCTGCTTGAAAAATAAAAATAACTTACTAAACAATTTCGTTCTAATAAACTTAAAACTGAACTAAGTGCTATGGATGTATTTAACCCTAACAATGAAAAAAAAACTTAAAGCCATTGTTTATAAACTCGTGATGTAAAATTCAACACTTGATAATTAAATACATCCATTGTAAGCTTTGGTGCATTAAATCTTCACCGTAGTGATAAATAAGAGATAATAGAATAAAATACGAAGAATAAAATGAATGATTTCAGCTGAAAAACGCAGCAGCAAACGTACTTCGAGAGACGTGGCTAATATACAAACATACTCGCCTCGTGAAGAGAGTACACCCAGGTCGCGTGAGGACACACCAAAGAAAATTCCTACTAGCCATTTATGCGTGAGTATATATTTTTAAAGTTTATAAAAGTATTTTGTGCAATCTCTATCTGAAAGAGTTTTGAAAATTTTATGACAAAACAAAATGTAGAAGTTTAGCTTTTATCAAGAAATTACCCTTTTGCTAATATTCAACCTTATTTTTGACAAAACTGTATAATACTTTTGTGTTGTCGTTTTCGATGGTTGAATATATTCTATCACCATCGCAAACATGCTAGCAGAGTTTGGAAAAGAAAAACGGGAGTTGGCTTTAAAAATAACAGTCTGTTAATAAAAGGAGATAGTCAACATATAATAAAATTCGATCATCGACTGTCAATGTAGATGCTAATCAATAAGTTATAAGTACAATTTATGTAAAAGCATGACCATTGCAGGTTACGAAAAGTAAAAATGGATCAAAGAAAACTAATGGATAACGCCAATACAATCACAGACATGGCAAAGGTACGATCACTTCCGTGTTGAAAGTTAAGCTAATGCTACACTCATTTTTTACACTTTCATTTAGTTATTTAGATAGCACTTAAAAGTTATAGCTATATAAAGATCCAAGCCTGGAACCCCGACGCTTAAAAGTTATGATTAAACTTAGTTGCTAGATCAAGAACGTAGGACAAATAGAACTATAATTTATTTTTCAATTGGCATGTAAATTTCCCATTTCAAAATTTCATATCCACTTGCTTGGCGCATGATTACCAAAATTTAGAACCTCTATTCAAATAGCGCATGTTATAGATACATAGATATATGGTATAGATTTTAGAGATTAGAAAAATGTAGACAGTCAGAGCACAATAGACATAGCCGTATGTCTTAAACAACCTTTATTTCTACATAACTAAAACGAACACATCCACACACATTTTGACAGACATGAGGTTAGTCCTTTACACATAACAAATACAGATTATACAGATACTAGTGATTATAAACTGCAGTGAAAGTTGAACTGCAAAGCGATTGATAGTAGGACCCCTTTCTGTTGCAGACTCAGAACACGGTTTATGAAATCGTCTCTGACATGAGCACGAGGCAAGACAGCATAGAAGAGAGGCTGACTAGTTTAGAAGAAAAACTCACATCATTACAGGTAATGTCATGTTATTTGATGCTGTCATGTTTTCAGCAAGAAAACAAGCAACTAAATTATTGAAAAATTCGATGTTCTTACTAAAAGATCGACGAGTTGTATTACAACAAAAAATACATTTTACAACAATTTCATGAAATTAAGCATAATCATCCAATTTAAGAGCTAGGCTCTTGTTGATGGAGTATTTTCCATCTTTTACTTATTTCCGGTCTTTTCTTCATCTTTTGATACACGAACTATGAAAAGAATCATGCAGAACCTGATTCTGATGATGACAATTATTAGGCGTGGTAATGTTGAAACCGCATGTATGGTTACGAAGTTTCCAATAAGTATTATATTAATAAATGAAACCATTTTTTGCACATCTTCTTTGTTCAAGTCAAAACAAAATCTTTGTCTTTCGCCAGGTTAAGCGACCAAACTTTTTCTTTTTTCAGGAACAAGTAAACAACCTGCCAGATGTGATGGCGCGGTGTCTGCAGCAGTGCTGGGAGCGGGCGGAGCAGCGCAAGAACTTCCTGCACCCAGATACGGCTGCGGCACCGACGCCGCCCTCATCTACCATAGCGCCTTATGCAAGGTACTGACACATCATTCAGCTTTACTGCTTTGCGTGCTGCACCATAAAAATAGAATTAGCAAACGCCGAGCCTTAACGACAGTAAAGTTTGTGTGAATGCACTGGTTTTGAGAAATCTAATAAGGACCAAGCTCAATGTTTGACGCAAATGCAATGCCGGAAACGGAAGAAGGAGTGATCAGGAAATTTCTGCACGCAGTTACGACTGCAGCACCGACACCACCATCATACTAAAGCACCTTATAAATACTTACTAACATTCTATCAGTCTTTTTTACTGTATTGCATGCTGCAGTAGAACTGGTGAATTGAAAACCCCGAGTTTAATCAGGTGAGATTTGTGTGAATTCACTGGATCAAAGAAATTTGAGAAATGTCTTTACTAGGTGTTTGCATCAGCTCAGATTGCTGTGCCATTTATTAATGGGCTATTATGGCTCTGGCAGTAATTTGTTTGTAGGTTTTTGTGTCATAAAAATAACTCAGACAGCCAGCTGTCAAACATGGTTCCGTTTCGCAACAACCTCGGAGTCAAGAACTTGGTGTTGTTTACAGCCCCATGCCTCGGTAGGCACGTAAAACCGTTGGTCCTGCGCCTGATCTCTCCCCGGTCACGTTGGATTGTCATCTTATCGAACTGTAAAAATATTATTTATGAGCGCAAAAAATATTTATTTACCAAGAAAATTGATACACATAGTTTTAACACTAAAAATAAAAATAAACTTGCTATTCCACAATTCAGGCTTCAAAAGGTTGGTCATTCTTTTATGGGGAAATGTATCAATTTCTTCAACAAATTAGCAGAACATATTGTAGAATTACCAATTAATAAATTTAAATCATTAATTAAGGATACTTTAATGGGTTATTATAAGGTAAACGATTATTTGAATGATGTAAACGTGTGGACCAGCTCGAACCAGTAAAATTTTAATTTCTGTATCAAAACATTATTTTTAAAAGAGGCTTTGACAAAAGTGACTGAGTTTCTTGCGCTGCTTCTTCTCAGCACTAGCCCAGAATTTGTCCTGAAGCAGTGGTAGGTAAAAAACATATGTTGGGACGTGCCCCCAGTGGGCCTACATGCATAAATAAATGACTTTTATGAGTGAACGAACAACGAGTGCATCTGTGCATTGCGCACACTCTTGTGCACTGTAATATCTTTCGCATACTTGGTTGATCATTGTTCTTGGTTAGATTGGCTGCTAGAAACGAAATTCAGTAGGGGAATTTACACAATATTAGGAATTGAATTGAGCTGATCCACTTTTTTGCAGAACACTAGCGTCAACAACGCATCCGTGGCCTCAGAGTCCGGTCCTCCAGCCATCTGGTCGGACGCACTCAGCGCCTGAGAGTACTGCAACGCACTCGCCCACCCCGCAGCCCACCAGCCCCGCGCCATCGCGGCCTCCTCTACCCAGCTGAGTACCGCCCTCCAACTCCGAACTCCTGTGCTGAACTCGACGAAACTCGGCGCCTCTCCTCTGACCCTCCCTTCATAACCCGAGCCCGCCGGGAAACCAGTGTGACTGCGATATTAAATACTGAACACGAATTTATTAGACGGTGGTGGCGTCAAGACTTAAGCTCTTTTGTTTTGTTGATATATTTTGTTGCTTCATTTTTCAAGCTATTGCAGATAGTTTTATAAAGCGTCTGAATCGAAATATATGTTTAGTTGCAGTTTATCGACTTTGAAATACTAAGAACCGAGTTTACAAATTTTTTACTAGTCGGTAAACCTAGTTTGATGGTTAATTTGACAGAATTTCCATACAAAATATGTCAAGTAATTCTATAGTGGCTGATTTAAAATCAAACAAGATTGTGTTGGTGAACTCCAGGCATCGGCGTAATTTCGTTGATTTATGTAGGTTATAAACATTATTTTTATGTTTTTAAGGATTTTTGACCCGTTTACTGCACACTGTATAAGGTTAAAACTATAACTCCCTTCATACCCTATTTTTGATACAGTTTTGACATCACCACTTAATGTTGCCAATATTTTTCATACATATTTGAATATGGAATACAAGTGAGACTATTCCCGGCGAGGCGCGCCCCGCCGTGGAGCGAGAACGGTCGGCCGTAGTATTCATCGCTGTTCCCAAGATTCGGATGTGCCAGACTGTTCCTAGTGATATTTAGATAGTGAAAGAAACGAGGCGGAAAGGACTCCAAGTTGTGATTATACATGATGCTTTATCGATAGACGCTTTAGCTAATACGTTATAGAATATTTTGAATATCAGCATTAGCATAGTCAAACACATCTGTTCACGTTTTATCTGAAGTTCAAGGAACCAAATTACACTGTTTTATATTTAAATTCGTGTGTTTTTACTAAGGTTTATCGTGGATAACACTCAGTGTCACATTATGAATCTATTGAAGCACTCGATCCAAAGTTTAATTAGGTAAGGCTTTTTTAGATTTTTTATGTGACAGGACTAGAAAATAGGTCGTGGCATAAAGTTTTATAGAGTTTAGAGAACTGTATTAGTTTATTTATACATAGTGGGTTGGCATTTTAGCAAAAATAAGTTGGATAGGTTTGAAACAATAGATAGGTACCTAGTGATTTGCATACGGATTTGGTTTGAAATATTTACTCACCGTTAGTTTAACACGATTTGGAGTAATACAACGTAATGTCACGTCAGATTTAGCACTAAAGTCTGAGATTCAAATTAATTTAATATCTCAATGGACACAGTTATATCGTGAACGTCAAACCTTACAGTTATTTGCAAACTAAATAATCTTAACGTTTGACTTCGTAATGTGTGTAATATGAAACTGTATACACAATTTATTTAGATTTAGGTATAATTAAATTGTTACTACCTGCCTATTGACATGTAGATTATAAACATTTTTAAAAATAATTTAAAGTAAAGCTTTGTATAAGATATAAGATTGATGGCTGTCTAAATAGTGCCTAAAACACTACGAAAATTTCGATAACTCAGTTTTATTATCCTAATAACTTATGAATATGTAAATAGTTAACTTAAATTTGAGAGCATAAATATTTAGTAAATCTGAATTTTGTAGTTGTACGTAAACGTATGATGGGATCAATTTCTTTATACGTTTAATTTTTAGTCCTTTGAAATTTCATAGTTAATAAAATAAACAATTAGTTTATTCTAAATTTAAGGTCACGCAACCCCTTACTTGTCCCTTAGAAACTAAACCATGAGTGGAAACTTTAATTTATTGATTTCCATCTATTTCTTAACACGAATAGTTTAATATAATTATGTAATCAATCATTTTGCAAATATTTCGTCATAGCAAGTAGAGTAACTTAGACAAAGAAAGCTCTTTTTATATTCGAGTTAAAACAACCATCGCAGATATTTTTTTTAAATGATTTTATATTGCTATAAGCTTTTAAGATCAGAAATGGTGCTCATCTGATTTGATCAATAGAATGCCTACTGTTTTTGTTATTAGCTAATACAATATTAGTAAACGAAAGTAACTAGTTTGTTAATTTACAAACAAGAAAATAGGTATACATCACATGATCCCTTTATTTTTATTGACTACAAATACTAGCTTAAAAATATTGAGAATGTTGAGTTTTGGTAAGTATAGTATTGCCTACTATTTCTTTGCCCAAAAAAGTTAAACGACTATTTTATAGTTAGGGTATAAAAATAATCCTATTAGGTATTTTAATCGTTCGTATGAAAACACCAACTAGAATAATTAGTAATACGTTCGATTTAGTATATTTATGTAATAATAAACTCTTAAATTATATTTATATTAAACCTACCCCATCTTATTAAACCTTTTCCTAAATCTTTCATACAGTGTTTAATACTTCTTATCCCTAGTAATTATAACTACCTCGGCATTTTACACGTCATAGGTACATTTTATCAACTAAATAGTAAGTACTGCCACTTAGATGATTGTTTTGAAATAGTAATTTGATATTCAGTTTACAACGAATATAAGTTAAAGTCTTATTTTTAAAAATACACAAGTATTTTATGTATAATTTATTATACATTAAATATACACAGGATAATTGCACATGAATCTCATATTATTGTTCTAGTAATCCCCAACGCACAATTGGTCACCAATAGAATTTAGTGGCGTATTTATCAGATATCTCATAAATAGTCTTGACCTACTAGCCTAAAAATTGTCCCCAGTACGAAAAGTTTTAAATTTATCTAGTCATTAATTATAATATTGCTTTATAGTTTGTTATCTGCGTATCCTTAAAACTGGAGTATAATTATTCAAAAAATTATATTGAAATTTCTCTGGATACGTGTTGTATTTTAGCAAAATTTAAAATTATATTATACAATGTCACCTGTCTTGATTTTCCAAGGTCAAGTCGTAAAGTGAGATTTATATACAAGCTTAATAGGTATCAACAGGATTAAACCAACACTGTCCTTTATGGAATTTTACTTTTGAATAAATTATGTGGCAAAGGCGTTGTGTTTATTACTTAAATTTACGATTATACCTTTTTACATCGAGACGGGTCGCAATGTAATATTTGGAATAAGAATTGACCAAATGTTGTTTAAGATTGATAAACTTAGAAATTTATAATTTGTAAATAAATAGGTGCAATGCAGTAAGTCATAAATGTATTATAAAAAGAAAATGTAAATAACAGTTGTATTTGCGAATTTTAATGTAAATAAATAATTTAATAATGAGATACAGTTCCAGTAAATTGTTTTTAAATTATTACGTTCTATTGTATAATTATTTTAAATTGTTTGCCAATGGAATGTTCTATGCGGTGCGTAAACAGAAGAAAGAAACTTTTGTGATCATTGTTGATGAAATGAAAGTGTAACTTGAATTAAATGAGCTGTAGTATTTTTTAATGGTTATTTTTATTTGATATAATCCCGAACCTCTGATAAAATTAAAAAGGGGGGATTTCAAATTTTTATAATTATTGCATCAATCAAACATGAAAAAAATATTAATAAATTAATAGTATTTGAATGAGTAAAAAAAATCACGACTGGAAAAATAACGAAAAAAAATTTATGAGTAAAGACCTCACAATATGACGTCTAGAAAACGCCATTATATACACTTTTGGACACATCTATTGGCCCACCTTTTATTTTCAGTTTCGTTTGGTCCTAGCTAAAATTTTATATTAGGTCGAGCAAAAAGTTTTTATGCAGTTTTGAACCTGGCACATTCACAATTTCATTCAAGTCTTTTTTTGAATTTCGAACACAGAATTTAAAGAAACAAAAGACTATTTGGAGCCTGTTTGTTGATATCAAACAATCGAATACTAAGAAAACTTGGTTTTATTGGTTTACTTGTATTTCATTCTTGAAAAAGTGATTGATATCTTTGGTTTTGCAACAAACATTACTTATTCTTAACATTAAGGTGAGGTTCTATCAATAATCTATGGATACTTCACCTGAAGTCGCCGCCCAAGCTATGGCACTTATGCAGGCCGGACACAGCCAAAGAAACGTGAGTGTTCAACTTAATTTAAGTCGATCTGAGGTCCGAAATGTTTATCGGAGGTACCTAGCGACTGGCGGCTTTGTTCGTCGCCAAAGAAGGCCACGATCTCGGGTCACAACTGAAAGGCAGGATCAATTCATCGTGACGACCAGCTTGAGAAATCGTCACCTTACCTCCATTAAGATACAAAACCAACTTCGCGACTTCCACGGAGTATCTGTGAGCGCTCGAACTGTACGGAGAAGGTTAAAAGAACGCGATATTGTACCACACAAGCCAGCTAATGGGCCCAAACTAACGCGAGCCCACCGAACAGCGCGCCTTCATTTCGCACGCAGTCATTTAAATTGGACACAGCAAGATTGGAGCCGTGTACTCTTTTCTGATGAGTCTAAAATTGTGTTACATGGCAATGATGGAAGGAAGAAGGTCTACCGACGTAAGGGAGAGCGTTTCGCACAATGCTGCTTTGAAGAGAGGGTTGCTTATGGCGGTGGCTCATGGACCACGGCTGCCAACATTAAATGCTGAAAGGTACATTCGTGAGTGCTTAGAACCTCACGTGATACCATACGCCGACTATGTGGGCCTAAATTTCCTTTTTATGCATGATAATGCAAGAGCCCATGCGGCCGGCATCGTCAGGGAATATCTTCGGGATGTGAAAATTACAGTTATGGACTGGCCAGCCAGAAGCCCAGACATGAACCCCATTGAGCACATGTGGGACGAGCTAAAAATACGTGTTAGGGCTCGTCAGCCAGTTGCGCAGACGATGCAGGAGTTGAAAACTGCCATAGAAGTGGAATGGGAGATGATCCCTCAAAATTTCATAGAGCGGTTGATAAACTCTAAGCCTAATCGTATGAGAGCTGTGGTAGATGACCATAGAGGCAACACGCGTTATTAAATTAAACCTTTATTTGATAAAACATGTTTTTTATTCAAACATCAATTGCCTTTAACAAGGCGCATATCCGACTTGTTAGGCGTAGCTCCATGTCGTATGGTATTCTGAATTCAAATTTAAAACAATACGATCGAAAAAGATGGTAAAATGTATCAGGTTTAAAACTGCATCAACAGTTTTTGTTCAATCTAGCAATCATATTTCGGTAGGGGCCATCGAAACCTAAACTCTAAGGTGGGCCAATAGATGTGTCCAGGAGTGTATTTTGTTTTATAATTAAAATAGTCTTTTCAGTAGCTTTTATTTGATACCTATATAATTATTTTATATTTTATTTCAATATTAAATGTTTTTTCTTTAATTTTGACAAATTCAATGACTCTTTTTTGTCAAAACCATCCAGCGGTTTGGCTTGTAGAGCGTGCCAAAGAAAACATAATTATTGAAAAAAACAAACACCCGCCTGCGAAAAAGATTAAATTTTTGAAATGGTCTTTAATGGTCTTTCATTTGATACCCATATTGCTATGCTAAGGAAAAAATCAATCTCCCTTCCCCCCTTTATTTCCATTTGCAGGCGCCATTTTTTAAATGTATAAAGCCTATGTTATTCTCACAATTTTGATAAATTTAACGACACCCCATATGTCAAAAACTGTCCAGCCGTTTGGGTTGTAGGGCGTGCCAAACAATTATACTTACATGCATACCTGCATACATACATACATACTCTCGAAAAACATAACCCTCCTGGCGCAGTCGGGTAAAAATAGTCACGCATCAACAACTACGCCAAAACAAACAATATTGACAGTGAAATTGTAAGGTTGAACCTAATAACATAAAAGACCTAAATAACATTTCAACGGACTATTCATGAGACGCTTATGCCATTATCTTTCCTTTTTGATTAAATCTTAGTCCGGAACCTAATAATCTCAACAATTTGAACAATCACAATCATTAACAATTAAGTATAGGGGCCCAATAAAAAAAAAACGCCAGGGCCTTCAGAGGGCCTTTGGACATCACGGACACAATAAAGCATCGTGCGGCTGGTTATCATATGTCCGTTACCGTTTTAATGAGGGAGGAAGAGGGTAAGGTAAAACGGGGTAAGAATAACAATATGGGTATCGAAAGCTAGTGAAAAGACTACGTTTTGCAGTCGGGTATTCTGTTTTTTAAATAATTACGCATAACTTGTTTTCGTTTTTCGTAATTATTGCTCTAGTTAAAAGTGCTTAAAGTCATGGCCGAATACGCAGTTATTCAATTGAATTATTAACCATTTCAATATATATGACTAATTATTCTAGAGCAATAGAGTCAAGGACTCTATACCAGACGTGGCGTAGACAGAGTCGACGGTGGAGCTAACTCACCCTTAAGAAGCCTGTTCACCCTGACTTTGAATTTTTATTCATATAGCCTTATACGGGCACTTTCAAAGCCAAATACCGATTCTTTGAAGTAAAGAAAAAATAAATTTTGACCTATGTACGGATTCCCATTTCATGCTTCATTGGAGTCCAATTGTGATGCATGGGAAACCATGTGTCGTTTAAAATGACCGCCAATAGGTATCAGCTGTCTATTGTTGGTATTTACCATACAAATAACAATAAAATGAGATAGCTACTATTTCTTTAATACTAGTTGTTCCCCGCGACTTTTCTTACAAAAATAGTCGGATTTTCGATATTTATTTGTCCCTAATATGGAAAAAAACATTTAAAAAATTGCATTTTATCACTAAAATTATAATTTTGAAGTAGGCTGTATGGCTTATGTAATTAACCGCCATACATTTGGTACGTGAAATAAAAAACTTGCGTGCCATTTGCCATTAAGTTTCATATTTTGTTTGTATCGCATTTGTTGTTGTATGGTATATTATATTCAAAATGAAATAATGAAGATTAATTTATTGACAAAATATAGAACATTCCCCAGTTATTTTAATATTAAAACGATTTATGTAATACACGTTCGTTTTTCCTCGCAAGTGTGTTGAAAACGTTCGTAGGCATGGAACTCGTGAGTAACTTGCTCATTAGACACTCGGCTGATTTACGCTCTCGTCTACGGCTCGGGCTGCAACCCACAGCCTCGTATATAATGAGCAACTTTACTGACTTGTTTCATAATATACTATTACGTCATAATATTATGAGATTCATTTTGCTATTATTTGCTCTAAATAATAAATGATCAAGGGCTTTAATAATAAAAAATGAACTTCAAACAAACAAGGCATTTTAATGAGAAGCTTTAAAACTTTATAATGGGGCAAATTTACAACAGAGTGATGAGTATCACAGGAAATTCGTTTACAGAATAAAAATAAATAACAAAAATGTGCAAGTTAGACTCAAACTCGATGAGTCCCGTAACTGGGTTTACTTCATAGTCGTTAATAGTATGATTAATGTTCTGGTGACTGCCTCGTTGGTCTAGTGGTCAGCACGCTGGGTACTATTCACGAGATCCCGGGTCGGGCTGAAAGTGTTGGGCTTTTCTGCCTTGAAATGACTCAGACACAGCTCCGGAGTCAGGAAGTTGGTGGTGTTACCCCCGTGCCTCGGAAAGCACGTTCAACCGTTGGTCCTGCGACTGATCTCTCTACGGTCATGTCGGACTGCCGTCTCACTGAATTATGAAAGTGAAGGAACAGAGAGCGCACACACTTGCTGCACTATAATATCTCCCGCGCAGTCGGATAATCTCTGTTAAGATTGGCCATCGTAGTCGAAATTCAGCTAGGAGGACATTATTAATGTTCTGATAATTATTCAAGTAAATATTTACTTATCACGGATTATACCATGAGATAAAACTCACTGATGGACATACGGAGAGACGGACTGGCCGCCGAGGCTTGGTAATAGAATCGCGTTAAGTTGTAAGTAATAATTAAATAATCCAATATCTTGTAACTACTAGCAACTAATGATTTTATAAAACTTGATTATTTAGTGCTAAAATAATGCGTATACATTACAAACCTATGGATAGATAATGGTGCGAGCTTCGCGATATGGAAAACTAACTGTTTAACTAACACCTTTATTTAGATTATTTCCTGTACTTTATTTAGATCAAGCAACACTGTAAATGCTATATTTTGTTGTCCCAAAAAAAACATTTGAGAACAAAATCCTAAAAAATATGCATGTTGGTTTACGTTTTGGAAATTATCGTCAGATGACGCTGATTTTTTGAAAGTAAATTGGTTTGTTTTAGAAAGATTTTACCTTAAATTTTGGAAGGAAATAATATAAATAACATTTTCTTTCAATTTGTGTCAAGGGTTTTCGGCACAATGAGCTTAACTTGTCGTCCTTGTTTACTCTTTACATTCATAATCACATTCCAAAATTTCCGAATGTAAATGATACCCTTCCTGTTTGTTGTTATTTTAGGAGGATGCTCCCTCTACTGAAACTGAAAACGTAATTGTCTGAAAAACGAAAATATGAACACTATAAAAATAAAAAAAGAATTCCTGATATTAAATTTCGAATAACACTTAATCGGTGTTACAAAAAAAAACCAGGTTTAAAATAGGTCTAAATATTAGCCGACAACAGAGGAATGAATGACACATTCGTGACATAACCTAATAGAGAAACGCTTTTCTAATTTGCTTGCTAATAGCTTAGTCCTGGCTTAAACCTGGTCCTTAGTTTTAGTAATAACGCGGAATATTTTTTTTTAATTATAACTTGTGAACATTTCAAGCGTCTATCTGTCATTATTATTAATATCGAGCAAAAAACGGCAAAAAAAAACACGTTTGGTGTAACATGATGCTGCATAAATAATTTTGGTAAGTATACCAAGAAGTATGGTAAAGCGGAAGTCCAGAGATAGTGTACCTCTTGGGGTACCCGAATCACCCCCATATATGTTCCGCGATTTTTCGTAGTTTTTGACTGATGAATTTTTTTCTGAATTTTTGAGAACTTTCAACCTAAACAACTAAAAACTTTTTTTTTTTAATTTCTTTTTTGCAGCTAAATCTTCGTGAAATCTTTAATGCCTAAAATAATCAGATTCGTAACTTTGAATAAAATTACGCAAATGTTGGTCCGAAGTGTAAAATTCACGTTACATGAATTATGGCTTAAAATTTCAACTTCGAATTGAATTCGAAGCAGGTGACTATGGTTTTGAAGTAGCTTTAATAATCATTTAAAAAAGTAGCACTGAATGGGCTACTTTTGACTAAAAACGGCCTTCACAGACATCGAGGCAGCAAACTCTAAACAATTTAATTGGATCACACCCTAAACACTCGAAAGACATACTATTTATCTATCTCATAGTAGGTGCTTATCACTTAAAAACAATAATAATATGTTATATATTTAGTTAGTGAATAGTGAGTACTATACAAAGCCACATTCATTTATTTTCAAACTACACCTATATTTTACCTATCTGTCTATTAGAAATAATTATTTGTTAATTTTTGTTTACTCTGGACTCAATTAACCGGCAAATGAATGCATGACAGAGCATCTGTCTCGAGTCCAATCGATTGTATTCAACGAGTTTACTTCATTTGCGATCCAAATAAAACAGCCACTCCACTCACCTTAATAACTTTATCATACCTAACTTTATCGCTTTTAGTAACGCGGCGAATCTTATAGTGCACTAGTCATATCAGCCTATTGCAGTCCACTGCTGGACATAGGCCTCTTCAAGAATGCATCAACTTTCACGGTCCTTCGCTTCTCGCATCCAGCCACCACCGGCCAACTCCCTCCCTCCCACCTAGCAGGGGGGCGTCCAACACTACGTTTTCCGAGTATTGGTCTCCATGCGAGAACCTTCCTACACCAACGCCCGTCGGTTCTGCGACAGACATACCAGCCCACTGCCACTTCAGCTTACTGCACATATGAACGATATCTATGACAGTGCCCTAGTGTATGCGCAATTCACAGGTGCACTCTCTATTCCTTTACTCTCATTGTTCGGTGAAGACGGCAGTCCGACATGCCCGGAGAGAGATCTCAGGGCCAGGAAATCGGTAAGTATACATAAAAAAATATATATTGTCTACACAGTCCGTAATTAATGTTACTTAGATAAGTTTTTATTTTTTTCCAGACGTGAATTATTATACTAATTGTTTTGAGAAATAAAGTTTTTTAAACCGTACATAGAGTCGAATATAAAACCTGCTTCTTTTTTGAAGTTGGTTAAAAAATACATTGAAGGTGATTAAATACGCGGTGTATTCATTGCAAGTGGTCAGGCTAATTTTCTTATTATACGCTTTATTGGTGAGTCACTCCATAGCAGCAGTTTCCATATTATTGTCACGCAATACAACTATTAGCCGTTTATGTTTACTCATATTATTATCTGAAACAAGCTTCAGTGTCTTTAAGAGAATTTAAAACGAATATGGTATGTACCATTACGATGATGAGAGTGTTAAAAAATATGAAAAACTATATAAGATTTAACATCAACCATTTTCTTTACAGCCTATAACTGCAATGTCCTATTGTTTACAAAACATTACAATAGAAACAATACGCATATTTTGCAAAGGTATTGACAGTTTGTAACAAACACTCAGCGCCCTCTACGTGGAACTAACTTGATAGTGTGCTTTCCCATCAAAACTTTGGAGCAGTCAAACAAGTAATTTATATTTGTTTCGAAACAACATAGAATCACAATTCTTGTTAGTTAGAAAATAATTTAAACTTTGGATTAACTTGCTCTCAAGTCGAACGGCTTGAGATTAGAATGGTATTGATTTAAGATTTTTCATTTCGCTGATTACTTTTCGTCGGAGTTACAATACTTTATACAAAATATTTTTATACTTACATATACTTTCTATGGTTTTCATAATTTAAGGTGGTTAAGATCTTTATAAAATTGCCCTTCATTAAATGTATTGTTTTTTTTATTTACTAGTACATTAGTATCGCAATAGTTATGTTTATTTTTTGATTGGCGTTGTAGTCGAATAATATGTCAGCCATGACACAAATTTCGCTTTGTGATCTTTCTGTAATTGCCACAACGCGTCATGAGCATTTTCATCCATAACACAAATTTTCCGATGTGGATGTTTTAGTGTGACCCCAACGCGTTGTGATTTTTTTTTTCGCTCAATGAGCGTTTTCGATCTTTGAGCGTTACATATACACTTATGTTTAAAAACATTCATAAATAAATGGACTTCAAACAAAGTACTGTAACTATATTGATAGAAAAACCTATATAGATACCTACTAAAGGTAGGGCTTAACACTAGGTTATTGAAAACTTACACGGCCGTTGTGCTTTTTAGGCCAACGGAAAATAATTCATCAGGTCTGTATGAAGCAAGCAAGACGTCCACTGCTAAACCCCCACAGTTTTCTAAAAAGTACAAACGGCTTGCATCTAGTGTGATCTTGCAACCTGTGCAAGGTCGTCTGTCCTTTTAACCATATATTGTCATGTAATTTCCCATCCTTAATTTATCTGAAGGCACTATTATTTCTCCTAATAAGTCAGTGAATGTGGTGAGAACCAACACCTAATTTTGGTCTCATGGTCAAATCGTTTTGCTAGTAAAATATCATTATCACGTGTACCTCATATTAAAATGTTCATATTTCATAATCTTTGTATGAAATATGTTCCGAGATTGCGTGTGTAACCACAATATTTAATTAATTATCAAATAACTTCCATCAAGTGTTACAAGTAGGTTATTCCTCATTTAATTATGTCACTTATTTATAGCACAGAACATAGTTGATATTATATTTATGGTTGTCTGTGTTTAACATTGATTTATTATATTTATATATAATGAATCAATGGTATTTAATTTATAGCATTTAGCCAAAAGTAAGTATCGAAAATACTAAAAAACTCGAACACGGTTAAAAAGGTAAAAGTACTCTTAATTGAAACAAAAAAATGTCTACTTACATAATGTCAAAGATTAAAATATGAAAGCAGGCGGAACCCATAGTTACTAAAATAAAAGTTGGCTTACTTAAGACCCGTTCACCTTTTTTACCAGTCGTTATACACGGATCGGTTTATTTAACACAATTCCTTGCAAAATATCTGAAATTATATTAAAACGCCTGTTTAAAAGTTAAACATGTGTTGGTGAACTCAACTGACCAGTCTCGTTTGTTTACCAATCACTGTTTTCAATTTGTCCTGTAATGGGACACAATTATCATGTGAAAGCTTTTTGGCTACCAAAATGTATTACGGAACGGAAGGATTTGATTTATTTTTGACCTTTTTAAAATTCAAACCTACATAATCTATACATATATTGAAACTGTAGAAAAGCGAATTCTGTACCAACATTAATTCAACATATACATATGTATGTCGCAGTATAATAGATTTTATATTATGTAAACTAGTTTTTTTCTTGTAATAATATATAAAAAAATATATAAGCACGTAACGAAAACGATTCATTGCTTCCTATCTTACTAGGAAAATTTTTTTAATACGGTTTAAGTTTAGTGATATAGTTATATTACTGGATTAAGATTAGTAAAATACGGACAACACAGCGATTCTATATGAGGATTCCTTTCTTCCTTTTTAAAGTACAGAACCCAAAATAGAGTATAGTAATAGACTCAAAGAGATAGTAATGGACTCGAAGAGATAGTAATAGACTCACCTAAATTATGTTTCATTTTAATAGGATTAGTACATCAACAGATACAGGGTGACCTCCCTTCGCCATACGACGTAATAAAAATAAGAGGTCATAATTAGTGGACGTGGTTACGGGGCTACGAGAGATTTTGTGTCATCGAGTTTACGCTTTACGTTTATGCTTGGTATCAACTTTTTAATCAAAAGGCTCCAGGTTTATTTAATTGAATTTACCTATATACAAGTACAACGCTTGCTTCATCACAATAATATTTTCTTGCAGTCGCAGATTATTTATTTCATTTTTATTTACACAGTTGTGTAATTACAACTTGAATTGAAGGTTAGTCATACGAGAACATTTCAATACTCCAGACGACGCTTTATGTTTACAATATGTGCGAAACAAAAGTAAATAATAATTCTAGTACGAGTGCCCACATTAAACACCTTTATAGATAGATAGATAGATACACTACACTACAAATTTTTTTCTCAGGGAAAGTTGAAATTATTTTTTCTCTTAAAATATGGCATTTAGAAAAACGGATGATGTGTTCACTTATTTTCACTTGTTTTCACTTATTTCTTAACAATTAACGTTTGAGTCATTATTTCTTTTTAACTAATTCTCAGAGGTATCTAAGTAAAATTTGTAATAGTTATAATAATATATTTCATCAGATAAATTCATATTTTGCAGGTTCCTCGGTTCAGACAATAATGAAGTGAGGGCCCTAGATATACCGCTATAAATCTATAATGTCATGTTCTACAAGTTTAGGAATTTATTAAAATGTGTAAAAAATTCTTAACTAAATTCTGAAATAAAAATAATTAAACCAGCGATAGTACTTACTGAGACTGAGGCTATGCCACTTTATGCACGCGTCTGGATTGAGGGCCCAAGTTATTTGTCCGTAACACTTTTAATTCACGTTTACGAAATTTTTGGCCCTTTGCTTTGAATTTTTACTATTTTTAACTAATTTACCTTTAAGTCTTATTTCGTTTCGCAAGGGTTCAAAAAATGGGCTCTCAATCCAGATGCACACAAAAGGGACGTAGATTCAAAAAGTTTTGTGCGTATTGGTGGCAATTCTACGATAAAAGGGTCAAGAGTACGCGTCTCCCTTCTCTCCCTTCTTAGAATGTTGCCTACACCTTGTATCCCAAAACTAAGGAAGGGACAGACAAGATAATTCTAAATATTGGTGCTAGGGATGGTGCAAGGTTATGGCAAAAATATTATACAAAATAATATTTCACAATTACAGGCTTGCATTTTCCTACCAACTCAAATAAGGTAGAAAGAAGTCTGGCGTTGTCATAGAACTATTTGATTGTCAGTTTGTATTACACATGACGTAAATGTACATTTACCCCAGGCATCCACTGAAAATCAGTGTCGTGGTTTGCCCTCGGCTACCAACAATAATGCTGAGTCGGATGCCTTTTCGGTAGATCATTTTTATAATTTGTAAATTGTTTCATTGTTCACCAATCAACCGATCTCCGAATAAACGCTTTTTCTTTCTTTCATTCTTTCTAATTTACGGTCCGGTTTTCTATATCTAAAATTAAATGACGTATTTTAACGGACTCAGTTTGGATTTGAATTGAACGTAGTGCGGAACTGCTCTTACAGAACAATGCAAGGTACGTAAGTAACTCTCAAAGGAAATATAAGCCTTAATAATATTATGATAATAAAATATAACATCGATCTTTTACGATTTTAACCAATCTCTTTTTAGCACTCAAAATACTTATGTATGGATGCGGTCTCTTTCAGCTTTAATTGTATCAAGCTGTAAGTTAACGCAATCCAAAGAAACGGCATTTTAATCCGTTATTTCGTTCATTTCGCAGGGGAATGAAAACCTATATAGGGTACTTCCAATAAATCTAAAATCATCAAATTTTGCTAGAAGGAAGTCCGAAAACCGCAAATTAGACGTCACATCGTAGAAATATCCTTTGTTTGTATGGAACCGTCGGTGCGCCAGTCCAACTCGCTCTTGTCCACTTTTTAGAGTTCCGTACAGTAAATGGTAAAAACGGGTCCCTATTACTAAGCTTCCGCTGTCTGTCTGACCGTCTGTCTGTCACCAGGCTGTATCTTATGAACCGTAGTAGCTAGACATTTGAAATTGTATGTAATGTATTTCTGTTGCCGCTATAGCAACAAACACTCGAAACAGAATAAAAATAATATTTAAGGGGGTCCTACGAGTATACAGCAAACGTATTTTATTAACAATTTTTTGCTTGATATTAATAACTGGCAGACGCAGACGCTTGAAATATTCTCAAAATATTAAGTTGTACATAAACATTAAAAAAATATATTAAATTAAATATATATATATATATATTGTTAGAGATGGTGGTCGTGGCTGACGTTCATCAGTGACGTCACGCCTCCCCTCTTTAAATACCGTCTCTCGGCGCTGGCGCGCTCTCTTGCGATTCGGATCTCGTGCGGAACGGACGTGCTGCTCGCTTGTTAGATTAGATCATTTATTTTTGTATTTTTCCCTTATAATAAAATAGTTCGTTACTTTTCGTTTTTTTTTAAATATTTCCACTTCTGATTTCTAATATCAGAAGTGGGATAAAGTTTCTCGCGCCTACTAGTTATTCGTGTTTTATTGATTCAGTGCTTATTTTGTTCGTGTTAACGTGATTTTGTGTTCGTTTCGGTTATCGTGTTTAAATTTCGAACGTTATGGGTCGCGAAGTCGGTCACGGTCAAAGACTAAACGTAAACGCACCGAGCGTTCGCGTAGTAGACATTCTCGAGGTAGACGGTCACGCAGCACGTCCCGCGGTAGTCACCGTCGTCGTGAGCGTTCGAGGTCTAGAGGCCTATCGGTTCAACGCACGTACTACCAGTCATTAGAGACAATAGTTTCGAGATTAAATGAGCTAGAGGGTAGGTCGCGGCAGGCAGAAACGCCGAGCGTGTCGAATACCGCAGCTTCTACCATGCTGGGTACCGAGAGAATCGTTGAGGCAATTGAATCCTTACGTTAATTCTCAAAGCTTTTATATTTCAAATTTTGATCCGGACAATCACGATATTAATAATTGGTTTGAGGAGATAGATAAGGCTTAGATTTTGAATAAGTGGTCGGACAGCGAGTGTTTATCGCGCGTTGGAAACTGCCTTAAAGGTGATGCTAGGGCGTGGCTCAACGAGTGGGTCACAAATGACCGCTCTTGGAGCAATTTTAAAAAGGATTTTAGATCGTTGTGTGTTAAGAAGGTAGATATAGCTAACATTTTATATGAGGTAATGTGTAGCGATTCTGACAACTATTCTACGTACGCGGAGTACGCGCGGCGATCTTTATTACGGTTGCGAATTGTTGGGGGTATGTCAGACGAACTTATAACGGCTATTGTTATCCGTGGCATTAAAGATCCGCTTGTTAAGGCTTCTAATGCCAATCTCACTCCAGATAATTTGGTAAGTTCGTTATCTACTTTTGCAAAACCAATTGTTAAACGTTTATTTAATCAACCGCGATCAAATTTTCTGAGTAAAGGTTATGTGAAACCACCATTCAAGCGTAATTTAAAAACATCAGTACCAAAGTGTTTTCTCTGTAGGGAGGTTGGTCACAAGCAAACGGAGTGCCCAAAGCGGTCATCAACTAGTAGTAGTAATAATACACAGCCGTCTTCATCGACTACTTCCAACGATAGGAAGCCGAACTCGTGCGTTTATTGTAAAAAAAAATAGGTCACGATATTAGTGTGTGCTTTGCGAAACAACGTTCAGATATGTCACGAAACAAAAATAACGTAAATTTTTGTTCTACCCCCGGCGTAAATAAAAGTGATGTTGTAGTTGGCATAATTCAAGGCGTACCTATAGATGTACTCATAGATAGTGGGGCGCTAGGAGTATCTTTGATTTCGTCTCGAGTTGTAAATCACTTATCATGTAGTAAAAAGCCAGTAAATCGTCAGTTAAAAGGAATAAGTGATTCAATCATACATGTTAGTTCTTATGTCACACTTACTATAGAACTCGAGGAAATATCGCTTGAAGTCGAATTTCTAGTCGTCCCGGACGAACATATGAATGCGCCCATTATAATCGGTACGGATGTACTTAACAGGGATGGAGTTACTTATATTAGGACGAAAGATTCGCAACGAATAACACGTGCAGCAATTAAGGGTCGGGTGTCATCCGTTCAATCAAATATGCAGTTATCAGATATTAAGACGTCTGTTTCCGGTGAAGATTTTAAAAAGTTGATGTCATTGCTTGCGGAATACTCTCAGTTTATGATCTCGGGGACAGCTACTACGACAGTAACTACTGGGAAGATGCATATTCGATTGAATAGCGACACGCCAGTATATTATAGGCCGTATAAAATGTCTTTTTCTGAAAAAGTGAAGGTGCGTGAAATTATCCAGGACCTGTTAGGAAAGGGTATCATTCGCGAATCCGAGTCACCCTATTCGAGCCCCATACTTTTAGTCAAGAAAAAAGACAGTACGGATAGGATGTGTGTAGATTTTCGGGCCCTAAATAGACTGACCGTTAAGGATAGATTTCCTTTGCCTCTGATTGAGGACCACTTGGATAGATTAGGCAAAGCCAGGTATTTCACGACATTAGACATGGCTACTGGGTTCCACCAAATCAGTTTAGATGAAGAATCTATCCCTCTAACCGGTTTCGTAACGCCTGAGGGACATTACGAGTATGTTAAAATGCCGTATGGTCTTGCTAACGCACCGATCGTTTACCAACGAATTATTTCCAATACACTTCGTAATTTTATTGAGGCCGGTAAAGGCCTAGTCTATATCGATGACTGCCTTATTTTAAGCAACAGTATTGAAGATAACATGGAGACCCTTAAGGCAGTCTTAGAAAAACTAACAAAATCGGGATTTTCGATAAATTTACGAAAGTGTTCATTTTTGACTGAAGAGATAGAGTATTTGGGGAGGGTTGTATCTCATGGAGGGGTTCGACCAGCCCCTGGTAAGGTTCAGGCTCTAGTAGATTCCCCCGTGCCACAAAATGTTCGACAAGTGAGGCAGTTTCTGGGCCTGGCCGGGTATTTCCGAAAATACATCGCCGGATACTCGGTCAAAACCGCGTGTATAGCACAATTGAGAAAGAAAGACGTTGATTTTGTTTGGAGTCAAAGACAAGAAGATGTTAGGCAGGAACTTATAAAGTGCCTCACTAGCGAACCGGTATTAGCAATTTTCGATCCGGAACTACCGACCGAAATTCATACAGACGCGAGTAGTGCAGGATACGGTGCCGTTTTACTTCAGATTCATAAGGATGGTAACAAGCGCGTACTACAGTCAGGTAACGCAAGGTGCTGAATCACGCTATCATTTTTATGAACTGGAAACACTCGCGGTTGTAAAGTCCCTTAAAAACTTTAGACATTATCTCGTCGGTATTCCGTTTACTGTAATTACTGATTGCAATGCTCTTAAAGCCACTCAAAATAAGAAAGATTTGTTGCCGCGTATAGCCAGGTGGTGGATTTACCTACAGGATTTTAACTTCACCATTCAGTATAGAAAGGAGGTGATGATACCACATGCAGATTATTTGAGCCGTAATCCGACTAGTTTCGTCAATAACATCAGTAGACCACATAATTGGGCTCAAATCGCGCAACAAGCGGATGATGAGACCCAAACTTTGATCCGTTCTCTTAACGAGGGACAGCTAGACTCTACGCGGTACGTCAAAAGAAATGACATCCTTTACTACCGCTATACATCTTCAGGGGAGGATGCTCGATTGCTTTGTTATATACTCTAGACAAGCTCTAGACCAACATTTAAACTCAAAAAAAGGCATCTTTAAAAATGTAATTGTAACGGGTGACATTAACATAAATTTAAAACAAAAACATAACGAAAATTCACAGGAACGTTCTAACAGATTAGATTATCTTGATATGTTAGCAATACACGGTATGCTCCCTGGTCACTTATTGCCTACAAGGCGCAGAAGTTGTCTTGACCACTTCATTCTGAAACTCAAGTCCGAACATAAATCCGCTCTTATCGCTGTTATTGACACGACAATCACAGACCATCAGATGATATATTTGCAACTCTTAAATCATACAACCCATCGTAAAAGTATTAAAACTAAGGTAACTATTAACATAGAACTAGCATTATACAACCTTAAATGTAGTAATCTAACTGAACTGCTTTTATTATCAGATCCTAACTTAGTACTAAATTCCCTAGTTAGTAAACTTCAGCAATGTCTGATTGAAAATACCTCAACAACTACCATACCCCTAAAAAATCGCCTTATCAAGCCATGAATGACACAAGGTTTGTACCTGTAATACATGAACATGAATACTGATGAACCTAAAGTCGGACAGCTCTCCTGGTTGGGATAACATTCCAACTAGTTTTCTAAAGACTGCGCATCGGGAGATAGTTCCTGTTATAGCACACATAGCCAATTTGTGTTTCATGCAAGGGGTCTTTCCACAAGATCTGAAGAAAGCACTTATTACACCGGTATACAAAGGTGGAGACAAGTGCGACATCTCGAATTTTAGACCTATCTCGGTACTTACCGCTATATCCAAAGTTCTGGAAAAGTTAATTAACTCTCGGATTATTAATTATCTCAACAATTTTAACTTGCTCTCGGCTTCGCAATTTGGCTTCCGTAAGGGCTTGTCAACGGAGGACGCTGTCCAAACACTCACATCCACTGTAACAGATATAGTGGACCGTGGAAGTAAATGACTGGCTGTCCTTCTTGACCTCAAAAAAGCCTTTGAAACTGTCTCCATCTATATTTTATTGCGTAGACTAGAGGGCTTGGGATTTAGAGGTATACCCCTCAAACTGTTGAAAGACTATCTGTGTGATCGAAAACAAAAGGTAAAATTGGGTGACTTGGTGAGCTCAAAAAAATAAAACGAAACTCTTGGAATTAGAAAGGACTCAGAGGTCACTCATTAAAATTATGTTTTTTAAACCGTCTAGATTTCGCACTGAAAATTTATACCACATGTCTGATCTCCTTACGGTTAGAAAATTGTTTGTCCTACAAGTTATCTTAAAAACACACAAAACTCTTCCTTACGATACCAAACTGCTAAGCAAAAGAAGAAGTGACAAAGTAATAAAGGTTATGAGGGTTAACTCTAATTTTGCAAAAAGCAATTTATAAAACAGTCAACTCATCTTTATAATACCATTAATAAACATCTTAATATATATCCCCTAACACTGTTTGGGTGCAAAAATATAGTCACCAACTGGCTGAAAACCCAAAACTATGATGAAATTGAGACTCTGATCAAAATATCCTCTTAATATTATCCTGATCCAATAGGTAAGGTATAATATGATTTTCCAAGTTAGTGGTAGGTTTCCTTCAAGGCATCTAGGGCTAACTTAACTTAACATAACTTAACCAACCTATTATAAAAATGTATCTATACTCTCACTCTCTTTCACATATTTCCACTTATACGCATACCCACACACACACACACCCACACACGCACACACACACCTACACACACACACACACACACACACACACAAACAAACATGTACGCGCGCACACACAGGTGCAGAAAAACAGTGCATATACACTGTAAAAATTGTATTATATAATAATTAAATAAATAAGTAATAAAAACTAAGTATTAAGTAATAAGTAAAATACATAAATTTATGTTACTTTGTATCAACTTAAAATGATGACATAATGCTAGTGCTACTACAATCTAATGTATACTGCCGTAAATTCTTGTTATGGAAGAGAAGATCCTCCTAACACAAGCATTTATATTGCTTAAAAGGAGTTTCTAAACCTTATGATGTATGTATTCTAAGTTGATGAAATAAACAATTTTTGAATTTTGAATTTTTTGAATATACGAGGGTCAAACTGAAAGTTCTTAGAAAATCAAAAACTGATTACATTAGCCAGTTATTAGTTTTATTATATCTTTTCAAAATATTGTCCATTGACGTCAATACACCGCTGCATGCGATGGAACCACTGGGAAAAGCACTTTGCCCACTCGTCCTTAGGGGTCTCTTCAATGGCATCGCGATACGCAGCCACCGCTTCTTCAGCATTCATAAACCGCTTTCCTTTAAGTTTTTCTTTAATTTTTGGAAATAAATAAAAATCACAAGGCGCGAGGTCGGGGCTATACGGCGGGTGACCCAGTAATTCAACGTTTGATGTCGCCAAATAGTCGATCGTTCGCTTGGCGGTGTGCGACGAGGCGTTGTCGTGGTGAAGGAGGATCCTACTGCGAGGTCGTTTCTCTCGAACTTTTTCCAAGACAAGTGGCAAACAATTGGTAGTGTACCATTCTGCAGAAACTGTTTTTTGATCCTCTAACACAATTGTTGCGAAATGACCTATCCTTCCAAAGAACGAGGCCACCATTTTTTTTCCCGCACTTCGATCTCTCTTCACTTTAGTTGGCAACTCCTCGAAAGGAAACACCCACTGAGCAGATTGTCTTTTGGTTTCAGGATCATAACAGTAAATCCAGCTTTCGTCACCTGTTAGTATGTCGAACACAGCATTTGAGTCACCTCCGTTAAATCTTTCAATCATTTTACGGCACCAATCCACACGATGGAGTTTTTGAGCCTTAGTCAAATTATGAGGTATCCACCGGGCGCAAAGCTTCCTGACCGCTAAATGTTCGTGGAGGATTTTGTGCACTTGACTCATACCGATGCCTAAGCTTGTCCGAATCTGCTGATAGGTCACTCTTTTGTCAGTCTCTATCATACGCCGCACAACACAGATGTTATTTTCAGTCGTCGCCGTAGAAGGCCGTCCCTCACGTACATCATCAGTGAGATTAGTGCGACCACGTTTAAACTCATTAAACCAGTTGTAAACAGTCGCACGAGATGGGGCTTCATCGTGAAAGGCCAATCGTAGTCTATCATAACTTTCTTGTTGACTTAAATGACATCGAAAGTCATAAAAAATCATTGCACGAAAATTTTCTCGTGTTAAATTCATTTTGACGTGACACAGACAATTTTCAATTTGCCGCCAAGTCGTAAAACAAATGACAAATGAATGAAATATATACTCAGTAATATTGGCAAAGAGTTCTATTTTCAAATTTTAGAATATTTTTTTTATTATATTGTTTATAAGTGGCCAGTTCTAAGAACTTTCAGTTTGACCCTCGTACCTAAAGGCTATCGTTTAAGCCTTCTTCGTATTTTCCATGATGAACATAGCCACTGTAGCGTAGATAAAACAGTTGATTTAATTTTACGACATTTCTGGTTCCCCGGTCTTAGGGCATTTACTTCTAAATACATTTCTCATTGCCTAACTTGAATTGCACATAAACGGGTTCCCCGGGCTCCTCTACAGCCCATTACGTCTTGGTCGAAACCAGATGTCCCCTTTGATACTTTGCATATTTATGTCTTGGGACCATTGCCTTCCAGTCGTAGTTTCAAACACATATTGATTCGTTCACTAAATATTGCCTATTGACTGCTATTAGCCGACAAGACGTACAACAATTAAAATCAGTAGTTCAAAATGTAATTTCTTTATTTGGGACACCTAAGACAATTATTTGTGATAGGGGTCGGATGTTTGAGTCCCGCGAATTTGTTTCGTTTATGAATCAGTTAGGTTGTCAGCTTCATCATATTACGCCTAAAATGCACCACGCCAATGGGCAGGTTGAGCGTTACGTTCGCACAGTATTAAATATGCTCCAAATTGAGGTAAATCACAAAGGGAGCGAGTGGGCTAATGAGTTATGGCGCCTGCAACTGGTCTTGAATATTACTAAACAAAAGACCACACAGTACTCTCCCTTGAATTTACTGATCGGGTCCGAAAATGCAACGCCAGTCATTCGTGCGCTAATTCGTGATGTCGCCATTGAGACGCATGAAAACCGGGAGTCGCTTCGAGAAGTCAGAAAGCAAAGGACGGCCGAACGTCTTGCTCAAAATCAAGCCCAACCCTCCACGAACTTACAAGGAAGGCGACTTAGTTTTCGTAATCAAGTACTCTCAGTCGCAGGGAAAACTTGATCCTGGCATGCGCGGACCATACCGCGTCACCCAGGTGCTGGAGAATGGCCGTTACCAGCTTCAACTCCTCGCTGGAGCGTACGGCAAGGTGACGTACGCCGCGGCGCAGTTCATTGTGCCCTGGAGAGGAGAGTGGACTCCGGAGACGTGCGCATCATTCTTTGAGGGTGAGTCATTTATCTGTGTAGTACGCTAAATAGTGGAGCCTCTGCTAACAGATTGAGACAGGTATGCTGAATAGTGGAGCCTATGCCTGGTTGTGTGTTCAATGGTATGCTTAATAGTGGAGCCTATGCCATATTTTTGTGTTCAATGGTATGCTTAATAGTGGAGCCTATGCCTTATACTTCGAATTTCAGTTCTCTAGTAAAATCACTTATAAATTAAGTTGTACAGTCGAACCAACAAAGTTATGACCCCCGATATGCTTATTTTCTTTTAATCATTCTAATGCAATAAGATTCGATTGTTCAAAGCATTTTTGTTTCTTACTAACTTTAACTTTCTTACTACGACCCTATCCTATTTGATGCATATCTGCCAAATTGTTAATTTCAGAAATAGAAAGCTTTAAAGTGATAAACGCTATACTTTTGTGCGCACAATAAGAAATTCTGTTAATTTACAGGAAACTCGGACTCTGACGAGGTATTGGAGGGAAGTTTGACGAAACAGGCTGGTCCACCACCACAAACTGACAAGGATCTGGTGTTGGCAGACACCAATTTGCGAGACCAAGCTTGTGCATCATTACCAACTATTGAAGAATTGGTGCCTGAAGATTCCACGGACAGTCATCTAACCGCCCAACCTAGTTCACCATCAAGACCTGACGAGGACGCCAGGATGTCAGGAGAGGCCATGTTAGAGATGGTGGTCGTGGCTGACGTTCATCAGTGACGTCACGCCTCCCCTCTTTAAATACCGTCTCTCGGCGCTGGCGCGCTCTCTTGCGATTTGGATCTCGTGCGGAACGGACGTGCTGCTCGCTTGTTAGATTAGATCATTTATTTTTGTATTTTTCCCTTATAATAAAAAAGTTCGTTACTTTTAGTTTTTTTTTAAATATTTCCACTTCTGATTTCTATATATATATTCACGGGGGCTCCCATACAATCGTGTTTTACTACCGTTTTAAAACAAAAAAAAAACATAATATAGTGTCTAATGTTGTATAATTTCGGAACCCTTCATACTCGAAACCGACTCGCACTTGTTTGACTGAGTAGCAATCAATCAAAAAATTGATGTTTTATTTTTATTGAACTGTCATGATCGTAATCTTATCGTACTTAATACATTGCGTATGTAAACGAGTGGCATAAATAAAAAACGCACAATAGCTTAAGCACACAGATTTAATCGCCGAATCACACACTTACAAAGAATAATGATTATAGTTACTCAAACTGGCAGAGTTTCAGCTTACTCAGTGACTGCTGTGTACAAGTCGGCTAGTTTGAGCTGTCCGTCGGTTATAATGGCTTTCCTGTGTTAAATCATTTTGTATAAAAAAATATGCAATTTATGTAAAATTGGTTACGACCGATAAAAAATAAACTGTGCCTCTCTCCTGCTAGTCCACAATATCCTTCAAGTTTAGTAGTTTACGGAACCCGTATATTCCACTTTATAGCCTCAAACAAGGGCAGCCCATATTTTCAGTAAAGGTACCTCTTATTTATCAGATCTGAATGTGTTTTATTTAATCTATTATTGGAAGTCACAATGTGAAAACATTGATTACCCAGAACTGTCAAATTTCTGCCACCATATCTCAACCTTACGGTTGATTGAAAAGAATTCCATATCATTTGAAATATTTTGACAGATTTGGGAAAGCTGATGCAAGGCCCACTGTACGTACAGTTAAGTCAATTTTATTTTCTAAAATGGCAATTTTTCTCAATAGATCTTACGTAAACAACAATAGAGCTCAATTTCATGTGATGTTTTATGACCGGTCAATGTGCTATTATGTGTACCTTCAGGGAAAGCTTAGAGGTTGACCGTTATTAAATCTCTAATAATAATAATAGCCTGCGCACATTAGCGATTTTTACAATATTTTTGTATAATAATATTAAAACATATTTGAGAGTGAATATTTTAACGGTCTTTGCTTTTTGTATTAACACCTATTTACCAATTTTAATTACGTGTAATGTGTATGGTTCGTTTAGCATCTTAAATTAAATTCCAGACTTTATTATATTTAAACTCTTTAACCCAAAACATCATTATGATCATCACTGATCGATCTACAAAATATATTACAAACAGTGTTTTATTCATCTAATCTGTACGTTGCAAAGAAACATGATTCCTTGATTGAAACGACCCCTTACCGACTATTAATAACGCTAATACATAATCATCAACCACGGCTGATAAAGGATCAAATCTTCATCATTGTCATTTAAGAATATAATGATAGCCTATCTTTTATAGCCCGGTTTCCATCGAAGCGGAGAAGAGAAGCAATTACGAGTATGTGCGGTGTTTGCATTTGATCCATAGCACCACGCCGCTCGACTCGACCCCATTAGGTAGATGGAGAGTTAAATGTATGGAAATACCCCACATCTCCTCTAATTCCAGCTTAAGTGGTAGCCGTGTGCCTTTCTCAATTAATACTTAACGCAAAAGAACGCTAACTTTTAACATATACCCATTTAAAGTTGTTTCATTTGATTAAATATTAATAATAAATGGTTTTAACAAACATACCAATTACCTATCCCCAAACTAAGCGTGAGCTTGTGCTATGGTGACTAGGATAACAAATAGACATACATAAATACGTTTATAAACATCCATGAAGGTACAAATGATTCAGTAAGAAATATTTTCTCTTGGATAAAAAAGAAACGTGCATCTGCGACCGAAGACGAATTTCCCCAGAGAACATAATTAGGTTGAAAAAAATGTTCTGAAATTGCGCTTAACTCCCAATCTCATCAGATTATAACCACTGACAGTGTTCTTATTTAGGAAGGGGTAGACCTGTCATCTCGTACTGCGCGGCGATTCGAATTTGATGCTCCGAGCACACGTCTTTTTCGTGTCAAATGTCATATTTGAATGTAAAATTGTGCAAATTGAGGAAATCAATTCCCGCGCGCTAATGACCGATCTACCTCTTTTTAAGTGCACTATCATTGATTATAAGTGAATAAATGTTTTAACTTATTAAGTAGACACTTTGACTATTTTTAAAAAACTTTTCTACAAGCCTTTAAAAAAGTTCGGTAGCTTTCAGGACTTAAGATCGGTTTTAATTATGCAACGCGAAAGTTTTAAAATGATAAATTTTCTTTTTACCTGACTGCGGAAGGAGGGTTATGTTTTTCGAGAGTATGTATTTATAATTGTTGGGCACGCCCCGCGCCCTACAGTCCAAACGGCTGAAGAATTTTTGACGTATGAAGTGTCGTTGTATTCGTCAAAATTGTGGTTGTGATAGGCTAAATGCATTAAAAAGATGACGCCCGCAAATGGAAACAAAGAGTGGAGGGGAGATTGTTTTTTTTTCTTACCATAGCACTATGGGTATTAAATGAAAGCCAGTAAAAAGACCATTTCAAAAATACTATATTTTTTTCAGTCGGGTGTTTTGTTTTTTCAATAATTATGTTTGTTTGTTTGATTATTTATTTCTTAAATAAACTAAAATTAAACTAAATTAAAATTCTAAACTGAGTTTTTGTTGCTGCAACTTAATAGTTAGATGTAGGCTCATTGGTGAAAATAAATAAACGTTTATTTATTATACGTAAAGGAATATAAACGAACTTATCTCATTTTATTTCTGAATCTTTTTCTGACACCCTCAGATTTTCTACGTATTAGAAAGAGAATTAAAGGCTTAAAATACATGAAAACTTATTCCAAAATTGAATATTATTATATTGATGTTGCAGCAATGGAATCCTAACGATTCAACTGCGGCTCCATTATAATGCACTTTCAAATTCAGAAATCTGAAATGCAATTCGATGCTTGGAATACTAGCGTCACCAGAAATTTTGGTTATCATAGGAGTTTTATTTTTCACCTTAACATTTTATGAAGTCAGAAAAAACAGAGTCTAACAAAATCAATGCATTACTTAAGGGGGTGATTTTCTGCTGAGGAACTGTTACTATGAGACCAACATCTAAATTACAAAAAATGATTATTTTTCATAAGGACTGTAATAGGAGCGTCGGTGGCGCAGTGGCTAGCGGATTGCCTCTCATGCGGGAGGTGGCGGTTCGATCCCACGTGCCGCCATGTACCAATGACTTTTTCTGAGTTATGTACATTAGGTGTTTCACTAACCGATGCTCTTACGGTAAGGGAAAACATCGTGAGGAAAAACCTGCACATTCAGGCGACTGAATGTGTAACCATGATCCAAAACTGGTCAGGTTCCCATGGTAACAGGGTCACGGAGGTCAGATGGCAGTCGCTCCATTGTAATAACCTGATCAGCCACAACCTGGATCATGGTCAGCGGACCCTAGGCCAAGGAAGATAATTGTAATAGCTGATCAGTGGTCTGGTATAATAGGTGTATTTTTGCTGATTATGTGTTCGAAGAAGCTTGTCTAATGTAACAACTTTTATTACGGGTTCAACATTAAAATACTAATAGTTGGCCCACAATACCCCATAAGTAGCAAAAGTTGTTGTAATACAGCAGCAGAATTACCTCCCGAAAGGAATACAATTGATTTTGTTACACCCTAAATAAATAAATAAATGTTAGATGGACGACAATATTGAATAGTATGTTGTTTAACAACAAGACACAGTTTCCCAAGAATTAATTACCGACTTGTTTCAAGTAATCTAAAGTTTGGATTGACACTTTTTTATGTTAGTTAAGAAAAGTACCTATTCTGTGAATAAATTAAACCTATGGTAAAGTAATTCTTTCACCTAATTAATACCTATCACTTTATGTCATGAAAAAATCGAATCTTTTACTGTTGCTTTTGGGCATTCAAGAACAATGGGTATTGTACTGAATATTTATAGTGCTTCCAAAGAATCAAAAGTATTTTAACAATACATTTGTATTAACAAACAATTACACATTATATATTTTTCACGCGAATTACATTTGCAGTTTGATTTAACGACATAATGTTTTTACGCCGCTGGGAATATGTGGCATATGGCTTCACAGTAAAATGACAATCAAAGTTTGTTTTTTTATTACAGAAACCATTTAGCTGTCTGTGATATAAAGGAGTATTCTTAAGATGCGTATTTTAGGGACGTGTCTAGGGACTTCAGTGCTTATGAAGCTTTTATTTTTATTAAAAAAAATAATTGTCTTCTAAGTATTCGGTTGTTGTTTTCGTGTGATATCTGTGTGTAATATAGGCGATTTACCGCGACTTTCCATTGTTATACTAGCATTATATATTAACTCGCAGTGCATAGGAACTTGGAATTCAGGAACTGAAAATATTGATATAAATATCAAGAAAAAGAGATAAGTTTTGATGATAAGATTTGACATGATGATGTAGAGAAAACTAAATTTTGCAGCTTAGATAGGGATTGAAGAGTTCTGTTACTGCTACGTTTTAGATACTTTAATTTTGTTTTAACAAAAAAGCTTTTCCAAAACCCATTCTCGTTTTATGATATTCAGTTTATGGTTTGGACTTTAATAATTCCTTTATAACTTTGAGTACTTATCCCTAATTAAATTGATATTAATTTGGACCATAATTTAACTCGTTAATACTTTGTGGAAGTTAAACTCCAGACATCTGTGTGGATATTAATTTTAATTGTATTAAAATTACAATTTCGATTCTATCTCACTGGTTTTATATATTTTAAAAATATTCAACCCACTTCAATAAAAAAAATTCTAGAACCAAAAAAGTTATTTATATACACTGACATTTTAGCACTATACTAAGAGTTGCACCATGCCTGCGTGCATTTTTCGGGTTCCGTAACCCTTACCCTTATAGTTACGCCATGTTCGTCTGTTCGTCTGTCTGTCCGCAGTTGAGCTCAAGAGACCTTTGGTAATAGAAAATTGTTATTTGGCATGGATGGTATATATTCCAATCACGATGTCATAAAGGTAAAATCAAATTTTGAAAAAAAAAATATATGTTAGAGTCAATGTTTCCACCCCCTGCCGGCTGTTTGTGGAAATATGAAAAAATCAAGCAAGTAACATATGCATAATAAAGTCAAAAGGAAAACTATCACAGCAAAGTAGGTATTGCTAATTACTGAGTTATTTACCAACTTAAGTGTAGGTACGTGGTGAAGGAAAATTTTTAACAGATTACCATGGACGGTTCATGGTGTTACATAAGTAAAACAACAGAAAATGATAGCGAATAATATGAAATTAATTGTTGATAAGAATAGAAACCGTAACACCCTTAGTTAAAGTTACTTACAACAATATTTATATTCGAAATACATATGGCGCGAGCGGTGTGTTCCCGGAGCTTATCTATCTTAAATATTATTTCGGGCGTAAATCAATATTCGGTAAATAATCAAAAACAAATAATTTTGTGCGTAGCCCGATACGCACTAAGCCGGTTTTTTAAATAGACTTTCCATCCCAAATCGGCAACGATGATTAATCTTTTATAAATTATAAATTACTCTCTAAAGCCCATATCACTACCATAACTTGCTTTCGACCTTTGAAGCAGAAATACGCATGGCGTTTAACAAACGGCTATAAAACCACAGGAGATAAAACAGATCTATTAAACACCAAGAACACACCTATTTATTTGCCAATATTTGGACTCTTAACTGTCCGTTTATATTCTTTTTTAGTTAGTTTAACGGTACTAAAAAAACTATTATTAATAATTGATTGAAAAATTAAAAAGCAGACGTTAAATGAATATTAAAAGATGGTAGTTTGGACTGAAATGCGTAACTTATCACTTTGAATGTAAGAAAATGTAACGGGTAAAATCAATTCAAAATTCAAATTCTCTTTATATGCAAGTTTAACTATTGCAATAAAAAGAAGAAACGGTTTTGAGGCGATATATTAAAATTGCCTTAACGATCTATACAAAATAATATTGAAATTTATAGAGCCTCTTCCTATAGCAAAATTTTTAAACAATTAAAGAATTGTGAAACAGGAAATAATAGAAATTCATTCGCAAACAAAAAAACACGTATAAATTATAAAAATCCATGGTCAACGCAAAGCAAAGTAAACTTTCAAGAAAAAAAGCCTTTGTTTCAACACATTTGTTTAATCATAAGGTGTTTGAAAGTCTTCAACACGGTCGGTCGTAATAAAGGTCAAAACTTCGCCCTACACAAAATACCTACACATTTTCAGCAGAACTTAAAGAGTTGGGGATGGTCTACAAAAATAAGTAAAAGACTTATGTTTGTATTTAAGTCGGTCTCGAGATTCTAATTTAGAATCATTGCGTGCCATTTTTAGGGTTTAGTGCTTGAAAATCAAATATGAAATCCTTTTGTATCACATGTTGTGACAAGAAAAAATATATAAAGACATCGATCTCTATCTTATCTGACCTGAATGTAGAAGTCACTTTTTTAAGAGCGCGAGGAATGTCAAGTTGATCCACTGAATTACAATCGGCGCCGTAAACATATCGAACTCCTGTCAATGCAATCGAAAGTTATGCCGATTTGGGCATCGTCCTATACTGTTACACAATGAAACTCTTTTTTTTCATTTGACAAAGTAAGCGGAGCTCTCTCTAAGGTATTAAATTGGTTCACTAGCAATAATTTGCTTCTTAATACAAAAAAGACTAAATGTATTAAATTCACCATGCCTAACGTGAAGCAAGCTAACACAGAAATCCTACTCAACGGTGAAAAATTACATCTATCAAACTCCACTGTTTTTCTGGGCATTACATTGGATTCGAAGTTGCAGTGGGGACCACATGTTGACGCTCTGGCTGGGAGACTTGCTTCAGCTGCCATTGCGGTTAGAAAAATTAGACATTTGACTGATGTTGAAACAGCAAGGCTTGTGTATTTTAGTTACTTTCATAGTATAATGTCTTATGGTCTTCTCTTGTGCGGACATCAATACCATCTTTATTTTACAGAAAAGAGCCATTCGTGCCATTTACAAACTTAGTCCCCGCGAATCCCTGAGAGAATTCTTTAAAGAAATTAACATCCTCACTGTCGCTTCTCAATACATATTTGATAATATAATGTACGTACGCAAAAAATTAGATCTTGTTATAAAAAAAAGTGATATTCATTCGTATAACACAAGAAATAAAAACAAACTTGTCATTCCAAACTTCAGATTAGCCAAAACAATTAAATCATTCTTGGGAAATTGTGTCAAATTTTTCAATAAAATACCTCATAATGTTATCGAACTACCTATTAATAAATTTAAGTTACATGTCAAAACTACCCTAATGTCGAAGGGGTATTATAAAATTCAAGACTATCTTAATGACGAGAATGTATGGATAGTCCAGCCTGCACCAAACTGATGTACCTACCTGTTTATTTTGATTTGTTTTATTTTTGTGGCAGCTAGTGGTGACTGAGTTTGTTCCGGCGTTTCTTCTCAGCACTTGCCAGATTGTCTGTGTCTTGTCTCGAAGCGCTAGTAGGGCCCAAAAGATAAGGAGACATGTTCTGCCCCATATGGGCCATAATTGATTGATATTTTGACGTTCATAAGTGGCATTTTGTGTCCTAAATTGAATAAAGAATTTTTGACTTTGACTTTGACTGTCTGATAAGAGTACCACTCCATGACCATTATGACCGTACGTGCCGTCATGGTATGGTAGTAGTACGCCGTAGGATGTTGTGGGAACAGGACCCTATTTCACAAAGTGTACAAGTCTTGTAATATGAGTGTGTAACCGCAGTAACGCCAACTTTTACTATGGGTTCTATGTGTTACCATGGTAACAAACTTGTATTATAAGGCTTGTACGCTTTTTGAAATATGGCCCAGATCTCCGCTCTCGGAACCTTTTGTGCTCAAGTCCAACTCGTGTCAGGACGGTTTTTTTTTTATTTACTTCATTGTTTTGAGATATTTGAATAGGATTTTTAAATGTGAGAAATGTTGAAGGTCTGAAAGATAAAATTTTGTGAGGGTTTCTTTGGTGCGGTCAGAATAACCTTCGTAACTCGTTTTACACGAGCTTTGTTTTAAAACGTGTTTACGTTTACTCTGTTTAGAAGTTATACATTAAAACTGGGTTTGAGAGGGAGACGGATAGTAAGTAAAACATTTAAAATACCTGACGTTTCAGAGATGTTGCAGTCAGCTTGTGCGAACACGATCGGTGCAGCAACCCGGTTGAAACGTCATTCATTCAAATTAAAAGTAGATACGTTAAAGTGGATGTCCCCCGCTACCTCAATATGCTATGAGGATTAGTAGTATACCATATTTTTGTTCCCTATTGAAGTCATCAAACAATCCAGTTCAAAATTTAGGAGTCATTACGACTTTCATATGAAAAGACATTTTATGTGTGCTAGTCGGCGACACGTTTTCCTAGCTAGCACATACTATATTTTCAGCGTTTAGAATAGCTTGGAATTAAGTAGGAAATAAAGAAAAGAAATAAGCGAAGAAGAAATAAAGAATAGAAATAAGCGGCGCAGAAATCAGTCAAAAATATCGATATCAAAATACACCGCACTAAGACTGGCATTATTTTACAATATTTGCAACGTTCTTAGATAATTCAACTGTTCTAGCCCCAAGTGCGATATATGAACATCTTAATTTGCATATATTTATTGAGATACTATGTAAAATTGCTATTTTTTTACCTGTAAGGCTTTAGCGGAAACCTAGCTTAGAATATGCCAGATGCACATTTTTATTAAGCTTCCGCTGTCTGTCTGTCACCAGGCTGTATCTCATGAACCGTTATAGCTAGACAGGTTAAATTTTTACAAATGATGTATTTCTGTTGCCGCTATAGCAACATATACTAAAAACAGAATAAAAAATATTTAGGGGCCCCCTCTTAGCTCCCATACAATAAACCTGATTTTTTTGGTGGTTTTTGCTCTACATTAATAACGGCAACAGGTAGACACTTGAAATTTTCACAAAATATCAATATAAGTATAATAAATATTTAAAATATATATATATATATATGTGTCGGAGCTGGCGTCAGGATTTGGGCTCGAGCTTTCCAACATCGTGTGGGCAGACATAGGGATCGTGCAATGAGAACGATAAATTTCACTTGAACAGAGTTTATTGGAATTACTAGACAAACAGAATTGAAACTAAGTACTTTAGGAAAATCTTGGCACTATACGAAACGTGGTACAGTTCCGTGCAATGTCTTCTCTCCTTGGCGGCTCGATCGAATGTGAGTCCATTCGGGTCCGCCGGTATCGCCACGACTCTGTCGAAGCGCGCCAAAACGTAGTTGCGCGGCATACGCCGCTAGGGGGCGCGCTTGCGTTCCGTTTAGTGTCCGTTTTCATGACCGGCTACGACACGGCCATCCTACGTGACACACGTCCTCGTGTGTTAATCTGAAAATAACATAACAGAACAACAGCACAGTATCCGTTCGGCCAATCCTGTTTTCAACCATGACAATGTCATCCACTTTCGGAAATAAAACATGGCCTAAACTCAAGTCATTTTATGAACACTTTGCACCCAGTAAATGGGTGCAAAGTGTTCATAAAATGACTTGAACTCCTACAGTACCCAATAGGTTAGAATGTCTGTTATCAAGTCATCTAACTGTAAGCCTAATTACTGTACTGAATCAACCATGAGGCCGCGTACCATTGAGAATAAAAAATCACACTAAACAGAACTTATCAAATCAAATTTAGCAAGCACCAGGTATCACATTCGTGATCAACAGCTATCACAATGGCTCACAAACACATCAACAGTGACTATTCTTCCCCACGGGAAGCCCGAGCCAACCTTTGACTCTATGATCTTCGCTACAAGGCAAGATCCGACTGTACCACCCAAAACTGCCGCAATCCGCGTACCCACGGACTACTCATAGAGCAGATACCGATTTCTACCGGGCTACGGCTACGACATTCTGGTACAGTCTGCAAACTAAAACTATGATCTTCGCTACAAGGCAAGATCCGACTGCACCACCCAGAACTGCCGCATTCCGCATACCCACGGACTACTCAAAGAGCAGACACCGATTTCTACCAGGCTACGGCTACGACATTCTGGTTCAGTCTCCGATCCATCGAATCGAGAACCTGGGCATGTAATTAACCAGATGACACTTTACATCTGTTTCCACTTTATCTACAATCACTATCACTAAATCTCAATAGGTACCTGGCCCTAGGGCACCTTCGTAATTACATCGTATGCGAGTTTGTTAATTTTAAAACAAAGCGGTCTCCTAAGGTTTCTTTAAATTGGTCCTCTTTACAATCAAAACGAATTCGCGCACATGACTGAACCATCCGAGCTTTTATTTTATCAAAAAGCGTATTGTCATAGTCAGCGTTCTACCCTAAGTTAATCACCAATGGTGAAATAAAATGTGCTGATACAATCAAAGACTTTAAAATAAAAGGTCCGACAAAACTCATCAGTGAAACACAAACATCCAGTGCTAGGAACTTGAACAGAGCAGTATACAATCCTCCAACTTTCAAAGACAATCTTCGTTGGTTAACCTTACACAGTCATCAACTCACTCAAGTATGGGCTACCTTCATCCGGTACCCGTACTCAACACATAGGTAGCCACAACTGGCAAACTCACGCCACGGAAAATGCTCAGATTGAGCGACTTGCATACTACAGTTCCAAACACAATAATCCAGCAAGTAAAAAAAACAAGGATGAGTTTTATCCGACTACACAGAACTAAAGGTGTTGAACCTTCATCATCACTTACACCCCTCGTTATTAAAGTCAGGTTCATCGTAGTCAACATAGTCATAGTGATGCATTTTCCTAAGTCTGTCATGAGAGTACCTTTTTGACGTCCACTTAGAATTAAAGAATTAATGCGCATTATCCAACGACAACACGTCCCACTCAGTCACTCCTGACTACTTGCTTAACCTTTTTGTCTTGAAACAATAAAACTACAACGTATTTGTTAAAGTCAAAAACTACCTTCAAAAAGATAAGCATTTTGTAATTAAATTTCCTTTACATCAAATCCAAACCAAAAAAAACACCCAAGATCCATGTACCATTCGATCCACAAATCTAACGTCACTATTTACTAGCCTTTACCAGTTTGAGATATCTCGAGCTAACCCCTTCAATGCCACGGCTCACACGGCCGAACAGCGATCACAATCGCTCTCACTCTATCACGCATGTGTGCATCACCCACTGACCACACACTACGATCCAGATAACCACGACCTCCGCCAGAGCTAAACACGCACCGCACACACACGGCCAACGGCTACGTAATAGCTACTGGTATAGTCGACAAAACACGGCCATTAGAGCACTACCTTGAGATCATACAACCAAAGATCGTCATTTGGGTTACGATATACTTCAACTTCTACCTCGACTGGTACATTACCTTCCAGCCACTAAACTTATCGTGTGCACGTTAAGTACTACAAGAACCCTATAAATCACGTTTAGAATTCATTGCTTTTCATGTATTGGTCACTGACAAGTACCTACTCCTATTTACGCGAAAAGGGCCTTGATACTCAGGGTAAAGTTTCGTTTTATGATCCGGGGGTAGGTCGGTGTAAATAAAATCAAAATCAATTATTGTGATCCACGAACACGTCACATGATTAGACTGCATTAACAACTAATTCGTGAGCCTAAACCTTCCAACGGTCCAGATATCATTCGTATTGCAATCAGTCATTAGAAAAGTCATTAAAACACGCAACATTATTTTAGGAATTATGCCAACGACTTTCATCATAGTCTAAAGAGGTAAACTAATTGAGGTCTGTCTGTCCTATTCCAGTTATAGTCACACGGTCATAAAATAGTTTATTGATCCCATACAATAAGTACTCGGCTCCTAAATCGTAACTAAAACAAAAACAGTTCACCGGAAATCCGTTAATATATGGTCAGAATAATGTTTTAAAATGTTTACAAATTCGTAAACCTATTGGCTAGAAAATCCAGTATCGAAATTATTTACAGGCATACCGTGCCATTGCAAGCGTTTATGATCCTACCTACGGTCAAAGTAAATTCGGTTGCAAAAATGTTACACAACCCATTTCTTATAATCACTCAGCCTATAAGAATGTCACTGCGTGAAAAAGTATCGCTAGATGCGCGGAATCGTGATATTGTTAATTTCTACCAGACATATTATTTGGAACAAATTTTTCACTTTAAAAAATCAAATTATCAATTTGGTTCTTTCTAAATTTACACGCAATACTTTATATCAATGAACAGTTTGCTCCAGAGTCAAAATCAAATCTAAAACACTCACCAAATTGATTTAAGGGTTCAGCTGGGATTTCGACCTTGCAGAAGTCGACGCGTTTCTTAATCGGGGCTGCTGGGCTGGCACCGGCTCCGTCGGGGCTGCTGCGCTGGAACCGACTCCAGCGTCAATGCTGCGCTGGAACCGCCGCCCGTGCATCAGCCCGTGCACTGGCGCTGTAGCCCTGGGTGCTGCACTTGTAGCAGACCGCAGAGCTTCCGCTAGGTAGCCGATGTGAAACAGTGCCGGTTGCAGCTGGCACTGGAAGTGGTTTCTTTACTTCATGTCTCTTCGTGCAACAATCTGCTTTCTAGTGTTCGAGATTGCCACAGGCATGGCATTTGATCTGCAATTGCGATGAATGAAGGTAGTTTCTTCACTTCAGGTTTCTTCGTGCTACAATCCGCTAGCTTGCATCCTTAATTGCCACAGGTATGGCGCTTGATCTGCGATTGATGTAAACTTCGATGGGTTTTCGTTTGACGTGTTGAAATCCGGCCATAAATAGGAATTTTCCGCTTTAGCTAGGAAAAACTTATTGGAGCTGAATTTCGGCAAAACTATATTGATATTCGTACTCAGGGTCTTCATTTCTTGGATTTGTTAGCTGATTTCAATTTCAAACTTTAACCGCCGCTGAGAGTCATTATTTTCACTGCATGTCTCATTTGCACGATTTGATCCCGCTTCTGATGTCGGGGCTGATGCCAGAATTTGGGCTCGAGCTTTCCAACATCGTGTGGGCAGACATAGGGATCGTGCAATGAGAACGATGAATTTCACTTGAACAGAGTTTATTGGAATTACTAGACAAACAGAATAGAAACTAAGTGTTTTAGGAAAATCTTGGCACTATACGAAACGTGGGACAGTTCCGTGCAATGTCTTCTCTCCTTGGCGGCTCGATCGAATGTGAGTCCATTCGGGTCCGCCGGTATCGCCACGACTCTGTCGAAGCGCGCCAAAACGTAGTTGCGCGGCCTACGCCGCTAGGGGGCGCGCTTGCGTTCCGTTTAGTGTCCGTTTTCATGACCGGCTACGACATATATATATTTACATATTTATTAAGGGGGCCTCATAAACAACAAACGTGTTTTTGGTTACAAAAAAAAGGTTTTAGTATAATTTCTAATGTTATGGATAATGTTACGGAACCCTTCGTGCGCGGTTCCGACTCGCATTAGGCCGGTTTTTTGTAAGTACTCGTCTAACGCTACCGACTTCACACTTTCCCATTTTTTTGCAGATTTCCATTCATTTTTTGCAGATTAACTTAATTCAGTTTTGTTGAAATACTTTTTGTTAAAAAATACCTATATAAATTACGCGCTATTACCAAAAAAACTTATTGACATTAATTGCAGTATATAAACTTATCGATTTGACGTATTATACGACTAAAATACAAATCTTATCTTTAACTACGCGATTTAGTGCGGAGTTAATGCATTTTATTTTGTCTAAATGTTGGCACTAAGTACGTTCATAATTTTCATGTGTCAAATGTCGACGGACTGCTCTAAGCAGTTTCCACATAAGTTGTTGTTGTTGTATGTAAATATGACTCCTAAAACAAAAGTTTCTAGGTTCCAACTCGCTTACAATATAGAAGCATACATACAGTTTAACGGCGCGATGACTGTGTCAAACCAATTTAATGATGGTCGGTATTCGTTTTTGGATTATAACCTAAGCTAGCTAAGGAAGCTTAGATGTCTTAATTTTTGAATCTAATGCTGGAAGATGGCTTCTATTATAATCAATCACTTTATGTTTAAAATGTAACTCATAATCATGTAATTTAAGAGATATACAAGTGACGTTTTGCAAGCGTGTCTTTAGCTTGCACAGTGGCTCTCTCACGGTTGTGGGCTCGTAGTTCAAACAGTTTTCAAGATAGGACTTTTCAAAGTCAAATATATGAGTCATAGCCTCTGAATATTTCAATATATAGAGGCTATGACTCATATTTAACTGAATGTCTTAAGATATGAACCACCAACCAGGATATATGTATCATTGGTAATTGTGGAGATACAGATATGTAAGCTAAGCTAAGACACGGGTCTCCAGCTAGCACAAAGTTTAATGTTGAAATGAAATGAAATGAAATGAAATTCGTTTATTTGCTTTAAATGTGGTACACATACAGATGTCAATAATAAATTAACGGTTTCTCACAGTACACCAGACACTGGCATGCAAAAAGAAATACCCCAACTAAATATATTCATACAATAATAATAAAATTGTCTTGTGAAATTAATAATAGTAGAAAATGGATAACAATTATTCATTGTGTAAAATAAAATACAATTCATTTTATATAATAAATTATTATACCATAAAGTCAACAGCAAGGTCTAATTAAAAAGAATCATAGTATTTGTCAATGGAATAGTAACAATTACTGATAAGTAAGCCTTTCAATCTTCTTTTAAACGCACTTAATGACAAAGACTTCATCTCATCATTGAGTCTATTATAGATCCTCACAGCCATTTGATAACTATTGTTACTATTTACTACTGTACTCGTTTGTAGCAGATTAAGTCTGTTAGGATGCCTACAGCTGTATTTAAATGTTTCGCTCCGTTTTTTGAATAGCTCCGAATGACTTTTGACGAAGACACATATTTCAAATATATATAAACAAGGAACCGTCAGAATTTTTAAAGCCTCTACAAGATGTCAATGGATCGGCATTACATAGGGCTCTAATGCATTGCTTCTGAGCTTTTAGGGCCCGATCTATGTGACAAGAGTTCCCCCAAATGAGAATCCCGTAGCGAAGAATAGATCCTACATAACCATGGTACGCTTGTATGGCCACATCCCTACTACTTATTTTGGTTAGTCGCCATAATGCATATGAGAAGCTGTTTATTTTCTTACAAGTTGTAGTGATATGTGCTTCCCAAGTACATTTATGGTCTATGATTATCCCAATAAATGGAGTTTGACGAGATTCTAGTACAGTTTGGTTTTCATAACTTATATTTAAGCTTTGTTTCTTACCATTTTTATTAATGAATTGTTTATATGTTGTCTTTGTCAAATTTACTTTTAAATTATTGTTATTTAGCCAATTGATTATATTTGAAATAGTCCTATTAATTTTAAAATTATACGCTTTAAAGTCAGTGCACGGTATAATTACGGATACATCGTCAGCAAAAAGAATGCAGTCATAGTTTGTAACATCTGGTAGATCGTTTATGTACAATAGGAACAACAAGGGACCTAATATACTTCCTTGTGGAACCCCGACTTTGGTTGGCTCAGTAGCAGAATTAAATTGTTTTAGTTCGTGACTGTCATTTATTTTGGTAATTTCTACATATTGTTTCCTATTATTTAAATAACTCTCAAACCATTTATTGGCTATGCCTCTTATGCCATAAGCTTCACATTTAGCGAGTAGTATGTTATGTTCTACGAAATCAAAGGCCTTACTCATATCGAAAAAGACTGTCGTTACCGGCACACGCTTATCCATCGACGCTAGTATTTTATTTATCAAATGGAAACACGCCAATGAGGTGGATTTACCTTTCTGGAATCCATTTTGTTGTGGTTTAATTACTTTATATTTTGTTAGAAAATGTGTAATACGTACGTGCATCGCTCTTTCAAATATTTTTGATAGAACAGGTATCAATGATATCTGCCGATAGTTACCAACTTCCTCTCTAGAACCTTTTTTATGAAGCGGCTTAACCTTTGATATCTTCAGTTTATCAGGAAAAACTCCGGTAGTGAAAGAAAGGTTCATTAAGTGCGTCAACACTGGTGCGATCTCCCTAACACCGGCTTTCAGTGTATCAGTTTGTATTTCGTCATATCCAAAAGAACGTGTAGACTTTTGAGATTTTATATGTTTTGTGACTTCATAGATGTCAATAGGTGTCAAAAATATACTATTTTGATAAGGATGTATAGTTGAATGGTTAATATTAATATTCGTACTATGGTTATTGTTTGTCAGATTTATATAATGTCTATTGAAAGTATTCGCAATGTCAATTGGGTTATCTATTATTTCGTTACTAGTTTTTAGTTTGTCAATATTAGAACGAGTCATGTTGTTCCCCGTTTTGCTCTTTATTATGTCCCATTTCGCTTTACACTTATTTTTAAATTGCAAGAGATGTTTTGAGTTAGTTATCTTTTGAGCCTGATGTATTCATTTTTTTAATAGCTTAGCATAATTTTGATAGTTTGTTTTACTTGAGGCGTTATTTTTTTGTAGTAACAAAACCGTAGATGACGTTTTGTAATAGCGGACTTATTTAGACCCTTAGTGATCCACTTTATACCCCCCTTTTTTTGAGTTTTGATTTTTATGAGTTTGGTTGGAAAACAAAGATCATAAAAAAGTTTAAAATTCTGATAGAAGTCGTCGAAAGCAGCATTCATATCGCATTCTCTGAATACTGTAGTCCATGTTAAGCTTCCCAAACATTCTTTAAATTTTTCGACGTTTTCCAGATGACAGTCTCTCTTTTTACTATACATCGTTGATGGTTTGTAAGTTTTGGTTGGTACTTTAACCTGGATAGTTTGTGCAGTGTCATGGTCAGATAAATATAGAGAATGTGTGCTGCTTTGAGTTACCGGAAAATTACTGATTATGTGATCTATGCAGGTTTTTTTACGAGTGGGAGTTTTTATATGGAAATCGAAATTATAATTTGACATTATATTTTTAAGTTCCTTAGATTCAGGGGTTTCACGTAGCGTATCTATGTTAAGGTCACCAGATATAATAATTTTATACTCTGTTTTAAATTTTAGTTTATTCAAAAGCATTTTTAGTTTCTGAAAGAATTTAGCCAAGTTGGAGGAAGGTATTCTATATATACAAACTATAATAAATTTAATAATAGTTAACAGTGCTGCACAAAATTCGAATACGTAATCTTCCGCTAAATTATTAACTAGGTTATATTCTTGTGTAAGAATACCCTGTTTACATAGGGTAGTGTTCGTAGTTTCTACAGTTCTTAATTGTAATAATATTAGTTTTTTGGAGTTTTCTGGCACTCATTATGCTAAACTTTTTAGGCATAAATAAAAAGCCCTGGTCTCACCGATTTGGCAGCACGTTATGTGCTAGCTAGGGAAACGTGTCAGCTAGCACACATAAAATGTCTGTTTATATGAAAGTCATAATGACTCCTAAATTTCGAACTGGATTGTTTGATTACTTCAATAGGGAACAAAAATTTGGCATATCATTAATCCTCATAGCAAACTGAGGTAGCGGGGAACATACACACGATATGAAGTTATACTGTGTTTTATCTGCTAGCCTTTACGATTATCCATGTCTTATGCAACGAGAAAGTTTGAAACAACCCACAACGTTTAGTGGCATCAAGATATGAATTATGTTAAGAAAAATCTGTAATAAAAATAAGAAAATAAATAAATAGATAAACCATTGTGATTTTATATTGACCACACATGACTTTATACAAGTGTCATGTGGATCTGTCAAATAATAATCGATTGCTTCAGTATCTGGGATTCTATTTTTGAATCATTCGCGTGCAGATTTCTACTGATTTATCGTTCGTCATCTATAATTTTTTTTAATCGCTTGAACTGTTATTTCTTGTGCCTGTCAATATGAAATATGTCATGTGACTTGGTAGACGAGTGAACTTAAGTCGCATTCGCCAACAGTATTTCACGCGAGTGATTCTAGAATAGAGCTCCAGCATGCCTACGGCTAAGCCTGTAGTCACTTAACGTTAACTATATTATAATTACCACTGGATCAAAACGTCCACTCTCAGAGTGTAGATGTAAAAAATTCTGGACCATTTGCATTGTCAATGTAAATTAAGTCTTTTGACTACAAAGTTTCAGTACTTTTCTGATTATATTTTATGCCTATGAATCATCCGCTGAATTTTACGGTAACTGAAATGTTCGCAGTAATTTTTCAATGAAAAACTGATTTCACTAATGTTCAAATTATCAAATTGCGCTTCAATAGGTACAAAAAATTATTGCCCACAATTTGTTATTGCTGATGTTTGTTTTGCGTGCACGTTTTTTTTTTTTTTTTTTTCTTTTATCCCCCCTCCTCCCATCCTCCGCCGTGGTTAAAGCGGAGACATTTTGACATGTTTTATTGTTTATAAATTAATTTTGAAACAAAATATATTAAATTTCGTATCCTCACCAGACGAGTATGCTTAACCATACTTGCTGGTGTCCGGATCTTCGTCGGCCTAAATTTTGTTTTGACTAACCACTACTTTTATTATTTTAATCGCAAATGTAATAAATAAATTTCTTTTTGTTTTTTCTTTTATTATTTCAGGTAATAATGCTTTAGTAAAAAATGTATCTAAATTAAACTCTAAATCTAACCTTTCCTTTGAGAAACGTGGGCAGTCGAAAAGTATGTGCTCCACGTTCTCTATTTTCTGTGGGTCACAGACGCATGCCGGACTGTCCTTGCACTTGAAGCGATTCAAGTACTCAGACAGTCCGCCATGCCCTGTGAACACCTGCGTCAAATGTGGATTTATATCTACTTTTCTAATTATGCCAAACGCCGTTTTGGCGTCTGGGAAGAAAATCCGTGTCACGGCGCCTGTGTCAGCACTTTGGTATCTCCTGTTCCATTCGTCAATCGTATCCAGACGAATCTGGCGTTTGACGAATGAAACAGGGCACACATCATAGTCGGGCCGGCGCTTAATGCCCACTGCGGCCTCTTTTGCTAGAACGTCAGCTCTCTTATTTCCCTCCAACCCCGCGTGTGCCTTTATCCAAAATAGGTTCATTATTTTGCCAAATTTCTTGATGTTTTTTAAATTTTTCTGAATTTCGAACGCAATTGGGTGAAGGGAAGTGCCACTGGCTACTGTTTCGAGAGCTGATCTAGAGTCGCAGTAGACGTTAAACGTCGTTGCCTTGTGCTTAAGAGCCAGTTCTGTGGCCATTTTCAGGGCCAATAACTCTGCCTGATATACGGTGCAGAAGGGCTCCAATTTAAATTTTTTGGAAGTCACTTCCACGCTGCTCCTCCAAAGGGACAGCGCGGCCCCGACCTTCCCGTCGATATTACTTCCGTCTGTAAAGATATTACAGACGGAATCGTCCCCATTTGCCACTTCTGCACCGTCTACCACGCTTCCGAAAGCGTATCCACACTGCTCAGCGGGATGTGGCGTGCTGACAACTGGTACCGGAACCTTAACCTCCCGGTCCCCTACCACCCGCTGGGAATGGCCTCTCTTTACTTCGTAAAGGGCGGCAGCCTCCTGGATCCTCAGATCCAGGGGGAGCAACCCAGCGAGTAGTAGAGCCGAGTTTAGGGAGACAGTCCGGTACGCCTTGACCAGTTTCTGCACAAAACCCCGCTGAACAGTATCGAGCTGCTTCCTCACCCCGAGTTTCCTGGCCGCCGGTGCCCATGCACTCGCGGCATACAAAATGACCGGCTCCACTACCGCAACATATATGGTCCTGATCACCTCAGGCGACAACCCCCACTGCACCTTCGCTGCCCTTGACAACTGACGATACAGACCGAGAGCCTTCCTGCACACATTGGCAACATGTGTGTTAAAGGTCAGCCCATCGTCAATCGTCAAGCCCAGCACCTTCATCTCTTTCGACAGGTCGATGCGGACCCCACCCATGGCCAACCTTGGTGCGTCAAATTTCAGCTTCCTCGTTACAACCATCGCGTTTGTTTTGTGAGGTGCAAATTTCAGCTTATTTTTGACGCCCCACCGCTGGACACGATCAAGGACCGCATTCGCCCTCTCCTGCACCTTCTGCCCGTTGTCGCCTGAAATAATCAGCACCACGTCATCTGCGAACGCCTGACATTGCACGTCCTCTCCCTCAACTTCCTGGAGTAGTGGGTCCAGCAGGAGATTCCAAAAAGTTGGACCCCCTATCGATCCCTGCACACACCCTTTTGTGGTGACCCTGCGATACTCTGTACCGGCGTACCTCAGACGAACGCACCTGTCCTCGAGATAGCTGTCCACCATTCGCCGCAGGTTTGATGGGCAACCTGATTCGGCGAGTCGGCATTTTATGGCAGGCCACCATGCGCTATCGAAGGCTCCCTCTATGTCTAGTGATACTACTACCATCAACTTTTTGGCTTCCAGTTTTTTCCGAATGTGTTGTATCATGGCATAGAGGGAGTCCTCGGTGCTGCGTTGGGGAGTAAAGCCATATTGCCTAGTGGACATTTTGGGCAGGATGTGCCATCTGATTCGCCTGATGAGCAGTTTTTCGAGAATCTTCCCAAGTACAGGCAAAAGCCCAATCGGCCTGTAGGACTTGGGAAGGGTGTAATCCGTCTTTCCGGGCTTCCGCAGGATCACCACCACGGCCTCTTTCCACTTGGTGGGAAAGTGGGAGAGCTCCAGGCACTTATTCATGATAGACAGGACGAGATCGGGGTTCAGGGCTATTGCCGCACCACAGATATCAGCCGTGAAGCCGTCCAGGCCTGGGGCCTTCTTCGGGTTGAAACTAGACGCGGACCATTTCAGCTCCTCCGCCGTGAAGGGAGGGTCACATGAATCATCATGTTCCCTCCTGTTCACATTTTTGGCTACCACTCTCACCGCCTTATGGTCCGCGTTGTCATCCTCCTGATTATCTTCCGGGTAGAAGGTCCCCGCTAAAAGTTCGGCTGACTCCTTTCCGTCCAGCGCCTTGCCGTTTTTAACAAGGGGCAGGTCTTCGCGTCTATCTGTTGTGCGCCCAATAACCCTGTAAATACTGTCCCACATTGACTCTCGATCCTGTCTACCACAAAACTCCTTCCAACTAGTGGTCTGAGCTATCTGAACTTCTTTCAGGTACTCCAACTTGGCCATGGTGTACTGTTCCACGACCCATTCTCGGCGGACCGATGATGCACACCTGATTCTCCTCTTCTTCCTTATAACATCTCTCTTCATTTCGGCAAGTCTGTCGCTCCACTAGGGCAATCCTACTTGTTTTTTAGTTTTTAATTCTGGAATATTATCTTTACAGCTATTTTCTATAATTTTTGAGTATTTGTTTATTTCTTCATCTAACTTTTCTTTGGTATCTATCTTATCAATTTCTATTTTATTTATATTTTCTACTTCGCATAGCTGAGTCAATTTCTCACGAAATTGACACCAGTTTGCTTTTTTTGTATTAAATTTCCGGGTGGTTCTTTTCATATCGGTTCCGATTGAATTTTTAATTTTAATTTAAAATAAGATTGCCCTGTGGTCCGAACAGGTGACGCTGTCGTCCACTCTCCATCCTTCGATCCATCCAAGAATGTCCGAGGAGCACACCGTAATGTCCACGCTGCTGGAGTATCTTTTTCCTCCTCTTACAGTGTCGAACGTGGGCTCAGAACCACGGTTGAGTATGTGGAACCCTAGCTCGTCCACCATACCCTGGATTTCCTCCCCCCTTTCGTTCGTCTCCCTACTTCCCCACCTGATGCTCCACGCATTCACGTCCCCTCCCAGTATCACGTTTTTCAGGCCAAGTCCAGCGACCACCTCCTTCAGCCGCTCCACGTCCGGCTCTATGGGCTTGTCGCCCTCGAGGTAGACCGATATCACCCCTATCTCCCACGCTTCGGTTCTCAGCTTTGCAGCAACCATATTCCTAGTAGTGAGCGTGGGGGAATAGAGCTCCAGCATGCCTACGGCTAAGCCTGTAGTCACTTAACGTTAACTATATTATAATTACCACTGGATCAAAACGTCCACTCTCAGAGTGTAGATGTAAAAAATTCTGGACCATTTGCATTGTCAATGTAAATTAAGTCTTTTGACTACAAAGTTTCAGTACTTTTCTGATTATATTTTATGCCTATGAATCATCCGCTGAATTTTACGGTAACTGAAATGTTCGCAGTAATTTTTCAATGAAAAACTGATTTCACTAATGTTCAAATTATCAAATTGCGCTTCAATAGGTACAAAAAATTATTGCCCACAATTTGTTATTGCTGATGTTTGTTTTGCGTGCACGTTAGAGGACTGTGATAACTTAGCATAGCTTTAAAAAAAACATTAATCCACCATTATGTCATGTCAAGCTCACGCTTAGTTTGGGGCTAAGTAATTGGTGTGTTTGTTGAAACAATTTATTTAAAAAAACAAACTTTATTTAGAATATGTTAGTAATTGTATTCCAAAAATGTCTACATAAACAGCGCGTCAAAGTAAAAATAAAACTGCATAATAAAAAGGTGGTTGGACATAGACATAGACCTAGAAAATGTATATGTTAGAGTAAGTAAAAAGGATTGGAGATTTTGGAAAAAGATTGAAAAAAAATAATAGTAAGAAAAATAATCACCACAAGCGATAAGACCACCGCCATACCGCCAGTAGTCAATTCTGGGTTTACCTAATGGCGTTAATAGTTAATTTTTTAACAATTGGTTCACTTATCCGCTCAACTGGCGCGGGCCGCCACGTCATTATCTAAGGTTTTGGTATGCTAGCACTAGCTCACATAACAACAAAACAGGTCTCATATTGCAATTTTCAACACAATTAACTGAAAATTGGGGTGAGACAATAACATAGCACCTAGGTTTTTTTTTCAAAACATGACAAACATAATATACTTTGTATAAACAAATAATCGACAAAAATCATACAGTGATGTCAAAGTAACTACTAACAGCACTAGTACTTTTGTAGTTAAATTAACAACGGGTATCACAACACCCAGACCCGAAACGATATGGTATATTGAAAACATAGATATAAATTTGTCCCGATCGGGAATCGAACCCGCAGATATGGCTGTATCACAAACTCTCGTTTCAAAGGAACTGAATTTTAGTAACTTCATTTACTTTAGCTATGAAAGAGGAAATTGAATATATTCCTTTGTATCGAAAATTATTCATTATAGTAATATACGACGCAATTATACAACACCATGCTGAATAAGAAATGTCCACATTACCATATTAATTAATTATAATATAATAATAAAGAGCCGATATAAACCTTGTACTCCTCCCGAATTTAAATGAAGTGGAACGGTTTTGTTTCAATTTGGCGTGTTAGGGTCAGTCTATACAAGCGATCTTGACATATTAACATCATTACTCTGGATTCTCTCTGGAATTTTTTTGCTTGATTTATCTCGAAATAAAAGGAAAAACACGAGGGTAATTTAAAACAAGGTATGTGTCCGTCGGAAACTTTACATGTGATGACTTCCAAAGGTTAAAATGTATTAATACTGAATGTAGGTTTTCAGTTTAAACCTGTATGTAGGCAGGCATTCATCGTTTTTAAGTTTCGTTAGAGAAATCAAACAATCATAACATATACTAGCTTTGTTTTAAGTGTTTTTTCTGCTTGTATATACCTCCATTCGTGTATAACTACTTGGTTATATTTCTGTTTTGGTTAGTTTCTGATGTTTTTTTTTTTTAGATTTTAATTTATTTTCCCTTGTAAAAAATGACAATGTCATTATGTACATGAACGAAACAGTCCACACGTTTTTGTTAATAGCAGGTACAAACGACAGCAGGTTAAGGTACGAATTTAGTATCTGGGTGGTATCCAATGAGTGGTCTGATGTGGTACATGGCCATGCCATCAAATTGGCGAAGAAATATTTAGATTTGGATCGTCAACGCCGTCTACAGATGACAAAGTATATTTAATATCCTTATTGTGCCCTTGCCCTTATTTAAACTTTTTATTTTTACGACTTACATATCGAAGTGTAAATAAATACGTACATTCCTTTTAAGTTAGTCACATGAGCAAGTAGAACTTGTAAATAAGAACAGCTGGTGGTGTTGTTGTTAATTCCAAATAACGCGTAATTATTATGAATTTTTAACCGATTAAGCCTATGGATCGGATGGTTAAAATATGATTACTAAATATTTTTAAAGCCGGCGGAATTAGACCTAAGTACAAAAAATCGGGCAAGCGTGAGTCAGATTCGCGCACTTAGGATTTTGTAAAAAGGTTTTTTTTCAACGATGTAACCACAAATTTGCTTCGGACTTCACAAATCTGACTTTTTTCTTTACTTTTGCGGTAAGATTCGAAGAAGAATTCCTTGCGAAATATTAGAAAATAAGACATAAATGCTGTATCTTTTGACTGCGTTGACTTATGAACTTGAATTTATAGCTTCAAAGGACCGAAGACATCAATTATTATATGTTATTTATTTTTTAAATTTTGTGTTAATTCCAATTTGATACATCCACGCTTTTCTGAGAATAATATAATGGTTACGACAGACGGACATCGTTAGTTGTATACATAGATATCGTCCTTGTTTCCTTAGAGGTACGGAACCCTAAAATGTGTTAAAAAACTTAATGTAATTATTTATTGACTTCGTGTAAGCGTCCAAGGGTCTACAATAATATATATATATGTATAAGTGCCCCCTGTGGGCCTACATACATAAATAAATGACTTTTACTTTTTATAACCTTAAGTCGTTATAAGAGATTTTTGCGTGTTAGCAAAATAAAAATTAATAATAGTTTAAATAAAATCCGCAGATTAATTACAAGATTTTCTCAGATAATATCTTCCATTGTTGAAATTATATCTAATTGTGTAGGGTTTACCAACCCTTAGTTTTAGGGCGTATTCACCGTAGCACGAAATATTTTTCTTCCATATCTCGTAAGTTTTTTTAATTACCTGCTAGATATTATGCAATAATAGATACATTATCAAATCCTTTATAAATGCGTTTTTTTAAATCCTAAAGACAAAAACTTTCACAGATACGAATATTTTAATGGCCCTGTTTAAATTCACCCAATGGTTTTCTGCAGCAATTCGAATAGGATAAAACAAAACATAGGGGCATAGTGGTGATAGACATAGAGGTAATAATAAAAAACCCTTTGTCTATTGTCCAAGGAGGAAACAGGGGACTTAATTAGTTTGGAGGAATGGAGACTCGCCTCACTTCTCAAGTTAGAGGTTTTACGTACATTACTAACTAGGTTCTTAAAATTAGCAAAAGTTTAAATCTGAAATAAATTAAAAGTTTTTTAGAAATTATTAAATAAAGATAACAACTTTAAAAGGAAAAATAAATTGGTTCAGACCAAACACAAATGAAACAATCAACAAATAAAACTATGTAGAATAATAGTCACTTTTAAAGATTCGCGATTTTCACACATGTGTACATACATACAGGTCTTAACGCGATAACGAAACAGTTTGAAGGTAAAAATGTTTATTTGTTTCTTACGTTTACGCGAAAAGTCTTATTGACAGTAGCACTGACAACGCAGATCTAGCCAGACTAAAAGCAGTTTCCACCAAGGAAGCAGGATACTGGCTTTAGGCCTATTCTTCGGCCAACGTGGGAACCCTTTTGGACTCAGAAACTCTACGAGTCACGATAGGTCTGCGTGTTGGTGCTGAGGTTTGCCTTCCACACAGATGTCCTTGTGGTACTGATGTCGGCTCGTTGGGACATCACGGACTCTCCTGTATTAAAAGTGCAGGCCGCTTTTCGCGTCATGCCAGCATCAACGACATCATCCGTCGGTCTCTTGCCTCTATCAACGTGCCGGCTTTACTCGAGCCGAACGGTATCGCGCGTGATGATGGTAAGAGACCAGACGGGATGTCACTTGTTCCTTGGCGGATGAGTCAGGCTCTTGTGTGGGACGCTACCTGTGTACTTGCAGCCTCTCATCTGCCCGGGACAAGCCGTGATACTGGTTTGGCTGCGACAAGTGCCGAAAACTTTAAAAAGAACAAGTACAGGCACATCGACTTCCGGTACCACTTTGTACCGTTTGGAGTTAAAACACTGGGTTCGTGGGGTCTCAACGCTATCTCTACCTTGCTCAGCATATAAGCATCGCTATCCAGCGCGGTAATGCTGCCAGCATCCTGGGAACCTTACCACAAGGACCCTTTTTATAATTTTTGTTTTTAAATTAAAATTCATTATTTATTTATTTAAACTTTATTGCACTGTAAGTTGTACAATTGGCGGACTTAATGCGGACTTAAAATTTATTATATTTTTATAACTTAAGCAATTATTTTGCAAGTTTTTACGAAATTAAATCAAATTTTACTTACAAAAATTAATCGACTGTGTCATCCGGTGGGACTCGAACCCACGTCACTTCGCTATCCGGGCGAGTGCTCTTACCAACTAAGCTAATGATGAAATCGAACGCCGGCTCACTGGCGTAGCAAGCACTTACAAGAATTCGTCGGCTGACTAACGTCCTCCGTAGCTTAGTTGGTAAGAGCACTCGCCCGTATAGCGAAGGGACGTGGGTTCGAGTCCCATCGGATGACACAGTCGATTAATTTTTGTAAGTGAAATTTGATTTCATTTCGTTAAATTAAAATTATAAAAAATGACAAACACACGAAGAAACAAACCCGTTGCATATACGTTCCAAGGAAACCACATTGTTTACAGTTATAGCGCAGTATAATTTCCTTTTGAAAGTTGATTTTATTTGAAGTTAAATAAAATAGTACCGATTTCCAATCCCATAAATAACAGCTGAGTATGATAAGGAACTATATAATTATACTTGTGATTTAAGCAATTAAACCAGATTCACTTGACCTGTAAACAGGTCAAGATCACTGCTGACGGATTTATGAAGCGGGTCTTACCAAAAATATTCGCAATACTCAATTATGGATAATTGTGCCCGAATGCGATAAGACACTAGCCACTAACCCTGTTTCAAAATTGTTAAATCAATGTAACTAAAACTAAGTTTAAAAAAAAATAAGTTTTAATAATCACAGCTAGGGCTAGGTAATTAGCCCTAAACCAAGCGTTAGCTTGTGCTACTCGTATGGTGACTATGATAACGGATAGGCATACTTATATACGTTTATAACACTCGAGCTCATCACACAAACATTTGCCCCTTGCGGGATTTGAACTTGCAACCTCTGGTTTTGTAGTCCGGAGCGCGAACACACACCACCCAGACGGTCATTGAACTCTTAATAATAAATAATAACTCTTTCGTTTCTGACTGAGGGATTAACAACGAAAGGCGAAACTAATGTGTTAGAAAATTGAAATTTGGTATATTATTGGTTTCTTGGGAAGTGTAGAGGAGCATTAAGAAAGGATTTCCCGAAAGTGGATAAGGGAAAAACGGAAATGGGGAAAAGCGGAAATGGAGAGAAAAAAGAAAAGGGCGTTACTAATCGCGGGAAAAGCCAATAAATTTTAAAATTACCTGCTGTAAGTAATTAGTTCAGCGGAAGTTCATCAATTACTCACAATAGTCGAAATCAAATACACATACTTAACAAGAAATGTATCGGAAAGTTTTTTAAGTATTTATAAAATAAGTAAGAAATATGCTAAAGCAGTTGTTTTATGGAAATCAGATACAACGGTGTTCAACGGTGGCCAGACACGGGACAATATAGAAAATATGTTTTTTTTTATTGACCCGACCTAGGATCGAACCCGGGACTTCAGAGATGGCGACTTGAAAACCGGTATGTGTGCCACTCGACAACGGAGTACGTCTATTTTCTGCAACGCTCTATTATAGGCGGTAGATTTCGTGCGCGATACTAATGTGAGATGACAGACACTACCCATTGCGAGGTGAGCTAGATACGAGTATATGAAGTGTATTAAGGAAGGTACTTTTTGTTTTCAATTATAATTAACGAAGATTTGTTGAAGTTTTGTTGTTCCGTATGAGTACAGTTAGACTGGCGATTTTTTTTTTAAGGTCGAAAAATGCATATTCCCCGGTGACCGGGCGGAGGATTTTGTGGGGCTCTCCTCACCAGAAGGGAATGGCCTACCCACCAAAACGATCACAAGTGCTATCTTACCCCATTCCCCGCACAGAATATTCGCTATCGCGAACGAAGCTCAGCCAATCTGCACTTGTTACTTGGTCACAATTTTGTGACTCACCTTAATTTTATTACCAGTGCCTGCCATACTCGTATCCTGCATCATGGTCCAAAGCCGACTCTGGGTCCTCACCGCGAGTACACAACCGAAGTAACGCTAGGACTAGGATGATGGGTGATACAAGTATTTGAAAAAAAATAATTTAGATTGATAAGTATTAGAATATAAAAGAAATAGAAATTATACTAAAAATATTCAAGAAAATTTTAATAATACGAGAAAAATTTATCACATTATCAATAACATGCTTGGGCGTTTGTCATCATCTGTGAACAAAGTGGTTTTAAAAGCTTTTGAAGGACAGGGTTTAAAAAATATCGCTAATAATTTTGCGTTAAGATTTGATAAAGCAGTAAAAGACATCATCCCCGCCTGTAATAATAAGTTGCTAAGTCATAATAATTGCACTCCAATCAACTCTAGTATATGCTTCCAAAAAGCAACAAGTGAAAAGGTAAATAAAATAATAAAAAAACCTTAATTCTAAAAAAGCACCAGGTTCGGATAATATCGGGGTTTTCGACATAAAATGTATGGGTACAGAAGGGGCTTCGGCCATTGCCAACCTTATAAATTCTAGTGTGAAATCAGGTGATTATCCCAATGAATTAAATATAGGATGCGTTAGACCAGTTCACAAAAAGGGAAGACGAGATGATTACATGAATTATAGACCAATCATATTATTATCATCAATTGACAAAATAGTAGAAAAATATGTGTGTCAACAAATTCATGAATTCTATAATACTTACAACGTTATATTCCATAACCAGTTCGGATTTCAAGTGGGGAAGGGTGCAAATGACCTCTTGATGAAATTAACCGATGAAGTCAATGGATATTTAAACTGCAGAAAACATGTACTAGTCCTATTCATTGACTTTTCCAGGGCATTTGACACTCTAGACCATAAGCTAATCATCACTAAGCTGGATAGTTATGGGATACGGGGACCTCTTTTGGAGTGGTGTGCGAATTATTTAAAAAATAGGAAATTTTGTGTAAAAATTAATGACGTATGTAGTGACTCAATATCGGTAACAGAAGGCACAGCACAAGGCTCAGTCCTTGGGCCCCTCTTTTTTCTGTCATATGTGAATGACATGAGCTACTACATAAGCCATTGTTCGTGTTACTAGTTTGCTGATGACACATGTTTACTAATTGCTCATGACGATCTGAATATGGCGTGTGATTTGCTACAGTCAGACTTTGATATGCTTGCAAAATGGTGTCATGACGCTGGATTAGTTCTTAACTCGGGTAAAACCAAATTGCTACACATAAAGTCACCCTACGTCAAGACTACCTTATCAAAGCGCATAATTGCTCACGATGATGGACTATAGATGATGAGGACTATAGATGGGCAAACACATGAGGTGTTTGCCCATCTATAGATCTTGTCACAACACAAACATACCTTGGACTACAGATCGACAGTAAGTTTACATGGCATAAACATATTGAACATGTTTGCAACAAATTAAGGCAATTCTTGGCCAATATTATAATTTTAAAAAAGAGAATACCATTCCATGTAAAGCTTATGCTGTATCACTCTCTTGCAGAATCTTATATGTATACTTTACGGTTTAGGAAGTTATAAACGTACTTTTAACACTTATTTGAATAAAATGTACACACTCCAGATACGAATCTTAAAAAACATTGTTTCAGATAAAATCCGTCGGCAACATCAGGATGATGACAGTTCGCTCTTCGAGCACTGTAGTGTTCTCCCAGTCCATACGCAGTTAAAATATGTACTTTTAAAAAAACACTTTTTTGACGACACATTAAAACAGGCATTAAATCACCCCGTGTGTACACGCGCGGTAAGCAGTCGTAAGCTACATACTAGTCGTGCAAACAACATGTACGGGGAGCGAACGGCGAGTTTTATTATTCCAAGACTGATAAACACGTTACCTACCGAATTGCGCGATAGCTTAAATATGAAAAATATAAAACGAAAGTTAAAATTATACCTCCTAGAAAACTTATAATTAGATCCGTTGGCAGATGTGCGTTTTCTCGATTCCTCCTTTTTGGTTGTTAAGTAGTTTTATTATGTCTGTTATTTATTACTTTTATTATTTAATTTAAACGTCGACTCAGGTCGTGTCAATACAAACCTCAGTGGTTTCAGAATGCGACTTTCATAACTATGTCTTTAATGTATTTTTGATATGGTAAATAAATGAAAAAATATATATATACACTTCGAGACAAAATCTCCCAAAAGAATGATAATTAAGAAAAAGGTCAGTAGTAATAGGGTTGATGATACTATCTGCATATTATTTCAATAACTTATACTTAGAAATTAACACCATATTTAAGATATGAGTTTATAGATATTTTCTATTATTTTTATATTAACATTTTAATTATGCTAAAATGGTTAAAAATTAAGTTAGTGGTGCCCACAACATAATGTGATGTCAAAGAAGCCACACTATTTTCACGGTCCAATTTATCAATTTTTTCTTCGATGCCGGATCCCAGTTTGAATAGAACGATCGACATGCAAAGTTATAATTAATGCTTTTCCTACTTCGGGCTATTTAGCCCGCAGGACATGGCTCACCTTTTGTCCTGCCCAGCGTGCCCTAACCTCTGTTCTCTGGAAGACCTTATGTGTGCAAATGCTAGGGCAATCAGTGTCGACAATTACTGGGCGCAACAAATTTAAGTCGTTTACCATCGACACGCTAAGAAGAAGATGCTTTTCCTAACTTTTCAGTTGATATTTTTATGTACGTAATTGGAGAGATACAAGTTATGAAAGAATTACCTACACTGTGCACAGCTACAAGATATTATATTCAAAATTATTACAGTTTGAAATCTTTTGATGTAGTTGCCAGTTTTACTATTTACTTTGTTTCAGCATGTTTATCTTACACGCCTGTAAAACATTGAGTAATACAAAAACAGCTGAAAAAACATTTAGTAGGTAGGTATACAGCGTTTGGTTACCTCTTGTGTTGAAACCGTAATGATAAGAGTGAAAATTGACAATAATAGGCTAGACATGCCTTCATTTGACGGCTGTATGAAGATGTTGTTGGTGTTGAAGTAATATGGAGAGCCGCACCAGTCGGTGTTGTGAAATCGTAGCGGGTTGACGTCTGAACCACTCCGAATCTGTGCGACTCCGCGATCGTATATTCGTAGTTATGCCAAGCTTACATTTAAACTCACAAATAAGTGTATTTGAAAACATTAATTAGAGAAAGTGATTAACAAAAGTTGTGAAGTGTGCAAACTTTTTAGTACAAACTGTGGACGCAAGTTACTTGATTGATGTTTCGGCCTGTGAAAGCTTAAAATTTGGTAAGTTTCTGTTTTAGTGTTCATCTGAAACTTTGTGTTTAAAAATAGAGAACAGATTTTCAGGTTGTAGAAATATGTAAACTAAGATTTTGAATTTGAACAAGACCTTACCTACGGGGTCATAGATACGAGGTTTTTAATCAAATAAGACCCGAGTTCATAAATTTTTAAACGGTCGGTAAACATAGATTGAGGGTTTATTGGACACAATTTATTCCCATACAAAAAACATGTCAAAATTATACCAGGTCTTTAAAATGTATACATGTGTTGGTTGTCTGGAAGAGATCGCTCCCAGCAATAAGACCGCCTACATTGTTCCTACCAACATGGTTTTTCTTTTACTGTATGTTTGTATAGTGTTTTTCTGGTTGCAATAAAGAGTACATATCTAACTCGAAAGAACGTTTTATTGTTACTTTACAGTAAGTCATAAGAAAACAACAACAAACTTTTTAAAAGTAACATTTTATTAACAAACTGACTTGATCATAAATTAAAATTCAAGACACGTTATAATATGTATAAAAATAAATAGGTTTTATCTTATTTACATATGAAATTAGAGATTTATATGAACAAAATTTGGAAAAAAATTGTCGATATCGATGTAAATCGATGTCCGACCAGATTTTGATTTGATTGCAAACATTAATAGTTAAATGGAAAAAGTGCTATACACTGCGTATTTGTTTTTTTTAAACAGAATATTTTTATGATTCAAACGTACCTAGTTGAAAAAAGGTGTTTTCAATGACTTCCCGATTTGTATGAACTAGTGTTTCAGTTTCTTGAAATCTTAAATATACTTACATAATTTTACTATTGCATTGATAAAATAAAAATTATAGTATGAAAAAATAGAACTGTCTCTAAAAGTTACATCAGAATAAAATATGGAAACAACACTGCAATTTCATAGGTCAAAAGAAATATTTGTTATTATACGTAAGAAAAAAATACGTTTGATTCTATTGTAACTATTTATAAGCCGTCCTCGCAAAATAAATGAGGCACAGGTTTGGTCACTTGCCTTAAAAAGTTTGCCGTCTGAATTTGGAGATTACTCAGTAATTCCGTATTCTGGACGACCCAGGACGATATATGGAGTAAATTTATTTGACGCTTGAGATACTTTCTTTTTGTCCTATCCAAGTTCACATATTCGCAGTATTTTGATCCCAGGGCACGTATCAACACAACATTTTAGGCTTTGTACTATTTTCAACAGTGAATCAAATAGCGTGGTTGTGTCACATGGTATTGTTTTTTAACAACGCAAAAGTGCTTTTTGTTTTCTGAGTTGCTTTTACAAAGGTTTTTCTATTCGATAGTGTTACCGGGCGTTTACATTTTAGTTCACAGACGCAAACAGATACAAATATAATTAAACTTTGTTCTAATAAAATTAAAGTAAAAATGTGATATTTTTATCTCTACAATAATATACGTGTTACCTGCTCATTTTTATCTTTTAAGATTATCTTCTTGAGGTCATTCATTTTAGAAAACTTTTTTTTATTGTACCGCATTTTTTAAGGATTTATGATTTATGTCTTTCTTTATTACATATTTGATTTCATTACGAACCTGTGACTGGTAAAGAATGCCTTAAGAATAGAATAGGATTATTATTTATATGCGAAAAACAAATGATTATTCTATAAATAAATGTGCCGCATTTATCAGGTTTAAAAAAGTAAAGCATTGCGTTTTATATCAATATATGTAAACTTTTCGTCATCATGCAAAACTGTCTGTCATACAATTGAACAATTAAATTATAAAAATATGAATGTCAAATTATTAAATTAGAATATAAATTTAGGAGTCAGTAAAATTATAATATTAATTATAACATAGTAGTAATAATGTCATTCATTTATGGGTATGGAGTCACATTGAAAATTGATTAATAAGTAAAAATATGTCAGATATTTATTACAATTAGCTGAAGGTGACCGTTACGACAAAATTTAGAACTCGTTTATGTCATAAAACATTTGTACGATCGGCCAAGAAGGTGGTATACCAGTTTTGACAAAATTTATAGTGTATATAAAGTAGCGATAAGATTCAACTCGCTCATTGACTTATTACCTTTTTAACTAGTAGTAGTTAGTAGCTGTCAAAATATTTTTGCATGGCAAAATCAAACCTCTTGTTCTAAGACCCGCGAATGATTTTTAACTTTAGTTAGTTAACCGTACCAGTACTTTGTACTCAGTTTTTAATATAATATAGTGGCAGACTACATAGCCGAACGCACATACTGTGATGTTTCTAGCAAGACTTACACGGGTAGCCCCTTGACTTGACTACACTCACCTTTTGTTTTTACCCGTATGCGGAAGGAGGGTTATGTTTTTCGAGAGTATGTATGTATGTATGTATAATTGTTTGGCACGCCCTACAGCCTAAACGACTGGAACGTTTTTGACATATGAGGTGTCGTTGAATTTGTAAAAATTGTGAGAGTGACATAGGCTATATAAATTTAAAAAATGGCGCCCGCAAATGCAAATAAAGGGGGGAGGGGGGATTGGTTTTTTCCTTACCATAGCAATATGGGTATCAAATGAAAGTTAGTAAAAAGTCCATTTCAAAAATATACAATTTTTTTGCAGTCGGGTGTTCTGTTTTTTTCGAAAATTATGTTTACTTGTTGAAAAAAAAGATAAAGATTTTCGTCGTAGATATATTTCAAAAATATATATTTCAAAGATGGCAATGCAATTTTTTTTATGAGAGACCATACACACATTTTTTCTTCTATTTATTATCGTTATAAAAATCTTACAAAACAATTATTTATTGACTTAGTAAAGCGAAACCACTAAAGTTTATAATTATAATAAGCATATAATTAAACAAAACGTAATATAAAGAAACAATAAACTATAGATTATAGATACAAGAATTGGACAAATATATACTGTTTGGTTATTATTATGCATTTTTAGTGCATCGAGAAACTTCACTTTAAGTTTATATTTTATATTTTTTACAGATAAGTTATGTTACGGAATTACAAATTCCGTAGGTAAATTATTTATGAGTCAAGAAATAATATAGTCAGATGTTCGCCTACTGTATTCATTGTTTACATGATTCCTTTAGTCCAACATCGCAAATAAATCGAATACGTACGATTCCCAGCCAATTTTCCGTAAGAATATTACGACTATTTTTTCTTAATAGTAACAGTAAGTAAGGCCATAAATTTGAACAACAACCTTGATATACGACTTACTAAGATAACAACTACGTGGATTGTTCGTTCCATAACAAAAGCATTATATGAAAGAACCATTTGTTTTTATTTGTCCTAAAAATAAAAATATTCCATTTAGGTTTTTCTATTAAAAAGTTAGTCTCAAATTAAGGTTAGGTTATAATTAACTTTACAAGAATTTGCTTTGGCTAAAACTTAATTGGTTTTTTTTACCAAATGGAGCTTCTGAGTAAAATCTCAACGGTTTAAAAATAATCGTTGTGCCGCAACCTGTGCTGTCTCTTTATGAACGGAGAAAACGCTAAACGCTCCGCTAGCCGCGACGCCAACCGCACCACGACACCATGAACGTGGCCTAAGTCACCTAGGAGCTATCGAACCCCAGATTCTTCACTTGCATTCTGTTTTGATACGACATACTCGTACAATTGTGTAATATCAAAACTGATAACATAAGTATGATTTCTTAACTTAAAGTATGTATAATTATCATCATCCTTGCGTTATCCTGGTTGTGCACTCGCATGCGAGGGCCCAGGGTCCACTGACCATGATCCAGGATTTGGCAGATCATCTGCCAAACTGCCAAACTGCAAAATGACTGCCATCTGCCATATTAAGGGGAACCTGACCAGTTTTGGATCATGGTTACACATACAGTTGCCTAAATGTTGCAGGTTTCTTCTCGATGTTTTCCCTCACCGTAAGAACGGTTAGTAAAACAACTAATGAACATAACTCAGAAAAGTCATTGGTACATGGCGGCACGTGGGATTGAACCTGACTCCTCCCGCATGAGAGGGAACCCGCTAGCCATTACGCCACCGACGCTCCTAACATAAAGTATGTATAATATAACCTAAAAATATCTTAAGGTAAAAAATCTTCCGCAATAGTTCTTTCCGAATATTCTCGCAACCTACAGCAAGAAAGGTTGGAAACAAAATGATTAATGATTTCTCTAACATACCTACTTAAGTAGCATCAATGACAAAACCTTTCCCTTTTTTACCCAATCCCAAAAAATACAGGGTGACAGAAGTTGAAGTAAGTGGGTGGGTGTGATAGAACTTGAAGTAGAGCTAATTTGTAGTCATTTAAGTCATATGACAGCATGTCCGAAACTTGTTAATATCTGAGTTCTCCAAGATTTAAGTATTTAAAAAAAAAAACTCCAGTTCTTATGTTAAAATATACCTTTGTAGTGACGTATACAGAATTATGTTTTTTTTTGTTGTACTCGTATAGTTAAATAATAAAAATGACATAATAAATTAAAATTTGCAAGAAGGTTTCATCACTACTTAAGTAAAAGATAAAAAACCACGTATAATTTTGCAAAAAAAAAAAACTGTAATTTAAAAAACTAAAAAAACCCGACCCGTGCTCTAAATTCACTAAGCCTCTATTTCACAATTTAACCCGGGTATGACCTCTTTCTTGTTTTAGGGTTTTTTAATTTCCAATTACACAGAAACGCAGTCGGGTTTTTTAGTTTTTTAAATTACCGTTTTTTATTTTATTATTTTAAGTTTTATTATTCAAAGCCAAACACCAGACTGCAAAAAATATATATATTTTAAAAATTGTCTCTTTATTGGCTTTCATTTGATACCCATATTGCTATGCTAAGAAAAAAATCTATTCCCCCTCCCCCCTTTATTTCCATTTGCGAGCGCAGTTTTTTAAATTTATATAGCCTATGTCACTCTCACAATTTTGACAAATTCAACGACACCTCATACGTCAAAAACTGTCGAGCCGTTTGGGCTGTAGGGCGTGCCAAACAATTATACATACATACATACATATATACATACTCTTGAAAAACGTAACCCTCCTTCCGCAGTCGGGTAAAAAAACATGTTTTAGGTAGATAAACGAAGCAAGAAGGTGACGGAATCACTAATTATCACAATCTACATTATTGGGCGTCGAAATGAGAGAACCCAAGGATGAAAAAAGAAAAGGCACATCAAAGAACATTCTATGTGAACGTTTGGACGGGAATAATTAATGGCCAACTGATTGGATCGTACTTTTTTCTTCAAAATTTTAAATTTGGGAAAACTTATGAACTTTTCCTAAGAAACCAAGTGAATCTTCTATTAGGAGAGGTCCCTTTAGCCACGAGAAGACATCTTATCTACCAACATGATGGCTGTCCAGCCCACTTTCGGCTCAGTGTACGCCAGTGGATGGATCAACAATATCCACTTCGTTGGATTTTGCGCGGTGGACTTATTCCTTGGCCAGCCAGAACCCAGGATCTGACCCCTTGCGATTTTTATTTATGGGGTCACATGAAGAATATCGTGTATGTAACTCCCGTAAACAACGAGCAAGAGCTTTGTGAGCGCATTCAGAGGGCAGCCAAGATACCGGGCAAAGTTTCACAACAAGAGTCACAAAAACACAAGTTAGAAACGTGTGCCTAGTGTACCTAGATAATTGGGCAATAAAAGTATTTTTAAAATACTTAGTTTTACATTTATTAAGGGTCAACAAAAGTTGGCCCTTAATAGATGAAAAACCTAATTGTTTGTTTGTGTAACTTTTCTTAATTTTTTATTAAACTATCTACTAGACATTTAAATTCAAAAATTAATTTTGTAGTGTTTGTTTGACATTTGTACCTTTTCGAATAGCTAATGAATCAAGAAACTTAATTATGTAATTTGTACACAACATTTCATACATTTTTTTTCTTGTAAATTCTTCTTCTTCTTTCTGTAAGTTTCTTTACCTAAAACATAATTTATTTATGATACATGGTTTTTTAGCTATGACTTAAGTAATGACAATTCCTTCTTGCAAATTTCAATTTAAATGCCATTCTTATTAATAAGCTATATGAATACAACAAAAAATTTACATTATCCTGTATTCATCACTACAAGGGTACATTTGAACATAAAAACTAGAGTTATAAAGAAGAAAATTACTTAAATCTTGAATAACTCAGTTTCGGACACGGTGTCATATGACTTAAATGACTGCAAATATGCTCAACTTCTATCAAGGAATGTATCGCATTTCCAGACACCCTGTATAGAGAACGCCGCGTTAGCTATGTTGCTTAGGTCATACAGGTCTGTTCCTGTAAGAAAAAGTTCGTATTAGCAATAGACGTCTTTTTCGATAACTAGAATATGCGGGCTCGAGTAAGTAAGATGGCACGAGTCGGAGACACGGACATTTTCTTACGATGTAGAGCCTCAGAGTTATTAGTCTCACAATTGAATGAGCTGTCATAGTAAAAATACTATTTGTCAAACTTTCGGTTCTCTTTTATTTTAGAAATAGTATCTTCGTGTAAAAAAATATTACGGTTAATTTACGTAACTCTAGTGTTGGCTTCTAAAACAAGCGCCTGTTCTTAAACTATACATACCTATAAGAGCTCGTTCACACGAGAACGATTCGTAATTTTTGATGATTCGTCTTTTTTCACGATTTATTCTTTTTTTGATGGCGGCAATGCTTTTTGAATGCCCATGTTCACACGGATCACGAATCGCGAAAAATGACGATTCGATACACAGCCGCACGTTCGACTGCCCCACTCTGAACTGGAGACCGCCTCTAGTCCCTACGTAATAAAAGCTGTTTTCGTTATTCACATCGGATGCCGACTCTACTTCATGTATATTGTGTTTATTCATTAACATAGTGCATCTGTGGCTTCTCCCTGCCCACAAAATGTCAATGTTACACTAAAACTATATAAAATTTAAGGGTGCTTTCTCTCATTGAATACAACAACTATTATTGCAGGTTTGACATCAAAATATTGATTATTTAGTTCAGCTGATCAGTTTTTTTTTGGGATTTATTAGTTATATTAGTCCCATAATACAAGTTATTGTATTAGAGCAGCAGAACTACCCCCTAAAATACAGTTGATTTTGTTATTATGGTTCCGTAGCTCTCTGGTAGTGTTTCACAACCTTATAAATGATAGGACAAAGTTATTGATGCAATTAAGTTTCCTATGGTGCTATTACGAAATTTCCCTTATCAAGCTGCAGTTATATGTTAGTCCACTATTACTCATTCTGACTTTTTGCTCCGTCAAGAATCTAGACTTACACCTATTGTTCAGTTTTTAATTGACCAATTATCACGTTTCTTAATACGCTCGACAATAAATACCTACTTGACGAATGATAATGTTTTTAATTTAAATTCAATAAGAAAACGTACATAAGATTCTCCCATGTGTGAATTGAATGAATTGACGATTATCATATAAATCAGTTGTACGAGATTACTGTGTAATAATTATGTTTAAAACGAATAGAGGTACTTACTGGATAATTGTCTTCTCTGATCGTAAAATACCTATTGTCAAAGCTTTGAGTCGAAACAGTTTAAAAAAAAAAGAAACATACACACACAGTAGAATTTAGTTTTAACAGAGTATGAAACTGATGATGACATGTCATGATGAGTACATACATGTACTAACAGAGCAACAGCTAGCCCCCCTACTTATAATGAATTCGCCACTTCTATAACACTTGTATAATATGAGATGGCTAATTTGGAATGAATTACAGATAGGTGACATGACACAGTGAAGGGAGTTACTCTAAAGCTACATTAAAAATAGAATTCACTTCCAAAAAAGAAAAAGAAAATCTTTTTTTCTGACCTATATGATTTCAGAATGTCAACCAGATAGTTAAGAAGTAGCATGTCATAGTGAGCCAAATAAAATTTAACAGCGGTCTTAACACCCACGACACCCAGTTCAAATTGCAAAAAGTTTCGGGGAGGAATAAAACCGCTATGAAGTTGATTTGCGTCGAAAAGAACGGATTTTACCAAAAAGTATATAAATGTGAACAAAAACTATCACAGAGGATCGCGATGATAGATAAGAAGTGGCCATTTGCATAATAAAATCCCCTTTTAGTGACCATCAAGGATAGTAGTGTTATTTTAGTATATTCCTTTTCGGTTTTGCTTTGCTCTATTTGTTTTATTCGCGAAAGCTTGTGGTCAAATAGTCCAATCGGCAAGTATCTACTTGAAAAAATATTATATTATGAATCACACTTTTCGAAACATTAAAGTCGAGCAGTTTAGTGTTTGTGCTGCACGGTTTTATCAAAACTGGTACATTAGGGTACATAAAGTATTTTAATATAAGATTTTTAATTATCAGGTTAAGTTATTAGCATCATAATTTAACTGCGATAGGTATGTTATGATACAACGGTTATTACAATAATGCAGTATCATCTACATAACAATACCAGTTAGCGTTATCTATTAAATAATTCACTATCAGATAATGATACTCGTGTTTGTATTTTAATGGCAAAGCATCATCATTCAAGATTTTTATTAAAAAATCCAGAAACTACAACGCTAAGTAAAAGACCCTCGCCTTAGTTTGTTGCAGAAGTAATGATTGCTCAAATATCTCTTTTTAACAAGACTCCATCATTACTTTTGTCAGTTTTAATTTTGTATTCTTAAGGTGCCATCTTCTGTTTGGGCGACCATTATAGCAACTTGCACACTTGATACCGTGGCTCTAAACAATGATCGGGTACTCCTTCCAAGCCATTGGCGTGGGTTCTTCAACCAGGATACCTTCCTACGTCCGACACTTCTCTTGCCTTGAATCTTTCCCTGTATGATTAATTGCAAAAGTTCATATTTCGTCGCATAATGTGTCCAAGATAATCCAGCTTTCTCTTCTTAACTTGAATTTCGTATGATAACTTTCTAACTTTTTGTAGTTAGGTATAGCTCTGAACTGACACCACTAAAAGTAATCATTTTTTTCACAGCAACTTGCATGCATTCACAACTTTGAAATGCAATAATTGAGAGCTCGGAGACCAACTTGGTAAACCTTTGCCGACGTTATTCTTCGAGTCTGCTCAAAGCTGACCATTTCAACGATAAAGCCTCTTCTAAGCGCTAGTTCTGATAGTTGATTGGACCACTGAGAGCAGACCGATTTTTTCCATACATCATAGGATTGCCCTACAAGTACAAGAAATGAAGCTTACAGTTTTCATGATCATATATTATATTTGAGGATCGTGGTCAGCATTAGGGCACTGGAGCAGATAAACCTCCATCGGCTCCTATCCAGCACATTTATTTTTAATTAATCAATTTGGAGAACAAATAGCGTGTACGTACCTACACTTTTTTTGTATGTATTTATTATAAAATTAGTTATTCTACCCAGACACTACCGGCTGAATGCTGATGAATCATTCTACTCTACGAAGGATTATAAAATTGATTCTGAAAGGGAATTGAGGAAATTATAAAAAATTGTTATTATTGGTATATTTTGCGGGCACAACAATATTCGTACGTTTGCGGAATTTGATCTTTGAAATTGTGGGGGCAAGGTTCAACGCAATTCATTCTGGTTTTATGACCCTGTTTATTGGAAGTGTTTCTTGAAGAAACTTTACGGTTTCAACCTCAGTATATTTACGTCAATGAAAACCCTCCGTTTCCGTTCAGAAGCAAATAACGCTGACTTGCAAGTGCTGGCGTGGTGATATTTACTTTTTATAACTTAATAAATATTTCTATTTTTACCAAGAAAAGACTTGACTAAATTTTATTAAAAAAAACAGAATCGCCAGTAATGTACGGTGTTTCGTCATTGATATTATTATACGGCATTTTATGAAATTTCTGCCGGTTCTGGGCAATATTTTGTAAGTGTTTTTACATGCCCGATATATTTATAACTCAGATACAAATTAAATGCCTATTTAACCCATTGTCTCTGATCTGATCTGCTACATCCTGGGTCATGATCAGCGGGCCCTGGGCACTCGTGTGTAAGTGCACAACCGGGGTAACGCTTGTTAGTTTTCATGAACTATTAAAATAGTTCAAATTCAAATTTGTAATGCCAAAATGTATCTGCAAATAAATATTATTTGGGTATCTACCCAATCTTCTTAATATACATTCATACTGTGTCAAGTAGTAAGTCATACTTTTAACTTCAATAACTTATGAATTGACAATATTGAGATAAAAACTTAATTCACAGTAGAAATTTTTATACAAAAAAATATTTATACTTACTTACAATAACCTTGGAGAGAGTTTCTTAAATTTCAAGTGTCAATATGAATAAGAGTAATAATACCGAAAAAAACATACTTAGTAACAAAACTAAATAATAAAAATAGTAGACACCAAAAGGTGTTGTGTGTATGTCACCAACCAACATCATGTGATCTCTGACCTCAGGATGATGTACAGTCACATCATCCTGCCCTTAAGTGTCAATTTCCCCAACTTATTTTCATCTTTACTTCTCACGCAATATAAATCAATTTTGACTGACGAAATTAGACTCTAGTATTAGAGTACAATAGGTAGTTTCAATGAGCATTCGTATAAATCTGTCAAAGCGCAAAATGAGACACAATAGATATTTTGTTGTTATGTGGACGCTCGCGGGCGTGGTCAGCTCAATAGATGGACTCGTACATAGAAGGTGAAAAGAACGGATATATCACGTTTTATGTCATGTGAAGAACACTAATGCCTTTTACAATCACTGTGGCAAGAAATGTCGCTATGCATTTTTTTTTAATAAACACCAATTACCTAGCCCTAAACTAAGCGTGAGCTTATGCTATGGTGACTAGGTTAACGGATAGACATACTTATATACGTTTATACATCCATGACTTAGGTACAAATGCTCGTGCTTATCACACAAACATTTGCCCTTTGCGGGATTCGATCCCGCAACCTCTGGTTGTGTAGTCCGGAGCACGGACCACTACACCAAAACGGTCGTCTATTACTTCAACCTTAAAGATGACGTGTAATCCCTTAAATTTCACAATCATCAGCAAAAATAATTTAATATGTAACTGTAAGTAATAGAAATAATGCTATGTTTAAAAAAAAAAACTCAAGGTGTCACCGTAAAAGTAGCGAAAATGAAAAAAAATAAATAAATGTATTTTATAAATATCTCAACTGAAGCAGTTATTTGCGTACAAATGAAGCGTAACTAAACCTTGACAGAGTGCGTGAGGCATGTTAATTAGGCAGGTACAGTTGTACCACATAATAGAATCATTTAATTCACGTGGAACTCCCAACCAAACAAACGTTGATATACACACGGTTCAAGTTATAGTGGAAAGTTTAATGTTGTATATGCGTGGCAACGAGATAATTTAATTCAGCCCATTTTATTGCCTTTTTAAAATATCCAATTAATACTTTGTCAAAGTACAATAAAATTATTTTCGAGTCCTCGCAGACCAACAAATATTAATTTTAACGACGGAACTTCTGAGTACCACTAATCATAATTATTGAGCCGAATAATTCGCGGGAACAATTCAGAAATTTCTATTTAATTTGAATTGCATCTCGGTGCTGCCCAAGATCATTATTAAACGATGAATACATTTGGGTTTATAGACTATAAAATGTTTGTTCTTTGCTTCAATTTTGTGCGTAGATGACATAATACTTTGTAGATATTACCTATTGCGTATATATGTACCGAATCCCATCCATTGCTTTTGATTTCACTTAGGTACAGTAGTATTATCAATGGTACTGTCGTAATATTCATCAGAGAATAAAAAACATTAAAAATATTTAAAATTACCGAGAAAAAAAATTTTTTTAAACAAAAATGGCAAACAAAATCGTCTAACAATACAATTACATATGTTTTCAATTTTTTTCTATTGCTTTCTTTAGATCCGAATTTCTAAACAACCTGTAAACGTAAATTGACCGGTTATGTGACACTATTTCCATACAAAAATGACAAATAATAATAAAATTTATTTACTACAGGCTACAGACTACGATGTAATACAGGCCCATAGGATAAATACGTTACAGACTAACAACATTTATTATATTTATGTATGTTAATATCATACTTAATATAACGCCTGTTTAGAAATTAAATATGTGTTGGTTACTTGACCCTTAGACTAACAGCTTACTGAACTGACACAACAACCATTTTCAGCAAGCAATGGGCGATTATTATTAAATTAATCGAATTATTCGAATGGTCCCTATACTCGAATGTATTCGATAAGCAACCGCAGTCATTCGATTATCCTTCGATTATACGGCATTTACGGTATATAGCAATACCGAAACGTGCGGTGCGCAGGCCGTACTACTAACTACTAACGAATGAATCGTCATTCGTCGCGTCGATTAATCATTCGTTCGCTGCCTGTTATGTCGCGGCAATTCAATCGAATGCATCGAAGGGCTGAGCATAGATTATCATTCGATTGTCGATTATTTTTTTTCCGAATTACTGAACCGACAATCGATAGTTCGAATGGTCGATTGTCGATTCATTCGTTTTTTTTTTCGAACAAACGCCCATCCCTATTTTCAAAACTGTGGCTTTTGACGCACTGAAATACAATGATAAGTCTGTTTTTATTTTTATTAAAAGTGTACTTAATTTTTATCTTTAAAATCGTTAGCCTGGAGTTCACCAACACATGTTTAATTCTTAATTAGCTGGATTAGCCCCATTTGATATATTTTATTTGGGTATTCTGTCAAAAGACGAAGGTTATAGGTATCGTTCAGAGGTGCAGTATGCTGAAGTGGCAGTGGGCTGGACATGTCTGTCGCAGAACCGACGGGCGTTGGAGTAGGAAACGTAGTGTTGGACCCCCCTGCTAGATGGACCCATGACCTGAGGAAGGTGGCCGGTAGTGGCTGGATGCGAGAAGCGGAGGACCGTGAAAGTTGGCGCAGTCTTGGAGAGGCCTATGTCCAGCAATGGACTGCAATAGGCTGATATGATGATGATTCTGTCAAATTAACCGTAAATCGAGGTTTACCGACCGTTTAAAAGTTGTCGTTGTTGTTGTTGTTGTTGTTGTCTTAGTAGGTGATAGCATAAACGGCAATTCGTTTGTTAGCAACAGTCTCTGTTACAGTAACTAATTAAAAAGTTTAGTCTCCCTGAGTAGGTACTGTAGGCAGAAAATTCAAGTAAAAACTTAAGTGGCAGTATAAGAAGTTTTCTTTTGTAGGTACTCAATGATAAAATAACCATAGTTAGAGGTTATTATTGTGTATATCCTATTTTTAATGAATAATTTCGTTAAAACCCTGCCATATGCGAGTTAGATTTGCGCATGAAAGGTTCCGTAACATTTTCTATACAATATTTGACACTATTATAACCTTTAGGAAGAGCACGTTTATTGTATAGGAGCCGTACTTTAATTTAAATTTGATTCTGTTTTAAGCTTTTTTTTTTATCGCGGCAACATACGTCACCTACGAGTAGGATTTCAACTGTCTAGCTACCACGGTTTGTAAGACACAGCCTGGCGACAGACAGACGGACAGCGAGTTACTCTTTGGGTACGGAACCCTAAAAAGGAATGTCAAGATTGTTTACAATGTTTTACCAAGCGAAGAAAAACGGACTTTGCCTTACCCTTTACCTTTACCTTAATGTAAAATGTGTTCATCAGTATGGCGGCAGCGCTTTGGTAGTGATACCATAAGTTAAGCAACCCACGGCGCGGTCTTGATTGGATGGGTGACCATTCCGACCATTAAAAAGTGACGACCATGACAAGCATCTCCGTGCTTCGGAAGGCACGTTAAGCAGTTAGTCCCGGCTAATAGCTGTTGGTATTAGTCGTTAAGCCTAGTCAGAGGCCGTAGGGCGGCTTGATAACATCTGACAGTAATGTCACGGTAAGGTTTGTCACTTACCTTACAGACACCCCTGGCGTGGTGGAGTATGGCTCGTTCCTCATCATAGTTGAGGTGAGGCCTTTTCCCAGCAGTGGGATCTAATAGGCTGACTTTACTTTTTTTTTCTAGTAAAATGGATAGTTGACCAAAATCCTCTCTCTTATTTCAGTGTATAAATGGATAGACTTTCCGCATTGAATTATCTCTTATTGAACGGTCTAGTAGGCATAACATAAAACATTATATAAACAGTTTTTATAAGTGGTTATTGGTGTTAATAGCTTTGGTTAACCAATGGTATCTTCCAAAGGCAATCAAAATAAATTTAAGATAAAAATATCTAACTGTAAAAAGCTTACCACTTAAAATGTATTCACAAGTCACAAAAATGGTTCCATACTAAGTGTTGCTTTCCTAAAGAACTTAAATGATGCGGGTTTAAAAAAATGAATGATTTGTTAAGTACAGTACCAGTATGTTTGAAACTCACATTACCCGTATATTATATTATATTATATTAAAACACTTTTTTTTTATTTGAAATGGGTTTGCTCTTGACTCTAGACTTAGCCAGACATGGCACAGACAGAGTCGATGATGGAGCGAGCACATTGGTGACACACAGGCATCGAAAACGTATATCATCGTAAATACGAAAGTCTCTCTTTGTTTATAATCAACTGTCTACGCTGAAGTTTTATACGCAAGCTAAATTTTTACACATAAAAACTGTAAATAAACGCAAAACAAATATTATCAATTTATATATTTTTCAATGGCTTCCTTAAGATCACTTTTATTGGATTCATCATAAAAAAAAAAACTCTTCGATAATTTCCCTTATAATATTCCAATACATAAACAGAAAGCATGTGTGTCCAAAATATTTTTAAAAACAACGAATACCACACATTTGAGTTCAAAAAATCAATGAAAAAACGAACTAAACGTTAATATATGCGAAAACCACAAATTTACAACCAATATCTGTTAATTTTGGGAATATAATTTTAAAAATATCAATAAACAAGCAATTTTAATTTACTTCCTTTGATAATTTAAGCATTTAACTGTGACGTAAATATTTACTTAAATAGCTTATTTAATCATTTCTATTTGATGATTTAATAATTTAAACTAATTGTAAATATTCTGGAAGTTAATTGCCAACTGTTTTACACCTGAGAGCATTGTTAATTAGAAGTGTATAAGACAACATTTACATTTATTTTCTGAACTTTGCACTACAAGTATTAATACATAATGCAGCTTTTACTTTTTGTTTCATTATATCCAAAGTTTTCACAATATATTTGTTTGTTTTACACACCAAAAAATGTATAAAAATAAAGTTGGGCTGACTCATTTCGATGGTTTCTGAACAGATGTTTTGTAAACGATCGATAAAAAATCTATTCATTCGTAATAAATTTTAATAAGTATTAAAATTTCTACCACCTGTTTCGACTGGCATCTTTTTAGGGTTCCGTACTCAAAAAGTAAAAACGAGACCCTATTTCTAATACTCCACTATCCGTTTTTCTGTCTATCACCAGACTGTATCTAATAAGCCGTGACAGCTAGACAGTTGAAATATTCACAGATTATGTATTTTTGTCACCGCTATAACATTTTAATATTCGAGTGGGACTCCCAAACAAGCAATGTGATTATTTTGCCATTTCTAAAACAAAAAAAGGTAAAGTGTAGTGCCTAATGTTGTGTAGTTAATGATACGGAACCCTTCGTGCGCCAGTGCGACTCGCACTTGGCTGAATGTATTCCGTGTTTCTGTTAGTAATTTACGCGCCGGATATTTTTTTGTAAGCTAGTTTATTGTGAATTTTGTTTCATCCCACTTCAGTTTTGTAACAACACAAATTTTAAGATAAATAGTTTATAAAAAAAGAAATAGAAATACTTGTATTCTTAACTGATTTAAAAAAAGTAAAAAGTTCTTAATTCTTCCGATTCTATTTTTACCAATTACTCAAAGATACCTGAACCGATTTGTAAAATTCATGTTAACCCTTATATAGTACGTATGCATGTAATGTTATGCTTATATTACCTCGTATCTTTTAAACCGCCGATTGGATGTATATAATCGTTATATTTGTCTTGCTACCCAATTAAGTGTTACTATAGGTGACGTAAAATAAAAGTTTAAAAATATGAAAACCGACTACGTATAAATTAATTTCCATACAAACTTTTAAAAAAAACAAGGTTGGTCCAGAATCCGGATACGTAAAAAACAACTTTATTTCTACTACATTGTAATAATTTCATAATCGATATACACACTCAATAAAACAAATAATAAATTCCTAAACCTAACATATTGACTGTAAAAGTAAAGAGGACCCGTAAAATGGGAACCCTCTACGATTACAGTACGGACTGTGTTATGAAGTATAGTGTACTTAACTATGACTGAAAATATAAAAATTATATATTAAAAAATGAATCAATATTAGAAATAACTTTTTTATTCTCAAGTAAAAGAAAAATGGAATGTTCATGTTAGTGGCAGCATAGATGTACTAAGTAATGCATTTAATATGTCACACAATATGCATTTAATATGAAACTCCTAATGAGCACCTTTATTTCACGCTTCTTTAACTTAAAGATGGTCAAAAGTTATTTCCAACATTTTAGTGCGTTCTTCTTCAGGCGATTGCTTTTTTTTGCCGTTAGTGGATGCTCCGCACTGTCTTTTTTGCCAAAAAAATATGATCAGAAGAGCGACAAGCCAAAGCTCTGATATAGAACAATGTGACGTTCTTTTGAATAATACGCTTCCTACACTGCTGCAAACTTGGACTGAAACTTAAATAACATAGCTTACAACATTAGACAGTATAGGCAAAAAAAGTATATATATTTATTTAATTTATAATTTCAAAAGTATTCATCACAGGATACCCGAAACAATTTTAAATAAGAGTTTCCGCGCCTGTTTTTTTTCGTGAGTGATTTGAAGTTTATAAGTCCAAGACTTTAGAAATTACAGGGGGGGGGGGACACCATGTAAACGACTTTGGCGGGCTATATCTCGCAAATGGTAAAGCTGATAAAAAAGTGTTGTATGGAAATTCTACCTTATTTTAATAGTCCTTTTCAACGATACTCCACACAAGGGGGTGCACTCAAAAAGATAATTCACCCCCCCCCCCCCCCCCCCTTTACATGTATGGGGAGGTACCCTTAAAAAGGGGTAATTTTAATTTTTCGTATTTTTAAAAATAAGATCTATATGTGAAGTATCCTCGAACCAAGTTACGTAGAAGACATTCTGCTGTGACAGACTAGGACGGACGGACTGAACGAACTTATAAGGGTTCCTTGTCGGACTACGGAACCCTAAAAATATATTTTCGAAAGCTTCGATTTTTTTAATTTTAGTTTCACTGTGGGAGAAATGTTTGAATAAATTTGTTTATTACTATTTTTGTTTACATCTACTACACTTACTCTTATTTTACCTCTACCTACTTACAAAGGTAACGTTATATATTTGTTTCTTACGTTTACGCGAATACTCGAATTCATTAAAACACAATTTTACGATTTACTTCGCGATTTATATACATTTTACAATTTAAAACCTAACGTTTCATTAGAAAACATCAAAATTTCAATAAAGAAGATGGTTGGAAAGTTCCATCGGCATGGGATCCTATTCTAGCAAAACCTAAGCAACACCTCGCACTGCAAGATTTTATGACACGGTTAGCCCTTACTGCGTAAACAGGAACGTTCATTAATATTAATGACTGACGGTATTTCAATTTTTCAAAACTATGTAATGACAAACAATACTTTAGTGTCCCTGCGACCTCGAACACTGTAAATCGTCAGGTTTTAAATAAAATGTAAATAAATCGCGAAGTAATCCGTAAAGTTGTGTTGTAACGTTGTATATAGGAAATATTGCGATTTGGATTTGTGAACAAAATAATGTTGGATGTTTTGTTCACAATTCGTAATTTACGTGATTTTGTTCAGCGAAAGTTGTACCAGCCAGGATTAACAGCTGGATCGTCTATTAAATTCAACTATTTATGGAAGTCTGAAGATTTATTGGGGAAAACGTAAAGAATCAAACGCTGAAACTTCAAGGGACTATAATAAAAACTTGCTATTAATATAGTTTGTACCTTTTTAATATCTCCTTTAACTTTTGACAATCGACTTAGTGTAGTGGTTGAAATGGAAATTGTTTTATCTGGTTTGCGCTCCGGACTACAAATCAGGCAGTTGCGGGTTAAATTCCGCAAGGGGCAAATGTTTGTGTGTGTGTGATGAGCACGAGCATTTTGTACCTAAGTCATGGATGATGATAAACGTAGATTCAGATTTTATTACAAGTTGGGTATGATGTTACATGATATAACTATGTAGGTTAATCCAAGTCACCATAGCACAAGCTCACGCTTAGTTTGGGACTAGATAATTGATGCTATTGTTAAAAAAACAATTTATTAAAGACCCAGTATAAAGATACTTAAATAAGTTATATAAATTTAATGTTAACGCAATTCATACATAAGCAAAGGTTGCTTTTTATTTACTTTTTACTTAGTCCATTACTTTGTGTCACTTTTTCCGATATTCCTTTTCCTGTTGTCAGTTTATTTATTAATGTAAAATTGGTTCGCTATCGATTTTGATAAAAGTAATTTAAAATAACACTCTTTGATCTCATCAAAGGCTTAATATTGAATTATCAACTTTATCTTACGGATTCTGAAAGTGAATAATGTGTTTTCAAGGAAGCTTGACTTGACCACGACAAAGAAAATGTAAGGATTGTGTATGAAAATGTGTAGACATGAGATCAACTAATTTGAAATTTATAGCATTGAAAAAATAAAGATGTTTTTATTACAAACAGGAAAAGGATCTTAGTCCAATTTATAGTCGAGTTTATTGATCAATTAATGTCAAGCGGTTTGGCTACTCTACTTTTCCAGCGTATATTGATAATGTTTTTCTTACAACTAATGTTAACATTTTAAATAGAGCAGTTTTTTAATATAGGTACCTTTAATTGTATGGTGCACGCTTTCAATAAATTTTCCTTGTAAAATTATATTTCAAGGATTCGAGCAATTTCAAAAAGGGAAAATTGGGCTAATGTGTGTCGGATCACGCGCAAAGTAGGGTTCCGTATTCGAACACCACAAGTGCTAATGAGGGAGTTTTTGTTACCGAATATTGATTAACACACCAACCGCGCCAATGCGATTTTCTAACATAAATATTGTTTTTCGTTACTAATTATTAAGGTTGTTATGGTTTTCATTCTTATCAACAATTAATTTCAGATCATTTGTTACTATCTGTTTTCCTTCACCAAACACAGTCACGAACATCAATTTGTATCCTATACCTGCATTCGATTTGAGACTTTATTACAATAGCATAAAAACTTATTTGTATACATATCATAGCTTGTCACTGTGCCTGCACTTGATAAGCTGGTCGATAACCTAGTAATTAGCAATTCCTTCTTTGCTGTGATAGTTTTCCTTTTATTCTTGTCATTTTATATGCTACAGTTGTGAATTTTTCACGTAATATTAACAACTATTTGGCTGACAGCGTTTGGGGAATTTGTCCTTTAAAACAAAAGATATCTATAAGAAGATAATAAAAGACTTATTTACAACTCTTGTGATGGAAAATTGGATGTGAAAAAATATCACCACCACTATGCCTATACGGGAGGTTACCCAAAAAAAAAAAACATTTTAGCGGCGTGATTAGAATACCTACATACTCGTTCCTTAACAATTTTCTAGTACCAAAGGCATCTGAACTAAAACGCGGACAGACAGACAAACATAGCGTAACAATAAAGGTTCTTTGTTGAATACCCGGACGGAACCCTAAAAACGTGCCTGCTCAGTAATGTCGTTATTAAGTAGGCACTCATTTACGAACAAGAACTTCATCAATTTTGTAATCAAGATCCAGTCTAGTTAGTACATAAATGTCCTCTTTCAGTAAATTACGACTCAATTAAGCATTAATGGCTGAATAAAAACCTAAAACCTGAAAACCCTTAAGTATGTCATAAAATGGCATTTAAAAGGTTCAATAACGGAGTGTTGCGTATGCAATCCATGTCATTTAGAAGCAACGTAAGTATAAGAGGGGTTAATATGTCAATACCTCCTACGTATAACTGTGCAACTGCAAAAAGCAAATTATACAGGAGAGCACTTTAAAGATTTCGCAAAATTGAAATCGTCTTAATCTTCTTAAGTTTAAAGACTGAAATTCAGCAAGTAGCTTTGAATTGGTGTATTTTTATAGGATTAGGATTAAATTTATATTAGTAGGTCTTCAGGTTTTTGTTTTCAAAAACATGCCTATCGTTATTCTGGGAATTTAATCGAATTGCGTAAGAGCCCTACATAGGGACACACATTTTCTTTAAAACGTACTGTAAATCTGAATAATTTAACTACCAGATATATAGTAAAAATTAGGATATGATATTGTGTCACTGCAATTTACATAAAAACATTACAGAATATTGCCTTAGTAGCGTGTGAAGGTTGAAAATGTTGATAATGTTGATTTTGTTTCAATTTGTTTGTTATACAAGTGTGTGCAACAGGCACCTTATTTTCTATCCACAAAATTGACATAGGGAGGACACATCGTATTTGAAGCAATATTTTATAGTATTATGAGTTCGGTATAGATACCCACATACTTCATACCTTTTTATAAAAGCAGAGAACTCGGTACATATCAACTTGACACGTTATTAGGATTTCAGGAGCTGAGTATTTACTTATAACTGCGTATACACGTTTTTCTGTCGTAAATATATAATCCACAGCGGTATGTACAATATTCTGACACTAATTTCCCTGAACCGATAAGTGAAAATAGTTCAACTTATGACTTAGTTAATGTTTTATTTACCCCAGATTACTTACTTTCATTTACTTATTGGAAAAATTGCACCTAAATTAAATTCTGTTTTGGCAAATAGTAAAGCTGGCTCGTTCCTCGCCAAAAGGATAATTATCCAACGCGGTAACGCAGCCAGCATCCCCGCCTCCTTGCCCCAAGGACACGGGTTTTATTTTGATTAAATAGGTTTTAAGTTTATTTATTTTTATTCCATGCATTTCTTTGTTTTTCTTTTCTTTTATTGAATTAACTATCCCCAGATTTAGATCTTTTGTTATGTGTGGCCCGACAAGTACTTGGCCGCTTAACATACACACGTGTTGGTTAGATAAATAAATTAATGAAATAAATTCCAATCCGAATGCAAAAAGATTAGGTACCAACCGGTTCATTTATTAATAAGCGTTATAAATAAAGTGGGTACTTCTATTTTGCGTGGGCTAAGCATTTTTTTATCAGAAACTGGATACGGTGATAAGCGCCAAAATATTTTTTTATAAATCTAAGAGGATTAATGTGATAAAAATATTCAATAACGAAAGGATTTTCAGAATCAGACTATATTGTATATTATTTTTTATCAGTAACCCAGTATGTAGGTAAGTACTCAAACTGATAAACCGCTTTGATTTAAAAAAAAGCTTGCTTTGAGGCATGTAATCCATAATGAAAGATATACGAGTATTATCAAATCCAGTGTTTTAAGCCCTAATATTCAAGGTTTTAATAAACGCGGTTAGTATTCCGTTTATTGGCACTAAATTAAGTCGCGTATTTTGACAAAACGTTCTGAATGTTTGAAGGCCCATGCCGCATTTTTACTGAAATACAGGTAGTACTTAATGAAGGTCGAGATACGAATAACAATGCGCCAGTGATTAGCTTCGGAACATCGCTGAAGATTTTTTGTAAAATATAATGGTGTCACACAAAATATTTTTATGTATAAGTGACACTGGAGGTTACCCTTGGAAGAACTTGAACTACCGTTACAACAGTAATTATTTATTATATTTATGTTATACAAGGGAGAACCAGAGCCCTATGGCCCTATTTAAACACGCTGACAGGTGTGACAATTGTAAATAAACATTGATTCAGAAGTTGTTTGAGCAATTGATTTTAAAACATCATATTACTTTGAATTATTGCCAGCCTTCCGTACATAAGGTATTAAAATTGTTACTTGTAATATCAGTTTCCTTCTACAATTCAAGTAATCATTTAAGTGTAGGTAATAAACTTTTCATAAACAAATAAATCTTTCAATTACACCAGTTACATTTCTAAGTAAGGAATGAAGTACATCTTACACCGAATACAGAAGCACGACCATGCCTAGATGGATAATATCTGTAGAATAAAACAAAATTAATAATAACAATAATAAATTGTCTCAACAAACACACCAATTACCTAGTCCCAAACTAAGCGTGAGCTTGTGCTATGGTGACTAGGATAACGGATAGACATACTTATATACATTTATAAACATCCATGACTTAGGTACAAATGCTCGTGCTCATCACACAAACATTTGCCCCTTGCGGGATTCGAACCCGCAACCGCCTGGTTTAGAAGTCCGGGGCGCGAACCATTACACCAAGACGGTCGTCTATCACCAAATTGTGGCATTTGTGTGAACGTTTTAACTGAAACTGTACAACAAAATTGAAGAAACATATACTATAGATATAGCACTGATTGGAATTGCATTTGAAACAGCTGCACTTATTTCCGACGCATCACGTGCGCTCGTACGTTTTCTACATTTTATTGGTGGAAATCGAGACACGAAGATTTTCCGCAGACGCGTTTATTGCCATTGTACAACGGAATAGAGATAAACGTCTGCAAATATAGCTAGCCTAGTTTCGATTAATAAAGTTTTGTTCTCCAGGAGGATTTGAGTGCTCTAAAAAACCTAAAGTAAATCTTCCCAGTACGTTAGAGTGGACGCATTAGTAAATAATGTACGCTATACAGGATTAGATTGTTAGTAGTACAGTAGTCAGTCTTCGTATTAACAGAGGTAAATACAGTCATTAATACGAACATCTTTAGTATGAGGTCATGATCAAGAACAAAATAACAGATAATTGTTTCATAAACCGCGAATGACAATTTATTTGAGTTAAGTGTTTTATTTATGATTCGCGTGCTCAAGAAACGATTTTGTCAAAAAAATTTATCATGATCATTTCATACCTGTCAAATCCCTTAAGACCAGCGGGACTAGCTGATAACAAATCATTTTCTATTGTGTCTGGAAAAATGACACGTAAAGGTTTTATTATTTTGGTGTAGCACACCGAGACGCATTTCCGAACACAAATAAATAAAAAATCAAATTTTCATGTCCGTCAATTATTACCTTTAATGTAAAATAATTTGAACTGACAACCGCCTTTAGGTGTAGTGGTTCGTGCCCCAGACTTTTAAACCAGGCGGTTGCGGGTTCGAATCCCGCAAGGGGCAAATGTTTGTGTGATGAGCACAAAAATTTGTACCTAAGTCATGGATGTTTATAATGTATATAAGTATGTCTATCCGTTATCCTAGTCACGATAGCACAAGCTCACGCTTCGTTTGGGGTTAGGTTAGGTTGGTGAAACAATTTATATTGTTTTTTTTTGTTTTCATGTCCCAGTTCATCAATAATTAGAATTATCGTTTATCAGAATTATTTTTTTTTTCTAAAAATATTTATTTGTCATGATTTATAATTCCGCCTAAGAACCTGCAACTAGGCTTAACGACGACACGTAAGTAGGAGAGATGCAATTTCCTGCATACTTAGGCACCTTGAATTGAATTACTCAAGTTGACTTAAAGCCTGTTAAGTTTCGTAGGAAACTTGCACAAGTTTGAGCTAAGAGTTTTCATTAAATAAAACGGATAGTACCTACTTAAGTTAAATAAGATTTTAAACTTTCGCGTTACCTTACCATAAGGCTTCGCACAGATTGGCCAACGACCACAGCCACCGGTAGCGAGCGACAAGCTGTTAACATTATTTTAATACTATGCCGCACACGTGAAGCAAGTGGCGGTCACTCGCGACTCAGTGTTTGAGACACGCCACCGGTGGCGGCGACTTGCCATTTTGACACAACATCTGTCAAAGGATCTAGCAGATAAGTATCATTTGTAGCGACCACCGACCACCTTCGTTTGCGCGGCACCAAAGAACGCGCGACAGCCACCCGTGGCGGTGGTCAGTGGCCCATCAGCGCGGAGCCGTGAACGCTCGTGATCACAGCCTGTGGCCAATCCAACCAAAGCGTCGAGCTGTGAGTATCATATTTCAAATTCGTGCTTAGAGTAATGTCCACCTAGCCAAATTACTACAGTGGCCAATCTTAATAGAGATTAGCCAACTACGCAGGAGATATTATAGTGCACAAGTGTGTGCGCAATACAGTGCACTCTCTGTTCCTTTACTCTCATAATTTGGTGAGACGGCAGTCCGACATAACCGTAGAGAGATCAGGCAGGACCAATGGCTAAACGTGTTTTCCGAGGCACGGGGGTGTGAACACCACCAACTTCCTGACTCCGGAGCTGTATCTAAGTTATTTCAAGACAGAAAAACCGAACACTCCCAGCCCAACCCGGGACCTCGTCGAAAGTACCCAGCGTGCTGACCAGTAGACCAACGAGGCAGTCAATAAATTAGGCGATCAGAACAATGTAATACCAAACAACTTTGTCTTATCAATACTGAAAATAAGCAAAAATTTAAATCAGTTCCTGTGATTGCTAATACTAACAACAAATTATTTTCATCGTAAGCAGAAAAACCAGAAACATTATATATTTAATACCCATTATTTTCTTATATCGAAAACGAGTCTAAGGCTGCTTATCTATTAAGAATGCACGAGGTGGATAAGCGGTGCGCGGATGCGTAAGGAAGCTAAGAAACGATGAAAACCAGATATGTACCTACGAGGTCGTTTAGTGAAACACATTCAAGCAATAAAAAATAGCAATGTCATAAAGAGTTGACATATTATACCTATGCATTTGATATATATATGTATTTGATTATGATGGAATAAGTCATTGTAATATAGCAGATTTTCGCTCGCATCCATCACAAATATTGTGTACATCTATCTATAGCACTAATTTTCTTGTTTTTTATTCTTTATTTTAACAGGAATTTCTTCTGTATTTTAACAGGAATTATTATATTTAAATATAAAAATGGGTGTAAATCAACACCTTACACGATACCACGAAACATAAGACAAGAACGAAACATACAAAATAATAAAAATAATGTCCTTCTAGCCAAATTCAGACTACGGCGGCCAATCACAACGGAGATAGCCAACCGCGCGGGAGATATTGTAGTAAACAAGTATGTGCGCAATACACAATTGCACTCTCTTTACTCTAATAGGTAAGACGGCAATCTGTCATGACCGGAGAGAGGTCAGGCTTTCCGAGGCCGTTAACACCACCAACTTCCTGACGTCGGTGCTGTATCTGACTTATTTGCTAGTAAACCCAGAAACATATTTCGGCCCGACCCGGGATTGGAACCCGGCACCTCGTGGACAGTAACCAGCGTGCTGCCCAGTAGACCAACGAGGCAGTCACACATCTAAAATACTTAAAAAAAAGTACAAAATGCGCAAGGAGTAGAGCAGCTTAGTGTAGATCAAGGACACATTGCACGGATAAAACACGACCGCCGGGTCGGAAAGACTAAGGTGGAGACCCCGCAATGACACCCGCGGCAGAGCAAGACCGCCTAAAAGATGGAAGATAACATCTGGCAACAGGTTGGAATTAACTGGATGCAGGTGGCCAGGGACAGAAGTCTGTGGAAGGTTGAAGAGGAGGCCTATGTTCTAAGGTGAACCCAATGGCTGATATAGATGGACAGCAGCTTGGTTTGTTACGTGTGAGCCCCGCATCAACATGCCCAATCTGTCAAAACATCTCAAATAATATGGAACTCTATGTGATTAACAAAACGTTGAAATATGGTTGAGGATATTCAGACCGATCAGGGTAGGTGGATGTGGGACCGAGAGTACAAAAACATCCGCTAAGCCGTTACCACCGCATTTGTGCTAAACGAGGCTAGGTATATCAAGCGATTCTATAAGATAAGGCCATTTTTGGTAGAAACGCAGCCTTATGTTTACGTCCTGAATGAGAGACGGTAGCTACGTTTTTTAAGAACGATAACGGCTCGGTAACGACCGAGCAAAGAAAGAAACAGTTTGTAGCTCGTTTTGATCGTCAAATGCTTTTATGAAAACAGGAGTGTTTTCTTTCGAGTTTATTTATGTCAGTCAGTCAGAGCAACTTTAATACCCAGTAGTATTTGTTAGTAGTATTTGTATATTAGGTATTAGGAGGAAGGCAGGAAGAGCGGGTCTCCCCTAACACAAGTGATAACGCTTAAAAGAGAAGATCCAACCATTGTTAAAATTGTAATTTGTAACGAATAAAGAACATTTTTTATTTAATTTTTCAGGTATTACAAAATATTTTAATGCACTTTTAATGCGCAACCTAGTACTCTAATCTGTTAAGGTTGGTCGCTGTATTCAAATTCGAATGTTGGTTTGAAATTTGTCTAGATGAGCATTATTATTATTATATTACAACATATAATAAGTACCTAGTTGTTACCCTCATTGATTTCGTTGCCTGCTAATAGATTCTAGGCGGTTCTTACTATTATTTGTAGTCACTAAGCGTTTGGTTGAAGCATCTGATACCTAAGATAAAATCATGGATCGAGTAAACAAATAAATCATTACAGTAACACACCAAAGGGCAACTTTCTTATTCGAATCGTATTTGTTCTTCATGAATAAGACATGTGGCGTGTGAATTTCACTCATCACACGACGTAGAAAGAAATAAACCCTCAGCCTTAGCAACATCGCACTTCACCCAATAAGAAAAAAAGAGATCGTTCGTTTGGCTATGAGATATAGTATTTTTTTATCCTACAACAGGCGTAAAGAGATACAAGTATCATCTGTTTAAAATTTTTGACATTACATGTTTTTAGCAAATTAATACTTAAAATATTTTGTTCAAAAATTGTGAAGAACGTAAAGAATAAGTTAATTTTGGCACAAAGAGACAGAACCGCATGATGGTATAAGCAAAGTGGATGTTAATTTTAGTAATTCAATCAGACACAAAATTTAATTTTGAAATCTTTTCATCTATAAAAGGGGCAAAGGACTGCTCAGCGATACATAAATGATACAATAATAATACCTACAGCCTGGTAGTTGAGTGTGCCTAGTCTTAGATTACATTGTTCTGAATTTTTATGTTATTTTTAAATAGGTTGCGAAAAATATTACTATATTATTATTACGTTAAATTATAAAAACAAATATTGAACCAAAAATATTTTAAAACGCTCTTATTGATAGACTTTTACAGACATTATTATCACTGCGTTGCGTACAGAAATTTTTGCCCGTGACTTCGTCTGCGTACTCTCATCGCCCCCTATTAATCCTGACATATTATTTTATTTTTTGTTTTATGATAAAGAGAGGTCAACCTTTATATTTTTTGTACTGATATTTGATGTACTGATATTTTGTTTATAATACAAAAGAAAAACACAAATAAATGAATTATTTATACAATTTAGTGCAGACGTTCAGCAGTTAGACGGTGTGTATGCACACCCATTTGAGTGATTTATTTTTAGGGTTGCGTACATAGTCCTGACAAGAAACCCTTCGACATGTTCGTCTGTCTGTCCGAGGTTGAACAAGGCCGTTAGTACTAGAAAGCTGTAATTTTGTAGGTGTATGTATAACAATCACGCCGACATTGTGGTAGAATAAATTTTAGAAAATATTTTTCTTTATGGTAGCTCCGAAGATGTTTTTTTTTAAGTCATTGATTTAATAGTGAGGCGTATCAATATTCAAATTAATAGTCCATTCACAAAATATTTAACTCTAAATTGCAACTTTTTGTTCCAGTAACTCAGTGTTCCAGTGCTCTACTTATAATCATGAAATTTTCCAAGCTTTTAGAGGGGTGGGGGTTAAAGTTAAATAGTTAGTAAATAGAGCAATAAATCTAAAAACTGTTTTAGAAACCCCTAATTCATTTTAAAATACCTAGTGAACTACATGATGGGGTAGACGACGAAAAAAAAAAACCACCCCCAATTCACATGGGAGCTACCCTAAAAATATTTTCCAAAATTTTATTCTACCACTTTGTCGGCGTACATACATACACCTACAAAATAAACGTTTTCTACTACTAAATAAAACCTCGGATAGACACGTCTGTCTGGATATGACGAAACTATAAGGGTTCCTTGTCAGGACTACGGAAACCTAAAAATGGCAACATTTCGTTGCTTAGAGCTTTCATGTGTGAAAGAGAGATCGGAGCACTCATACGGCGTAAGTAATTGTTAGGACGATTCAAGCGAAAAGCGCTTCACAATATCCCAGGGATCGACGAGATCAAAGTAGTTGTTGCTTGAATGCAAAGAAAAGCGATTTTCAATTTATTACACACATAAGTAGGTAGGTATCGTGTTCTTGACCTCACATTACAATGCTATACATTTAGTTAGGTAATACAACGTATGCAAAAATATCTTTGCTTTATAGTTTACCTACATAGGGTAACCAGCTACAGTATCTCTTATTACTTCAGAGATCATTTTTCCAGGCACAATGGAAAATCAATTGTTATGAGACCGCCGGCGGTCTTACGATCCTCATTTAATCCCATTTAATTCCCTGGAGGAGTAGACTTGACTGTCTCTAACTTTGCACAAACCAAAGTTGGAATTTTACAGTACATATATATATCACTGACAATTTATTTATTTAAAAAAGAGTAGACCTGTCATCTCGTACTGCGCGGCGATTCGAATTTGATGCTCCGAGCACACGGTCTTTTACGAGTCAAATGTCATATTTGAATACGAAATTGTGCAAATTAGACAATTTGAGGCAATCAATTTCAGCGCGCTAATGATATCTACCTATCACTTTCTAAATACACTATCATTGGTACATATGTATTAATAATATAGTGTGCTATTTATTTTTGCTTAGAACAATAGGACTGGGCTATTTAGATTGTTTTTGCCTGTGGATACAGTCGTACATTAAACTATTTTTTAATTTTTGCTTATTTAACTGCAGCTTAGTAGCCACTCTTACTGCTTTTAGACTTCCATCTGAATAGCTATACCCTATGCGAGAGAATCGATTTAATCTTCTGAACGAATCACGACATCATTGACTTGCATGAATGCAAGTTATAGACTAACTCTTGATCTTTGTCTTGATCCATTTTGCTTCTAGTACAATTCTAACTTGATTCATTAACGCCTTTGCACAACCATTTTTTATGCGTTGATGACGAGCGTCTTTGATTTGCGTGACTTCTTCGCCTTATCAACACGTTTGTATTGTACAGGATTACGTGCAAACGTTACAATGCCTGAAGAACAGGGTATATAACCAGTGCGTCCTACCTGTCATGACCTACGGGGCCGAGACGTGGAACTTGACAGTCAAGCTGGCCCACCGACTGCATGTCGCTCAGCGAGTTATGGAACGGTCTATGGTGGGGATCTCGCTAAGGGATAGAATCCGGAACGAGATTATCCGCCAAAAGACGAAAGTCATAGATATCGTTCAGAGGTGCAGTAAGCTGAAGTGGCAGTGGGCTTCCTAGGTTCTCGAATGGAGACAACGTCTCGGGAAACATAGTGTTGGACGCCCCCCTGCTAGGTGGACCGACGACCTGAGGAAGATGGCCGGTGGTGGCTGGATGCGAGAAGCGGAGGACCGTGAAAGTTGGCGCCGTCTTGGAATGGACTGCAATAGGCTGATATGATGATGATGATGATGATACAACGTGCCGCCTAGCACAGCGCTTGCTGAACGCCCATATTTCTACGCCGCGTCGTCAGCGCATAAAATATACGTGGTGTGACAAGTCTACTTGTCTTTCGTATTGATTTCGAGAAGAAGAGCATCTAAAACTACTTAGTTGATATTCTGCGTACTAGTTACCATCTCCTTATGTTATACTCATAGTTTGATACCAGTTAATTACAAGTAACAGGTGTAACAAGTGAACCTTAACTATATTCGTTAGATGTCATTCACCGCTTTAATTTGAGGTGTGTATGTAATATAATATTAAATTGTTCCCTGATGCGTATAGACTACTGAACGCTGTATACGAGACGTGTTGTAGATTTAATTATTTCATTTGACATAATCTAAGCAAATAAGAATTGTGTACACCATCTGATTCTTCTTAGACTAAGACTGTATAAGCCGCAACTTAGAGGCGTACTTTACTAATACGATGCTTAAGTAAATACGAATGTTTTGTATAACTATTTCATCAAAGCGATTTAGGCGGCCTCATCGAGTCACAAAGCCAGTAAGGTTGGTTGACATTTGATACACAAGTAAATCTATGCCCGCCACATATGACTGCTCGTTTCTACACCAGTACACAATAACGTTGTATCCCGTGAATGGATCATACAGTCGGCCAAGGAAGTGGTCTACCAGTTTTGACATATATAGCGATAAGGTTGAACTCACTGATGGACAAATTACTTTTTAAAATAATTTAACAATGAAAGTGATGAACATGATGTATTATTAGTAGTAGCGTGAGGACCTATACAACGCTACTGATAATGCTTTGTTAGTCACCAGTCAAAATACAAAGAAGAAGAACAATTTAGTAGTAGCTACAAGAATATTTTTGCATGGTTGCATCAACTCGTCATGTTACTTTAGGGTGCGCGAATGATATCAATCTTTAAGTGTCAGATCACTTTCTTTGCAGATCATACCTACTTACGGTTACGGAGTACAACTTTTGAAGAATGTAAGCAATATTCTTATTATGCTAATGTTTTGTTTCATATTGAGAACCAAAATCCATCTTGCAATTGAATGAATGAATAATTAAGTCATAACAATCTTATGATAATCGCTTATCATATCATATTATACTCGTACCTAATGTTGTTCACTTGTAGCTGTAAGATCGGCTACATTGTTTATTCATACATTCAGTTTATTTAATATTATGCAACAAACCGTTATATCTATCTATCAATCTTTTATTCATCAACCAGCAACACTTTTAATGGAACATATACACAAATATTTGTAAAACAAAATATAATGAATGTAAGATATTTTGTCTTATACTTCGTTATAAGAATACAAATAAGTTTAATTAAAGGCTTTTTTTTTCATATCTGAGCACAAACCGATTAGGATAAAGAGACAATTGTGACGTCGGCCTTTTTTAATATTGAATCTCATAAGTACACATAAAATATGATTGGGAACATTTCATAAAAGCCAGAGAGGCGTAAACTCTCAGGATAAGTAGGGTGTTCCATTTTCTACGATCTTGTTTTTAAAGAATAGGCTAAAGTTGCTTCATAATTAATGATATTATTATATCATAATAAATGAAACAAAAATGTTTTAGTGACGGAGTCGAGTCGGGCTTGTGTATACATGATATTCAAATTATTCTGTAACTGCAGATAGGTCGCAGGCTGATGACAAAATATTTTTCTATGAAACTTTTGACCGCAATCTCACCCGATGGTTAGACGGTGACACGACCCAGCCATCTTACTTTTTGGAGAATATAACGTTTCAATGATGTAGTTATTATAGGTTATTGTGACGACTGAAATATTCATAGGCATTTTAATAAAAGCTTAGTCATACACCACGAACTTTCTGATTCCGGAGCTGTTTTTGAGTATTTTTAAGACAAAAAATCCCAGGAAAAAAATCGGTCCGACCCGGGATTCAAACCCTGCACTTTGCCTGGAGCCAGCGCTGCAGCGTGCCAACCCCTAGACTAACGCCTCGTTAGTCACGAGATGCACGTAATAGCTTTAGTACACCAAAATATTGTTTTTAACTAAAAACAATATTTGAGTGAAATATTGGACAACATCCACATACTATTTAAGAACTCTCGTTGAAAAAAACAACCTAAAAAAGCGGCGGTATTTGTACGCTAATAAATGTCCCTATCCACGAGCGAGTACAATTTAATCCTAAATAAACTGAAGCGGTTTTTTATTTTTGACGCAAAAACTCTACGTTATTGAAAACGAGGAAAACATACTGTGCCTCCATTAATTTCCGATAGCAAACATTCTAAAACGCACGCCAAAGCCCACCATTGTGTTGGATTGTGTGGGAACATTCTGTGAAAGCGTCCAAGCGAGCACTCCCTAAATAAGTAGGGTAGTCAATTAATAAGCAATCGGTCTCTGACAATAGGTCGAACAGGTTAAGAAACCTTTAAGGATCTGAAATGAAATGCTTTTGTAAATACAATGTGTTTTTGCTGGTTCACTAAAAATTTGTAAAAAATATTCTATCGACGATATCTAACACTCTCCTGACTAGGCGAACGAGAAGTCGTTAATATTGTTTGAGAATAATTCCATCAAATTTGCTTTTGATGAAATTATTCTCACTGAACCAATGGGCTCAATTCCAATGCGCCCTGTCTGAGATTAAATTTAGGTTTAGTCTCTCTCTTTCTCTATCAAAAAAATGAAAAGAGACAGACTACAAAATTTAGAAACGTCAAATTTCACTTACAAAAATTAATCAACTGTGTCATCCGGTGGGACTCGAACCCACGTCCCTTCGCTATCCGGGCGAGTGCTCTTACCAACTAAGCTACGGAGGACGTTAGTCAGTCGACGAATTTTTGCAAGTGCTTGCTACGCCAGTGAGCCGGCGTTCGATTTCATCAATACTTGGGGAATGTACCCGCATGTATCCAATGGAAATATTTTTACAAATATTTAACCATCAGTTAAGATGAAATCAGCTTAACTTATTATATTTTTATATTTTGCAAGTTTTTACGAATTTAAATCAAATTTCACTTACAAAAATTAATCAACTGTGTCATCCGGTGGGACTCGAACCCACGTCCCTTCGCTATCCGGGCGAGTGCTCTTACCAACTAAGCTACGGAGGACGATACAGTCGACGAATTTTTGCAAGTGCTTGCTACGCCAGTGTGCCGGCATTCGATTTCATCAATACTTGGAGAATGTACCCGCATGTATCCAATGGAAATATTTTTACAAATATTTAACCATCAGTTAAGATGAAATCAGCATTGGAATTGAGCCCAATGTCAACCATCCTAGTAGGGCTTAAGTAAGCAATAATAATATTATATCGAAAGTTGATGATAATCCCAAGTCGTGAATATCATGTAGTTGTTATTAAACCAAAAATTGAAATTTAATAATGGTTTAGATAAACAAATAAAAAATCTCTTCGAATTCAGTAAGAATTTTAATAGTTTATAAGTTATAGAGAGAGTTACATACACGCTTTGATGATAAAAAAATAAGTTTGTCTTGTAATTTCAAATTGCATAAATAGACAAGTTTTATATTAAATCTAAGGATAAATACTGATTCTTCATTTACGATTCAGTAATAAGTAAGTACTATATTTTATGGAAGTATACCAAAACCATATGTTTTCAAAACAACAGGTGATGTAAAGCATAATTTAGCATAATTCACGCTTCTTGGAGCTTGAGATCTTGTGTTAAGGCACTAATTTACCGAACTAATTAAATCGTTTCTAGGAACTCGGGTTATTGTTGTCTTTTTTCCGGTAGAAACATAAAAATAAAATAAATAAAAATAAAACAAAATATATTTTAATTCAGACAAAAATAATCCATAATCCATCCAATCCATAAATAGAACGTTAGTGAAATAAAGCATGACTTAGAAACTATGTTAGTATTTTATTTGAAGAGTTAAATTTTTAATTTATTAAAACTATTACAAAAAGGGGTACGTCCCCGTGTTTATCACCCTTTGCACAAAACATCTCCACATTGGCGATGTGAACCTATCCGCTAATGTCCTTAGGATGGTATTGGGACTGTTCCTCACTCTACTGATCAGGGTGCTTGTTTTTTTGCGAATATCGGCTTCGAAGCCATCAGTTTGGTACTCCGCAAACATACCTGATGCGCTGCCAAAACGTGGAAGACCCAACATCATCCTAAAGACATTATTATATTGGATTCGTAGGGTGTCTAGCGATTTTTTGGTGTGCTTGACCCACAGATTTCCCGCGTACATGCTTTGACAATACGCTTTAAATAGCGTCACTTTTACATCCTCCGTACAACGAGAAAATCTGCGAGTCAGCATATTGCCTCTAACCGCCAGAGCCCTACGCTCCCTTTCAATGTCGTCATCGTCTTTGAGGCCGCTAGTTAGGACATGCCCCAGATATTTGAATTTATATACACGTTTGATGTTCAAGCCATTTAGGGTAATATTTGTAATGTTATCAGGACATTTGCCAGCAGCCTCAAATGCCATGTATTCGGTCTTTTTTACATTATATGCAAGTCCATGTACAGCCGCATATTTCTCACACACAGTCAGCATCTGTTTCAGAATATAAGCTTTGGCAAAAGAAAATAAATCCAGTTTTAAGTAATATATGTCTTGATTTTATTGAATTTATAGTGAATAATACATGTCAAAATTATGACAGAAGTTACGGTAAATTTGTTTAAAACTTTTCTAACGACTTAAGTTGCATTGTTAGTAATACGAGTAAAGTAAGCCTATATATATCCCACTGCTGGGAAAAGGCCTTACCTCAACTATGAGGAGGAACGAGCCATACTCCACCACGCGGGCTCAGTGCGGATTGGTGGAGGGGTGTCTGTAAGATCAGTGACAAACCTTATTGTCAGATTTTATCAAGCCGCCTTAGGGCATCTGACTAGGCTAAACGACTAATACCAACAGATATTAGCCGAGACAAACTGCTTAACGTGCCTTCCAAAGCACGGAGACGCTTGTCATGGACGTCACTTGAATGGTCGGAATGGTCACCCATCCAATCACGACCGCGCCGTGGGTTGCTAAACTTTTGGTATCACTACCAAAGCGCTGCCGCCACTGCGCCACAAGTACCTAGTATACAAGTAAATAGTAACAATAGTTTTAGCAGCAATTATTACTACAATACAATGTTTAAAGAGATAGTTTTTTATAGAGACGTATAACATATACTTATTGGAGATTTCACAGGATTTCTAATTTTTGGACCCAAAACATTGTGACCTGGTAATAACATGTTATAACCCTTGATATTCATAAAATTTTATTACGTACACACATCACCGGGATCAAACTAATGAGTTTTATAAAATTTCAAACGATGCTTTTTCAAACAACAATGTTTTACGATGGCAGAGAAAAAACCGGCCAAATGCGAGTCGGACTCGAGCACGAAGGGTTCCGTACCATTAACTTACAACATTAGACAGTTTAGGCAAGAAATCTTTTTAAGTTTATACTATTCTTTTGGAAAAAAGTATATATATTTATATTATTTATAATTTCAAAAGTATTCATCACAGGATACCCGAAACAATTTTTAATAAGAGTTTCCGCGCCTGTTTCTTTACGTGAGTGATTTGAAGTTTATAGGTCCAAGACTTTACAGAAATTACAGGGGGCGGGGGGACACCGTGTAAACGACTTTGGCGGGCTATATCTCGCAAATGGTAAAGCTGATAAAAAAGTGTTGTATGGAAACCCTACCTTATTTTTATAGTCCTTTTCAACGATACGCCACACAAGGAGGTGTACTCAAAAAAAAATACCCCCTCCTTTACATGTAAATACCCCTTTAAAAAGGGGTAATTTTATTTTTTTGTATCTTTAAAAATGAGATCTATATGTGAAATATCCTCGGACCAAGTTACATGCAAATCAGTCCATAAACGTAGAAGATATTCTGCTGAGACAGACTAGGATGGACGGACTGAACGATCTTATAAGGGTTCCTTGTCGGACGACGGAACCCTCAAAATGAAATACAATATTGCTGGTGACGTATAAGGCTGACTGAAAAACCATTTCTAATGGACTGATATGATAAAATTAAACTGCTACATATTCAAAATGAGCTTTAATGCTTTAGTGTCTATTTCCGATTGTTAAGTATTACAATAAGGAATTATCTTTTGGTACATTGATTTGAGACCCTTTGGTACTGTTATTGTTTGGATCACTGCTGGTGAATATTAACACGAATCATCTTTTAGTATTGTTAGAAGATAAATCGAAAAAATAGTAATTAACTAACTATAAAAGCTGTAACGATTTTTTTCTACTATGATGTATCCACAATATTCGGATTGCGAATTTTTTCCTTTACTTGTGCTAAATGATCTTCTTTTTTGCCAAATTCCATAATTATTTATCTTTTGGAAGTACCTTCATTTTGATTCCTATGAGAAATGTTTAAAAGTAAAGCTCGAAAAAAAATACCGTATCTCTAGTTGCGTTGACTTAGAAGCTTGATATTTTTACAGCTTCTTTATTTGCACAACGGAATTGAAAGTAAATATATTCTTAAATAACAATGACTTACTAATTAGTTTTCACCGCCGTCCCAATATTCATTTTATACTGTCTTTTACCAGGTTGTCTGGAAAAAAATCTTTTAGCAGTTAGACCGCCTAAGTTGTACAACTATGGTTTTTATACTGTACATATACTATAAATATGTACTGTGTGCAGTGTGTATTTTATTATTTATTTATTTATTTGGCTTACTTACAGTCAACTTACACAACAAAGTTAATTACATTTCCAATACTTAGGCTAAGTGTAGTGACTACTTACAAGTAAACACAGCATGCAATATAACATTAATCTAAAAGAAGAAACAGAGGAGTAGGTACAAATAAGGTAATACAATAATATTCTCGTTCGAGCGACACTATTTACTTATAATATAATTAATGAGCTTTTTTCGGAAACTGTAGAAGGAGTCAAAGTTAACATCGACTATGTGGCTATAGCTATTAAGTAGCTTGCAGAGTCTTGGCAAAGGGGAGTTAGATCCAAGAACAGTTTTTCTGAATGGTGGTTTTAATGGTAATATCGGGTGACGAGGACATCTCGATGGAGCATTGAAACTAAAAGAGTTCAGTAAATCAAGACAGCATATTTTACCGTTAAAAATTTTGTGTAGGAAAAGTAAGTCTGTCAGCTCTCTATGATTATCTAAAGACAAAATCTTAAATTTCTTTAGTCTGTCAACATATGAAAAACTTCTCTTTGCCTTCCCAATTAGTCGCGCCAAATGCCATAAGAACCGCTTTTGTATCCGCTCCATGCGCAGATCGTGCACAGCATAGTGAGGTCGCTACACCACGGAACAGTAGTCGAGTGTACTACGAACCAGACCGATATATAACATTTTTTTTGTTCTTATGCTGAATCCTTTAGTATTCCTAATGACAAAACCAAGAAGTCTAGATGCTTTTTTTATTACATTATCCTAATGGGGTTGAAATGTCATTTTTCTGTCAAAGAATACCCCTAGATCCTTTATTACCTCTACTTCTTGAACGACGTGGTCGTTTATTTTATATACATAGGGAATGACGTCATGATTTCTAGTAAACTTTATGTGTTGGCATTTTTTAGGATTCAGTGGCATTTGGTTGGTTGTGCACCAGGAAATTAGGTTATTTAGATCCTCCTGTAACAGTGCGAAATCGTCTACTGATTGAATATGTCTTAAAAATTTTAAGTCGTCTGCATACATAAAAACGTGAGAGTTTTCCAAATAGTCTGGTATATCATTTACAAAAAAGTTAAAAAGGGTGGGGCCGAGATGTGAACCTTGAGGCACGCCTGAAGTTATAGAAAACTTGTCTGAGCAGAACCCATTGGCCACGACGTAAAAAGTCCGGTCCTCAAGATAAGATGACAGCCATGATAAAAAGGAACCAGCAAACCCATAGCAAGATAGCTTATCAATAAGAATATCATGTGGCACCCTATCGAAAGCTTTGCTTAAATCTGTATATAATACGTCAATCTGCATTTTTCGATCCATGGCTTGGACAACGTTCTCCACAAAGCAAACTAAATTAGTGCATGTAGATCTAAATACAAAGAATCCATGTTGGTTATCCTTGATAAATAGTTTAAGATGGTTTTGAATCAGAGGACATAACAGACCCTCAAATTTTAGCAAATGTGGAAAGAATTGAGATGGGTCGACAGTTGCTTACCAAGCAATCATCATCTGCCTTATAAATGGGAACCACTTTCGCCTCTTTCCATTGACTGGGAAATACTCCTGTGGATAATGATTTATTGAATATATGACATAATGGGACAACTAATAACTGAGCACATGCCGCAATAAAGACTGGTGGAATGTCGTCTGGTCCAGCTCCCTTGGATCGATCAAGCAGTTGTAATTTTTTCAACAGGGCTACTTCTGTAATTACCGGTACTGAAAAAGTCTGGCTGTTATTTTTAATAGCTTCTAATAACGCGTGATACTTTCTCGTTTCGTTGCGATCGTTATCGTTATCTTTGGCATTATACGCTAATGAGAAATTTTCTGCAAACATACTGCATATGGTAGTGCCGTTAGAGGTTGTCACTGTGCCGTTACTCATCGCCGCTGGGTAGGAACCTTTTTTTTTCGTTTACTGTTAACATAGGCCCAAAAATGTTTCGGAATGTTGATTAAACTTTTTTCTAATCTCGAGATGTAAGAATCGTATCTGTCATTAGCCATTGCTTCACAGCGCTTACTTACCAAGTCCAGCTCTAATTTATCTCGCGGATTTCCATATAGTTTGTAACGCCATCGAATATTGTTTTTTTCTCTTAGTCGACGAATAAGAGTACTATCAAACCAAGTGGGGAATCGACCTTTTTTCGTGTTAAGTTTGAATGGCACATGCTTTCTTATAACTTCCCACAAGACCTCATAGAAAACCCTGGCCGTATCATTTACATCAACGGTATCTTTAAAAATTTCAAACCAGTTTATATTCGACAGATGATCTCGAATTGAGTCGTAATCAGCTTTATAAAAGTTGTACTTCAAAGAATTGGGATTGTGTGAAAGTTTTCTCTCCACATTTAATGAAATTACAATATCTAAGGGAGGGTGTTGCTTGTCAATTTTGCTGAGGGCACTGTCTGCTCTCGTGACCGAGCACATTGGAATATCTGTCAAAACCAAGTCTAAAATCACATTTTTGTTGTTCATGATATTATTTAATTGTTCAAATTTATGTAAATTCACAAAATCAACCACGTTCCTGGCCAACCCAGGTGCTCTATAATCACTATCATTTCGAACTACTTGCCAATTAATTTTCTTAAAATTAAAATCGCCTACAATGAACATAGGGAGGCCATATTCAGCTAACTTGTTGCAATTATCAATAAAGTGGTCTAGTAACCCACGGCTTACCGGTGGTGGCAAATAAACGGCACACAAAGCTATCCTACGAACTGATCCTGATACTTCCAGATCAAGGCTGAGCCACAGATCCTCACACTGATTTTCCCAGGACATCATCCTTTTCGCCTTAAGTTTACTATTCACCGCGATTATTACGCCTCCCACATCCTTTTTATTAAAATGAAATCCGGTGGATGCCCGATCCCTTCTGTAAACTGTGTATCTATTATTAAAGAGTTCTTCCGAAAACATATTACAATTAAACCATGACTCTACTATAATTATGATATCGTAATTGTTACAACAAACCTCTTTATAAAAATTATGGATTTGTGTTTTAAGCCCACGAGCGTTTTGATAATACAATTTTAGTGTATTGAATTTTATTTATGAATACTTTAAAACCATGCAAGATAAATAATAATAATAATAATAAAAACACAATTATGGCTACTTATACTATCTTATCTAAGGAGTTAGCATCTTTAATCCAGATAAAGTCGGAGTCTGCTAATTTGCGAACAAAAATCCGTCCATTCCTGATCCACACGAAGTCGTAGCCATTTTGTTTCGCTTTTGTCCTAGTCTCATAGTGAAGTTTCTTAAGAGCAGGTGTCAAATGTTCGGCAACGTAAATGGCATTTTGCTCTTTAAGCCTAGCATGCGACGCATTCAACTTATCTTTGGGATTCCGTTTATTAAAGAGAGTGGTCTTGGCAAGAAAGTTGTCACGTAGTCTCGGGGTAGTGAATTGAGCAACAATGCTTCTAGGACGAGAGCTGTTTTGATTAATTTTGGCCACCCGGGTACAGTGGAGAATATCGTTGTCAGTTATTTCGCAGCCTATGGTTTTTCCCAACGTAGTAATCATGTTCATGAGATTTTCATGTTTCTTCTCAGGGACGCATTGTATCTCCACATTCTTTGAGCGCGCGTTCTGTTCTAAATGAGCAACTCGGACTTTAAGGTCGGATGTCGTATTTTTAAGGATGTCGTTTTCGTTTCTTAGCTCAATAATCATCTTGTTATTCGCCTCCTGTTCCTTTAGTATTCTCTCATATGAGTCATTCATAAATGACATCGATGTCTTTATATCGGCTATTTCTCTTTTAATGGGTGCCAGCTTGGAGTTCAAAGCTGTTACAAGCATGTTGTTAAATTTAGTTACCAAAGTGTCAAAGCTCGACTTCATGGTTTCGCTCATTATATCCCGCACATCGTCACGAGTAACGCGTGCTTAAGTCTCAATGTCTACGGGAGAATTAGGTGCCACCCTTTTATTTCCTCTACTCCTCGTAACATTCCGAGCTGCTGGGGTGTTATCATTTTTTTTCCCTTTTGGAACACCACTAAGGCAGTTAGGGCAAATCCACGATGCCGCACATTCGGACGTAATCGATTTATCGTCTAGTAAAAGGCAGGCGTGATGAAAGGCCTTCATACATTTTGTGCAATCTATGTAGTTGTAATCATCGCTGTCACAGTCACAGCAACCCCATAGAATAGTTGAATTATTGTTTGACATTGTTTATAATATGTCGAAAAAAAGGAAAAAAAAGAGAGAGAGAAAAAATTGGAAACAAAATAATTTTAATACGGGGATTCGATCTCGGGGTTTGATGCATGAGAGGCGAACGCTCAGCCGCCGAGCCAATTGGACTGGAATCTTGCGGCCGAAAACCGGCTCTGTATCTCGCTTGTAGTACTGTGCTTGTAGGTTGTTTCCGTAATCGATACCGCAACACTCGACAGAGTTTATTAGTTTTTTCAATCCACCTTCAACTTCACTGCACTAAGTCCAATTGGATTAATTGTTTTCGTATTTAATTAACACTATGTCACAGTTTTTGTTTTAAAAATATGCACAAAACACAGTTCCGAGGGTAGACAATGTTATAGTATACAACACTCGAGCGAATTACAACTTTAGCCGCTCTAAACCTTAAAGATTTGAGGAGCGCAAATAATTACGTGCAACCCGATCCTCCATGTTTTTTTTTTGTAATAAGGAATTGTGTAATAAGGAATAACTCATCTTATCTTAAATACAGAAAACTGAGATTAAACTAGGGTCATTATCCATAACAAAGGGCATTCAACTTGTGTTTTGACTTTTAGGACAAATGACGGCGGTACTCTTAGCCCCTGAAGCAATGCAAATATGCTCACTCGTTTCATTAATCAGCAAATCGAACAGTCCAGTGTAAAATGTCAGCTTCCGAGCAAACACAGATTAATCAAACCCAATATAGCTGAATTGATAGCGCCAATTTAGCTAAACCGACCTTTTTCATTTGGATTTCGCGATTGGTTCGTATAGATGTGATATTGTGCGTTTTGTTGAAAATATATTCTGAACTGCTTTTACCCCTTGCTTTTAATGAATGATTCCAAAAAAACTGTTTTTAAAATTTACATTAATTATTTATTTATACGAGCAGTTTCATTAAAATGTAGTTTGATATTTTAATTATAATTATTTATACTAGTAATATATATATACAACTTATTAATAAAAATTCAGATAAATTACTTAATACAACACAAAAACAAAAATTATAAAAAGGGTCCTTGTGGTAAGGTTCCCAGGATACTGGCAGCATTACCGCGCTGGATAGCGATGCTTATACGCTGAGCAAGGTAGCTGCCAGCTCTTAGGTCACCACTGATGTCAACTAGCCACTTGGAAATCTCTTTGAAAAAAGAGATAGCGTTAGGACCCCACGAACCCAGTGTTTCGACTCCAAACGGAACAAAGTGGTACCGGGAGTCGATCTGCCTGTACTTGTTCTTTTTAAAGTTTTCGGCACTTGTCGCAGCCAAACCAGCATCACGGCTTGTCCCGGGCAGATGAGAGGCTGCAAGTGTGTCGACACAGGTAGCGTCCCACACAAGAGCCCGACCCATCCGCCAAGGAACAAGTGACATCCCGTCTGGTCTCTTGCCATTATCAAAGTTTGATTACATACATGACGTACGTACCTACTACCTACCTATTATAAAAAAAATTTGCTAGATTAAAGTTGCCTGAAGTAAAATCACAATACAGTCAGATTTTTCTTATAAACTTTTAATTGTTTGTGTATACAGCCTATCTTTTAAAAGGTTAGATATGGTAATTAATGCTTACTTATTTCACTATGGATGACTCCATTCGATCTTGACAGAAAAAAATCCGGTCAAACAAATAATTTCTGCTACCTACATGACAATGTATGGAGTTCCATTTTTTTACGCTTTCAATGTTGTCTGTATATTATAGTTGTAGGTATGATGGCCGTATAATCCCTTAAAAGATAATACTGTTTACACTTACAAACAGTCAGTCAAATCAGACTCAGATCAGAATCCGATTCTTTGACTATTTTATCATGGGCTATTTTTTTTTTTTTATTAGAAAACCGGCCAAGTGCGAGTCGGACTCGCGCGCGATGGGGTCCGTACCATTAACTTAAAACATTAGACAGTATATGCAAAAAAAGTATATATTTTTATTTTATTTATAATTTTAAAAGTATTCATCACAGGATACCCGAAACAATTTTGAATAAGAGTTTCCGCGCCTGTTTCTTTACGTGAGTAATTTGAAGTTTATAGGTTCAAGACTTTAGAAAGTACATGGGGGGGGGGGACAGGGGGTGCACTCAAAAAAATAATTCACCCCCCCCCCTTTACATGTATGGGGAGGTACCCTTAAAAAGGGGTAATTTTATTTTTTTGTATTTTTAAAAATTAGATCTATATGTTAAGTATCTTCGAACTAAGTTACATGCAAATCAGTCCATAAACGTAGAAGATATTCTGCTGTGACAGACTAGGACGGACTGACTGAACGATCTTATAAGGGTTCCTTGTCGGACTACGGAACCCTAATAGAAAAACAATACCAGTAAAATATTAAATTAATACTAAATAACAATAGATTCTTTACTAGAACGAGACCGTTAACTTGTTTTGACAACATGATTTGCATGCCTATTGCCATCAATTGTAACCGGCATCCCAAAACCTTTGTAACAGGATGTTGCTGTCTCTTTTAATTATTGAACCCTAAAGTCTAATGAATGAACGGTCATACAAACTCTTCAAGATGGCCTCAATGGCCTTTATAATAGTTCGACTCCAATTAATCACGTTGTATGCTCTCCTTAATAAGTTCGTTTTGAAAAAGGACTAGACCTTGCGCCAAATAAATACCAATACGTCTCAAAACTTCGATTAAATTGATAGTAAAAGTAGATGTGGCAAGTTCTCATATTTCTGGGCCATTACACGAACTCAACTTCATCTCATTGCTATTGGTTGAGTAACCTAAGCGTTCATGCAGATCAATCTCAAAACTGTTTTGACCAGCAGTTTTGAATACACTTATGTAAAGTTTGTAATTATTTGCTGGGCATCAAAACAATATATTATTACGCTTAAAATTTTCAAGTATCGTGCTTTCATACACAAAAGGCAATCAATTTTTATCGGGACATCGGCTGTTCTTATAAGACTCGAGGCGCTGAAACCATGTCTACATTTATCAATGTTTAAAAATTTACAAAACAAGTGTCCGAGATAACCAAGTTTTTTTTTTTTTTTTTTTTTTTTTTTTCAGATTTTATATTTCATTTCCCTCTAATCGTATAAACCTTAGTAAAAGAATAGGTAAAGGTAAAAACGACCTATGAGGGTTGGACTAGGCATTACTTGATTTCCCAGGGGCAAAGGCCTGCACCACGTGAGGTCGAGGCGGAGCGGGCTCGGTTGGAGCAGTCCGCCGTGGAGCGGTGGCAGGATCGCCTGGCCGTCAGCCAAGCCGGTCGACGCACCTGTCAGGCCCTCCAGCCTGTGCTGGAGGAGTGGATGCGTCGTGGGCACGGTCGCCTGTCCTACAGGCTGACCCAAATGCTGACTGGCCACGGCTGTTTTGGGGCGTACCTCGCCCAGATTGGTCGCGAGTTGACCGGGCGGTGTCACCATTGTGACGGCCGCGAGGAGGATACCGCGCAACACACCCTCGAGTCGTGCCCGGCCTGGGCGAGGGAGCGCGAGGACCTCATCGCGGTAGTCGGAGGTGATTTGTCACTCGCTGCCATCGTGGCGAGGATGGCCGGATCCAGGGAGGCGTTTGCGGCCGTGCGAACCTTCTGCGAGAGCGTGCTCCTGCAGAAGGAGGAGGCGGAGAGGGTGCGAGAGGCTTCGGCTGACGCCCCGATGATCCGCCGCCGACGCACAGGCCGCTGGAGGGGACGCTTTGCTCTCCTCCTGCCGCCTCCCTGAAGGACCCCGGGTGTACTCGGTGCGGGGTACCGATACGCCCACACGGGGTCGCAGCGGCGCGTGTGTGTTCTCGCGCGTCGTTGCTTGTACCGAGGAGGGGGCTGCTCTCCCCTCCTCGAAGCCGGGCGGGGCCCTGTCAACTTCGTGGGCCGCAGCTGGGAGCGAGTGCGTGGTGGCATAGCGTTGGCTGAAACCCATGCACTCGCACCGACAACAGCACCGGAGGACACCGTCAGGTTTTTAGTGGGTTGGAGCCCCACATAACCCCCTCCACCATCCCCGCTGGCGGGGGGGGGTATGCACCGCATTTTCCTGACGCAAAAAAAAAAAAAAAAAAAAAAGGCATTACTTGATTGAATTTACGAATTCACAACTACGCTTAGTCATTGGTACAATGAATTTGATGCAGTAATTAAATTTGAACTAGGTATATGTGTCTAAAATTAAAGTTTGAATTGAATTCAATAAAATAATGAGTTAGAAAATGGTGCCTTAATCTTATTCTTATTTTTATTTTTACCCTTCTTTTAGTGAGTCTATTGTATCAATTTTTGTTATGTTGTTTACTTTTTGAATGTTTATTAACTAAATGAAGTTTGAAACAGCATCCGAGCTTAGTCAGTGATTGCGGTGCCTTTCGCTATTGTTTTCCATCTATCGAAACAATAACTGCAAACTTAGGTAATTATTAGCTGACAACTTTGATATTTTAGAAACTAAAGAGTCATTACGTCTATTTCTTGCAAAAACATTCATGATAGGAAGAAAACAAAAAGACTGTATAGTGGGATAAGAAAATTAATGCTCGCATATCAAGACATTTTACTATGCTTCTTAATAATGTTCTCCTAGCCGAATTTCGACTACGGTGGCCAACCTCAACAGGGAGTAGCCAACTGCGCGGGAGACATTATAGTGCACAATACAGGTGCACTCTTTGGTTCTTAACTCTCATAGTCCGGAAAGACAATCTGACATGACCGGAGAGAGATCAGGCGCAGGACCAACGGCTTAACAAGCTTTCCGAGGCACGGGGTGTTAACACCACTAACTTTCCGACTTCGAGCTGATTCTGAGCTTTTTCAAGACAGAAAAACCCGGAAAAAAATTCGGGCCGACCCAAGATTTGAACCCGGGACCTCGTGGATAAAAGCCAGCGTTTTAACTACTACACTTAGAATAATACCACCTAGAAGGATAGTTCCTTAAATAGATCGCTGACAAAAGCGTGCACATTTCAAAACTATGTGTGCGTAAGAGACACGCACGACACGCACACTAGTAAAGAAATAATATTGCCAGCAATTTTTTTTCTACTAAATGTTAGAAAATTTAAGAACTAAGTTACAAACTCGAATAAGGTTTAAATAATATGGATTCAGCTAGTTACCTACCTTTACTTTTTGGTTTTTAACAGTCTGTCGCTACAGCTAAACCGACCTCGAATTTTGGGGTTGGAACTAAAAAAATATATATTGATCAAATACATATTTATTCAGCATCATTTACCTGTACGCAAACCTATGCTATATGCAAACTTAAATACTAAATATGTAGTTTAACTTACTTAAAATATAAGTTTAAAGTCAGAATTAAATAAAAGGAAATGATAATGACTGATTATACAGTTTTGGTTATTTATTATTTATTTATAAGGGTTCCTCGTTGACTGTCAAACTAACAAGAAGTTTCTAAAATCCTTGTATATGCAACTGCTTTCTAAAAAGTTGTCGTTTAGATGAAATAACCCTTTTAATATTTTCTTTTTTCAATCCATAGAAAAACCAAATATTTAAATAGCGACTAATGTGTCAAACATTAATCGCGTCAAGTTTGTGTCGAATTAATATGGTCAGAATAAAAGAAAATACGGCTCCCTATAAATTTTGACATAATTTTCAACGCCAGTTCTTTTTCGGGGTTAATTCTCATATGTTCTTTAAAATTAATTCCAAACAAACACTCCGCTACACTGCAAATAGAGTACACTTCTTTTCGCTAATCCTCTATTATCTCGCATACAAACTGATATATGAAACCATTTTCTTTCCGTTGCAAAAAGGTTACTAAAACAATGGGCTCAATTCCAATGCGCCCTGTCTAAGATTAAATTTAGGTTCAGTCTTTCTCTTTCTCTATTAAACAAATGAAAAGAGACAGACTACAATAACTTAGAAACGTTAAATTAAGTGATGCTATTTCTATATAGTCTGTCTCTTTTCGTTTGTTTGGCAGAAAAAGAGAGACTGAACCTACATTTAATCTCACACATTGAAATTGAGCCCACTATTAGCATTTTACTTTAGTTGATAAATATCTTGCTACGTTTCCAGCTATGAAACCAACGATATAATTTTTGTAATTTGGATCATCACTACCTGACTCAATTTCAAATCCACACAATATTTCTGAACTAGTGCATATGATACTTATTATAAATTACGCCTAAATACTTTTCACAAAATGCAACTACACCAATCAAATATCACTTTAAAAAAAATTGTGCCCTATAAAACCGAATATCAAGAAATATGTAGTTTTTAATTTTCTTCCATACTGGCAACTTTCTCGCAAAATTTCATTGATTAATTACAGAGATTTGATTTTATTTATCTTATTTTATACAATGTTGTACGGCTTTTTGTATTTTTCAAATCTGTTGTGGCTACCATTGACTGCACAAAACGTCATTATTAACAATAATTCGGGAGCTGTTACTCGTGCCGCGTGACCTTGAGCACTAAGGACTCAAAGTCAAATAGTGGCCAGATGGGCTACTATTGATATGCTTCAGTTTGCGCGCGCGGACTAGGCTTCTAGGTGTTATTATTCTAAGCTACTACACCAGTGGCAGTCGTGCTTTTTAATCGGGTCAATAAGTTTATTGCCCACCTAAAGTATCTGCATACGAAGGATATAATAATAATATCACAGACAGACGCGGATATGTTTTTTTGTATAGGTATAATTTATATTAAATAATATTTCCAAAACTTTACACACGTTCCGTTACAAAAAACACATAATATTTGCAGAGAGCTTCATCAAAATATCCTTTTGACATTCAAAAAGCGAAGCGCAACAAAGCACGTCCAGTTAATATGTCGTAAAAAATAAAGGCTTATCATTCGGGCACAAAATACTAATAACAATTAAAGGATGATACTCGTATTCGTAAATAAAAAATAATGATAGCGGTGTTTCCTAGCTATCTCATTTACATTTTATGGCACGTTATCGCATCGACACGTTAATCTATTAAGTTTTTTAGACTAGCACTTTCGTAATTGTATCGCATATGTATCACTGATGCTCGATTAAGGCACTATATGTTATACATACGAGTGTGTAGTATTTCCTTAACCCTTTTCAACGCGCTAGTCAATAAACGTATGTTATACTATCATATAAGTATATTACTATTCACCCATATCTATTTCCGAAGTGCAGACCGCTTTTATCACTTTTATTTATATCCTACGTTATTCACTAACATAAAGTATATTGGTCAATATTGTATTTGCCGAAGCGAAATTTTTATAGGTAAGAGTACAAGAATAATAATCAATAGCCAACGTATGTTGCAAAGTCTTCATATACAGGGATGTCTCGTTAATGAAGGGTTACTAATTTTACATTTACATTTGATTTAACCCTTTTAACAGATAATAAAGCATGATATAACTTATCTGTACCTAAAGTATTGTCACTCTGTATACACGCGAAAGTGATAGTTCTTTTGATGCCAGATATTTGTGTGATGAGCACGAGCATTTGCACCTAAGTCATGGATGTTTATAAATGTATATCAGTATGTCTATCCGTTATCCTAGTCAAGCTCACGCTTAGTTTAGGGCTAGGTAATTGGTGTGTTTGTTGAAACAATTAATTAATTCTCTGTCAATTAAGATCGGGAATTGAAGTCCTTGGCTGTTTCAATAAAATATACTAAAATACTCATGTTTAATTAACCCTTTAAGTAATAAAGTTCTTGAAAATCATCTTAGGAGTTGAGAACAAATTATTTCAACGCATTAATTGATCTATGTATTCTTACATATAAGTGTTATATGATATAACACTTACTAATTTACTGCTAACAATCCTATAAACCTTAGAAATTTATTTAGTTTAATAGTTCTCATTAAAATGAAATGCAGTACTATTTTTTTAAGAAAAAAAAATCTTTAACCCAAATAATAATAGTATGTATTCTTACTTACGTATTGTACTAAAAGTATTTTCCTAAGCAACTTCATTAATAAGTAAGTAAAAGTTTTTTATCAATTATCATGCTTTGAGCCTGAAGCACTTTAATGTTAAAGTACTTAGTGTACATAAGTTAGTAAACAATAGCATTGCGTTAGTAATAATAAAGTCCTTCAAGACAAGTTTCGTCATGCGGCGGTAAATCTCATCGATACATATAAAACTGTAAAAGGTCGAATTCTGTACATTGGTTTAAAAAAATACCTCACAGGTTTTATTTTAGGTCAGTAGAGTACAAAAATTTAATTTTTTGTCTGTGTGTTACTATGTATGGATCACGTATTTATGTATGCATGAATCTTGAACGTTATAGACTCGAAATCTGCTGAACAATTCTTAATGTACCTACCACAGTCAAATATGTTATTCCTGGTTGTAATCTAGGGTTTCATCTTTATAGTAGTACATCTTGAGATATAGGTTGACTCCTCTGCGCCATACTTCACGGAACAAAAAAGAGGTCATGATAACTGGACGGTTACGATTTATTTTCACTCAAATAAATGGCAGGTGGCGGTTTATTATTTTCTATCAGTGACCTACCGTATATGTATAGATTTAGTAATACAGGGTGACCTCTCTTCACCATAAGACAGAGTACAAATGAGAGATCACGATTACCGGATGGCGATTGGAGTATGAGTCAATTCGTAACATCGAGTCCACGCAGGCGAAGTCGCGGGCAACTACTAGTCAGAAATAAGACAACTGCTGCGCAACACACAGACTCTCTGGATGGACTAGAATATGATCTCTTACTTCACTTTCAAAGTTCGGTAGGACGTCAATCCTACGTGACTGGGGAGAGATCAGGCGCAAGACCAACGGCTTAACGTGCTTTCAGAGGTGTTTTCACTACCAACTTCGACTTCGAGCTGTCCCAGAGTTATAATTATCAAAACAATTTGACCCGGAGCCTCTTAAACAAAAACAGACAGGTCAGAAAATCACTTAACTAACGATTTCTTTTTTTTTTCTTTATGTCACCAAAAAAAAGCACAATTGGCGGATTTAACAAGGGGTCTACTTGGTGTTGTAGTACTACCGGCGCTTCAGATTTCCATAACACAGGTGCCTTAGCTACTGAATTTGGGATCCGAGCAATATATGTGATATTGTCAAATTTTTGTTTTTAATAATATGTATATTTTAAGTTAATAATTTTTTGCGTGATTCGTGATCAGTACGTGGTAGAGAATCACTTCTGTAAGTACTGTTGAGATTAAAATCTACACTTTAAATAATGTCATAAATATTTTTAAAGCTTAAGAATTTGCAATAGTCAGTTATCGCTGTTTTCAAGATGCTATTTTTGTATGGAAACTCATAGGTTGGTTTACCTAATGAGTTTCCATACAAAATACATAAGATAATTACTGTTAAAGTACGCGATAATAGTAAGTGAGAGTGAGCGGTTATAAAAATAATCCATATGAGAAATCTGAACTAATAAAAGTTTAGCGTTTACGAATTAAATATTAAAGTTTTTACCTTTTATTGCTAGTGCTTCGTCTTTTAGTTTTATTTTCTAGGTATTGAATTGAATTGAAGATTATTATCGTAAGAAAAACTTGCAATGGTGATGAAAATCTTTATACGACAAGAGGGCGATGTTATTTAAAGATAAAGATAAATTTTGTAATTAATTAGAAACTTCAATTGATGAGCCGTATTTTCAGTGTACATTCGAATTGATGTAAAGTATCGATTTTTAATTCCATTATTTTTAGCAGAGGCCTTTCTTGGCCCGGTGTTGAATTCTTTTATTATTTTTTTCTTTATTTGTGTAGATTGTTTGGTTGCTGTTTCCTTAAATTGTTATGAATAATAACAATTTAATGACACAGCAACCAATACTAAGAACCGTTGCGTGAATTCTTGTATTATTCTATTGTTAGTCTATATGAGTGAGAGGCCCTAGGGCGGCTTGATAACATCTGACTGTAAGGTTGGTCACTTGCCTCCCCAATCCGTACTGAGCCCGCGTGGTGTAGTATAGCTCATACATGCCTCATAGTTGAGGTAAGGCCTTTGCCCAGCAGTGGGATCTAATAGGCTAACTTTACTTTTATGAGAGTGAGTCTTTACTAGTAAAAGTTTACCGATAAACATAGTTTTGGTCTGTTGCATTGTCACATAATTACGAGCGCGGTTTTAATACTACTTACGCTCGTAAGAAAAACCAATACCGCCTCCTTGCGAAAGTAAGGTAGCTAGGTTATAAAATACGGAAGTTTTTTCGGTAAGAGACAAGTCCAACGCTGGATTATTATTTCGGTAATCCACCCAGGAACACGGCTTACGTGCCTGATAAAAGAAAAAGTTTCAGAAAAGTAATCGAGTTTTCGTAATCACTGATTGAGTTGTTAACTCCTGTGCCACGTATAAGTAATAGAAAGTAATTATCGGCTGTCAAGTTTTAGGAAGAGGATTTTTAGGCATTAGAATATCTGAGAGTTTATTAACGCTCTTCTACTTTTAATAACATTCGTTTTAAAAGCTTCATAATTTGTGACTTCTGGTAGCTCATTTGAATTTTTTCCTGAGGATTTAACTAAGTTATTAGGGCTTAAAATGATTATCCCTTTAGAGTGTTGTTACCTTATCCCCATTTGACAGTTATCTAACTACCGACGAATAAACAAGAAACAGTCGGAGATTTTTCGCCCAAGCAACGTACAGTAGATATACATTCCGTGTTAACGAAAATATGCATACAATAATAGTCGATTACTAACTGTTCACACTGCCAACGAGAACATTCTGCTGAACGACAGAGCTAGCAAAGATACACTTACTTGGCGGTACTCGCATGGGCAACCAACTAGCAGTCAATTTTATTCCAAATTCAAATCGCCGGTCGCCCAAAGAACACTCGCTTTAAATATCCGAGCGACAAATCGCCAACTTGTTTCTAATTTCTAACTCTACTTGCTTCTCGCCCATTGTTCCTAGTCGAAAAACTGCCTTACAGAGGAAAATGTTGCATACTTGGAGAAAGAAACAGGATGCCACGAGATAGTAGACCTGTCATCTCGTACTGCGCGGCGATTCGAATTTGGTTCTCCGAGAACACGTCCTGTTACGTGTCAAATGTAAAATTGAGAAAACTACACAATTTAAGGTAATCAATTTCTGCGCGCTAATGACCCATCCCACTCACAACAACAATTAACACATTGAGCGCCATGGTGGTCAGTGACCCCCAAACAATATTTTTCTATTGTGTCTAGTTTCGTGGCAGACTAAGGCTTAAATGCACTATCATTGAGTAATAGGAGTGGAAGATTGATATTGCACTTGGAAAAATTACCACCTCATGCGGGCATTGAACACGCGGCCCTCGCATACCGGACGCGTTCACAAGCTTTATCTTATAGTTTTCTAATACCGTAGGTCTTTGAGCTAAGCCGCGGACAGGCAGACAGACAGAAAGGGCGAAACTATAAAGTTTCCTTGTCGACTGCGGAATCCTGCAAGTTGTAGGTAATTCGGTTTTAAGTACACACGGCCGCACGTCAGACTACCCCACTTTGACCTTGAGACCGCCTCTATTCTCTACGCAATAAAAGCAGTTTTCGTAGTTCACATGGGTAACTTGACGTGCTGCTGACTGTACGTTCTTTAAATAGTTTATCTTTACTTTATAATCTTTATATTAAAACTTTATTATAACGTAACATATCACACGTCGTAAATAGAAAACCGTTTTAGTAGAGTAGGATATCCCAAAATGTGGTAGGGTGGGTTTCATTGCACATAACAGTCAACCTTTTCGTTAAATACGACTAGTGCCTAGTTCCTATGGTATTTAAAAGCGGTTTTTCTGTTTATTGTCTATGCGTCAAAGAGATTTAACAATTCCATTAAAGTAACTTTCTCAAAATGCAGTAGCATGTATGAAAAAAAACCTGTCGAGAGTTAACTATTTCTAAGTCAGTTGTCTAAAGTATTTTTCATCTCACCTGTTCGGAAAGTTGAACTTTCATGTCTAGATAGCCGGGTGGGAAATAGTTTTTCCCTCCTACTTTATATTGAATAAAAGGCCACTATCGAGAGTATCGATAGTTATTGCAATAGTCAGAGCTGTATCAGCTATCGATTTAAATATTGAACTTTGATACTATCGATAGTATTGCTATGTGTCGATATTATTTATATTAACGGAGCTATCAATACTATCATTACTATCGGTAGACTGTCTATACTATCGATACTATTGCTTTTACCTCAACATTCGATAGTCTATAGATACCTACTATCGATATTTTATCGATACTATTGCTTTTGCCTCAACTATCGATATTCTATCGATACTATTGTTTTTACCTAGACTATCGATATTCGATAGTTTATAGATACTATTGATATTTTATCGATACTATTTCTTTTATCGGTACTATTGCTTTTGCCTCAACTATCGATAGTCTATCGACATTATCGATAGTCTATCGACTTTATCGATATTTTATCGATACTATTGCTTTTGTCTCAACTATCGATATTATTGCTTTTGCCTCAACTATCGAAAGTCTATCAATACTATTACTTTTGCCTCAACTATCGAGTCAATCGATACACTATTTCTTTCCTCACAGTCGAAATGAAAAATAGTATGTTTAACTCAGTTGAAAGCACCCATTCCACTCTCAAGCTATTGGCGCTCTCACTTCGTTCGAGCGCCAGAAACTTCTCGAGTGGAATGTTCACTTTCGGCCCTTGTATAACAATCTACTATTACCGCTGATCTATTCATCAATTTCATATGCAATCGAATGTACGAAAAGTATCATAGTAAGTAGTTAAAAGACACTATGTGAGGTTTAGAACTTGTATTAATCAAAATTGCGATGTCTTTACGTATAAAAATTGCCGATTTATATGAACAAAATTTCGAAAAATTATATTTTTATTTAGACAAAAACATAGTAGATAAATGATTAAAAGTATAGGTACCTTGTAAAAGTGGTTAAAATGATGACACATTAAACAAATAGGTGTTTTTACGGCTTCCCTTTGAAATAATATGCAATAGTTTTTCTTTTTTTTTAAAGTTACATAGTTTTGATATTCGTAAAAGTAACAAACAGAATAAAGTATGGGAAATAACGGCAATTTCAGAGGTTTTACCTCTGAAATTGCCTATAACCGAATATATTACCTATGTCACATTAGCCCCACAAAATATACTAGCATCTTTAACAAAGTATTAGTTTAATTCTGGTGTTTCATAACTAATAACGTTCAATAAATAATATCATCCAAATATTGGCGAGCTCGTTTTCATTTACTGACTGCATGGGGGCGATAAAAGATAATGAATACTGATATTCTATCAGATGCAATTGACATTGAATTGGTTCAAGGTTGCTAATGGTTAGGTTTTACATAAGGTAAAACCTGCGATAAAGTAAACTTTTGCTTTGTTACTCTAAAAACTTAGTACCGGGCTTAAGACAGGACTAAGCTATTAGCTAGCAAATTAGAAAAGCGCTTCTTTATTAGGTTATTGAAAAAAGGGATCAACCAAACTAGTTTTGTTAGTTGAAGGTTTCGTTGTAAGGAAGTCAATGTTTAAATATAAACAATCTTTTGGCTATCAGTAACAAAACTTGTTTGTTACTGATAACCAGAAGTTCGCAAGTCACTAGATTTGGCTACTAGAAAGCCAAATTTTGGTTCCTGTTAACCAATATTTTTTTCAGTGTGTCACGAATGTGTCATTCATTCCTCTCTTGTCGGTTAGTATTTAGACCTTTTTTAAACCTGGTCTATTTTTTTTTGTAATAACACTGTTGGAGTCAAGAATCGAGCGTAATCAACTAATGGTAGTTTTGAGAAAATTTAATATCGAACATGTTTATTGAATAATCAAGCTCTCTCAATAAAAATCATCTAATCAAAATCTGTCTGTCATAATTTCAAATATTATGTCATAGTCAGCCAGTTAGCTAGTACGTCCAAAAAGTTCATAACAATAATAATAGCCATTTTACCCTAAAAATGTTGCATGAATAATGCAAATAAAAAAAATAAGCGCATGTAAGAGAGAGAGCGAGAAATAACTCTGAGAACACTTATAAGCGCTCTTTACAATGAGAACTAATTTCTCCTTTTCTTTGAAAATTAGGAATTAATACACATGATTACTTTACAAAGTGATATCAAGCCTAAATAAATCCTATTATTAAAATAAATCTCGTTAAATAAAAATGTAAAAAGCTCTTTTAGATCCTGAATACGCTTAACAAAATGACTGAACCCACATTTATTATGCACGAGATGTAATTTGGAGTCTGCCCACATTAAGTTATCCCAGGCTCTAACGTAGACGTATCAAAATGTTAGGTACCTACCAAACTTGTAGAGATAATTTTATTTCTGTATTTTACACTGCATAAGTACCATCATTGTTTTTTAGGCAACATCACATGTATTCCTCTGGCCCCGTAGCCAAATGGAAATCTTTCAGGAGCGAACTTCGCTATCGCCAAAGAAATGTCAAAATATGTATGCAAAAGTCACGTGATATTTCGATGGCCTATGGAATCAGAAATAACGGTGTGGTAAAAACCAACGCCTAGATCCCAGACAGTGTAGAAAATAAAAATAAAAGCAGAGACAAGGCGACACGACAAAAATCGGCTTGCAAGCCACTCGACCAGGAGTCAAAAATTATGTAGTAGTTGATAAATTATGCTGATGGAACGCAGTAACATATATACACTACTTGACGACCGTCATGGTGTAGTGGCATATAATCTGTGGTAGTGGTTCGCGCCCCGGACTTTTAAACCAGGCAGTTATGGGTTCGAATCCCGCAAGGGGCTAATGTTTGTGTGATGAGCATGAGCATTTGTACCTAAGTCATGGATGTTTATAAATGTATTTAAGTTTGTCTATCCGTTATCCTTATCACCATAGCACAAGCTCACGCTTAGTTTGGGGCTAGGTAATTGGTGTGTTGGTTGAAACAATTTATTATTTACTACTACAGCAATACAACAGAACTAACATGAAACATTCCAAAATCATTTTTTATGTAAGATTTTAGTTATTCAAAACAAGAAAAACTGTAACTGTACGTTATTAGTGTAGTTATTTTGTAGTTCGTGTCATAATATAATTTTTGACATATACAAAGAAGCATTCAAATTCTTTCCATGTTTGTTATCCAAGTATATATTTTACAATCATCGAATGTTGATACAATTTCCATAACGATATACAGTTATTTATAACACAAAGATAAGCCAATATCAATATTAGGTAGGTAAGCTTTATAATTAAGGGGCTTAACATCCATTAGCTTTCGATATCATTATTGATTGAAATGTTACAGGAAAGTGTTTTTCTATCCATCAAAACACGAATAATTTAAGCAAATTTTAATGTTGAAAATTCTCATTCTGTGCGAAATAAAATCCTCAAATGAAATAACAGATTGAATACGAGTATCTGTTCGTAAATAGCATTACAAGATACAAAAATCCTTAAGATTAAGTTAAACTCCTGGAGATTTTTTAAACTTATTCTCAGATGGTGTACTTCAAAAGAATCAGGTAAGAGCGAGTCCGACTCGTACACTATGAGTTCCGTACAAAAACGTAATATAAATAAATAAATAAATTGTTTCAACAAACACACCAATCATCTAGCCCCAAAATAAGCGTGAGCTTGTGCTATTTCGACTATGATAACGAATAAACTTACTTATACGTTTACATACATCCTCGCTTATATACATCCCTGACTTAGGACAACCCTTAAAAAGGGGAAATTTTTTTTTTTTTGTATTTTAAAAATGAGATCTATATGTGAAGTATCCTCGAACCAAGTTACATGCAAATCAGTCCATAAACGTAGAAGATAATCTGCTGTGACAGACAAGGACGGACTGAACGATCTTATAAGGGTTCCTTGTCGGACTACGAAACCCTAAAAACTAATGATAGTATCATCCATGTTGATTATGAAATCATGTAACTTTGGAATGCTAGTCAAAGATTTTTATAAAATATATATCGTATACTTACGTATAATATATCAAAACAAAAAAAATATCGTGCTCATCACACAAACATTTGCCCCTTGCGGGATTCGAACCCGCAACCTCTGGTTTTGTAGTCCGCAGCGCGAACCACTAGACCAAGACGGTCGTTAATATACGTTACGTAACAAAATATTCGCTGTTTGCGGATTTTTTCTTGCTTTTCATGATTCTACGTCTATGGGAAATACCCCATAGGTTTCGGTTCCCCTGCGAAATGTTAGAAAATAGCCTGAAATGATCGTATTGCGATTGAATGAACTACGAATCTTGAATTATTACAAACGTATCTTGACCAAGAAAGTAGGGATCGGGTCAATTGCGCCTTGTCGTTTTAAAGCATCGAGGATATATTCGATGTTTTAAAGAAAGATTTGCCTGGCAGGCCTCAGATGATTTTATTTCATAACCTAATTAATTCATTTATCATTGGTCAGTAAACTTCAAAATACTGTCAGTGTATCTGCAAGCGAGTTTGAATTTTATTGTTCCGTCGCTAGAATAGCTATTTGGTTTTATTGGTCCTTATAAAACTACGATGCGTTATGCAAACGATTTTAGCCCTAAAAATGGTAAGTTGCACTTGTCCCCGATAGTACCTAGGTACATAATGCGAAAATAAAATTACCTAATGTTGCCCAGTTCGTAGTTTCAATTATTATTCTACCGAGATGTAAGTGGCTTGATAAGTGTAAAATTATGTTGTTGTTTTGAACTACGACTTTTGAACAATAGATGATTTAGATGCCAAACGTGGCATTACGCTTTAATATACGTCCCAAAACTTAACATTCGGATCGTAAAACTTTGCCTAGTACCTATATTCATAGTAGTAGATGTAATACATACACAATAAAGAGCCTGTTCCATAAAAAGAAGTATGTACGTATTTGAACAGCAGGCCATTATTTATTTCGGAGGCCATCGCTAAATGGAGCAGTCGCTTGATGGAGGAACTCCCTCGGAACCCAACAGTTCAGCGACTTTGGGACGAGCCCCTCTGCAGAGTAGTGCGTAATAATCTTCTCGACACGACTACTACCTCTGCAGATCGTGCCCGTCTCATGGCCGTAGCTGAGTGGGAATCCGGTCTTTAGCTGAAGGCCATCCCGTGTTCGGCTTTGGGAACTCTTTCAGGTAACAACTCGTTTAGGATCGCCGTTAGCCTTCGACTTGAAGCCTTCAATGCCGTGCCTCATCGTTGCACTTGTGGGAAAGTCGTGGACCAATTAGCTCACCACGGTCTTTCCTGTAGCAGAAGCGCGGGCAGAATTTCGCGCCATGCAAGTTTAAACGACGTCATTCGCCGGGCGCTTGTTAGTGCTCGTATTCCGGCCGTTATAGAACCGAACGGTCTCGTACGCAGCGATGGCAAGCGTCCTGACGGTATGACCCTTGTTCCGTGGAAGTTGGGCAGGCCTTTGGTGTGGGATGCTACTTGTGTCGACACCTTAGCGCCTTGCCATCTTCCATTGTCTTGCAACAGGTTGGGTTCTGCTGCCGCTTCGGCAGAATGCCTCAAGCGGCGCAAATATGAATGTCTTGGCGAGGCTTACATATTTGAACCGTTTGGGGTAGAAACGCTAGGACCGTGGGGATCAAGTGCTCACAAGCTGTTTCGTGAGTTGTCAAAGCGGCTTATAGAGACTACTCACGATACAAGGGCTGGCCTCTACTTGGGCCAGAGAATCAGTATGGCCATCCAGAGAGGTGATGTGGCCAGCCTTTTGGGCACTTGCCCACAGGGCAACGATCTTGTAACCGATGTATAATATGAAGTAGATAAGTTTTTTTTTTGTACTAATATTCATTTTTGTGTTTTATAGTGTAAGTATTTTATTCTTGTATATAATTAAGCTTTAAAATGTTAAATTTGACTAAAAATAAACAAAACATAGAGACATTTGAACGGTCTTTATGTTTCATGATATCATCACTTTAAAAACTTCATTAAAGATATATTATTGATTTAGTGTTTAAGATATCGATATCCTCGACTTTAATTTAAGCTGAACCAACTTTTAAAATTGTAAGAATTTAGAGTATTTGTCCGATATTAAAAAGAGTAATTTTAGAAATATTTATTGTTAATAATATGTACACATGAATCTACAATAATTATTCTCATCATTTGCACACATTGAGTCAAGTAAAAATGAGCAAAGGCTCCGCTGTGTGTCTGTCTATCTTTATGTCACTCTTATCTCATGAACCGTGATACCGAGATAGTTGAAATTTTCACAGATGATGTATTTCTGTTGCCGCTATAACAACAATAAACTAAATATTCTCACATAATAAACGTAATTTTTTGCCGTTTTAGATAGATAGCTCTTTATTGCACACCATAAAAGTAACAACAATACAATTTACATAGAAAGATGTACAAATTAGGCGGTCTTATCGCTAAGAGCGATCTCTTCCAGACAACCTTTAGGTATAGGAAATACTTAGTTTTTTGCTCGATATTAGTAATGGCAAGGGTCTCATTATACAAACGTGATTTCTTTGCTGTTTTTAAAACTGAAATAGGGTTATAGTATAGTATCTAATGTTTTATGCTTTATAGATAATGTACGGAACTCATCTTGCGCGAGTCGACTCGCACTTGGCCGGTTTTTTTATTCTCAAAAGATCCTGATGCCTAGTACAGTACAGAAGCTTATTTGTTGAACTACGAAAACTACTTTTATTACTACGAAGAGAGCCGGTCTCAAGATCAAAGTAGTCTGGTGTACCTATGTTAATAAGTTAAGGGAATTAGAATGCCTGAGACCTAATTTTTTATTGTAGTAGTTTGATGTTTTTTGGTCCTGCATCGGCAGAATCGTAAACCAAGATTATTTTTAGATAGAAGATGAATCAACCTACACTATTAACGCGACATTGACCCGAATGAATGGATATGACGTGCTAACTACGTCATTTACTACGCGGGATACTCATTTACGAGTATTATTACCTATTCGAAACGCTTTTGTATGGCTTGATGAGTTTAGTATTTTTTTATGTTGACAGTAGTTTCGTTTGAATAAATTTTATACTAAACGATTTTGATATTTGGAGTTTTTATAACTAAAAAGTCGTTGTCGTTAACTAAAAGTTGTGTAATCTATATATTTAATTTGTTTACGGATATTTTAAAGTAAATGTTATTCGATAAGTAAGATGTTTTAAATAATTGTGATTAAATTTTGGCATCCTTTTGCAATGTAACTCTGTATACTGGCTTAGTATTACAGATATTTTCAAATACGACCAAGTTGCATGTAAGTTGGCACCGCATCGCCTTACCTAAAACTGTCATAATATGCCAAATGATACTGAACTCTATGTGCGTTATGTATTAGACATAACAGGACGGGTAAGACTGGTTTTCATCAACGCATTTTTTTTATTCAGCTGATTTAGCATTATTTGACATATTTTGTACGGAAATTCTGTCAAATTAACTGTCAAATGATCTATACCGGCTGTTTTAGTTGGTGAACTCTAGTCTAAGTTTAAATAAAAAACCTACATATCGCACACGGGTAGGGTGACGTATTCAAATGGCGACGGCTTGAAGTTTATTTTGCTTCCCATCTTCACTTAATAAATTCTCAGTACTGTCACGTCAACAAATAACTTTCACGGTATCGCGGTTCGTATTTCTCTGTAAACTCTTGGCTTACACTTCTTTATCACTGGGTTCTATCAAGAGGACAATTTATATCCATCGTCCTGATTTAGTTTATCGTATCTACTTCTGAATTTCAATTTTTTGACGTATTATCCTTGAATAATCATGACGAACGGTGGCGAGGATTTTAGTCCATTTAACTCTATGCAGTGGTTAACTCCTTCTTCTAAAATGTGATCAGCGGCAACAGAAATTACGTCCTTCAGATTTTTCATAGCTACGATGTTTTTTCACTGCTTAGTTGGTCCGACGTAAGAAATACTGCAACTGCAATCAATTTTGTTGAAGCCTGGTGTTTGGAAAAGTATGACATCCTTGCTTAGGAGTTCGCAGAAATCTTGACACTTTGGATAACGGCGCAGCTATATACAGTCTTAATGGAGAAGTTTCTGAGGACTGTTCCAACTTTATCCGGTACACATTTTGATATAAGGCAAAAACTTTCTTGACGACTAACTTTATATAACCTTATTCTTTTTGAATCCTCGATGTCCTGGCGCAGCCAGTTCTGATCCGTTGATTAATATTTTAGGTAATGCACCACGAAAGTTTAAAATGTCGTTTGATTGCGATTATTTTTGAAATTACGGTAGGTAAGTATATGTTACTTTATGTACTATACTAGCGATGGGTGATTACTGGGGTGGCCTACTACCATAAATAAAATAAAATCATTCACCAGACCGAATATTAGGTACACTAGAAGGTTGATACAACAATGACAAAATAAAACTTACATATATGACGCGGCAAACAACTAGTTGGTATACAACTTGTCTTTCCTAGTTAGTTTTTTGCCTTGTGCTGTATGGCTACTAGGATGACGGATAGGCATACTTAAATACGGTTTTATAAACGTCCATGACTTAAGTACAAATGCTTGTGCTCATCACACACATTGTCCCTTGCGCGATTTGAACCCAAAACTTTTTGTTATGTAGTACGGAGCGCGTACCACTACACAAAGACAGTCGTTTACACTCTTGGAAACGGAAAAAAAATTATGGGAACATCTTCGACCAACTTTTCAGGGGCAGGGGGAGATCGTTTTGTCAATTTTGTGACAACTATTGATCTTTTGTGCAACCTGTCGATATCTTTTATCGACATGTGATGATTGAATAATTTAATGCTTCACGTCTAGAAATGCATATGTAAAATCATCATTAGTATTAATTCCACAGCTTTTAAATATTTATTAAATTTAATTGAGAATTATTGTTTATATCTGTTTGCAAACCCATTTTGAATTGTATGGATACAATATATCGACACCTCCTACGTAATAACGTAATAAGCGTGTATCTGCCAGATACACCAAATCGGGTTTATTGCATTTTTGGCACATTTTTACTTATATGTATCATGTAAATTATAATCTGACTGTTTTTCCTATTCCAAAATAATTTTTCTCAGACCCATAAGAAAATAAGTATCCTTAAAAGTTTGGTTATGGTGGCAAAAAATAAATCTGTTGTTAAAACCATTTACACCAACCAATTACAACCATGAGATAGTACATGTACAGGCGACGGCTAATTGCTCGTTAGTAGCGATGGGCGATTGTTCGAAAAAAATAATCGAATGAATCGACAATCGACCATTCAAACTATCGATTGTCGATGTAATAATTCGAAAAAATCGAATAATAATCGACATTCGAATGATAATATATAACAACTATTACTTATGCTCAAAACTCGGCCCTTCGATGCATTAAATCTATTTGTCGCGAATAAGCGCACAGGACAAGCGACAAGCAGCGAACGAATGATTAATCTACGCGTCGAATGATAATTCATTCGTTAGTAGTACGGCTTGCGCACCGCGCGCTCCGGTATTGTTTGCCACATAATCGAAGGATAATCGAATGTCTGCGGTTGCTTATCGAATACAATTAATTTAGTAATTAGTTAGAATTTTTCGATTAATTTAGTAATTATCGCCCATCGCTACTCGTTAGTCAGTTTTACCGCAATTAGCGAGCGATATTTACGGTTGTTTCTCCAATGAACGATGTAACTGCCCAGTTACACACTTGTTCGCCGTTGTTCCGTTTTATTATAGTACAAATCTATACTTGTTGGAATCCATTACGATCAAAAAATGTATTTGTCTTAGTATTTATAAGGTTATAGCAGTTCCCCGCGACTTTGCCCGCGCCAAAGACGGATTTTACATACAAACTTTCACCCCCCCTGATGATTTTAAACTATCTCTGTACTTTCTCATTTGAATGGTTTCAGTAGTTTCGGACCCCATTCAATACAAACAATCAAATCTTTCCTCTTTATAATATTTTAGTGTAGATGAGTTTATTAAAGAGCTTTTCGCTTTCCTTTTTTCGATTTCGCTCACGCAAATATCAAATTTCCAAAATAAACGTCCACCCCTCTTTTCACTCGTTCAATGAATGGGATAAAAATTAATATCCTCCGTCCCTTCTCAGGACTCTAATATCTCTATACGATTATTTTTATATAAAAAGTTTTATGCATCAAGAGGTAACAGACAGTCAGACAGACATACTTTCTCATTTGTAATACAAGAGTTGGATTTTCCATATAAACTTTCATCCCCCATTTCACCCCCTTAATGTTTTTATATCACGACAAAATGTAGCCTATGTCCTTTCCAGGGTCTCGAACTGTCTCTACACCAAATTTCATCTAAATCGGTTCAGTGGTTAAAGCATCAAGAGCTAACAGACAGACAGACAGACACACTTTCGCATTTATAATATTAGTATGGATTAGTTTGCTATATATATGAGTGCATTGACATACACAACAGGCAATGATAAAATATGCTCAGTAGACCACAGTAGTTTTTTTTATTTTTATTAGAGTTACATTTCATAAACAAGATAAATTAAGTTTGATAAGTCTGAGCTTCAACTGTCCTGCTTTTTGCTAATAGCTCGTTCGTATAATACGTACGTTCACTTATCATACGACATTGCCCCCTAAAGAAGACAGATATATCCAGTAATAAAAGCTAAATGTAGTAAAGATACCAATTAAGATTTTCATTTTCATATTCAAAGTCTTTTTATATACCTTACACGCTGGAAATATGCTCAACAGAATTGCATGCCCTAACGAAGGCTTTCGAGAAGTCAAGTGCTGCAGCAAGTGCTTCACCATAATCTATTCGATATCAAATATCCGATTATCATTCTGGTACAAGCAAAAATTTCTAAAACTGCATAAACTAATAGAATTAATTTTTTTCCTCATTATACTAAATTCTACTTTCTACAGACAAACATTATGTATTTTCTAGGGAATCCATTGAAATTAAATTTTAACTTTTGTCCCACAAACAAAATATCCTTTATGTGCAGTATTAATGTTTATGTTACAGTCAAAACCCTTAACCAGTCAAAAACCTTATTGACCGGTAAAATTAGTCAATAAGGTTAAGGGCGTCGGTCAAAATCCTTATTGACTGATTTTGTCAGATAAAATCAGTCAATAAGGATTTTGACCGACGCCCTTAGTCAATAACCTTATTGACTAATTTTACCGGTCAATAAGGTTATTGACTGGTTAAGGGTTTTGACTGTAACATATATAAGTACTTATTTTTCGGACCAGCGACAAAACAGTTATGTGCACTTTTGGAAAGAGTAAAAAATCAGATCAAATGAGGGATTTTCTGACAGCTTAAATTTTTTGTTTAATTGTATGTTAATAGATGGAGCTATTCATCTAAGTTATAGAACTAATGCTTCGAAATGATTGAGCTTAAAACTCTAACAAATTAAAAAAAACCGTTTTTAAAACCATTTACACCATACATATAAGATAGTAAGTGTACAGGCGACGGCTAATTGCTCGTTAGTAAGTTTTACCGCAATGAGCGAGCGGCATTTACGGTTGTTTCTCCAATGAACGATGTCACTGGCCAGTTACACACTTGTTCGCCGTTGTTCCGTTTTATCATAGTACAAATCTATGCAGTTACACATTTACTCGTTGGAATCCATTACGATCAAAAAATGTATTTAGGCAGTTCCTCACTTAAACGTAGGAATGCTGTAAAATCAGCTGTAACTGACACAATTATTGTTTTACATTAAGTTACTTTAAAGTAGGGATTGAAAACATATAAATAACTAGCAGTTCCCCGCGAATTCGCCCGCGCCAAAGTCGGATTTTACATACAAACTTTCATCCCGCCTTTCACCCCCCTGATGATTTTATATCGCGACAAAAAGAAGCCTATATCCTTTCCAGGGTCTCAAACTATCTCTGTACCTTCTCATTTGAATGATTTCAGTAGTTTCGGACCCCATTCAATACAAACAATCAAATCTTTCCTATTTATAATATTTTAGTGTAGATGAGTTTATTAAAGAGCTTTTCGCTTTTCTTTCTTCGATATCGCTCACGCAAATATAAAATTTACAAAATAAACGTCCACCCCTCTTTTCACTCGTTCTCCAAGAATGGGATAAAAATTTCTATCCTCCGTCCCTTCTCAGGACTCAAACTTTTTATACTATTATTTTTATATAAAAAGGTTTATTATCAAGAGGTAACAGACAGTCAGGCAGACATACTTTCTCATTTATAATACTTACTAGTGGTTCCCCGTGACTTCGCCCGCAAGAGTTGGATTTTCTATATAAATTTTCATCCCCCATTTCAACCCCTTAAGGTTTTTATATCACGACAAAATATGCCTATGTCCTCTCCAGGGTCTCGAACTATCTCTACACCAAATTTCATCCCAATCGGTTCAGTGGCGCTTTACGTCAAGAGCATATAGACAGACAGACAGACACACTTTCGCATTTATAATATAAGTATGGATTAGTTTGCTATATATACGAGTAAATTGACATACACAACAGGCAACAATAAAATATGCACAGTGGACCACAGTAGAAAATAAATAAAAATATATTAGTCACATTTCATAAACAAGATAAATTAAGTTTGATAAGTCTGAGCTTCAACTGTCCTGCTTTTTGCTAATATAATACGTTCGTATCATACGTGGAAGATGGATATATCCAGTGATAAAAGCTAAATGTAGTAAAGATACCAATTAAGATTTTCATTTTCATATTCAAAGTCTTTTTATATACCTTACACGCTGGAAGAAGAATAACGGAATCAAAAAAGGGGGGCGTCAAAATTAATGGAGACGTATTTAAATTCATTCGTTTTGCCGACGATATTGCAGCCATTGCAGAAAACAGATTGGAGTTGGAAGAACTGGTTACAGAAATGGACACTATTTTTAAAGAATTTGGTCTCAAAATTCACATAAATAAAACAAAAACACTAATTGCTTCTAAAAAGGAAAAATATAGCCCTATCTCAATAAATAACACAAAAACAGAACAGGTTAAAACCTTCAAATATCTAGGTAGCTTGATAACTAGTGACTCCAGATGTACACCAGATATAAAAGCAAGGATAGCGATGGCGAGACAAGCTTATATAATGCAAAAAAGCACCTGCTCAAGGCCAGAATATCAAGAAAAGTTCGCAAAAAACTTGTTAAAGTGTACATTTAGAGTATAGCTCTCTATGGATGTGAAGCGTGGACATTGACAAAGAGGGACAGAGAGAGACTGGAAGCCTTCGAGATGTGGTGCTGGAGGAGAATGGAGCGTATAAGTTGGACGGAGAAGAAAACAAATGAAGAAGTTTTGTCTATGGTTAGGGAAAAAAGGAGATTGATGGAAACAATAGAGTGTAGGAGGGGACGAATGTTAGGCCACCTGATTCGACACGACAATTTTATTAAAACGATAGTAGAAAGAAGAATAGAAGGAAAAAGGAAGCGAGGAAGACCAAGAATAAGCTACATGCAGCAAATAAAAGAAAAGATAAATGTCGGGTCGTATCAGGAGGTTAAGAGAAGGGCGGAAAGCAGAGAGGAATGGAAAAAACTCCACCGACAAGAGCCTAGCTCTTAAATTTGATGATGACACGCTGGAAATAAGCTTAGCAGAAGCATGCCCTAACGAAGGCTTTCGTGAAGTCAAGTGCTGCAGCAAGTACTTTACCATAATCTATTCGATATTAAATATCCGATTATCATTCTGATACAAGCAAAAATTTCTAAAACTGCATAAACTATGGCTTAAGGGAATTAAATTTTTTCCTCAATATACAAAATTCTACTTTCTACAGTTTTATCAAACATTATGTATTTTCTAGGGAATCCATTGAAATTAAATTTTAACTTTTGTCCCACAAACAAAATATCCTTTATGTGCAGTATTAATGTACATAAGTACTTCTTTTTCGGACCAGCGACAAAACAGTTATGTGCACTATTAGAAAGAGTAAAAAATCAGGCCAAATGAGGGATTTTTTGACAACTTAAAATTTTAGTGTAATTGTTTGTTAATAGATGGCGCTGTTCAACTAAGTTATAGAACTAATAGTTATAGTCGAAATGATTGAGCTTTATAAACTAACAAATTATTGTATTATATATATATTATGTGTACAAGCATGTAGTGCAAGTACTTATGTTAAAAATAAGCAAGTTCCAAAATACACTTAAAAATCAAATTTAATGGAAAAAAACGTCTTAGTGATCAATATATTGTTCAAAAATTACCTATTACGTACGTACGTAAGTACGCTTGATTCTAAAACATGCTGAACATAACATAATAAATGATAAAACCAGCCTTTTTCTTAAATAAAAATCTACCTGACTTAGGTTGTTTAGCGCCATCTAGCGGATTTTTAAGTACTGATTTTTGATACTAGGAAAATTCCTCAGTATGGCCAATTTTTTATCTTTAATATGATTTAATAAAACGTATTTCATGCTGCATTCATAGCCTCTATGGTTCTTCGTCGTTTCTGTAACCTTCCGAATTTCACGTAATCACTTATCAGGCGCAGCGACGATATATGAGCTTCTTTTCGTTAAAAGTGACACAAAATGGATGCTATGGGCGCAGCATTTTTGAGACATTCAATTTTCTGCTGATGATGGCGTAACGTTTCGCTCAATCTTATTTCTTCGACTATTGCATGTGCGACCACAAAATTTACGGATGGAATGGTAGGTCATCGATTAGATCTGAGCAATTCAGTAGACAAATTTTTAGGTTGACGAAAACAAAAATGAGCACCCTGAAGTACTGTACAGTACTGGACGGTGTACCTAAGGAGGCCGAAACATTCTCAATGCCCGAGACAAGGATCATGATTACGTATTGAAAAGAGTGGCCTACTTTTCTCAGTATCACTTTCATCAACCCTAAATTGGCTTCCTTATGAGGTACATACACCCCAGTTACTTACAAAAAGTTTAATAAGGTAGAGTTACTCCATAACACGATTCGTATAACCCTGAGCGTTATGTTCGTGCTCATTATTTTAAATAGTATTTTTTTATACCTAATTAATTATTGTCTTACTTTTTCAGCAACGTAAAATATAATAATTAGTAAAATTTTTAGACCACTAATTGGTTACTTGATGCTTCGACAAGAAATATTTTTGTATAAAACCCAATGTAATTAAATACCAAATCGTTGAAAAAACCGTAAGCAAAAACAGACTGTATCCTCAACTCTACGCAAGTGGAAAGAGCTATCATTAGGAATAGAACAAACACAGATTCATTAAAAACTTCCAGTGAACAGAAACAACGAATTAAGTAAAACGATGTTCAAAGTTTGTTATCGCTCAATTATCGTTGCATTGTTAAGATTTTAGCTTTATTTTATGATAGTAATAACCCACTGTTGCCTCTGACCCACATTATCTAATGCTTTTCAACTATTGGGTTCAAACTATTGGGTTTAATTTGCTTGAAATTGTCAAAACTGCACTAACTAGCCGACATGTTCTGCCTGGGCAGAATCTGTGCCCTTGGATACGGTTTGGAATAAAGTGATATAAAAAGCAGATCCTACGTTATTAGGTACCAGAAAAATTTTATTTAAGAGGAAGATAGAATGAAAGAGGCAGATGGGAGACCGTGAAGGTCATTGGTCCATACCAAGTGAAAGGGAAGTTGGACGTCGTGTCGTATCAGGAGGTCAAGAGAATAGCGGAGGGTAGGGAAAGATGGACGAAACTCCCCCGACAAGAGGATTAACTCTTAAAAGTGATGATTATGATAAAATGATTCACCAATGGAGTAAAGTAGTGTCTTACGTTACAGATGTCAACAATAAAAATAAATTACAAAACACTGCACAGAACAATGTGCTCAGTTTAAAAGCGATCTCTTCTAGACAAGTCCTTGAAACAATAGTTTTTTTTATAAGTTTTATTGGTTTAAAAATACGATAAATCGCATTTTGACGTTGCAAGTCTGTCGACACGATGATTGTTTGTTGAACTTTAGTCAAGACTGATAAAAAAGCGACTTTATTATTATGAACTCGAACCTTAAGGCTTATCGATTTTAATCTCGCTCGATCCCCTTAATATACTTGTAATGTAAAGTTAATGTACTGTTACGTCAGTACACGCTGTCGTATCCTGATTTTTAAGTAGCTCATTTTGCGTGCTCGTGTACTGTGAACTTTCTTAAGTACTTGCGATCTTTTAGAGGGTTATTCTACTTAAATATTATTTTCAACTTTCAAGTAAGGTCTATCGCAGACCTACTTGCTGGCCCTTAGGAGCCACAGCTTGTTTTTGAAATTTTTAATGAACTTCCTACGCAAGAGACGGATTTTATAGGTTTAATATATTCAATGAGGGTTGATATGTATTAATGGTACTTTTGCCTTCGATATTATTAGGACTGTAAATTAAAAACTGGAATAAATATTATGTTACTTTATTATTATTTAAATGTATTTGACACTGTTACCAAACAACTATCAAAACAATCAACAACTATCAAACCCAAACAAAAGAATATCACCAAAAAAACATAAAAAAACATCAGAAGTATAAACATATTTACAAAACAGGTGCGTTGGGCACATGCTCCCCTTTTCAAAATAAGGGAACTACCTTCTTTAGTGGTCTGCGTAATACGCCTGCCTGGGTGTTAATGTCTACTACCCGGGTCACACCGTCCCTACCTGGGTATAAGTTTAATACGCGACCTTTAGGCCACGATCCTCGTGGTAAATTCCCGTCAGCAATAACCACGACATCTCCGACGGCGACTTTCGGAATCTGTCCTTGTACTTTTCTTGGAGAAAGTGTAGGCAGGTACTCAGATACCCATCTTTTCCAGAAATGATCGGCCATGCGTACGGCTCTCTTCCAAGCTGATCTACTGTATGCATCGCTATTGTCTAGGTTAGCTGGGATCGGACGTCCGGAAGAACATCCTAGTATGAAATGGTTTGGCGTAAGTGCCTCAGGATGCTGAGGATCGCTAGCGATGTGAGTTAGTGGGCGTGAGTTAATAAGCGCCTCCGCTTCACAAAGCAGAGTGACGAAAATCTCATCGGTGGGTCATCTGGCGGTAGCTTCTAAAGTCACTTTCAGGGATGTTTTGACAGACCTTACTAGTCATTCCCAGGACCCTCCCATAAAGGGAGCTGATGGTGGGATAAACTTCCATCGGACCATCTCTTGTGCAGAGAAATTGGAAACTGCTTGTTGGTACAAGCTTTTTAACTCTCTGTTAGCTCCGACGAAGGCAGTGCCGTTATCTGAGTGTATTTCGGAGGGTGTTCCACGACGGGCTATAAATCTTCGTAAAGCCATTATAGCGGCATCTGACGAAAGGGAGTGGACAACCTCTAAGTGTATGGCATGAATTGTCAAGCAAGTAAATAATGCCACATAACGTTTTTCAGTCCTTCTCCCAATAACGACTGTAGTAGGCCCGAAATAATCAAGGCCTACGAACGAAAAGGGTCTATGGTGGTGCGCCAGTCTTGCTTCTGGGAGATTTCCCATGACAGGTTGAAACGTCGTGCTGCGACGAACTTTGCAGAACTGACAGTTGTGAGCAACCGATCTTATGGTGTTCCTGAGGCCCACAATCCAATACAACTGTCTAAGTCATTAACTACCGTCTCAGTATTCGCATGGGCCGCCTTTCTATGATAATGATTCACAAGAAGTCTTACAGATGGGTCTTTTCCAAAGAGTAGAATGGGGTATTTCACATCTTCATGAACGTCGTTGACAGCAGTGATTCGAGATGAAAGGCGTAATAAGTTATCTTTATCTAATACAGGGGGCAATTTAGAAAGCCTACTGCGGTGTGATACAGGTAAATTATTTTTCACGCAACGGATTTCGTTAGAAAATGTATCCAGTTGGCTTTTACGTAAAACGTGAATAGTTGCTAAACGTAAATCATCTGAGGCTAGCGTATTAGGCAGAGACTCTTGAAAATGTTGGCTAGCGTTTTGGGTTGGCGGGGGATGAAAGATGACAATTTTATTTTGTGACCTGTTAACTAGACTTACGTGAATATTGTGTTTTCTAAAAGCGCGAATTCTAAGCATGGATAAATAACGATGAGCGTAAGCCGTAGTTCTGACCAAACGCAACCATGAACTAAATCGCTCTGAGTCCGCAGAAAGTGGCAAGTCAAAGACTACGCTTTCAGCTTCACTGACAAAATGAGTGTGATGTAAAGGAATTTCAGGTGAAATAATAGTTGGTTCTTCCGGCCAGTTTGAAGTTAACAAAAAATTAGGGCCCAGGATCCAGCGTGATTCAGAGGTCATAGGGCCACGACTCAAGCGCGTGGCATCATCAGCAACATTGAGACCACTAGGTACCCACCGCCACTCACACACATCCGTGAGTTCTATTATTTCACCCACTCTGTGAGCTACGAATGTGTTATAGGAACGTGCGTCATTACGAAGCCAACCCAAGACGTTCATAGAATCACACCAAAAAATGCGTTTGGTGGGTTTTACTCTAACTGCATCTACGATGGATGTAGCTAAACGGGCTGCTATTAGTGCAGCTTGTAATTCTAATCTAGATATACTAGATGGTTTTAAAGGAGTGACACGTGATTTGCTGCATATTAATGCGAGCTGTACGTCTCCACTAAAGTAAATAAAACGCCAATAAGCTACAGCTGAGTAAGCTTGTGCACTGGCGTCCGCGAAGACGTACAGTTCTGCTTGCAACGGGTCTGTACTTTGCAAGTTATAACAGCGCGGAATTTTTAATTCAGACGTTGAAACGAAATCTTGAAACCATTCGTTCCATGCTAGAGTTTTTGAAAGAGGACGTTCTTTGTCCCAATCTAAGTTCAACCGCCAAATATTTTGGAATAAGATGCGTCCGCGAATTACGATTGGGGCTAGAATGCCTAAAGGGTCAAAAACTCTCATTAAAAAAGAAAGTATAATGCGCTTTGTGAGTGGATTAGGCAGAGTATCTTGACTATCCCTAACAGAAGTATTAAAACCTACCTGATCTACAGAAGGATGCCAATACAGGCCCAATGCTCGGATGCAAGGGCTCGATAAAGAAAAATTTGCGATATTAATGCCCGATGGCATTGCTTCCGATAGGAGGTGTTTTGGAATAAGTTCAAGAGCAGATGGGTCATTAGAAACCCACCCGCGCATCTCTAGTCCAGCACGAGCATGAACATAGACAATGTCGGCGGCCAAACGGGCGACCTGATTGCTCGAACTAACGGATCCTATGTAGTCATCCATATAGGTATCTTGGATAATAGCTTGCACTGCTTCAGGAAACTGATCTTGAACCTCTAAAGCATTCTTATTTTTCATAAAACGCGCTGTAAAGGGGGTAGAGACGGCCCCGAAGATCATAGAAGACATTCTATAGAATCCTATAGGTTCACTAGGGCTGTCTCGCCATAAAAATCTTTGGGCATCTCTATCTTTCTCAATAATTTTAAATCTCGGAAACATTTCCTTTATATCACCGGTCATCGCCACCTTACCTTCTCTTAATCGAAGTAAAATGTCAAAAAGAGACTGCAAAAGATCAGGACCTGTTAATAATAATGAATTTAGACTAACTCCTTTAGATTTTGCGGCTGCATCGTGAACTACACGGAGTTTTGCCGGTTTATTTGGATTTACTACTCCAAAGTGTGGTAAATACCAACATATAGAGTCTGAAGGATGATATGTTTGACATTTTTCAGCATAATCTTTTGTAATCATGTCGTGCACATTTATTTTGTAACTTTCGGCGTAAGCAGGGTCGCTTATCATTTTCTTTTCAAGATTTAAAAAACGAGACAAAGCCAAAGGATAACTATTAGGTACAAACGGGCTGTCAGATTTCCAGAGCAAACCTACCTCAAAACGGCCGCAAGGTAAACGGTTGGCGGTTCGATCTAATATCTGTATAGCGCGTTCATTCCCTGCCCTTCGTGGTTCCCTCTTGGAAATGCTGATAGCATCTAACCTATAATGTTCCTTTATTAAAGTTTCTAAAAAGGAATTATTAACAGACTCGGTAGAGTCATCAAAAGAGACGTGATTGATGAATGTAACTGGTTTTGTTCTTCTGCTACTACAACCAAATAAAACCCAACCTAGCGCTGTTTTGATAGCAACTTGTTGCCAGTTGTCGATACCTATGACAAGCTTTGGTTGAATATTATCGTAACAAAGAAACGAAGTCCAATCCGAAAGGTAAGGAATATTAATAATATTTTGGGATAAAATGGTTTGTTTAGCCAAATTCAAAGATTTTAAAGAACGTGCTTGAGAAATGTTGTATGTTTTATCAGAGTGTAATCCCTTAATATCAAAGTCAACATATTCAATTTGTGTGTTCTTTGATAGGCCACCAACACACTTGAGGTGGGTAGAAGCAACAGGCCCTCGCGCTTCTACTCGTATTTCCACTGCGAGGTCTGAGTCTATAAAGGTAGCAGTTGCTCCGTCATCTAGTAAGGCATAGGTTGTAATGCTTCTATTAGGACCCGAAATAACGACAGGAATAATCTTGAGTAGTGGATTAAAGGTTAAAGAAGACTCCTTACTGTTCGACGAAGTCGAGCTATTAGCATGAGCTACGAAATCCGAAGCTGGTTGAGAACTAGTAGAGGGTTCGATAGTTACATCAACTATTTGGGAATTCCTAGAGGAAAACGACTCGTATTGTTCATCTTCGTCTTTATTTTCCACTATATATGCGATATGCAAAAGTTTATGATGTTTGTGTTTCCGAATTACATTTTGTATTGTTGCAAACTTCTTTTGAAGAATTGCAATTTTTATAAGTATGCGAACCTCTTTTAAGACATTTATGGCAAACTTTTTTATTTTTTACGAACTGCTATCTGTCATTTACAGACAGTGACTTAAACTTGTCACAATGACTTAAATCATGTTTATCATTACAAAAACAACAAAATATTTTTTCAATATTTAAAGAATTATTAGGAATTTCATGATTTTTAGCGGAGAAATGCTGTGGATGGGTTGTAATTAAGGTGCGGCTGTCTTGTTCAGTGTATTTTTGTTCATTTTTCTTAACAACGGTGAGTGAATCTGTAAGGCCAAATTTTAGCTGAAGCTCCACTTCACGAATTAGAAAACGGGCTAAAAGCTCGAGCTTCGTGAGCTCACCATTGCGAGAAAAGTGTATGCACGCGTAGTCAGCCCACCGCTTTTGTAGTAAGGGTGTTCATTTACTGAGCAAAGATTGATATACCTCTGGTGAATCCAGGTAAGGCCTTTGATCCAAGAGTTTAATTACCTCGATAGAATTGCGTGCTCGGCAAGCGAATACGTTAATATCACCTCCGTCAACAATTTAAGGTAGTGCACGGATCGTCGCCACTTCTTGGAGTACAATTAGTTCTGGTCTACCAAACCTCATCTCCAAAGCTTCTATAACATCTACAGGATCACGTGCTAACACTAACAAAACGGCCACCGCTTCATAGGCCGCTCCTTTCAGTGCCATGGTGATACGAGCCAAGTTGTCTGTAAAGGAATATAGATTTTTTGAATCATTGTACATACGTTTGAATTTCAACCACTCTAAAGGTTTCCCGTCAAAGATAGGCCATCTGCCATCGCCTATTTTTCGTTGTGGTTGGTTTTGTTTAGCTAACGCTACAACAGCTTGCGCCAAATTTCCTATTTCTGTGGAGAGTTAAGGATTATTTTTATGATATTCAATATGCCCAATTTCACCTAGATTGCCACCTCGTTGAGGTTTGTTAAGTACCTTTTGAGGTACCTCCATAGAACACTGTATGTTAACAGGCGACCTGCTGACGGGAAATTCCCTATTGTTAGCGTTCTGTGATTTTTAACAAAACTAGTGTGGGGCACAGCTGAATCTACACATTTATCAAGCCACTTTTGTACGTCTTGGTTAATGCTGCGGATAGAGCGTCTGGACGAACGGCATGAGCCACATTCCTCTTCTAAATTTGCTAATTCCGCCTGTTTAAAAAGCTCCATGGCAGCGCGCTCGCGTTCTGGAACGCGGCGCTCACGTTCACGCTCGCGCTTCATTTGCTCTCGTTCCATGTTGGCAAGTTTTTGAGCATGCTCGGCTTCAATGGCCAATCTTCGACTTCTTGCCGAGTTTGTGGTAGATGAACCTGTAACAGAGCTACCTGATCTGTTGCTGGGAATACCAGCGACTTTGACCGCGGAAGCGGACGAACGAGGCATTTCCTGTGCCTGCACCACACCCGTGGATTTCTTTGTAGCACTTCTCAAAAACATTTTAGAGCCAAGGACCAATATATTAATGGTACTTTTGCCTTCGATATTATTAGAACTGTAAATTAAAAGCTGGAATAAATATTATGTTAGTTTATTATTATTTAAATGTATTTGACACTGTTACCAAACAACTATCAAAACAATCAACACCTATCAAACCCAAACAAAAGAATATCAACAAAAAACATAAAAAAAAACATCAAAAGTATAAATATATTTACAAAACAGGTGCGTTGGGCACAATTTGGAAATGTTATCATGGTACAAAATACAAAATTTCACCAAAGGTGGTGTCGCTCTGAGTATAATAACATTCATCGTAATCTTTATATCTCTTGGCAGTTGGCCGGAACATTCGCCAGCTCTGATTGTACCCATAATCGAGGTAAATACCGACTATTACGTGAGGAAGGCTCTTGAATATAAAGTGTCGTATCATAAAAGGATTATTGTTAATTTTAGAATAGGCATTTCTTAGCTGCAGCAGAACTATTCAATATAAGATTACTTTAATTCATAATTGTCAGTCTTATTAAATTTTTATTGAAAGGGTAACCCCAGTTTTTCAATCACACATGTAAGTGCTTTTACTGTCACAACATACAATCAGTATCTGTGTAGGGTGTTATCACGTTGGAACATGTTTCTACAGTTGACAAGGCTAGGTATGATTTTTTTTTATTGTTTGAATTTTAATTAAATTGTCTTTTTTAATAAGAGTTAATTCATGAGAAAGTGCTATGTGTTCTTTCAGGTTTTCTAACTTGAAATTCTATATCACTTGAGATTGACCGCTGTAGCAAAATACGGCTAGGAGGACATTGAATATCAAAAATATATTCTATAAGTATCTATTGAGACTGGCCGCTGTTACCAAAATTCGGCTAGATTATTATTTTTATTTCTGAATATTAAATCTTTTAACTCTGTACACGTTTAATTGACAAACGTTTTATGGTCTCTTTGTATAAATGTGTTTGCAATCATCTTAGTATCTACAATCTTCAAATTATAGCTGTTTATATAAAACAATACATAAGCGACTAGTCATCAGATAATCATAAAACGACAAGACATTACAACTAGATACAGAAATTAGACACACAATGCCTAGTCCGATTGCGCAAAAGATGTTTATCGTTTTTTTACGGAACAAACTCATTTGTCGCAATGAGAAAGCGTTTTCAGACACAACGCATTTTGCAAAAGAATTTTATCTGAAAAACATTTGCTCACCAGGGAAAACGAGATTTCATTTCGAGTACATTCCTAGCTGTCTGCGTAAAGTTGACCTGATTTTGATTGCGAACCCAAATCATGAACGCGATATCTTTTAACTTGATGATATTTTTCTTTGTTTGTGATCTCGAAACGGCTCTAACGATTTCGCTGAAATTTGGTATGTTATCGGGGGTGAAATCGATCTAGATTAGTCTTGTGTTTAGGAAAAAGCGTGTTTTCGAGTTTTCATGCGTTGACTGTTCGATGCAGAATATGTTTGCAAGTTTCGCACCAGTAAGTATGAGTATCGTGGCCGAGTGCATAAGACGTAGGACTGATAGTACTATGTGTCTGGGGTTCAAATCTCGCTCGGTGACAAAACATATATATATATATTTTTTGTGTTCATTTAAGTTAATAGCATTTTTGTTTTATATATTACACTTACAAGTTATGAAGCTTTTTTTTTATTAAATATTAGTTACCTAGCAAAACTCGGTCGACTAGGTACTTAAATTTGAAATTTAAATCAATATTTTGATTAAAATTTAAAGACACTGAAAAAGTCGAAGGCTAGCTCTTTTTATCCATGGAAAACACGTCATGAGCAATATTGCATCATTGCTCATGATGTGGTTCTTTAGACTTGTATTTAGCTCCTTTAGCTTTGCTTTAATCGATAAAAGTTTACTAAACGCATAATAGCTAAAGTTATGCATTTCAACTTCTTAGAGTAGTAAGTAGTTCTTACTTCTTACTATTATAATCTTGAAACCTTGTCGCTGGAGTTCATATTAAACTAAACACTGCACGTGTACCTCTAAGCTCAATGCATTCTACGCACGCATAGACAGCCATTTAGTTTGACAGCTATTGAAGTGTCAATCTAAAAGGCTTGACAACTTTATTCTATGTCAATACATGGAATGAGGGATTTTCCTAGTATCAGAAATCAGTACTTTAAAATCCGCTAGATGGCGCTGAACAACCTAAGTCAGGTAGATTTTTATTTAAGAAAAATGCTGCTATTACCATTTATTACGTTATAATGTTTATTCTTAGCATGTTTTAGATTCACGCGTACTAAAAACAGGATTTTTTAAAACAATTTATTGATCATTATGACGTTTTTTCCATTAAATTTTGTTTTAACTGCATTTTGATACTCGCAAATGTTTAACGTAAGTGCTTTTACCACACGCCTGTACACATAATATTACAATAATTTGTTATTGTTTTATGCTCAATAATTGCGAATATTATTATTTATATAGCTTACATTGATAGCGCCATTTATCAATATACAATTAAACTCAAATTTTGAGCTGTAACGAAATCCCTCATTGCAACCGTACAATTACTTTGACCTCTTCGTGTTGCGATCAGTTGTGATACAGACAACTTAGAGTACCTACTGTGTACGCACGAACTGCTTATATGTACTTTTAAAAAAAAAATGCATTATGAGTTTACTCGACGAACTTCGTATAGAGCCTCACGAGTTTTTTTTTAGTTTTTATTATTTTTATTGCATTATCAAACTTTCACGGTTGGCATTGCTGGAGTTCTCCAGTTTTAAGCTTAGCAATACATTTAAATACTTCTTTTTAGAGTTTCGTAGTCTAACAAGGGGTTCTTATAGTTTCGCCATGGCCCTTTGTCCGTCTGTCCGTCCGCGGTTCAGCTCAGAAATCTTTGGACCTACTGGAAAACTGTAGATAATTTGGCATGGATATGTATACCAATAAAAAAAAGATCAAATTTTGAAATGTTTTGTTTTCTTACTAACTTTTGTTCCCTACAAGTGGGAATGTTTTTTTTTCATCTAACACATTATGTATGGTGTCATTGATATTTAAAAATGGTTAGTAGTGTGATAACATCGTTTTTTTATTTGCCGATTCGTTCGTGAAATATTCAGTTTTAAAGTGCTATTTTTTATTAGAGTCCAACCCCTGCCGGCTAAATGGTTGTTTGTGAAAATGTGAAAAAAATCATAAAAGTAGTATAAAATAAAAATATTAAAAGAAAAACTATCACAGCAAAGCAGTCATTACTAATTATTGAGTTATGGACTAACTTATAAAGTGTTTATACTTGGTGGAGGAAAACTTTGTACGTCTCCTTAAGTAAGACTGATAAGTAGTAACAGAGACAAAAACCACTTCTTAGCACCTGTGTCGTTCAAATACGGAACCATACTTTGCGCGCATACTTTGCGCGTTCAAATACGGAACCATACTTTTAGGTATCTTATTATGCTATATTTCACTCAACCTGTCTTAAATTTACAGACTCATTTGTAAAATACTTGGAACCTCCTACCGGCTGATAATTATAAATTTAGCAAGTGTTCAACTCCCTAAAGTAGGTATCTTTCTCAAATTACTGAAACTAGTAAGTAGTCTGCTTGTTTTATTACAACCGGCTGCAAAATTTAAAAGGTTCTACTGGATGATTATCTGAAATTTAAATTTATTAGTTGCTCTATTCCTCTAAGGGCAAAATAAACTATATCTATATTTATATTACAAAGAGGAATTATTTGATTGTTTATATTGAATAGGCTCCGAAACTACAAGACCGATTCAAATGAAATTTGGTACAAAAATAAATTGAGACCCTGGGAAGGAATTGCGATTGTGAACTCGCCCACGAGAGCTACGGGTCCGCTTTAGACTACGATCCAGGATATGGCAGATCAGGTAATTGTACAGTTAATGTCGACTGAATGTGCAGTTTCCTCAATATGTTTTCCCTTACCGTAAGAGCATCGTTTAGTAAAATAATTTACAAATTTTAGGTACATGGCGGCACGTGGGATAGTACCCAGTATCTCTCGCATGAGAACAAACTCACTAGCCATTACGCCACAGACGCTTCTCCTGAAAGCTATTACTATTGAAATATGAAAGCTATTGAATTAGGCCGTAAGCTTGCTGGTGTAAAACTCGAGCAAACAGCTTACCGTGTAGGTACACTTACAAAAAATTAACAACTTGATTGGATTGTTAATCTGTCCTCAACGGTCGTGATTGGACGATGAGCTACCGTGAAATCAATCACTTACGTGACCAACGTATGTAAAACGGTAGGTGTGTAAAATACAGTGCATAAAAAATGCCTTTCCAATCTAAAAGAATTATGGTGCGCATATATAAAATCTTTTCGCATGGACCGAACATATACATTACATATAAATATATTATTATATACATTACAACAGATAACACTTGCTTTGTTACAATTTTAATGGGAGACGTTTTTTGTTTATATTTTTATGTTAGTCCGATGTAAAAAGTTCTTTTTATGCACCAGAATATTTGTCTTTTCGATTGGATACGATTTTTCTACACGTCGTTGTATAGCTGGTCTATAGTTCTAAATTTTGTAATTCTGAAAAATGGGCGCAAATTTTTGTACGAGAAAGCACGTCCGTACTAAAGTTTAGTCCAGAAAACATATTTAACTCGACTAGGAATCCGGGTGGACCTAGGAAACTTAGGACGCCAAGTTTCAGACTTCAAGCATCTAACTTTTTTTCTTTCCTGGCGAATGCTCTTTCAACTGAGCTACGAAGGACATTAGTAAATCGAGACAAATAAATTGCTTATAAACCGTTACTTTACAATGACGTAAGAAATAACCAGGTAGCGTCTAAAATGCAAGACGAAAAAACAGATCTCTGTACGTGTACATTTTTTTTTAGTAAAAAAGTGAAACGATGAAGTATATGAAGTATATTAATTATTGAAGTATATTAATGCCTTTTAAAAGCAAATCAACATCCAGGTTATTTTATTGCCTATTCTATTGACTTCGGCCTGAGGAGGAGGTAGGTATCTACATTAGAAATCAATTCAAGTGTTTATTTGTTATTGTACCAAAACGACGCTTTTTCAAACGCTTAGATACACAAGCAATATCACTAAAGCGGGATAGCTTTATTTCTTGATTTATTTCTTGTATGTTTTATAGCGGCTGTATTGTCAACAAGCACTTTAAGATGAACAAATAGGCAGTTATCTTGAGAAAAAAACATAATATTAACGAGAAAGCGAAGAAAACATTTGTATAAAAGAGGAAGGAATAAAAAGAAAAGTACATTATCGAAAAGATACACTGAACTATAACGGGCCTTTAGACAGGATGCAATCTTTCTACAGCGTATACGGTGGGTGTTCGGGTAATCAAAGGAAAAACATCGTTCTCCAGATAAATATGATTTATTTGTGTCTCAAAATACACAATACTGGTATTCATATGCTTTATGCCTAACACATACATAACATGAATCATACACACACTACATGACCGCCCTTAAAAGAAAATAAAATAAAAACATTATTTTTATTTTATTTTATTTTACTCGTAGTTGCTACAAAAAATATTTTATATAAAAAAATGTTGTTAAACTAACGTTAACATGTTAAAAAAAACTTACTTTTAACAATATATTTTAATTAATTATTACAATGTATATGGTCTTGTTCTGTTTTTATGGATTAACCTTTCTATACCTTTGTTTTCAATTTTTAAGTTTGGTTTACAGTCTTCAATGGTCACATCAAATGGTCCTATGTAAAGTGGTAAAAATTTGTTAATACATTGTTCGTTCCTGAGAAGTATTTTATCACCAACCTTGTATTTAATAGAATTTGTATAATTATCATATCTAATTTTCCTTTGTTCTATGCTGTCAATTAAATTTTTCCTAGCGTCATATTGTGATTTTTGTAATCTAAATCTAAGCTGTTGTGGATAATTATATTGATTATAAAGAGGATCAATGTCTGAAGTAAGATTGCTAGGTATATTGCAAAGTTTGCCAAACACAAGCTCATAAGGTGTGTATTTTGTTTCTGTGTGCACCGCAGTATTGAATGCAAAACACCAAAATGGTTTTAGACACGCCTTAAGACAGGATGCAATCTTCGCTATCGCCAACGAAACGTCATAATATTTTTGCAAAAGACAACTGATGTTTTGATGGCTTATGTCAGTTTCATACATTTTGTTAGCGAAAGCGATTTTCGCTTTAGAATATATGGCATCTTGTCTACGGGCCCTGGAGATTTCTTCGCAGTCCGGTATCGGAAAATAGAACTCTTTGGAATGGAATCTTTCGTTTGAATCTCTTAATTGGTAAAACTCGATACGGGGGTGTATTTAATTAGCACATGCTTTTATAAAAAAGCCTTTGTGCTTTAAACTGTTTTATCCAGTGCTTACGTGGATAGTATTCCTAAATGCTGCCTGACCGCCTCGTTGGTCTAGTGGTCAGCACACATGAGAGTGCACTTGTGTTTTGCGCTCACACTTGTGCACTATTATGTCTCCCGCGCTGATGGCTAATCTCTATTTAGATAAGCTGCTGTAGTCCAAATTCGGCTAGGAGGACATTATTATTATTATTTCTAAATCTGTTAAATTCCGATTTTGAGAATTTAAACTTAGCAACAAAATACTGACTGATAAATAACACTCAACCAGAACTTGCAAGGAAACTTACGGGTTGTGGCGCTTTAGAAGTATCGATTTGAAACTTCTTACACTAGATGTCATTTGGCTATTCCCAAGATATCGGTAGTGGCCTTTCGAAACTGAATTTTGAAATTGTAGCGTAGTGGAAAAAGTCGACTTTTCTAAACCTGCTTCAAAGAGGTAAACATTTTGACTAGAATTCGTCGTGATTATTATCTTAATACGATGAAACATTCGTTAATGTTCCTAAATCGAATCAAACTTGTTAACAAATGTAATATGACAAGTAGCGTAAAAGACCCAGGGCTTAACACAAACACTGCCTTTATACTTTGTGGTTTTGTTCAGCCTGAATATGTCTCCCAGGGAATTGCCCAGGCCACAGAATAAACTAGTACTCCGGCTCAGTTCCAAGGGTTATTTATTCCGATAGCCTGGAATCTAAACGGTTGTTTATTTTTCTGAAACAGAACTTTGTATTTCCATATTCTTCAAATAACAACCCAAGAGCAAACTCCTTCATAATTCATTTTGAAATTTTAACAAAGATTGTTCAAATTCGATTTAATATTTATTTCGGATAAATTCCATAGTATTAGTAACAATAGTATTATTCTAAAATAATGTTAGCACGGGTCACAAAATTAGATCCGAATTCACGAATTTTTAAACATCCGGTAAACATCAATTGATAACGGTTAATTTGGAAGAATCCCCGTACAAAATATCTCAAATCATGCTAAACCGTCTGATTAAAAACTAAACATGTATTGGGGAACTCCAGCCTTAAAGAGTAATTAATTAAAAACACATGACTTATGACATCCCCTGCTAGGTGGACCGATGACATGAGAAAGGTAGGTGGTGGCTGGATGTGAGAAGCGGAGGACCGTGAAAGTTGGCGCAGTCTTGGAGAGGCCTATGTCCAGCAGTAGACTGCAATAGGCTGATATGATGATGATGACATGACTCACTTCAGCGCAAGTCTGTAAGTCCAAAACTCTAAAAAAATACATTATTTTTGACAGCGGTAAGGTTGCTAGTCTTATCATTATTAATTCTTGCGTAAACCAAATACCCCAAAACTACTGTTTTGCTCGTGGTATACCGTTAGTTCCACGAGTCGAATCTAACCAACTATGGATATTTTACGTATCACGTATTTTTTTTGCATTCTGACTGCAATGTTCTGCAATTGCCTATGTGCTATCTATCATCTTTGCGTTATCCCGTTTGTGCACTCGCACGCGAGAGCCTAGGGTCCACTTTGGACCATGTTCCAGGATATAGCAGATCAGGCAATTACATTAGAGTGACTGCCACCTGACCTCCGTGACCCTGTTACCAGGGGAACCTGAACAATTTGGATCATGATTACACATTCAGTTGCCTGAATATGCAGGTTTCCTTACGATGTTTTCCCTCACTGTAAGAGCATCTTAGAAAATCCTATAATCCAAGACGATTTTAGCGTGACTTTTGGAGCTTGGTGGCTTAATGTAATGCTTATTCACAAAAGGATAGGCTGATAACAATATAGGCTCAAATGTGTGTACACACGCAGCACATAAACTAACCACAAAATGTAATTTTTCGCAATTGAAATATAGCCCTATTGTATTCGACATAATAAGGGAGCGAGGGGCTTGTTGTAACAGTTTTCATGAAAACTAATATATATTGAGATCTATTTATTAAATTGCTACTAAATAAAGATGGATGGATGCTATAACTCTTCCTCTACAAAATCAAGTAAAAATAATACTATAAGTATTGGTAATTATTTTACAATAAATTATTTTTTAGAGGAAGTGTGGTGTTACAACTTACCTCGTGCTTGGGGCAAGATGTAACGTCTACCGGGGCAAGTAGTAACGACAAAAAAAAACGACAATATTACCTCTAATCATTTATTTTTTCTTTATTTTTAACAAAATAGAGATCTATCTAAAGTAGGTATTATGTAATTCTTATCAAAAATTAACTCAAATAAACTTTTTAAGTATTTAACACCTAACAATTAAGTAATTAACAGTTTTATTTAGTTAAACACTACTTATATAATCATCATGGCACTTTTTAATCACAGTTAGTAATTAAATTCTTTATATCTTACGTATGCTTCGTAACTTTCTCTTAATATCTATCTAACAAAGTATTGTACTGGTTGTAACACGTTACAACAAGCCCCGGGATTTTGTTACAACTAACCCCATGGTTTGATTTTTAACATTTATCAAGATAACTATTTAAAAAAAATTGCCAACTTAAAAACTGTTACACATTATCAGAGATAGATAAATTTGAATGTAAATAAGTTAAAGAAAGTTTAAAATTAGCCGATAATAATAACGCTAACCAAAATTTTACGACAGTACAATTTTATATTACGTGGCAAAAATTAAGCGCGTGCACACTTACGCTCACTGCGCCGGCCGGCGGGACACTGGCTATGGCAACATGATGCGGCGCGGTTTATAGGTCAAATCGAGTTAAAGAAATACGTTAATAAAGTTTAAGGTCCTAGTGAAAAGAGCCTGTTACTACTTACCCCTGTTACAACAAGCCCCTCGCTCCCCTAGTATACATTGACTGAGAATATTATATAGTCACTTTGAGATATATTCACGTGCTGTTGGTCGTTCTAAAGTAGCTTTATCAAACACTTTCGAGAGTAGAACGAAAGGTAAAAGACAATTTTGTGTAAATTACGTTATTCATGTGATTGTTTGATGACTTTTGGCTGATTATCGGCACTTTTCAATACAGGTGACATAAAACAGATAGATTAAAATAGTTTATTGAATCAGGCTTCGAAATATAATCTCTAATTCTTACGTTAAAAATCGCGACAACAGATAGTTTAACGTGTATTCTTAATCAGTTAACAAGACTGAGGGACTGAAAATATAAAGTCCGGTCGATTAGTTACCTACTGAATATATATCCTATAAGATTTTTCAACTGGTGAGAGGCAAAAGTAATTATTATTATCATTATTTTTTTACTGATCTAAAAGTTAAATTAATAGACCCTAGCAGTTTTTCGTTTGTACTTTACTAAATAACGTCGTTACGGTTTCTTTCCTATTGAGTTATTTCCATTATGAGTTCCTTTTAATACAGTTTAAAGCTCGAAGTATACAATCTGTTAACAGATCTGTTTGAAGTTTTTGGTGTGTATTGAAATGATAAATCTCGTTCTCTTAACGAGTAAGAGACCCTAAGTCGGTGATTCAGATAAGTGTCTTTTGATTACTGTCGCTAAATTTAACTTGTGAATGGGTTGTTTGAAGAGTTTTGCATTGATTATTTGAAAATGGCAGACTTAATTGGTGAGTCGGTAGTTTTGTATAAATTACCGTAATAAGATAAGGCGTACATTGAGCCACTAGATGCAACCACTACCTAGAACCTAAGCCATTGCGCCATTTCACTATTATTTATTCTGTGCCACCAGTCACGGCCACTAAACAAAAGAGTGCGGGCGACTCCCGCAGCTAGTGGTCCGAACGCGGCCACTCGAACGCTCGGTTTACGCCGATGCTATACATAATTATAATTATCAGCCGCAGGACGTCCACTGCTGAACATAGGCCTTCCCCATAAATATCTTAAGTGCCTTATTACATGCCTGCATCCATTGCGATCCTACAACCTTTATAAGGCCGTCTGTTCAACTTGCCGGTGGACGCCCTGTTCAGTGTGGAGTATGTGGAGTGCAGTGTTGGTTGATAATCAAAGATTACTAATAAAATCTTTCTGAATAGGGATCATTAAAAAAATAAGCTTCAGTTTATGTAACATCAGTTTCGTATCGGGTCCAAATGTGTATCAAAATAGCCGAAAATTCCTTTTTTGTACGTTAAGCATAACATCCGTTTGCGTTTCCGTTCACTGATTTTTAGGGTTCCGTAGTCCAGACAAGGACAAATTTTGGAAAATATTTTTTTTATGCTAGCTTGTAGTCATCTACCCCATCGTGTGGGGTATCGTTGAGTAGATTTCTAAAACAGTTAACGAAATATTAAACTTTAAAGTGCAATAAAACTTGGATGTTTGATAATTTTGTACCAAATACAAAATATCTACAATAAATGCTCTAAAGTGACTAAATTGAAGTAGATAATGGTACGGAACGCTTCGTGCGCGAGTCCGACTCGCACTTAGCCAGTTTGTCTATTTTCAAATTCCGTATTTAAAGGGGTTGGTAAAGGATGTAGTGCGTGACCACTCTCGGAGGAGTGAAAACGAGAATCCGCTTGGGAACGTAGTCTGTTTCAAAGCTTTTGCAGTTACTAAGTTACGTTGTAACTAATATGTAATCTGTGCTGAGGGTGTATCTTAAGGGTCGAATTCCCCAACACCCAATTTTCGAACAGTCGATATAGTATTATTTGTCATAATTTGTATGGGCAATGTGTCAAATTAACCGTCAACTTAAGTTCATAAATACGCTAAAAAAATAAACAAGCTTGATTTGACGAGTTAGAAGGTTATTCGTGTCTTCCATTAAAAAAAAATGCAACTCCCTTAACCATTTACACATTTACAATATTATGCTGCTGCTCGTGACTCATGGCTCAAATAAATTGCACAGATGGGAGAGTAGACCCACTGAAATTCTAGTAATAGTTGTGGTAATCTACAGGCAATAATATAATAATGTCCTCCTAGCCGAATTTCGACTACGGCGGCCTATCTCAACAGAGATTAGCCAACTGCGCGAGACATATTATAGTGCTCAAGTGTGTGCGCAATACACAGGTGCACTCTCTGTTCCTTCACTCTCATAATTCGGTGAGACGGCAATCCGACATGACCGTAGAGAGATCAGGCGCAGGACCAACGACTTAAAGTGCTTTCCGAGGCACGGGGGTGTTAACACCACCAACTTCCTGACTCCGGAGCTGTGTCTGAGTAATTTCAAGACAGAAAAACCTAAACACTTTCGGCTCGACCCGGGATTCGAACCCGGGACCTCGTGGATCCCAGTAAAGTACCCAGCGTGTTGACCACTAGACCAACGAGACAGTCAATATTGATCATTAAGTTGCATAGAACAGGCAATTATTACAAACATGCAGGCGATTTGGAAGGTTGGGTCAAGTGTCCCAGATATTCAAGTTTCCCGGACTCCTTTACACGTAAAAAACGTACCATAGTAGGTACAATACAAGCTAAATCATAGCCTAGTCCTCACCTTTCTCATTCAGACTCAAAACTGAGGCAGAAGTGTTTGTGATTCAAGTGATCAACTTCACCATTAGATGTTGTGAAGCCACTCTAGAGCCTTTCACTTGGATGATCAAATTAGTTTCCCATTACCTACTTGTTAAATTGGTAATTACCAACAGCAAATAGCACTCTTTGACAACTCTGTGGGTCTATTACGGTTCATAATCTACAATGTAATAAATAGGTTACGAAGTTGTAATATTCTAGGGACATATTTAAAAGAGAACTTACAACAACTTTTATTAACAGACAAGCTTCAAAATCCTGAATAAAACCTTTTTTGAGGATTTCAAAGTAACGTTTAATGAAAGTTGTTGTAAATTCGCTTGAAAATACATTTGGCAGCACATCAGGTAACCCATTTGAACTACAAAAATAGCTTTTATTGCGTAGAGAGTAGAGGCGGACTCAAAATCAATGTGGGGTAGTCTGACGTGCGGCCGTGTGTACGTTCCTATAATATTAGACCTCTGTAACATTTCACATGTGCTGCGCATTCCTTGGACAGCTATGAGAACCAATGTATCTATCCTTGAAGAACTAAAGCGCCTGCTGACTACGTGCCAGGAAAGGATCCGGAGTTTCTTTGGGCACATAATGCGATTCCCATTGCCTGGAGAAACTCAGATAGATAGGTGGACCAACTCATGGAGGTGACTGGAGGCCAGATACAGGAAGCGGTACATATGGCGCAGAACCGGACCGAGTGGAGAAGATTGACATACGTCACGATCCTCAGCATTGAGGGAACGACCAGAAAGAAAGAAGAACATTGCACATCGCTGACAGACGGATTGATGAACGGGCGGAAAGTGGGAGCATAGTAATAAATTCGCGTTGGTACCCTTTGAGTATTCACCCGACTAAAATAAATAAACTTTCATAATCTACTTCGCATGATTATTTATTTTGTACCACAATATGCTATGTACAGTCGCCACAACTTCAGACTAGACATATCCCTTGTTAAATTGCCCCCATTGTAATTATTAAAGCATGCTATAATTATAAAAGACAGCAGTCTTACCTTACTGTTAGTTTTTTCTCTAAAGATTTTTCGTTGTTGCTTTATCATCATAAATTTAAGAGGCTCTTATCTGTAGAGTAACCGACATTCCGTTGTTGTTTACTAAACCCAAAATTAATGTTGAAAACCAAATTATAATCCTTTATATAACACCAAATAATACTGTCGGACCGCAACACAATACATTGTGTATTTTATAAACACCTACTCAATGTAAAGCCTTACAAAATGCTGCTTAGTGTCACACAATAAATTGTGAAGGTTGTCTGTATGAAAAGGGAAAGTTTTTCGTTTCAGAATTAGTTTGGGTCAGTATTTAACTGGTAAGTGCGTAGTTTGAAACAAATAAATACTCTGGTAATACGTGGAACAGTTAAATTTACAAATAAATAGGTTTTTGGTCGTTTCATTTAAATTGAAGGTTGAATTTGGTTTCGGTAATGAATACGTACTTAGAACAAAATTTGTAATAGAATGATAATAACCCGTTTCAAAGAGTTTACAAACTTTAGTACCGACCTATTTAGAAATTGGTCCTAAACATATTACCCACTTAATTTAGTTATATGTACTTTATACCCTGACACGTTCCTATAATTAAAACAAGTTTAATTCATTCTGCTTGGATTATATCTATAATATAATAAAGTAAGTTTAATTCTGTATAAAAAATTCAACCTTTCAAAGGCATCTCTCCCTGTGCAGCTTCGATCACGCAATTGTGAAGAATCTTATCAAACGTATTTTTCCAGAAAAAAAACTAACATGTGGAAATGCATAAACACATAACTTGTCACTTACACCCATAACAAATGTAGTTTATGCACTCATTACGATATAAATTTGCAACACTATCAGCCCCACATTGTTTTAATTAGCCCGCATACAAAATGAACTAATATTAAACTACTTCTTACTTAACAAGTTAACGGTAGTGATTTTGTGCATAAGTTTAATAACCAATCTTTATTTTATTATATTAAATATCTAAGCTAGTTTTTAAGGTTCCGTAGTCAACAAAGAACCTTCCAACGTAAAAGGGTCGTTAGACAAGTCTTTAAAAATGATTGCTAGTGTCTGAACATATTCAGTTTTATGGAGCTAATTTATGTTAGAGTCAAATATCCCATATACCCCACCAATTCCCTAAATTGCTAAATGGTTGTTTGTGGATCTTATGTAAAAAAGAATACAGGAGACAATAACTGAGTTATTGACCAACTCATAAAGTGTAGGTACTTGGTGAAGAAAAACGTATCTACCGGGATAGCTTACATATTTCGGGCATTAATTAATATTCGGTTATAAAAACTACATCTTAGGAATTATTACGTTAGTAGTAGATGGAACCCTACTTTGTGCGTAGCCCGACATGCACTTTGCCGATTTTTTATAATAAACTTTTATCTTTTTACCATCATTATTTTGTATAACTGATAAAAAAGGTATATATGTTTTAAGATCATACTTGTACTACGCAATGAGAATAGATTTTATTTTGACGGCTTATTAAATACTGGGACGTTCTCGTAAACAATATTTGTACCTTTACAAGGTCTATTGCTAATACAAAATAGTCGCTGTTTAACGGGTTGTACAACATTCTTATTTTCCCTAAATATACGTTAATATTACACACTTTAAAAGTCAAACACGATTTAACTATTTTGAAAATCGTTTCTCGCAACATCGTGCATTGGTCCGTAAAATATGATTTAAGATGTGTCGCTCCTATAAAATGTGGGGGTTGTGGAGGCTATTAACTTTTCTACTGGATCGGGAAAAGCGGATATAATATCGCTTTGTTATGACATCGAAGTAGTTTGCAGACATATGCTATACCCAAGGACTTTTATACCCCATGGACGGCGCCTTTTCCCGATTGATTGTTTGTGGTTGAAACTTTAAAGACCCGTGTTTACCAACTTATAAACCGCTGGTAAACCTCGATTGACGCTTTATTTGACAGAATTCACATACAAAATATGTCAAATAACGCTTAACCGTCTGTTTAAAAATTAAACAGTGGTGAGCTCCAGGCTAAGGCAGTTTTCCAGTCACTCATACCTGGACTGATAAACTCTCTGTCCACCAAACAGTGCTTTATTGAATACTGAATAAGAAGCTTCGTGGAGAATGGGTTCTTGGATAAAAATACATAGACTCACTTGATATTCATTGTCGATGTTTAAAATCTGGCAGTAACAAGCTCCTGTATCAATTAAAGGCATAAATCTCATATTTTAAATAACTTCATACAATATGTAGTAGTTGAACACCAAGAATGTCTCATGCTACGTTAACTCTTCATATTTTTAAGAAATAGCACATACACATATTTTATGTAATATTATTTTCGATCTCAAAATGATTAAGATCAGGATTGGTTAGATTACCTAATTCTACTAGGAAATTATCTAAAGTATACCGCTTTAAAAATATGTCAGTATGAAAGTTTTTACAACAAATTTCTTGCTAGCTATAAATAAGGATTTAATTCGAAATATGCTCGATACCAATGCAAATGTATGACGACGACGCAGTGGAATAGTTAGGCCTAAAATCTCTTTCAAATTCGGTTTTTTAGATAAAGATGTAAAATATATTATGTGTATTAAAATGATGAGAACATGGTTTTACATTTTCTGAAATTTAAAATAAATAAATCCGGTAAATTACAAATATGCTACTAAGGGCAGATTTTTCATTAGTATAATAATAATAACGGTAGAATTAAAAAAACAACTGAATAAGCAAAAAAGACTGTTCACACAGCCTGCGACAATGTGCTTTACTAAGTAGTTTATAGCCGAATGTCACAAAGCTATCAAAGATCATACTCGCTCGGCAGTGCTCGCCTTGGCGATCAACTAACAGTCAAATTCTATTCTAAATTCAAACCGCCGGTCGCCCAAGAAAGCTCTGCTCATCCATTGTAGCCGGATGGACAACTAAGCTCCAGAGATTACTTCTTGCAAGAAAACTTACAAACTTTACCTCTTTAGATGGGAGCAATCTGGTTAAGAGAACTTTACAAGTTTTGGATTCCAAGAAATTAAACTAACAGGTACATTTTAACACTATTGTCAAAAACGCTTATAAAAGATATACTCGTACCTTAATACCTTTCAAATGTGAACTAAAAATTTTATGCTTTTAATATGGACCCCTAGAAGCATGAAATGAGCACAAAAGGAAAACAAAACTGTGAAGGGATCACTTTTTTATCAGTACGGTACAGTCGCCAGCACGTGAGGTCTATTTAAACTACGAAAACAGCTTTTATTACGTAGGGAATAGAGGCGGTCTCAAGGTCAACGTGGGGTAGTGTGTACTTCCTGTTTACCTAGGATAAATTATATTTGGCAACAAACACGGTCTTATGGTACAAACTTTCAGGGAAAAATACGATTTGTAATAACACAGCAGTAAAAAACTTTTATCGCAATCACACAAGTTGTACGGAACCTTCATAGCGCAAGTTTAACTTGCACTTGTCAAGTTTTGATATCACATTTCAAACGCATAAAAAATACCACTTAATATTTATTCATTTTCGGTACTCGATACACTTTTACTGAATTCTATGATTTATTGTAAGCTGATACTTTAGTTATCATATTTTTACATTAGTTATTATCCCAGCACCAGATGACACAGTCGATCAATTATTTTGTGGGAAATTTAATTTTTTTAAAACTTACAAACAAAATCAAACAAATTGCTTAAATTGTGAAAGTAATCATTAGTTATTACTGTATACTTATATTACGAGTGGTATTGAAAAGTTATAAAGCCTTTATTACGATAGTCATTAATGGTGAAATCGGGAATACGAAAAAAGCGTAGTCAAAAAGGGAAAAAAATATCTGTAATGACATTCGTTTCCTTCCAAGGACGAATCTTTTTGAAGGCTGCTCAGTGATCTGTTTATGCGTTGTCACGGTGGTTTCGTTACTGACAAATCCCTCTTCACGTCACAGTTAGGGAAAAGAGAACATAATATTTAATTTTGAATTATGTGCTCGGACTTTTGCTTGTGTCATACTTATTAAGTAAAGGATATTAAATGCCGCACTCAGAGTCGTCAATTAAATTTAATCTTTGATGAAGTCTCGTTCATTTTCTTTGATAATGAAATAGAAAGAACGGCATAAGGGATTAACTTTAATTGACGTCTCTAAGCACGGTAGTAAGACAGGTAAGTACGTAACGTTATTTGTGTTAAAACTAAGCCTTTGGAAGGAAAGCGGACCAAAACGAGACGTGCCCAATCTTGCACAGCAAGCAAGCTGATCTTAAACGGTCCAATCAATCGGTCCAAACAAGAATCAAAAGTCTGAGCATAGTAACGTAATACAGCTTTCATAGTGGTCGTCGTAAATCTTCAGCGCGCAGCTTATATTGACTATGCCTAAAATGCATACGTATGTAGGTACGGCTAAGAAAGTGGTCTACTAGTTTTGACAAAATGTCATAATGTGTAAGTAAAATAGCGATAAGGTTGAGTTGAACTCACTGATGGACTTATTACCGTTTTAACCAATTATAGTACATATAAAAACGGTAATTTACATAACTAAAAACCCCGACTGCGTTTTTGTCTGATTTGGAAATGAAAAAACCCTAAAACAAGAATGTAGTCATACTCGAGTACAATCGGTACCCATATTAAAATTGTAGCAGTCGGGACCCATTTTAAAACATCTGCCATCTAATCAGTAGATTGGAGAAATCTGCAAATTAATATTGGTATGTGCTCTGAATTCACTAAGTCTCCATTTTTGGAATGGGTCCCGATTGCTCTAAAAGCTTAACTGCTGGCTAGAAAACTCTGAAAAAAGTCATGATGAAAGTGCATTTAATTTATATTCTTCATTTCATTTAAACTTTAAAGGAAAACTATAGCGGATAAGATAACTTTATTAGTTTAGCAGTTTAGCAGAGTCGTTTGACTCTAGTGTTGGATAATTTTGTACCACATATGAAATAATAAGAAAAAACGATTTTACGAAATTCATTTTAATTTCGTAAAAACTTGCAAAATAATTGCATAAAGTTATAAAAAAATTTTTTTTTTCTACTAAGCAACTACTTAGTTGCTTGTTAAAACTGAAAAAATGTCATAATATGGTGACGAATGTTGTAAATAGATAATGGTACGGAACCTTCTTGCGCGAGTCCGACTCGCACATGACCGGTTTTTAATACACTGTCATTCGTTTTTACAATAAAAAGGTACTTGACATAATATTTGTATTAGCTGTCAGAATATTTTTGCATGGGAAAATCAACCCTGTTGTTCTATCTAAACAACCTTAGGTTGGTTGATCACTTTCTTGGCACGACCATACAGTCGTACACATATACATGTGTGACACTAAACTGCCAATACTGCCAGACGGACAATCAAGAGGATAAATGACATTTAACCCATTCTAACTACCATTCCATTTCAATTTAATTAGCAGAATTTGCATGCTAGAGGATTCATTATCGAGTATTGCGGCCATTTGTGTTTGCGTTAAGAGGAAAATCCACTCGCCATTTCTCCATGCAAACGTTTTCCCCTGTTTCCACCCTGGATAATGACTTCTACATTCACCACAGATATAGCTGTCCAAAATGATTTCGTTTAGTTTTTCTCATCGTGAAATTTTAAAATAAAATAAAAAATGCGAATATTTAACCACTTTCAGACAATTACCAAAATATTATTCGTATATTAACACCAAAACTAAAACATGAACCAGAGCTTACACCGGGACAGCAATATTGTATTCAAATACCACCGTATGGCCACGGGATTTTGGAAACTTGGTTTATTTGACAGCTTGACTCCTGTGTGTGGAATATGAAGACGCAAAATGATACATTAGCTGTATGAAAGGAGGTTATATGGTGTGAAACGGAACGCAATGTATTTTTAAAAGATGGTTGAAGAATTGTTTTATTTGAATTTAAATTTGAGCGATATAGCAAGTGGTTTTTGTTTAAAAGGGAAGTTAAGTATTGTTTTCGAAGTTGCTGAGGGACTAACTAGAGACTTAGCCGCAGAATTTGTAAAGAAAAGAGCGTAGTATTGAACCTATTACAATTAACAAGGAACTTGTACCTAACACAGTTTCTCTTCCCCGATTTCACAAAAAAAAATCCCTTTCATAATAGTCCCAAATGTCACAAACATATTCTTCAAATGTCACTCAGACCGCGTTTCCTCTTAAGGAGGAAGATATTAAACGTACGTAGGACGTAGGACGAGGTAAATTCCTACTTCTGAGGACTGCTTTTGTATCGAATCGTATAAATGCATCGAACTTATACTGGGTTCCCTGAAAATTTGTAACAAGCAACGTCTAGGTGGGTCAGTATAATGATTAATGATTATATCATAATCTTGTCGAATACAAAAGAAAAAAAAGCCATCTAAAATTGAGGAAGATGCATGGGGGTGATTCAATTATACTTAGTCATGCACCTCTGATATTTCATTTCATATAATTTTCAAAAATGGTATAGCTTAAAATAATTAAAACAGTGCAAATTACTCATGTGTGCTGGAGACGTAAGATTTAACTTTATTTCTAAAAGATTAAAAGACATATAAAAAAAATATATTGCTCTCAATAAGTTTATTAAGTTTATAATTCAGTTATTGTAGTTACAAGATAATATAATTTGCTCACCTCTTCTGTCAATTACAGAAATTTAATAAACGAGTTTGTATCTCTACATGCAAAATAAAATTGAATTAATAAATTATACAGTACACTAACTCTGGTTTACAAAAATAAATTACGAGAACACTCTCGTCATTTCGCTACACAGCGAAGAAAAAGACCCTTAAAGTATTTTTCTATCAAGTAAAACATAATAACGAGATAGCGTAGTGTTGTGTATGGGAGATAACGTCACAGTACCAACTCATACGTGAGTTAGCAGTTTGCATGAGTTTGTACCATTCCTAATGGCCTGATACATTACGTGCGTTATGTAAAGTAGCGAAACAGTGACAGTGCACTTGGCTGAGTACTCGGCACGTAGTCATAAATAGATCACTGAATCCTTGGTCTTGCAAAAAGGTGAGACAGTCACTCGGAACTTAAGCCGCGTGACCACACCAGCGCTCCCCGCATACTATTTGCTCACTTACTTGGTAGGTACCGTCAGCTCGTACCGTAGGTCACCAAGCTTTTTAACCGACTTTTACAAAAACGGAGGAGGTTCTATGTTAGACTGTATATACAATTTTTTATGTATGTTAACCAATTTCTCCGTCACTAGTGGACCGTTTTTTTTTTGTTTTGAAAGGGTATTTATTCTTTTAAGGAGGTCCCATCTTCACCAATTCAGGATCTGACCTTGGAATCTTGAAGAAATCAAGGGAACTCTTCAGATTTTAGTGGCACGTTTAACGTTTTTGCTACAAAACCTTTAGGTATTCAAGCGTTTATATTCGCTTCGGAGTCATAGCTGGTACTGGCTGAACTGAAGATGATGATTTTTAACGCTTCATTAGGAATTCATGCAGGTATAGTTTCACCACAGATTTTAGGGTTCCGTACCTAAAGGGTAAAAACGGGACCCTATTTCTAAGCCTCCGCTGTCTGTGTGTCTGTCTATCTGTCTGTCACCAGGCTGTATCTCATAAGTCGTAATAGCTAGACAAAGAAATTTTTTACAGAATATCAATATAATAATAAACTTTAAAAATAAATAATTTAATTTAAATAATAACAATATTTAAGGGGGGCTCCCACACAACAAACGTGTTTTTTAACCGATTTTTGCTTGATATTATTTGACGGCAACACGCATAAGCTTGAAATATTCACAGAATATTAAAAATAAAAATATTATGTTAAATATATATATTTAAGAAGGCTCCCATACAAACTTGTTTTTTTGCTGTTTTAAAACTAAAAAAGATCATAAAATAGTGTCTGATATTGTATTGGTACGGAACCCTTTGTGCGCAAGTCTGACTCGCACTTGGCCGGGTTTTTTTCTACTGTTTCGGTATTGTATTAAAAAGTACGAACCGTTAGTGTATTTATCACTAAAATAGTAAATAAAATAAAAATTTACCGCTTCCAGAAATACGCACTAAAAATTGAAAATAACTTTTTTATCTCCATGTGAAAAAAACGTGAAAGAAAGTTGGTGCTAGTATAGACGGATATGCAACATACCTCACACAAAATATAAATTCTCTCATCGGAACTTTCTACGTGCGTTTTTTGAGGATGGTTGTTTTTTTATTTAATTCTTTATCAAGTGCGTTTAGGGCCACGGTCATGTGTAGTTTTCCCTCTTACATCAAAACCGATAGTAAAATTACAAACTTATAGATGCCCTGTCATTGGATGGACTTAATACACTGTCATTGGATGGACTTAATTTTCTATGAGGCTTTTATGAAATTTTCCCTTCTCCAGCTTTATTTTTTAAGTTGGTCGACTATTACTAATGAGCCGAAACAGAGTACTCTATAAATAAATTATACGTGCTACTCTCATAAATTTTTACAAGTTCCTTAAAGTAGCCGTTTGTCTGGTCTGGGGTAAGAAAAACATTTTTTTTTTGTAAACGTTTTCTTAATCGGCATTAACAATATTTTTTTCTTTCTTTCTTCTTTTTATTTACCAGTATTCCACTTGATAAAGCCTAAGTAGATAAAAATATATATTTCAATTTTCCATTTTCAGGATTTCGTTCTACTGTTTAGGGTGTGGTTCTTATATTGGTAATATTTTCCTTGCAACATAGGTATTTTGAACACTCTTTTTAAACATTAAAACATAATTGTTTAATATTTATTATAAGAAAGTGTGTGAAATGGAAGAAAAAACAAAATAACATTTACATCAAAAGTAAGCGTCACGCCATAAATTATTTTTTACATATCACAAAAAGTATTGAATTTATACTTGCCCTTGATTGATACTTATTGAATCTGTCGTACATATTCATCTGAGTTGTTGAAATCACAAGCGGGTAGCACAACACAATGTTTGAATGTTATCAATAAAATGCATTCATTTTACTCAGTTTGAATGCTTCAGCTGTTTTCGTACTCATAAATACGGAATATTGAAAGTGATATCATTTAATAAAATCCATATTGAAAGAAAAATCTCTAACGTGCTAATAACAAGAATTGATCAGGGTTATTATGTTGTTAACTTGAGCATGTATCAGTTAGATATAGCCGGTATCGCATTAATTATTTTTTATATTAGTTGTAGTTGTAATTTTATTTCTCAGCATATTATATTTAATAAAAAAAAGTAAATGCTAATTTAATTAATAAGTACTCACAGTTCTAAGCAGTAGTAGTTCGAAAGTAGCTCTGTCTATCTGATGCATTTTCACGACTAAATCCATGAACTGATCGCGCTGAAACGTATGAAAATAGTTATAGACAAGGATATGAGATGGAGTACCTCATAAATCATCCTTAAAGAGAGTGAAAAGGGATGAAAGATGGTACGAAGAATCCAACATTTGTGCGGAAAATTGAGCGAATAGCTTGTAATTTTGAAAGTCACGTGCCTAAATGTTCCGGTAGTGCCTGTAACCACTTAAGACTAAGGTAAGTAATGTTGTTAACTAAGATTCAAATCTCAAATATATTTAGGTCAGGTAAGTTCTCGGGCTTGTTGGCTCTCTCATGCTTGCGGTCCTTAAACAAATCCCTCGGGGGACTGAAAGTTGACTATTTACACAGTAATTAATTACATTTGCTATGAATCTTAAGTTAAAAGCGATCGGAAATAATGATAGTTTAAGGCCAGGTACATAATCAATCTTGATCGTGCCCCAACTAACTGTAGCCTAGATGAAATGGTTTATTTAATTGTATTTTATTTTGTAGGAAAACAAACAGCTTTTGACAATACAATATAAGTTACAAAACAATGAACATTTAGCCTATAGTTTTCACATATATGTAGCTTAAAGAAAATAAAAATTATAAGTGTCTATATTGACAAGTGAAGGTTATATATGTACTAATTTCACAAAATAACAATGGACAGCAACAAAAGTCGTTAAGTATTACAATAGGTACTATAAAAGTGTTACACCTACAGTTGTGGTCAGTAACATCAGTCAGTTGGGCACATGAAATCGCTCGCAATCAGTTTCTGCTACATAATACAAACCGTCTTTAGAATACCTTTTAAATTTAAACCATAATAACAAACACGTTATTCATGATAGCTTGCGAACTACAGTCACAGCAAAATTGCGGTTTTAAAAATAAGATCGCGCTTTTGATGCCACTTAACTGCTCGCTCCACCGGTCGACTCTGTCTACGCCACGCCTGGCTTAGAGCAAACCCATTTTACTTAAAAAAGAACACTTAGGCAAGAGTGGCCAGGCCATTATTGAATATGCTGTCTTTGACACAATCAAAATTAGATTTTATTAAACACATCAATATATCAATAGGTCTATTCTAAGAATTGTCGCAACTGAGTAAAAAATCCTGAAAAATAAAGATAAAATTTTTCTTACGTTTATATTTTGGAACGTTTTATGGCTCAAAAGCTAAGGCTCTGGGGAGTCAACAAGCCGTTTAAGCCAGGGTCTCCGTTTTAAATAATAACTAAATATGCGCTGCTGTTTATATCTTTTTACATAGATATTTTCAAAAGGCTCGTATTGTATTTCCGTAAGGTTCATATTTCTAACTACTGCCCTAGTCCTTGTTGCTGAAACTGTAATAAACTGCACTGTGTACGACCAGTAAATTAAGGGTAATATTTTAAATACAGATCAGTAATATCATGCCATATAAAACCATGTGAAAGTAGTACTATTTTTAAGTATATTTTTTATTGCAATCTGATAGTGTGCTAAAAACCGGGCAAGTGTGATCTCTAGTTGACAGTTATTTTGTTGCAAATTAACTCTACTCCCTATAAAGCAAGAGATTGATATCCAGTCACCCTGTATCATGAATTAATGATTACGTTGACATAATCCCTCCTGTCTAGCTAAGTTCTCTATGTACACCAATGCTGTAAAGTAACAGCCAAAGTTAGAGAAGACAAATTATATTCAAACACAGAACCATAGTTACACAGACAGACACTACACTATACTGGTCCCACTCATACATTATGGATTTACCCCCAGTTAATTTAAGGGTCATGTTTGAAGTAGGATTATTCTCATTTGTAGTTTGACTTTATTGAGTTTTTGTTTTTAAATTGTGGTGTTTGTGTTTTTGAAAGGTTATTAAGTTTTGAATTTATTTATTTTTTTGCCTTTCTTTATTTTAAAAATCTGATGACTGCGTGACATCTGCGTATGTGAGTGTAGGTACTCCATTTATTAAAATGCATTCAAGTATGTTTGTGTTATTAAACGTATATGAAATAAAATGTGATTGGTGATGAATACTGAGTGACTTTGAAACGTAACTTAAAAATATGTTTATAAAGGAAACACCTTTTCAAAACATTTCATTTCACAAAAACAATGTCTCCTTTGTAACTTGAAAATACGTTTTACACACTGAATACTAATATTATAAAGTGTGAATAGACTGAATAGAATTTGCTAACAAAGAACTATAAAGCAAAACCTAACTATTTTCTCGGTATTATGATGATTTCTGATAATACTTTTTAGCGAACGGCAAACAACATAAAACAAACAAGGGTTTGTTCCAGCTGCTCGGCTTTCAAAAATATTTAAGTGTTGTTTGTGTTGTGTTTAAAAAAAAAATTTGGTTACACGAATAATACATCGCGGCTTCATCCCATTTCCTTTGTCTGCATACAAAAATACAAATACACAACAAAACCTTATCATCTTGAAATTTTGGCGGCATAAACATCCACAAGTTTAGAGGCCATATTGAATTAGAAACCTTTCATTTCGGACCCTTAATTTATAAATACGTGTGTTTCTGTTGGCTGACTTCAATACTGGCCAAGCAATATTTTGTAACAGCAGTACTAAGGTTTATGTTACAAACAAAATTAAAGTGACACAAGATTTTCATCATTCCCAATCCCATCTCATAAAAAAATTACAATCCTTGAAGCAAGAAAGTTTAGATGTTGGCTACGTTTCCGTGTTTGATGACTACACCTACTCAGCCTTTAAGCGAGAAACGAGCTATTTTTTCTTTTGTTTTTGAAAAGGAATTAATTATGGAACTATTCCTCCAAAATGTAATTACGCTTGCTCTAAATTTCAACGTTTCAACGCCAGACGACGCAGTAATTTTACTAGATTTGTATTTTAATTTAAAGTGTGTGTTAATTGTGTTTTTGACTAATTAATTTTACTAAAAGTGAACTTATTATCCCTCCATGATAAACAAAACGTTATCTGGAATTCACCTAAGGCTTTACGGACTGGAAAGATCGCATCGGAGACAGAATCATTATGCATAATTACATTTGAAAGTACTATGTGGTATAAAATCTGAGTCACCAAATTTTTTTGTTTAATTGTATTATGTTTTTTTTTGATAATCTTCATTTTGTTGTGTTACTTTATTTCTTAATGCTAAACTCTCAATTTGTTAACAAAGTGAATTGCAAGTGAATTGAAAACAACGTGGACAAGTACGAGAACAATCAGAATAAAATCATAAACAATTTTAGCAAATCAAGTAAAATAAATTTATATTTCAATTTAAGTTTTCTGTAACATAAAGAAATCCAACATGTGTAGTAGTATTTTCATTTTATCCCTTTGAATAAATGCATTCGTTTCTATATAACAATCCAATTATTTTTCTCTTGTTTCAGGTTGCTGAAGGGTCGGATCTACTCGCATGACAAAACATGGAGAGCGTAGGCAACAATACCACATTATATGACGACGATGTCTACCTCTACCCAAGTGAGCTCACTTTACAGAGAGAGTTCCCAATGGTCAATGATATAGCAAACGTAACGTGGCCCATAGAAAAATGTATAGAGATGCTCCTACTAAACGATACTAAGACTGATGAAATAATGAGACGCGTATTTAGTTATAATGGAACGCAGCTGACATGTTCTGAGCACGCCCCTGTGTTGACTAAAAGCACAGTAATCAGAGCTAGTATTCTATCAGCAATGGCTGTGCTGTCGCTCTTTGGAAATTTAGCTACTATCATAAGCTTAAAAAAGGGGAAAAGAAGTCGAGGCCGAACGAGACCCTCTTGGACTGCCATATACAGCTTAATTTTCCAACTTAGCGTAGCAGATGTGTTAGTAACAATATTTTGTATAGCCGGAGAAGCAGCTTGGTCGTTCACAGTACAGTGGTACGCTGGCAACATCGCTTGCAAGCTGTTCAAGTTCCTACAAATGTTCGCTTTATACTTGAGCACGTTCATACTTGTCCTGATTGGAGTGGACCGGTGGCTGGCCGTCAAATATCCAATGAAAAGCATGGCCACTGCAACAAGGAGTGGAAAACTAGTCATTATAGCGTGGGTGTTAAGCTTCCTCCTGAGCATACCACAGGTCAGTAATTTTGATTAGTATTTTTATTTTTTGAGAACACTTTATTCCATGACTTTTTTGTACACCAACAAAAAAGCTTCTTCAAGAAATCTGAAACGGATTAGGTAGAGTTTACGATGAACACGGATGATCTCAAAAAGTACTTAAGGGATTTTCATGTGGTCGTTCCACCGACAGAATAAAAGGTTTACATAGGTATTAAACTCGGTGAAATGTGACAATGATAGTTGAATATATCGGTAAAAAAAATACGGCAAACTTTTTTTCATCTCACCTGTTCGGAAAGTTGAACTTTCATGTGTAGATCCGGCCGGGTCTCGGAGCCGGGTGGGAAATAGATTTTCCCTCCTACTTTATACTCCACTCCTACTCTACTATTAAATAAAAGGCCACTATCTATCGAGAGTAACGATAGTAATTGCAATAGTCAGAGCTGTATCAGCTATCGATAGTGATTTTAGTATTGAACTTTGATACTATCGATAGTATTGCTATGTGTCACTAGTATTTATATTAACTGAGCTATCGATACTATCATTACTATCGGTCGACTATTGATACTATTGCTTTTGCTTCAAATATTGATAGTCTATCGATACTTTCGATATTCTATCGATACTATTGCTTTTGCCTCAACTATCAGTAGTCTATCGATAATATTGATATTTTATCTATACTATTGCTTCCGCTTCAACTATCGATAATATCTATCGATGCTATTGATATTTTATCGATACTATTGCTGTTGCCTCAACTATCGATACTAACGATATTTTATCGATACTATTCCTTTTGCCTTGACTATCGATAGTCTATCGATACTATCGATATTTCATCGATACTATTGCTTTTGCCTCAACTATCGATAGTCTATCGATACCCTCGATTTCCTCACAGTCGAAATGAAAAATAGTATGTTTAACACGAGTGAAAGCACCCATTCCATTCTCGAGCTATAACAGAAACTTCTCAATTGGAATGGTCACTTTCGTCCCTTGTATAACAATCAACTATAAACTAACTGTAATTTTTTAAATACCTTTTCAAAAATCATTCTGTCGATGGGTAAATGCCGCATATCGAATAAAAATCCATTAAGGTTCCGTACCTAAAGAGTAAAAACGGGACCCAAAGTATTACTAAGCCCCCGCGACCGCCTAACTTTATAGGTATCAAAATAGGTATAGGTATAGGCTTGGTACAGACTTCAGAAGGATTGACAGCTGTCAAATAACAAATTTTGAAACCTATTATTGACTTCAAATGGGCATGACAAAATTGAATGCAATGAACGAATGGTTTCCCATGGAGCATGCGCAAAGGACCGCCTTTATTAAGGGCCTTTTAAACGATCAAAAATGTTTGTCAAAGTCTTTTAAGCTTTTTGTTAGTGTGCAGCAGTTTGACGCGTTTGTCAAATATAATTTATATAAGAACGTGAGCTTTACAAACTAATCTGTCAAACTAATTTGATCGCTTACAGAGGGCTTTAGTCTAAAGCTTTGTTTACTACGGCAACGTCAGTCGTTATTTTATTTACCATATACTCAATTAAATTTTGGGGAAAAGATTGTGAAACAAACTAGAAGTACCTACTAGCTAATGGCATGCTTCTTCCGGAAGACACCTTCATCAGAACATTATGCCTCAGAAAAGATCTATATTTGCCGCAAGCTAAGATTGCAAGGATTTGTCCTTGTAAACACCATGATATAGAACGTCGCATTGCGCTAGTAAGTCTGAGTTGATCTCAGTATTTTTCAATCGAATCATTGTTCTGATGTTGTGTGTAAACTTTTTTAATATGCTATTTCTGTGATGTTGTAGATCCTAACTGCGTTCGTTTTTTGTAAGTGGGTCTTATCAGAAGATCTTTCGGTCTTAGTCGTCAACATGGGATTGTTATCATACAACGTAACGAACACCGATTGCAATTACGAATATAACAGTGTTTGTCTGAAAAGTCTTAACCCTATCGATAAGCTACAGAAACCTAGAGACACTACAGTAATATAAGAAGAAATGAAGTCAAGTCACACATAAAGTAAACAGTTATTTATTTGTATTTTTGTTAATACATAAGTTAGGTATAAATAAACGGCATTAAAAGTACCAGTCTCTTTTTTATTTTTTTCTAGTTTCAAGCTTATAATGAATGGGTAACATAATAAATTAGAAGCAGCATGCACTCTGTTATTATTCCCTATTCATTAGTTGTTAAAAGTAATTGAATTTGAATCGTTGAAACTGAATCGTTATTTACAAATCTTTGACATAGGTAACTGACAACTGTCAGCAATACAAGCATAGCACACATACACAAATTCGTAGAGATCAAATAAATCTATGGCATGCATAGAGTAGAAATAAAAAAGTTTGTATATTTATCACAAATTCATTATGCACATCGATTACAGGAATTCGATCTGCTTGCCTAAAATTGCATATGTCCTATGACGTTATATACCTATCATTTTTAAAGTATTATTGTCTTACAAAACCTTACTCAGTTGGTATATAAATTTAATGAAAGTGAACATAGTGTTCGTTTTCCTGACGTAAATCTGAACGTTATTTCCAATTTGCTTCTAAAACCCTAACTCTTTTAACGATACTTATGTAATGTAGGTACCTACCTAACTAATAAGAAACACACAATAACAAACAGCTTTTTATTTATTTCAGATATAAATAATGCTATATCATGTTTGCTCTTCATAAGCGCCCGCCTCTCTTCCATCCAACGCCAGTCGCTGCTCCTCCACCACCGCCAATCTCCATTTCTTAGTCTCCAGTTGCACTGCGATTCCGACGATCCAAATGCATGGTCCACTGCAGGGGGCCTACTGTAATAAATGAATTAGTATATCTATTAGCGAATACTTTTTGAAATGCTCTATCAAGACGGATTTATTCCAAGCCGAGTATTCGTTTCGTTCGTTGCTTTCATGATATGCTTTAAGCTGAGATAAATTTATGTAGGTATTTAAAATAAACCAAAATGCATTCCTATTTACATGATGACTTGTTTGGTGAACCGAAACATTTTAGTATTATAACACATGCAGTAGTAGGCGAAGGATACTTACAAAATAAAAGTTTCTAATGCTTAGTAAGCTAGGTTATCACCGTAAACTAACTTGCCTTTATTTTGGTCAGTTTTGGAGACACCGTCACCCAGTGCATTAGGCCTGGAGGTTAATCGTGTGAGGGCAGCTTGCTTGGTCTAGGACATTTTGGAAAAGGTTTCCCTGGCTCTCAATGAGTGTGTCTTCATCCACGTCCAAAGTTCTTTAATATTTTCTTGGTGCCAGTATTTCGATGTACAATACAGGGTTAGAAAATGTGATTAAGCACCAATACACAATACATTTTGTATGAATGTGATCACTGACTCAACAATCACTATTAATGTAATTTTCTAGTTTGTTTTTATAAGACGTCAATCTGTCTTATTTTTGACGTAATGATAATTCACGTAACCCTGACAATGCGTTTTGTTATACGCTTCTTTATTTTTTCAAATGTAAATAATACATATTTATATCAAATAACCGAATAATACTAGCAAAAATATTATAATATATTCCAAATAACGGTCATTAAAAATATTTAAATTATCGTATAAATAAAAAAAAAATGTATTATTTAATAACTTCAAAATGGGTGAATAATACGCAAAATTTTCATTCACTCGGTATTCATAGCCTTCAAAAATCAAAGCAATTTCAATTCTTAAGTTCATTCAGTTGAATTGAATTGAAATAGGTATAGGTACAGGTTTCAAGTTAGGCGGTAGGCCTGCAGGCTGTATCTTATAAACCGTCGTATCTAGGTAATTGAATTTTTCCCAGATGATGTATTTCTGTTGCCACTATAACAACAAATACTAAAAACTGGATAAAGTTATGTTTTATGAAGGGCTCTCATACAATAAATGTATTATTTTTACAAGTTTTCTATGCTTGCATAGTTAACTTTACAATTTTAAGGTCATATTGAGCGCTACAAAAATGATGTCGAAAATATTAAAGCAAATAATAAATTTGACTAATTGTATTATGCAACAGCAACGATAATTAGGCTTTGTCATCTTAATAGCATTAACGTTTAGTTTAACAGTTATTTTAATTATGTCCGTAAAAAAATATTTAATGATATCTTTAATCACAATATTGTAACATTTATTCTCCGACATTACGCGGTAAAAAAAATATGTGGCATAATGCTGTAAGTTCAAAAGTCGAGTTTAATATCAAACTTTGAGCCCAAGCAATTAAAAGTTGTCAGAACCATTTTGACCCCACTGAGTAAAGTTGATATTTGAATATTGTACGTCATTAGAAAGGTTGCTCGTACGAGGGTCAAACTGAAAGTTCTTAGAAAATCAAAAACTGATTACATTAGCCAGTTATTAGTTTTATTATATCTTTTCAAAATATTGTCCATTGACGTCAATACACCGCTGCATGCGATGGAACCACTGGGAAAAGCACTTTGCCCACTCGTCCTTAGGGGTCTCTTCAATGGCATCGCGATACGCAGCCACCGCTTTATCAGCATTCATAAACCGCTTTCCTTTAAGTTTTTCTTTAATTTTTGGAAATAAATAAAAATCACAAGGCGCGAGGTCGGGGCTATACGGCGGGTGACCCAGTAATTCAACGTTTGATGTCGCCAAATAGTCGATCGTTCGCTTGGCGGTGTGCGACGAGGCGTTGTCGTGGTGAAGGAGGATCCTACTGCGAGGTCGTTTCTCTCGAACTTTTTCCAAGACAAGTGGCAAACAATTGGTAGTGTACCATTCTGCAGAAACTGTTTTTTGATCCTCTAACACAATTGTTGCGAAATGACCTATCCTTCCAAAGAACGAGGCCACCATTTTTTTTCCCGCACTTCGATCTCTCTTCACTTTAGTTGGCAACTCCTCGAAAGGAAACACCCACTGAGCAGATTGTCTTTTGGTTTCAGGATCATAACAGTAAATCCAGCTTTCGTCACCTGTTAGTATGTCGAACACAGCATTTGAGTCACCTCCGTTAAATCTTTCAATAATTTTACGGCACCAATCCACACGATGGAGTTTTTGAGCCTTAGTCAAATTATGAGGTATCCACCGGGCGCAAAGCTTCCTGACCGCTAAATGTTCGTGGAGGATTTTGTGCACTTGACTCATACCGATGCCTAAGCTTGACCGAATCTGCTGATAGGTCACTCTTTTGTCAGTCTCTATTATACGCCGCACAACACAGATGTTATTTTCAGTCGTCGCCGTAGAAGGCCGTCCCTCACGTACATCATCAGTGAGATTAGTGCGACCACGTTTAAACTCATTAAACCAGTTGTAAACAGTCGCACGAGATGGGGCTTCATCGTGAAAGGCCAATCGTAGTCTATCATAACTTTCTTGTTGACTTAAATGACATCGAAAGTCATAAAAAATCATTGCACGAAAATTTTCTCGTGTTAAATTCATTTTGACGTGACACAGACAATTTTCAATTTGCCGCCAAGTCGTAAAACAAATGACAAATGAATGAAATATATACTCAGTAATATTGGCAAAGAGTTCTATTTTCAAATTTTAGAATATTTTTTTTATTATATTGTTTATAAGTGGCCAGTTCTAAGAACTTTCAGTTTGACCCTCGTATTTTTATAATATGAAGGCTTAAACCGCAACAAGGCGAGGCGCGTGGACTAGGTTATGATTACAAGCTTTAAAACCCATTTGTGCAAGTCCAGATCAGCTAATCCGGACTTGGGCAAATGGGCTTTTCACTCAGATCATAGGCCTTGATCTAGTCTGGATTAGCCAATCTGGACTGGCGCAAGTGGACTTTCCGGATTAGGTAATCCCGACTTGCGCAAATTGCCTTTCAGCTCAGATAATATGCCTTGAACAAGTCCGAATTAGCTAATCCGGACTTGCTAAAATGGGACTAATAGATTTATGACTTGTACAGTCGCGGAAAAAGGTGAGGTCTGTCATAAGGCAAATTAAAGTACGTAAGTAGTAAAGTAAGGTAGTGTATTTTAAAATTTGAGGCTGTATTTTAAGATGCAAGGTGTTCTCTGAGCTGGCTGATTATTATACAGGTACGTCATGTCACAATGAGACTAGTAGGAAATCAAACAAATGGATGAGACAACCTATTGTCGGTATTCCCAAGTGTAGGTACGCTTCGTTTCACCGTGTTATGGATGCCTCTCCATTTGATTACGGAGATACTCGTACGGTATGTTCTACGCCAGCTGTATGCTATACTTGCCTACACGAAATTATTTATAATATATTACGGTCTAATTGTATATGTGGAGTATCGCCTTGTATGGCAGTGAGACGTGGACGATGACTCAACGCGACAGGAAGAGAATAGAGGCTTTTGAGATGTGGTGTTGGCGCAGGATGGAGGGGATTAGTTGGGTGGAAAAGAAGACCAATGAGGAGGTTTTGAAGATTGTTGGCGAGGAAAGACAAATACTGCAAACCATCGAGATTAGGAGGGGAAAGATGCTGGGACACTTGGTACGACACGATGAACTAATTAGAGTGATTATAGAGGAAAAAGTAGAAGGAAAAAGGAAAAGAGGAAGACCAAGAAGGTCCTACATAGATCAAATCAAGGAAAAGTTAGGGGTCGTGTCGTATCAGGAAGTCAAGGAAATGACACTGAATAGAGAGGAATGGAGAAGACTCCACCGACAAGAGCGTAGCTCTTAAATTATAGATAGATAGATAGATAGATATTACGGTCGCCCGTGTGTCATAAACTGCAAAATTTAATGAAGAGCATTTTTGGTACCTACTCCAGCCTAATGTTAAAATAAAAACACAAACGCGCGATACGATATTTTGCGCCGTAGTTTTTCTACAAGGATGCACTGTTCTTAACCAAAGCGAAAGTGTATTAAACAATTAAATACTGTTAGAGTATCGTAGTGCTCAAATTTTCACAATAATAATGTCCTCCTAGCCGAATTTCGGCTACAGTGGCCAATCTCAACAGAGATATTATAGTGCACAGGTGTGTGAGCAATACACAGGTGCACTCTCTGTTCCTTCACTCTCATAATTCGGTGAGACGGCAATCCGACTTCAGAAATCACGAATTTCCTTACTCCGGAGCGGTGTCTGAGTTATTTCAAGACAGAAAAACCCAACACTTTTCGGCAATTCTTACAATAAATAAATAACAAACATAACCCTCCTTTTGGGCTAAGCCGGATAAAAAGGCTACATTTTCATCGAAATACAAACACAAGTGTTAACTTATTTGTTCATTATAAGTGTACCTATTGTTCATTCCGTCGCGTGAGATGTAGTTCCAAAAAAACGGTCAATCGTGAGTCGGACTCACACGTCACGTAGAGTTCCGTAACCATCGGCTTTTCCGTACATAAAGGGTAAAAACGGGACCCTGTTACTATACTAAGACTCCGCTGTCTGTCTGTCACCAGGTTCTATCTCATGAAAATTCTCACAGTGTTGCCATTATTGATATCCAGAAAAAAATGGTAAAAAGTCTAAGTTTTTAGTATTTATTTTTATTAGCGGCAGAAAATACATCATCTGTAAAAATTTAAAACTTTGAGCCTTGTGCAAGACAGACGGACAGTGAAGTCTTAGTAATAGGGTCCCGTCTTTACCTGTTCAGTACAAGGAACGCTCAAATATTTAAAATTGCAATGCTCTAACCTACTTCGGCATAGCCCGGTGACAGATATACGGGTCGATAGACTGACACAGATAGCGGAGGCTTAGTTATAGGCTCTCTTTGGACACATTTCAGATGCGGAACCCTAAAACGAAATTTCACGCATATTAACATTTTCTGCGCCACGAATTCTCGACAATGTGAAACACTTTACACGGAAGACAATATGAAGCAACCTTGGACACAATTTTCCTTGAAATGACCTTATTCTTTTGTAGCAAAATATGATCTAACAAACTGATGAATATCAGCAGTTCAGCACCAATTCCAAAACAATTTGATGTAAATGATATTTACCTGTCTTGTCGCATCGCCGCTGCGCAGATTTCGCCCATTAAATTCTGTTTTTAGCAATTATATGAATATAAATCAAAACATAACAAATAAGTATATTTCCATAGTTTTCGTTTTTGTGAGTTTGATGTTCATTTCAACCTGAAACGTCCTTGCATTCTTGGTACCAAGGGTTAAAATCATCCTGAATTGATAAACCGTGTTAGGGCACCGCTGTTTTTTTAAAATATTTTTTCTTATTAACATTAAAATGATAAGGTATTAGTAATTACATTAAAACTTATAGCCGATTTTACAGTATTCAGTTAAATACAGTACCTAAAATTTAATAAAAAATGTGATTTAATATTACAAAGTTCATTCATAAATAAAATCATTTCGTTCACGTTTATGACTCTTGACTGTCAAGTTATTTTAAAATGAGAGAATCTTTTGTGACTATTTGATAGATAGATAGATAACTCTTTATTGCACACCATAAAAGTAACAACAATACAATGTACAAAGAAAGATGTACAAATTAGGCGGTCTTATCGCTAAGGGCGATCTCTTCCAGACAACCTTTAGGTATAGGAAATACTTAATCACAGGAAGGGGTGATTAGTGCAAAAGACATATTATAAAATAATAGGTACGAAACACATTTTTTTTATTACTTTCTTACAATTACATTTTATTAATTCTACAAACTCATATTTACCATACTTAAAATTTACTGTGAAGGGAAACTACCGTTACGTATGTTTTGCAAACTAATTCACAAACAAATTATAAGTTTGGTAGGAATAGACCAAAATATCGCGGGAAACCTTTTAGTTAAACGGCATTAAATCACGAATCAAAACTTTTCCGACATACGAGTAATAGTTGGAAACAAAACTTAAAAACTGTCTGTCTGTCTGTCTGTCTGTTACCTCTTGATGCTTAAACCATTAAACCGATTGAGATGAAATTTGGTATGTAGACAGTTCGAGACCCTGGAAAGGACATAGGCTACATTTTGTCGCGATATAAAAACATTAAGGGGGTGAAATGGGGGATGAAAATTTATATGGAACATCCAACCCTTGCGGACGAAGTCGCGGGAAACCACTAGTTATAAATATTTTAGTAACTGACAGGTAAGTTAACGCAATAAATACTTACGAGCTCACCAATTTAAAAATATAATTAATAGAATCGGGCGTTACTTTGCGGAAAACCATTATTAGATGGGAAAAATAAAATACAATTATTTTGCTTTAAATTTCCGCTAAGAGACGCTAGCGCAGGCACCAAAACCACACCAACCGCAACCGCGTTGAGTACCAGTTCAGTTTCAGTCGTCCGTGCTCGCTCAGCCGAGGCGACAACATCTCCTGAGGATGCCGCGTGGAGTGGCGAAACGCGTCTAGGTTTTTTGCACGTTGGTGTTGGTAATGCATTAGCTGTAGTGCATGCGTATTGAGGGAGGGAGGGCGGTGCATTCTGCATTTGCCTGAACTGGTACTCAACGCGGTTGCGGTTGGTGTGGCTTTGGTGTCTGCGCTAGCGTCTCTTAGCGGAAATTTAAAGCAAAATAATTGTATTTTATTTTTCCCATCTAATTTTAAAATAGCCGGTAAAAATATATTGGGCTCAATTCGAATGCGCCTTGTCTTGGATTAAATTTAGATTCAGTCGCTCTCTTTCTCTATCAAACAAACGAAAAGAGACAGACTACAAGAATTTAGAAACGTCAAATTAAGTGATGCGATTTGTAACGTATTTGTACAAGTTTTTGCATGTTTGCGTCTAACTATAGTCATCATCGAATGACATCCCTACTAAATTGTCTTTGGGTTCTCTTATTTCCTTAGAAAGCTGTTTAGTCTGACGTTTCTAAATTAATATAGTCTGTCTCTTTTCATTTGTTTGGCAGTGACAGATAGAGACTGAACCTTAATTTAATCTTAGACATGGTGCATTGGAATTGAGCCCATTTACGGTTTATTTGATACAATTCCCATACAAAATAATATGTCAAGCAATAGTTTACGGTTGTTTAAAAATTAATGATGTGTTGGTGAGCCTTTACTAGTAAGCTTAAGTCACTAAACAAATTTTGATATGGTGATAGTTTGAGAGCCCAGGAAAGACATGGGCCACTTTTTGTATTCATATAAAAACTCTACCCTAGTTCACCGATTTTTGAACAGCCGGTAAACATCAATTGACGGTTAATTTGACAGAATCCCTATACAACGTAATATAATGCTATACCAGCGGATTAAACATGTGTTGGTGAACTCCAGGCTAAGGTAGATAAAATTGGGGCCTACGGTTTATATGGGAACACTTACATTTGCGGGCGACCTCTAGTCATTTATAAATGAAACAATGTAATGTAGTACTTACAAACATTTTTGCTACAAAACCGGACTTACCGGACTACAAAACCAGAGGTTGGCAGGTTTGAATCCCGCAAGGGGCAAATGTTTCTGTGATAAGCATGAGCATTTGTCCTAAGTCATGGTTGTTTTTAAACGTATACATATAAGTATGTCTATCCGTTATCCTAGTTACCATAGCACAAGCTCACGCTTAGTTTGGGGCTAAGTAATTGGTGTGTTTGTTAAAATAATTTATCATTATTTTTTGTTCATAAATTATACCTGTAATCTCTTTGTCTTTTTACTACAAAGCAACAAGTGAGTATTTTGTTTTAAACACAAAGTAGGCTTCGACACTGAATCTCTTTTAGTAATAATCAGTCAAAGCTAATTATCTAGAATAAAACCAGTCGTGAGAACAGCAATCTATCTTCTCCGAAAAAACTAACTTGCCAGCAATAAAAGGCACGACAATCCATTAACAAGCCTTGATTTTCCTGACCCACGCCTTCCGACATCATTAAACTCAAATAAAGATTAATTAACCTTAGTTACAAAAAGCTTGATTTTTCCTTAAGCGGAAGTATTCCAGAAGCTGTGCCAGTAGATATAATTCAATTGATGACAATTGCGAAGAAGTTCGTGTTTTTCTACATTCAAATTCATTCAAGGAACGTAATGAATTGTTGGCCTGCAATGGCTAAAGTACCTTTTTTTAATTAATGTGTTTTTTGCGTTTTAAACTAATTTGTACCCGCTCTTTTTGATATTTTCATCTCAACAGATAATTCAATTGTATAAATTGCAAACACAAGTTGCTCGCAAATTATTTGTAAAATAATAAAAGCTTCGTTTTGTTCGGTTGCCCGCGTTCTCAGAACTTTTTGAACATGGCACTTAATAAGATTCATTGACTTTTATGCAAACTTGTAAAAAGTGAAATAAGTGCTTTAATTCTATTAGTTAGCTTAAATACGTCATTGGTCATTTTTAATAATACAAGTATTTTGCACATAATTTTTAATTATTGGTCAACCGTTTTTACTGTTCATTTGAAATTTAGTGAACTAGTTAATAGAATCAGGCGTTACTTTGCGGAAATCCATTATCAGATGGGAAAAATAAGATACAATTATTTTGCTTTAAATTTCCGCTAAGAGACGCTAGCGCAGGCAACAAAACCACACCAACCGCAACCGCTTTGAGTACCAGTTTAGGCAAATGCAGAATGCACCGCCCTCCCTCCCTCAATACGCATGCACTACAGCTAATGCAGTTGTTAGTTACCAACACCAACGTGCAAAAAACCTCGACGCGTTTCGCCACTCAGCCTCATGCTCAGCCGAGGCGACAACATCTCCTGAGGATGCCGCGTGGAGTGGCGAAACGCGTCGAGGTTTTTTGCACGTTGGTGTTGGTAACTAACAACTGCATTAGCTGTAGTGCATGCGTATTGAGGGAGGGAGGGCGGTGCATTCTGCATTTGCCTGAACTGGTACTCAAAGCGGTTGCGGTTGGTGTGGTTTTGTTGCCTGCGCTAGCGTCTCTTAGCGGAAATTTAAAGCAAAATAATTGTATCTTATTTTTCCCATCTTTAGTGAACTAGTGTTTGATTTTATCATCATTTGCCATACGGTGTGATCAAGAGCATCTTCTAACAAGGTTGCATAGCTTAAGGAATTTCTTATTTCTACGGCTTCCTAAAAGAGCAACTTTTTAAACAATATCAACAAAGACACCGTCTTGGTCTGTAGATTCGCGCTTCAGACTACAAAACCAGAGGTTGCGGGTTTGAATACCGCAATGGGCAAATGTCTGTGTGATGATTACGAGCATTTGTACCTAAGTCATGGATGTTTATAAAGGTATTTCTGTATGTCTATCACTCAATCCGTTATCCTAGTCACCATAGCACAAGCTCACGCTTAGTTTGGGGCTAGGTATTTGGTGTGTTTATTTATTTATTCACTAGCGCAACGTGGCCACATACTTAGAATTTTCCACAGCGAAATTCACCTTTCACATTTTGTGAACGCAGTGGCTACTTTGAATTTATTTGTTAAGTTCTTTTTAAAGTAGTTCCAGACGGCAATTGTTTTTATGATTTTGCCTAGTGTAATGAACTGTAAATAAAGAAATCGTTTTGTTTAATATTACTTCTACATGAGCTTCTACATAAATAAATCATGAAAGTAATTTTTGTAAAAGTTGTAGCTATAAAAAAGAGTACGCTTATTTAGAAATTAATTTAAAGAAAACAGAATTGATACAAATTATTTTAAACAAAGATAAGAGTTAATAAATATCTATGAATTAATACTTTTATAACGTTTTAGATCATAGATTGTCATCAGTAAACGACTTTAAAATTAGGTCAGTTGAGCAGTTCTACAAATACAAACAAATATTCTTTCTAACAAACAACATTAATGCTTCTTAATAAAAGCTTCACAACTGTAGACGGGTCTAAATTACGATTTAACAAAACAAATTAACCCATTGTGAATACTAAAGTTACTTTGTATTTTGAAGTTAATTGTTCTGAACTTTGTATGATGCTTGTTTACGTATTTGTTTCCATACGAATCAGGAAGGTGACACAAAATTATTGCTTAGAACATTATACCTGTTTTCCGGCTTAGTTTCAGTGGCGGCTCCTTTTATTAAGGGTAGCATTAAGAAGTGTACTCAAGTTAGCGCATGGTCTACACATTCCAAATTCATGTATAATGTTCTTCAAAAATTCGACTAAAACCTGCATAAAGCAAAAACATAATTCGTAAAGTTAAGTACGATCTCTTTTTGTTTGGAAAACGATGAGTTTCAAAGTTTATATTACGTATTTTTGCTAACTTACTTAAGCTTTTGGGCTAAAAAAACTCTAACAGAAGGTCTTTATAATTAATTAGTGTGTTATTTAAAGGATATTTGGTTACAGTCCATATTTTTTACAATAATCACCAAAAAAACCGTTTATTGACATACGTCGTTTCATTCTGAGCCAAACTAACTTCAAGCAGGCTAAGCAATATTGAACCGTGTTTCTGCTGTAGTAGAGTATATCGATAAATAAGAGGTCCGCTCCCCGCGCGAGGGTAAATCAAAATATATATAAAGGGATCCTGCTCTTACAAGAAAGCCTAGAATATTTTGAATTTTGTGCATAAAACCAAGTTTTCCGCAGTACCGTGCTAGTACTGCTAAAATCACGTTTAATTACATGATGAAAATAGATAAACTTAAATTTTTGTATAAAGAATATTTACTATTTCCTCGTAAACTAGAAATAGATACCTACTTAGCTTGGTCACGACTAGGACTAATAGATGTGTAGGTATAAAATAATTACCTAAGTGACACATAACATCGTCGCAGGATCCTAGTGTATCAAAAGATAGATATTACTTAATAAAGATATCTAATGTTTCTCATCCTTGCAAAATTTCAAACATTACTGCGAGGAAGATATTAATAAAGTGCACAAGTTTAACGCAATAGATAGGTGCACCGTCTGTTTCTTGACTTTCAAAGTTGAGATTGCTATCAGACATTACCGGAGAGAGAGATAAGACGCAGAACCGATGATGGCTTGGCGTGATAACGTTCCTTTACGTGTAGTACCAGTTATGTATACACGGCCACACATTGACCTACTCTGATCTGTTAAATTTCCGCAATCCTATTTTGACCTTATGTTGATCACATAGAGTTCCATATTTTGATAAATTTGGGTAAGTTAATGCGGGGCCCATTGTACTTATTATATGTTGTTTCTTACTATTCATTTTTTTTCAGGCGGTGGTGTTTGGAGTGGCAAAAGGCCCGTTCGTGGAAGAGTTCTACCAGTGTGTCACACACGGGTTCTACACAGAGAGATGGCAAGAACAGGCGTACACAACATTATCCCTTATCTTCATGTTCATATTGCCTCTCCTCATCCTCATATCTACGTACGTGTCGACAGTGAGGACTATTGCGAGTAAGTAATCCTACTTGATACTCATAGGTAGGTAGGGAAGAAAAACGAAACTGTGCATAACATATTTTTTTTATGGGTTGTTGTAAATTCGTCACAAATTATAGTCACATTTTGTAAACTCCATACGTACATTGAAAGTTGATTCGTTATAACTTTGATTTTTTGGTAAAGGTGAATGCCCATCGGCCATGCAGAATATGCCTGAAATCAACAAAAATAAATTATACCCCAAATTGTACTTCAAGTAGAAGAAAATCTATTACAATTAAAATATTTATTAAAAAACTAAGGCAAACAAACAATCAAAAAAAATAATAAATACTAATATTTTTTAATAATACTAATAAAATGTATTAGTATTATTAAAAAATTATTAGTATTATACAAAATATGCGAAACATTCCGTCAAAAGCTTTTATTTCAATGACAGTTTCACTAAACTCACGCAGGCAGGCGGCAGGCGCTAAGCGCGGCGCGGGGCAGGACGCCACGCTTCAACAGTGTTTCTAGTCTAGCTCCTAAACCACTTTCACGCCCATTATAAAACTTAGCACGAAAGTTCCTTACAATATTATCTATTTCTAGAAAAAAAAAAATTAAAATCGAAACGGTCTAAGTTTGTGAAAATCAAGGAAAAAAATTTAAATCGCATTTTTTTTATGAAAAAAAAAACATTCCGTATCCAAAAATTCAGTTAAAAACCTCATTAAATGGAATAATAAACACATTAGTTTAATTATTTATATCTATCATCTTATGACTTGGTAATCGGCTTTGAAGTACTGCATGCCCACTCGTTGGTCAAAATTTCAAAGTCCCCCTACTCTCTAACTAGGCACTATATTACAAAAATATTTGGTACACGTATCAAAGACATGTATAGGTAAAACATACTCAAATATTACTGAAATCGGAAACATCAACTTTTTTTAGCTGTCCGCTTCGCGTGGAATGCCCCATAGGTTAATTAATGTAACTTAAAGCTTATTCTCCCTTACGCGGTGTAAACTGAACTATCAGTTTCATTTTGAAGTTTTCTTTCTCCTAGACAGGTTGCAAACCAATGCTGTTAAGCATATCTCGACATTAAACGCGTCAATGCTTACAAACCGATACTACAGACTCAGAAAAATCAACCTCAATAAATATAATCGAGGACTACAACAAAGCTCCAGTACACCAAAACGTTTTACGTGTTATTCACAGCAAGTCCTTTTGTTTGATTCCCATATTGCAGGAAAGCAGAAAAACTTAGGCCGCCATCTTTAGTAATCCGTCATATTGGATTAACGATGATGTCACATTATTTTAAGAGTTATTCAGCAAGCCCATTTATATGATACGCATATTGTAGGAGTGCATTTTGAAGTCCGCCATAATGGATTAAGAGTGACGGCACATTATTTCTCGAGTTATTCTCACCAATTACTTTTATTTGATTCGCATGTTGTAGGAAGGCATAAAAAAAATAGTTCACCATCTTTAGAAGTCCGCCATATTGGATTTGGAGTGACGTCATCTTATTTATCGAGTTATTCTCGGCAACCCCTTTTATTTGATACCCATATTGTAGGAAAGCATAAAAAACAGTCCGACATTTTTAGAAGTTCGCCATATTGGATTTGGAGTAACGTCACCTTATTTATCTAGTTATCTTAAGCAAGCTCGTTCATTAGTAGGAGTGCATTTAGAGGTCCGTCATATTGGATTTATAGTGACGTTACTTTATTTTTTAAGTTACTCTCAGCAAGCCCTTTCATTTGATACCAATATTGTAGGAAAGCATAAAAAACTTATCCGCAGCAATCCTTTTGATTTGATACCCATATTGTACAAAGCATAAATATCTTAATTCGCCATCATTAGAAGTCCGTCATATTGGATTTGGAGTAGTCACCGAGAGTAACATTATTGAGCTATTTTGAGCAAGCCCGTTCATTTGATACCCATATTAGTAAGAGTGCATTTAGAAGTCCGCCATATTAGATTTATAGTGACGGCACTTTATTTTTTGAGTTACTCTCAGCAAGCCCTTTAATTTGATACCCATGTGCATTAAAAATACCTAGTCCACCATCTTGGATGCACCGCCATGTTGAATTTAGAATGACGTCACATAGATTACCATGTATTGCTATCCAAACTAAACGTGTATACAAAATTTCAGCTCAATCAGATGAAGATATCTGCTTCAAAATTGAGTTGCAAGATTACACCCGAACAAACATAGTAAATTAGTCGATAGACTATTTTATTCAATAAATGAAAATAAACACAAAGACATGCATGAAATAAAAATTAATAAACTTAAAACCTACTTAATCAAAAATAAACCCGTGTCCTTGAGGCAAGGAGGCGAGGATGCTGGCTGCGTTACCGCGTTGGATGGCTATACTTATCCTTTGAGCGAGGAACGAGCCAGCTTTACTATTTGCTAAAACAGAATTTAATTTAGGTGCAATTTTTCCAAAAAGTAATTTAGCGGATGGTCCCCACGGTCCAAAAGTTTCAACGCCAAACGGCGCAAACACATAATCACTTGCAAGTGATGCATACTTGCGTCGTTTGGCGTTTTCAGCTAACTCCGCCGCCGCTCCAGCTTTAAGCGCTGATTCCCTGAGATGAGATGGGGCCAAAGTATCGACGCAAGTTGCGTCTCACACTAAGGCCCGACCCCGCTCCCAGGGAATGAGCGTGAGGCCATCGGGTCAAGTTAGTTAGCTAGTTAGTTAGTTACATTGCAAGTTAAATAAAAGCTTGTAAAAATAATTAGGGTAGTCATAAAATATCACTAAAAAGGCAGTTCGCAATTCAAAGTGTAAAAGTAAAACAACAAGAAAACAATAAATCAAGTGGTTTTCCCTTTCTATAGAAAAAAAATTAAACAATAAATTCTACAACAACTTATAAATGTTTATATTGTATTTAGAAAAAAACATTTTCACGCTACGTTTGGGTTAGGAAATTGATGTGATAATTGGAACAATCATTTTTATTGATTAAAAAAAGTAATTTTCTATCGCAGAATTAAAAAACTGGTAACAACTATGTCACACATAATTGTTACTCATCGAGGATATGTCCTCGATGTTGTTACTCGACGAATGGGGACTATGTGTGGATTTTAATGTAAAATAAAATCTATTTTTTGTTATTAAAGCTTTGACTATCTAACTTATTAAAGTCTTTTGAACTTTAGTCTTGATGTATTTTGATGAAAAATAATATTAGGGCTTGAATTAGCGACATATTTCACGAAATAGCAATATCTATTCGCCCCGTGTCACGTCATATTGGTTCGAAACGTATTGATGTAATAGATCAGAAAAGGCTCAGCGAGCACGTGCCCAGTAAAGTAGGCACGATTTACGAATTTAAGATTTATTATGAAATGGAACGAATATTCGATAAAACGTGCTTCATTCAATAAGTTTATGAAATACTTTTCTCGGCGTACTTAATTGAATCTAATTTAATCATCACTCATGTGAATTTGGATGGGAATAATGCGGGTTTTTTCATAGTTGGCTAACTCTCTGTGACGATTATTGGCGATGTGTGAAATTTTCGTGACCATAGTAGAAATTAATGTGTTTTTCAAACTAAGAGATCGTTCACACGAAGACGATTCGTGATTTTTGACAATTAGTCTTTTTTCACGATTCGTTCTTGTTTTTGACGGCGGCAATGCTTTTTGAATGCCCATGTTCACACGGATCAAGAATCGTGAAAAACGACGATTGCTCTTAAATCTAGTATCGTGTTTTTAAAAATCACGATGCGTCAAAATACACGAATCGTGAATTTATGGTGACGGATCCGCTGATGCCAACAATTCGGATATTTTGACGCATCGTGAAAAAACATGATTCCGTATGCAATGAGAACGTCCATCCGTCATGACGTATCGTGTATTTTGACGAATCTTCAATGACGGATCCCGTGTGAATGAGCCCTTAGGGCAGTTAAATGTTTTTGACGAAAAGTTAATACCGTAATTTGTTGATATAAACATACGATTTCGATTTAATTAAAGTTTGAATGATAAGGAAATAGAAGCCTTAGTGAAAGAATTTCAGAAAGATCAGTTCAGTAGTTTCAGAGAGATTACTTTGTACAAAAAACTCACTAACAACCTCTAATATTATATTAAGAGACTAAACTCTCATTTAGCTTTATTATAAAAGCTTTACTAAGTAAGTGCCCATTTGGCTAAAATTGCTATTTGACTTTACTCAAGGTTATCATGAGTTGGAACTGTTTGGTGTATTCCATTTTGTGGCACCAAGTCTATAATTCTGACTGTTGCGCTCATGACGTCATCACTCCACACTGGTTATTAACAACCACCTGAAATAACTTATTCATGGCCATATTACCATTTGCCGGTCTCGTGTGTTAAGGCCCTACTGTCCCAGATCGTCGTTGCTGTGAAGATTTTGCTGATAACGACCGTCTTGGTGTAGTCGTTCGCGCACTGGACTTCTAAACCAGACGGTTGCGGGTTCGAATCCCGCAAGGGGCAAATGTTTGTGTGATGAGCACGAGCATTTGTACCTAAGTCATGGATGTTTATATGTATTTATGTATTTCTATCCGCTATCCCTGTCACCATAGCACAAGCTTACGCTTAATTTGGGGCTAGGTAATTGGTGTGTTTGTTGAAACAATTTATTTATTTATTTATTTGTTGTGTGTGTTTTGCCGATTTCATGAAAGAAAACTTTGGCAAAATGTTATTCCCATATTTTTTGTCTCCGAGAAAGAGAAGGATCCGAAATTTTACCACCATCACATTATTAAGCATGCTAAAGGGGCAAAGTTACAATCACCAGGGAGATATTCTTTCGAACCAAATTCTTCTAAATGTGTCTCGAGATCCATAAATATCAATGATGTCTGAAGTTTCTAGTAATACAGGTTTGAAACTCTCAATATCGAATTCTTATAATAAAAATCAACTTTTTCCACGCGCTCTTTTCTGGCCGAGCTTTTCATACATTTGCAAGGTATCGCAGCATAAGCATATTTCGCCTTAAGCCGCGGTTCTCTGAGATGTTTCATTTTATTACGAATTTTAATGTTTCTGATTCAAATCCGCAGATAGATAAGGACCACCTGTTTGTTGTATAGAGTTCAGCGCTTAGGAACTGAAATTTAGAGATGTTTTAGTAGAAATATTATCATAAATCGAATATTGTCTTGTTTTCAATCGAAAAGCTTGAGCTAGATAATGGTGTATCATTGATTGCCCTATACTGTAGCAATTTATACATTTCAAGAGAACTCAAAATAACACTGTAGAAGGTTCGCAAATATACTCATCATAATTTCTAAACTAGGAAGAATCAACCCTAAACGGTAAACAAATGTATTTTTTGTATGGGAGCCGCACTGTTTTTTTTTTATTTGTATTCTGTGGTTTAACTAGTATTTTTAAAGTGAAAATACAACTAATCATTCTGTAAATATTTAAAGCTTCTAACGCTTGTTGTTATAATATTTATTTTATTATGTTACAACATAATATATTGGTAACGGAAATACATCATCTGTGAACAACAACTGTCTAGCTATTACGGTTCATGAGATAAAGCCTGTGATAGACAGATAGACGGATAGTGGAGTCTTAGTATTGGAAACGAAACCATACAAACATGGATGTCACTATTTACACCAACTTGTATAATTGAATTATTTTATTGCTGTAGTCGGTTAGTGAATAAATATGTACTTGGATATGTTTCCATATACCTATGGCATATCTTTTACCTTTAAACGAGCAATTATTGTGTATTTATTAATTTGTTTATTTATTTATTTATAACTCGAAAACGGCTCTAACGATTTCGCTGAAATTTAGTATTTGGGGGTTATCGGGGGTGGAAAATCGATCTAGGTTAGTCTTTTGCTTGCGAATAAGCGTGTTTTCAAGTTTCATGCATTTTTTTTTTCGCATTATTAGACGCAGATTAAGATCGCTAATTTCGCACTGGTTAGCATGAGCGTCGTGGCGCTGTGCGTAAGACTTAGGACTGAAGAAATGAAGAAGACTGGGTTCGAATCTCCCATGAAAACGAAAAAAATTTATCCTTTTGTTTTTTTTGAATTTATTTAGGTTTATACCTTTTTTTGTTTATTAAACAAGACTTGCGAATTATAAATCTTTTTTTTTTTACTAAGACCTACACAAGTTCTAAAAAAAAACTTAGGTCGTCAACGAAAAAATGCTTGAAATATTTTTTACGCTAAGCGAATTCTTCCACTGGAAAATATGTGCTGGCAGAAAATATTTTCCATTTCCTCCGTAGACACAATGTAGATAATGTTTGGACCATAATAAATAAATAAAGTGAATGCAAGCTTCTTGCGAACACGATATTTAAGATTAAAGATGTATTTTCGTTTGAGATTTCCACGGTTAAAATGTAGAAGTTATAAGGAAATGAATGAGAATGTATGGAAACTTATCTTAAGAAATAAAATACTTGTATGTTATAAATTATAGATGCACATATAAATATGTATGTATATAAGGTCGCTTTTTAAAAAGTGGTGAAATTGAAAGGGCAATTACAAAAACATAAATGAAACATTTTCGTTTAAAAAAACGAATTTCTTTTTATGCTAGTTTTCGAGAAAATCGCAAAAACCTATTTTGATTTAAACGTAAAATAAAACACCCCGTGCAGCTTGCGTAAGTACGTTCGGTGCGCAGGTTCGGTGTATCAATGAATTCGATAAGGACGCCAATATGCTCTCTCGCACTCCCACCTTACACGTGCGACTGGCCGACGGTTCGCGTCACTCGCGATCTGTCGGCGTGTTTAACTAAGGGTGCAGCCATGCCGACACACGGAAACACGCGCCGCGGCGAACACGTGCCGAGACTCGCGCCCACCCCGCTCCCGCTCACTGCTACCCCCGCCGCAGAGCGCACGCAGCGCGAGAGTTCAGTCCGCATAAAACAATTCACTGGGTTGTTCGCGCGCGCTACTTGCGGAACATTTCATCATGGCGTATCGGTATAACGCCCAGGAATACCTTAATATGGCATTGTGCTATGAAGAAGCGGGAGAAGTTTTGTTGCGGGCGCGGCAGCTGTACGCCGAGCGGTACGGCTCCATTGTACACACACGCACAATACTCGGAGCTGTGCAGCGCTTTCGGAAGAGTGACAGCTTCGAGCCACGCCTCGACCTCGTGCGTCGTTAACGACACCCGGCTCGGCTTGAAGAAGAAGTGATTGATTTCTTTCATCGGCACCCATTTGGGAGCATCGCGGACGACGCTCGTGTGTTTGGCGTGAGCAGATACTACGTGTGGCGGCTTTTGCACGATGAAGGCCTCCACCCGTATCATTTTACTCGGGTCCAAGAGTTGCTGCAGCAGGACTACGCGCCGAGGGTCGAGTTCTGCCGCTGGCTTATACGAAACCGGACCTCCAACTAGTGCACATTTACGCGCCAAGGACTTTTTAACGTGCACAATGCGCATTATTGGTGCGAGTACAACCCGCGTGTGACTCGTCCGGACTATTTCCAGCATCGCTTCAGTGTAAACGTATGGGCAGGAGTGATAAACGAAACGTTGCTGGGGCCCGTGTTTCTGGAGAGACTCAATAGGGAAACGTATTTAGAGTTTCTACAAAATGACCTCCCTGAACTGCTGCTGGATGTGCCTGCGTGGAGCCGGAGGTACCTCTACTTCCAACACGACGGCGCGCCTGCGCACTTCAGCCTGCGGGTACGCGCCTACCTGGCCGAGGCGTTCTAGGCCCGCTGGATCGGGCGCGGCAGCGTTATCTCCTGACGGCCGCGATCACCTGATCTGACGCCAATGGATTTCTACGTGTGGGGTAGGGCCAAGGACCTGGTTTACGGGAACGACGGTCATACCATCCGTTCAGTGGAGCAATTGCGTGCGCGATAATTAATTCGTTTGATGTGATGGCCAGTGAGCCCGATGTGCTCGCTTCAGTTCGGAGGCATTGCCTCGATCGGGCTAGGAAGTGTGTACAAGAACAAGGGCGTCACATCCAGCATTTAATGTAAATTTTATTGTGTAAATAGGAATTTGTAAATTATGTAGATTGTTAATATGTAACTGTGATGTGATTGTGTAAATAGGAACTTGTAAATATGACTGTAAATATCAATGAATCTGACACGCCAAGTTAATACCAAAAATAATAGCATCCTATTTTTGATACAATTAAATTTAATACAAGGTAGTAAGATGATTATTAACGCTTTGTATTAAATTGTCAGTCCAAATCCTGAAAAAGTGTGATGGAAAGTCATGGTTCGTCAATGTACGTTTAAACAAAAAAAAAATATGTACCTAATAAACTGAACTTTAACGAAAACTGCCTCTTATTCAAAATACCAACACAAATCCCATATTAGGGGCATCCATAGAATCGAAGCGAAGCAGTGCTAATTTGGTATAACATGTAATATCGTTAGGTTTTGTGAGGGTTAGAATGCAGTCGAGTTGTTTTGAAATTAAAATTGATATTTTTAAAATGTTTACTTTGATTTGAGCAAATCTGCTTTGATTCTATGGAAATATTATCCTAGCTTTTGAACAAGCTAAATACGCTTAATTTATCTGCATAAGTTAGATTTTCTGTCTCAGCAGAGAAGGAACCTATGCAGGTAGCATGCGCAGCGTTCAGCGTAGGTAGATAACTAGTGAGTGGTGCGCAGCCGCGGTCCCCCCGCGCACCGCGCACCGCGCAACACGAATGAAATGAGGGAAGAGACGGGCACGATTGAAATAAGAGAGAGCGGCGATGACACGTAGAATGTTTCAGAGTAGACAGGATGTTCTTAAAAATATTATTTTTTTTGTTAGAAAAAAATCAAAATGAAAACTAGCACGTTTGTAAAAATGAAAATTATAGGGCCCGGTTTATATATATAATTAATGGTAAAATTATCAAATAAAACACATTTTTGCAGTCATGTTTGCATTTAAGTGTCAACATCCTCACAATTTATTAATTTACATTATTTTCATTCCTTACGCAGATTGTTTAATGCTTATGCTTAGGATATTAGTCTAGTTATGAGTATATTGACAAATTGATACGTGTGTCATCACTTAATATAGTTTATTATTTATATCTGTTAATATCCAAACAAATGTAAAAAGACAGTTATGTCACTTTTCAAAAAGCGATAAAGGCGAAACGAGATACCATCATAATTTTAAAACTGAAAAAGATTCCATCGACTAGAGCTGGGCTTTTGCATTTAAATGAAAATAAATTTATTCATTATACGTCTTGAAAGCTCAACCAATACCGTTCGCATCGCGGAATAACAAGAAAACTTTTTTAACTCGTCTTTTTTTTTTCAGAAAGCGAAAAAGTATTCCAGCCTGAGGTGGTAAATCATGTGAATTATTTGACACCTGATATGAACCGACGGAGGCTCATAGATCGAGCGAAGGTGAAATCACTAAGGATGTCAGTGGTCATAGTGGCAGCATTTATTGTTTGGTGGACACCGTACTACGTGATGATGATAATATTCACTTTCCTTAATCCAGATAAAAATGTAAATATTTTTCGATAGACCTGTTTATAATAATAATATAAAGAACCTACAATCGATGCGTTTAGTGTGTAACAACTCATTAAATTATAAGATAATAATTAATTGTTAGACAAGGAATACTCATTTTTTAATACAATGCAGTACGACACAGCTGAAGTGATGGTATTTTAAAATCAGTCTGATTGAATGAAAATTTAAATCAATCGTTCTACTAGTATAGTTAGTCCACTCTTTTTTCTTTCACCTTTGAAAAATCAATACAGGATGTCTTTATACGAGTATAAAACACAGAGATTTTTCTTTTGGGATCGCCCTGTACAAAAATATTAAGATAAAGCATTTTGGAAGTGTCTGAAAAAATACGAAGAGAACGAACACGGCACGAAAACTGCACGGAGGCTTATAAATAGGCTTTAGAAACAATACCAAAGGCCCAGATAAAAATGGATGCCATCACATAATCTTCTGTACTTAGTAAGTCAAAGTAATTGTATTTATTTTAGTATTCTTCTGTTCATGGTTCAAAGCTTGCAGAGTTTACGTCACAAGAGTGATTTAAAACACACTTTGGCAGCGGCATAATAATTATACCCCGAAACCATGGCGTAGTGTTACAGCCATTCCACTGTATGATAATATCTTGCGATATTAGGGCTTGTCACTATAAATTAGCATTAATTATAGCTGTAACGTATACGCAATTGTTAAGCCGCCAGTTACTCCACATCGTTATAATAATTGTTACAATAAAATTACTAGACATATTGCAATTTCATTTGCAGAATATATAATTATCTTGAACTGATGTTAATTAAGCAGGGATAGAAAATATATCAGCGAGGTATTTTGAGACGTTATTTATTGTAACACTTTGAATGCCAAAGCAAAAATTCTTCCTGCAGGTGGCCCGTATATTTTTTAATTAGTTAATTTTTAAGAACAGCAAGAATTATTTGCGGTTTTTTAATGATTTTAGTTTACGTGACACAGGGATAAAATCACTCTAGATGTTAATATGAATTTGATACATGAAGTACCTAGTTTAGTTATGCTGAGCAGGGACCTTTTTGGCACACATTTGATGTTTATAAAATACACAGAAGCTCAGGATTTTCGCAAGTAAAAACAAACAATATTTCCCTAAGACCGTAGTGGAGTACTAAGCTAATAAGATTAAAGCTAGAATTCAAATAAAGTGTCGAGGGCTTTAAAATATTCGCATTTTTTGTCAGAAAAATCTGTCACAAACTTTTTGTGCCGGTGTTAAAAATAAGAGAAAAAAAATTGTTTGCAAATTATATTATAAACGTTGAATCGCATTTGACATTGCGTCCATTAGTAGTTACATATTTTCAAATAGCCTGAATTAATTATTTCACTAAAGGCATTATTTAATTTGGCTTTTTTTTTCAAATATTTATTTAAGTTTGAGGAAGATTTATATGGAAAACAACATCCGAAACTTTTCTAGGAAATTACAATAAATAAAACTTTTCTAAGGCAAGTTACAATACGAAGTTCGGCGAGTCAGCTAGTTTAAGATATTTATCAAGGACGCTATTCAATATAACAGGACTATAGAAGGTCGAATTTTTGTACATTGATTTAAAAAATAAAATGAATTCATCTCCCAGGCCTTAGTTTGTATCAAAAGAGTACAAAATTGAAAATTGTTGTCTGTAAGTAGTACTAAGTAAGTTTTAGTTTTTTAGTCTTACAATCAGCTGAACTAATCTTGATGCTCCGACGAGAGTTTAAATAATAAAGTCAAGATTAAAATATAGGCTGTTTAATTCATCTTAATAGAAACAATACATCAACAACAAAACAATCATTATAATTTCATCTTAATAGAAACAATACATTTAAAGATACAGGATGGCCTCTCTTCACCATACGTCATTTTAAATATTGAGTCACACAGACGAAGTCGCGGACGACCACTAGTATTGAATTAGATTAAATTCTGTCGATGAATTATTTAGGGTAAGAAATACTAGATACCAAGATGATTGGGCGTTATATGAGGTTACTGTTTGCTGTACCAAAAATATTAGATCTGAGTATAATATTTCATTACATATTGTTTTCTTTTAACTATTTATTATTTTCTTTAATATTCCAGCTTGGTGACGAGCTACTGTCGGGGATTTTCTTCTTCGGGATGTCAAACAGTCTAGTCAACCCTGTTATCTATGGAGCATTCCATTTGTGGCCAAAGAAAAAAGTGTCAAGACACAGTGACAGGTCAGTATCATTTTATATTATAACGTACACGAAATACCTTACCCTATAAGCAAAGTTAAGATAGCCTATATAGGTCCCACTGCTAAACAATAAGGCCTTGCCTCAACTATAAGGAGGTACGAGCCATACTCACTTCACCACGCGGGTTCAGCGCGGATTGGTGGAGGGGTGTCTTTAAAGCAACCAACCTTACTGTCAGATGTTATCAAGCCGCCCTAGGGCCGCCGATTAACGCCATACTTCAATAATTTTGAAATATCCACAAAAAGTTATGATTTTGGGTCTAAAACTCATAAAAAAGCCCCAAAATACCACATTAGCTACACAAAGACGATCGTCTTACTATGAGCACTAAAGAAATGCAATATACCTAAACAGTTATTTCCATAGTAAAAAGTCTATATTCTCGTGTAAGTTTCCACAACCCATTTGCTTCCAAAATCGAGACGCAATAGAAAATCAATTGTAATCACGAACCAATGCATGTTGTTTAATGAAACCAGTTAAGTATAATATATAAAGAAAACGTGCAAGTTCGTGTTCATGATTAACTTGTTTTTGTCATCTTTTTAGTACTTCACGAAAAGTTTTCCATTGTATTCCAGTATGTCACAACAGTTTTACATATCGGCGTTAACGTGGGTGAGAAACTTGTTCAGCAACTTTGAGTCAGAAACTATGTTACAGTCGGTAGATAGCACGTCAGGTTATCCCAGTAACTACGAAAACAGTTTTTATTGTGTAGGAAATAGAGGCGGTCTCAATATCAAAGTTGGGTAGTCCAACGTGCGGCTGTGTGTTCATATCTATTGAAATGATATATTTTTAATTTTGATTTCATATACCACCTCATTAGGATGACGCCTGTGCCTATGAGTTACAAATAAAATTTATACAAATGTGAACAGAAAACTTTTCAAATAATTAGTTACAATACTACTAACGCCACATCCTAATCAACTGGCAACAAATAGGGATCATCTAAGAAGCCTTTACATACTAACTAAGCGGCTTTGTGTCATCTTACCTGAATTAACTACTAGGCAAACTCCTACCGTTAGCAGATGTTTGAATTATAAACGAGCCTCGTCTTTGTAATAAATATAATTTTCATTACATGTTTCTGTATTAATTTACAGTTTTTCCGTCTTCAACTTAGCAATGCGAGTGAAAATTACAAGTGCCTATCATTTATTCTGTAGGTACCTACTACAACTGACCCAATGTAGATGAACAAGACATATTTTTTGTCCGGAACTGGCAATGTAAGGGTTTCTTATCAAATATTGAATTTCTTATGAAATATTGAACTTGCAAAAATTCGTCGACTGACTAACGTCCTCCGTAGCCTTAGTCCTTTCTTATTTAAAATCTTAAGATTTCGATAAAAACTAAGATGTACTAACTCTTGTTGGTAAATATTCAAGAGATGTCATCATGTACGGTGAGTGGAAGCTGTTTTGATAGGCAGTAGAGTGTCTACTCTAAACATAGTATTAATTATTCTATAATATCTGCTAAACAAATTTATTTAAAAACAACTGCAACTAATGATAGTGCAATTAAAAAGAGATAGATTCTATAGGTCATTAGCGCGCGAACATTGATTGCCTCAATTTTGCTTTCAAAAAAGACATTTGACACGTAAAAGATCGTGTGCTTGGAGCATCAAATTCAAATCGCCACGCAGTACGAGATGACAAATCAACCTCATTTTAAAAAAAAAATCACTGTTATTGACCGCAACTGACTATTCGGTGGACCATACCAAAACCACAAAGTTCGTAGAACAGACGTCCGCCTGATCTTGAGATAAGGAATGTATATGTTCCATGAATTTATCGCGCCGTTGTTTACAGTAATTAACTCTGTGTTTGCATTTGGATCTAAAACAGCAATTTAATGCAGTTTGCACTCCTACGTGATCAAGCGATGATGTTTGGAAGCCACTGACCTCTATTAATACAAGTACGCTGGACTGCATACTGTCAACATAAAAAAGAATTGAATTTGATTATCGCCATTTTAGCGCTGACGGCTATAGTGAGCGTGTGGTGACCGTCCATGGAACTAATGAGAGTTGACATAAACATACGCAAGTTACTCTATTTTAGTTACACTCGGTGGGAGCGCTTTGATTCGGCACAAAAATTATCTGTCATTTCTTAGAGATTGTTTAGTCCAGCGCACTTGTATTATAGAGGTCAGTGTTGGAAGCTGAATGTTTGAACGCACCTAATTAAAACGTCAACAACTGTAAATAAATCCAATACATAATGAACTACGAGGAACAGAAAAATATTTTTGTTTCTATTTTGTGACCTTGACATCAAGAACAAACGTTGCTAAGAGAATATTTTTGACTTGTAAAAGCATTTTAGTAATAATAGCAGTTAAAGTATTGTGTGCTTTTAATCACGAATACGTTAGTGTTATGTTGTCAACTTGCAAATGTAGTCCAATTTGTAATATACTAATGGTTTGTTGTTATTTTGCCCGCGCAAAGCGAATTCACCATACCAACTTCCGCTCACCTTCCCCCTCAGAGTTTTAATTTTCGAAAATCCCGAAACACGGCAGCATTCATTTTGAACCAAATAGTAAAATACTTATTTTGATCGATTTAGCTTCAAAACTGACGAGGTTTCATCCAAACCTAATTTAAACTCCCTTAATAGTTGTTAATGCCCCTAAGTGGGCTAGGCGTTGATAAGTCAGCCAGGCAGTCAACTTCTTTTATATACGAGTATATAGATAGAATAAGTATATTACTTATACTTATAAGGTAGGTCCGCCTAAAAAGAGCCAGTTTCAAATAAGGTCCATCTTTTCAAACTTCCCGCACTTAATTTTTAAACCAAAACGGGTATCGCTCGACTCATCCCCAGTAACCAATCGCAAAAGCGCAGCGGCGTCATTGCTTTCGCGCCAGCCATTTTGTCAGTGGCCCTGTGTGTGTTCTCAGAGACGGTGGCGTGACTCGATTAATGAAATAGTGTGATTAAAATTTGCGTAGTTTTAGTAATAAAATCTAATTGTTTTGGTATAATCTTGCAATTGCTATAATTATTTGAAAACCACGAACTTAATAGTAGTTAAAGCCATTGCCTTCTCAAGATGTAATTTTTCTCGTAAAAGACGCCCTAAATTATCCAGTTCAATTATGGACCTTATTTAGCACCCCAGTCCCAAATAAGGACCATCGATAACCTTTTAAAAAACTTTTTTTGTAAGTACCGGGCATTGGTATTTTGTTCTTGTACAATATGTTCTTTTCAAATAAAAAAAGCTTATTTGAAATATGATATTAAAGAAACCACGATGGTTTCTTACAAATTAAAACACTTTCCAAAATTGGTTTATAACGATTTCCAAAAACCCGGCCCTTATTAGATGCAACTACCTACCTGTATAACTGCATAAAATAAGCAGTTAGATATTTATCTAGACTTATATTAGAAAGACATACCCCGTCATTCCAAAAACTTAGTACCGGGTTTAAGACAGAACTAAGCTATTAGTTAGCCAATTAGAAAAGCGCTTCTCTATTAGCTCATGTCACGAATGTGTCATTCATTCCTCTGTTGTCGGCTAATATGTAGACCTATTTTAAACCTGCTCTAATTTTTTTGTAATAACACCATTAGTTAACGAGTTTATTTGTACCAGGCGGTTATCTCTGGAACAACTGAACTAAGTTAAAAAAAAAAACAATAGAAAGCTACGTTATTCCTGAGTGGCTTTAAATAAATATATTTTGAAACTTAACTGTACCATACTCGGAGTATCCACTACACAATTAGGCTTTTATAGAAATAATTTTGCAATATCATTGCTCAAATTCACATCTACGATTGTGTATAAAGTATGACTAAAACTACCACAAATGGAAACGGGAAAATACTGAAAGAAATAAAGTTATGATCATTATATTATACAAACACAGTATAAGTGAACAAACATCAATCTATTTTATGAGAACCCGGGGCGACGGGTATTCATAAAAAAGTTTTCAGTTTTTTCCGTAGACATTAAATATAACCTATGTCATTTTCAATTCATTCAGACCGTTCGGCTTTTATTTCGTTTAGCAAAGAAATAAATAGTCGACCAAATGAAAATTATTGACAAAATTTTGATAATAACATCTAAATAATAGGATAGGTAGGAACGCTTCACCTAAAAATTAATCAAATGAATGTCATTAACTCAGTAAAAGCGAGTCATTGCCATCCTCATTTGTCAAAAGGTTTAAATGAAGCGATTTCTCAACTCACGAGAACTGTGCTAAAGCTGTGATAAGATGTGTCATTCCATTAAGTCTTAAGTATATTTTTGTTATCGTAGTACATCACTGAGTAAGTACAGTGGGCCACGCATCAACCTACCCAAATCTGTCAAAATATCTCAAATGATATGGAACTCTATAATGTAATGTAATGTCGAATGCAGAGTAACTGTGTTATAATATAGACAGCTTTCTAAAATATAGAGAATTACGATATTTTTTGTTTATTTTGCAATTTAAAGATTTGATATTGCACTTGAAAAATAGACCTGACGCGGAAATTGAACCCGTGTTCCCCGCATTCTGGGCACCTAATTATTTGGCCATCCAGGCGTTGGCAAAGCCTTTGAGAATTGAGTTAAATAAAATTAATAGTTACATTAACAGTATCGACTATCTGAATGCTACATCAAAGATTAACAGAGGAAGGGGTCGCACCGATCTGAAGTGGAGAACAGTGGAGTACTCCTTGACACTGGTGCGCAAAGCCAAGTGCAAATAGAACGGGATGTTTGCGACTACGAGTTTACTTTCCGAGTTCTAAGAGCCTACTAAGTTAACTGGTACATTCACACTTTTTAATAGAAATGGAATAGGTTGTATTTTGATGATGTATTTTTCGTCATTTTCTCGACAGCTTTCTACCATATTGTTACTACTAACTTTTGGCCACTATTTCATCCTCGTAATCATTTTTTTAATATTAATTGTTTTGTACTGATGTAAGGCATAGGGCTGTATCAATGTAAAATTACATCAAAATCTGTTAAAAAAAATCACAACTCTCGCTATTTATCAACTTTTGAGTTTATTATGTGATATCAAGTGGCCTGGCATGCTAATATGACTTAGAGATAAAGCGCCATGCCGTTACCACTAATCATAAGCATGGGCTCCTGCAATCACGTGCTGTGCCCATGTATTAGCGCATTATAGTCATCGCCCAGTATCGCGATACGCAGTACTTAAGAATTGAATCGTTTTTGATTACAAATACTAAAAACACCTATCCTTTAGGCCAGCGCTCTATAGAAAGCTTCTTAAATTAGAAAAAGAAATGTTATTTCTATTTATCTTACACTAAACGTCTATCTGCCATATGAGTGTTCACACTTTTTTAAAGTATGTTAACACGCAGCAAGATACTTAAAAAATGACGCTTACCAGATTTCGTTAACTGTTAAAGGCGGCTACTACAAAATTTTGTCAAAAAGCATTATTTTAAATACTCGTTATTTAAGTAGGTATACACTAAATAAAAAATGGTGGTCACTATTTATCATCACAATACATTATGTCGTGTCAAAATTTTGTGATAGCCCTCTTAGAACCTTGAGTTACAATGAAAATTAAATGTAATTTTGAATAAATTTATACACTGAGTGGCTTCTCTCTCATGCATAAAATTTTATGCACATGGCTGCGTGTAATTTCCTTTCGATTGCTTGATTGGCTAGTTAGATTATTCAGTTAAGCAAAACTATTAGTACTTTTTTCTCAAAAGTGGTTTTGAAGCATAGATATGCCAAAAATAATTGAAGTACTCTCTTGATTTCTCCTGAGTCGCCTCACACCGACTTCGTTACAAGTTTAATGGTCCTCGGACTATTAAACTTTGGGAGTAGACAAAAAAAACGTAGTCGACGATATGAAGGGGTTTATAAACTTAAAAAATGCAAACAGTAAACATTTTGAACCTCTTTTTTGTATTAAGTTGACAAATAAGCAATGCTCGCTCACTTAGGTAACTATTTAGAAATTTGGAATTACTCCACCACTAAAATTGCGTTGCAATTAACTCACTAACAAAAAAATGTGTGTGTTTTTAAAAACGCAGACAATTTTACTGATGAACAAGCAATGTCATTAGCAAATACGGGGAGCTAGCTGAATAGTATCTACACTTTAATTTACGGGGTTATTTTAAAAAGGTTTTAGCGAGGGAACACCAATGCTTTCCAAAACGTTAACCCCAGCATCTTAAATCTACGATATTATGAAAATCTCTTCAAACACAGAAAAGCTTTACTGCATTATCCTATTGTCCGTAATGCTTTGTTAAGGTACTGAAATCGTATTTAAGTGAATGGGATTCCAGGTTTAGCAATCCAGTAAATCCAGCAAAGTAAATACCTACTTATGGTTCAAGAATAATTTAGATGAAGATGATGGAGTTCTGACAAAGAGTTCATTGCCTTCAATATTATTTTCATCAGTGAATTGAAAAATAAATTGTGATTGTTAGTTACTTTTCGATAATTCAAGCAATTTGACCGAAATATTTAGTAAATGGGCGTTCTAAGTATGTAATAAATTATAAATAGTACAAGCTTAAACATATAGCTGTTTAGATTCTATTTTTTATATAAATTAATGATTCCTAATATATTTGTATAAAAATTTGAGTGTGAGTGACGACCGTCTTGGTGTAGTCGTTCGCACCCCGGACTTCTAAACCAGGCGGTTGCGGGTTCCAGTCCCGCAAGGGGCAAGTATTTGTGTGATGAGCACGAGCATTTGTACCTAAGTCATGGATGTTTATAAACGTATATAAGTATGTCTATCCGTTATCCTAGTCACCATAGCACAGGCTCACGCTTAGTTTGGGGCTAGGTAATTGGTGTATTTGTTGAAACAATTTCTTTATTTATTAGAGACCATTTGATTAAAAGCGTCGCGTCCACTGGCAAGATGGACAGACGGCCTAATAAAGGTCGCATGATCGCACTGAATGCAGGTTGCTTGTAACAGGTCTCTTAGATAATCTATAGGGCAGTCCTATTATTTTTATTTTCATGTTGTAAATATAATTAATACCTATTATGCTTGTGACTACTACAAAATAACATCAGAGTACTGACCATAATCGGTCAATGCGAGCGTATACACAAGGTAATATTATTACACTGCCAGTCTAGAGAACTTTTGGCCAGTTTAGCAGTGGACGTACTGCGGCTGCACTGAAAAAAAAATGATTGGTTAACAGTCACCAAAATTGGCTACCTACTAGGAGGCCGTAATCTAGTGAATGGCAAACTTCTGATTTTTAGTAACAAACTAGTTTTTATAATTATTTTTATAACTTAAGCAATTATTTTGCAAGTTTTTACGAAATAAAATTGAATTTGGCGCTCAAAAATTAATCGACTGTGTCATCCAGTGGGACTAGTTTTGATACTGATAACCAGAGAGTGTTTATATTTAACAAAAATAGACTTCCCTACAACAAAACCAACTAACAAAACTAATTTAGTTGATCCTTTTTTTCAGTGTGGTAATGATGACTAAGCGATTATATGGAATGCTTTTTTAATACTTTTTAAATCTTACAGTCATAATTAATATATTAATATTTATTAAGAATCGTTTATTAATCTTTCACAAAATGCCTCTCGAAAAAACCAATAACTTTCATTGAAAGCTTTAAATAATTTTATACTATTTATAAATAAGAAAATCTTTTAGTTGTTATTAGTTACTAGATTAAAGAGGTTTTAGTCCATACTTTGTGACCGCATACAATTGATTAAATAAATAGTTTTCGATGTTTTCTTCTTCTTCTGCATTCGTTTTTGCCAGATTACATGGGCGTGGAAATAAATACCTATGTATCAGACTCATATAAAGCACATAATAAATGGCAGCACAAATACAGAATAATCACTTCGCAAAATTATTTTAATGAATATAGACCCTTACTACGGACACAATGAAGAAAACAATACGGTACCAATTTTAAACACCGCCTTTGAGTTTATCTAATCAAGAACCAAACTAAAGCTAACACCGCACACAAACAAACAAACACACACAAGCACAAACAAACACACTTGTACATTAGTAGCCAAGGTTTGTTTACATTTCTAAATTGTCTTTTTTTAAATATATTTTGTTACTGGTTTCGTACTGCCTGGTGGCTCACTCTATTTCATTAATGGTTCAGAAAGAAATCCAACACCACTTCATTCTTCCAGTTCGTCTCATATTCTGAGTTACCGCGCCTAAGTATGACATAAATCCCCCCCGAAAAGGGTTCGCGGCAGGATATTCCGTGTGATCTCGAATTACTTTTAGAAAACCTGATGCATTTTCCAGTAGATATTTTGTAGTATTCTGTATACAAGTAGACATTACAGAATTAAACAGTATTATAAATTTGAAAAATGGCCCGATTCTCCATTATTTTTGTTGCAGTAAATAAGCACTAGTCAATTCCTTTCATTGGATTGGATGCCCATTTTGAGGAGGTTTTGTAAAAAATATTATACCCCGCCATTTTGTTCCGGCGGACATCTTGAATTTACAATGACCGTCGACAATTGTTATGTTTGTATTTGTCAACGGAACTAAAGGTGTGTGCTTCGGATAAATTCTTTAATTGTAAGAGGTTAAAATTGCAACAACTACCTTTGACCTAAACAAACAAAAACAATCAGGACAAGCTAAATAAAACCGTTTAAACAAGGACTGGGTATACTATTCAATATAGATTCTTATTTAAAAACACGGGAAAGCTTTTAAAAGGATTTATAGTACATGAAGACACGGTTATTAGGTGACAACTATTTTATTAACAAAATTTTGACTACGGTGGCCTATTTCAACAGAGCTTAGCCAACTGGGACAATATACAGGTGCACTCTCTGTTCCTTCAATCTCACAATTCGGTGAGACGGCAGTCGGACATGACCGTAGAGAGATCAGGCGCAGGACCAACGGCTTAACATACCTTCCGAGGCGCGGGGGTGTTAACACCACCAACTTCCTGACTCTGGAAGACCTTCCTAATATAGATGACTTCCTATATGCATGTATATACATGTAGGGAACATACGAACTCAAAATCTTATGAATAAATTTATATGCTTAAAACATAAACAAGCAAATACAAAAAAATAAACAAGCGTTGAACACGCGTCTATTTATAAGACAGCCAATTTGAAATTAATGAAACATGAATGACATTTTCAAAATAAAGGTATATGACTGGTTGACAATAATATGTTATTAATTTTAAATAATTTGTCGTGTAATTATTTTTATAACTTAAGCAATTATTTTGCAAGTTTTTACGAAATTGAATTAAATTTCGCTCACAAAAATTAATCGACTGTGTCATCCGGTGGGACTCGAACCCACGTCCCGCCCTTAATTTTTGTGAGCGAAATTGAATTCAATTTTGTCTGTCGTGTTCAAACGCTTGCTTATTTATTAGTAAGACACCGGTGTAGACCGGTGTACAATTTAGGCTATGCCTCATCTCTTCTTTTCACCATACCATATGTAAAAATAGAGATCATAAATTACTAGACGGTGATTAGAATACCTGTGTATTTTACTATGATGGAGTCTACGCAGACGAGGTCGCGGGTTAATAACAAATGCCTAACAAATAAATCATTTTTACAGGGACTCAGGACACCACGCTTCGCTACTTCGACGTGGCGACAACAACACTTCATCCATGAGACTCACCACTATCAGATCTCTTCGGTCTTCTGCCAAGTATTCGAATGGACACAACGCCAGTCTCTTATAACAGTCAAGGGTGTGTCACTCACGCCCAACGAGCCAAAGATACGTGTCAAATGACAGACAATCTAACTGTGTTGTGTGCATGGAACTTAAGTGTAAAGGATTGTATACGTAAGGTCCTGTTTTGTGTTTTAGGTTAAGTTTCAAATAAGATCTTTTGTAAGTGAGAATTAAAGAGATTAGTAGTATTATTGATGTTTTGTAAAATATGTGTCTTCATTTATTTCACACCCTGCTCTCAATAATGCATTCTTGTAACGAGATTATACCTACATATAAACAAAGGATAAAAATAAAAGATTTAAAACTATAAAAGATTTAAACTTAAACTGCATATATAGGGTAACTAATATACCTACCTACTCGTACATTTCAATCTTAACTTCTTAAATTGCAAAAATAAATGTTCTAATCTAAAGATTACAACCTTTAAAAAGGTCGACCTCCATTTCGGATTTTACATGGTTTTTCACCTCAGCACAATCAAATCTATATTTTTTCCTTATGGCACGTTCGGCAAAACCTTATCGTACCGAGAAAGAAGATAGATAGATAGATAACTCTGTATTGCACACCATTAGAATTAGTTAAATCATTGCTACGAATGTGCCCAACTAGCACACTAGTGGAAACAGCAGGCTATCTTGCAACTTTTAGCTGTACAATAGCGCTTTAGGGGTTCAGAAAGCGGTTTTAAGTTCTACTATTGCTTCCGTAACTGCTCATAGCTGCAAATGTTACTACGGGTAGCAGAAACTGAACCAAATGACACTCTTATCTTTACAAGAGTTCGTTATATAACCTATTTGCCGTCTATGGCTTTAAAAGAGAGTTTAAATATGTATGTTAAAGCTTAAAGCTGCTAAAGAGCTTCTGTTGCCGCTGCTGTACGCTTCAGAACTGCATAAAGACTTTATTTGCAGACTTTTTAACGGAACTGTATAAAAGATATGTTTATCACTGTTTTGCCACTGAAAGTTTCATTGCAGAAGTAATTTGTACTTTTGCGCAGACTTAAATAGCAATTTGATCGACTATGTTACTAATAGCGATTTTAAAGCTTCATAATAGAAGCAGGTGCTGGCTAAAGCAGCGTAATGGATATTGCCTACTTATTTGAATACATTCTGCCATTTTAATTGAAGAAATCACATTCTATATAATATTTGCGCCAGTTTTAAAGAAATATGGATCTGAAAGCATGGAAGTTTAAACAAAGAACTGGTGGATATCGCAGGAAAGTACGGAAAGTTTATCAGAATATGCAGAAATTGAAAAAGACAACTCAGTATATTTGTGAGAATCCTGTAGTTGAAATATTTAATAATAACTGCTTGTCAGCAATTTCATACGACATAATATTTTTCCTTTTAACAACGCGGTTTATTTTAGTCCAGTTTGGTTGTGGAGTTGAATCTTCTATTTTACATTACTTTTTACTTTTTTTGTTCGGCCAGTGTAACACTCCATGTTTTTCCCACGTAGATGGACAGATGCAAAGTTCTTGTTTATTTTGTTTTTCATTATAACTTTGAATTATTTTGAAAGGCATTCTGAAAACATGGTAAGAAATGGCAAGTGTTAAACAAATAAAAGAGTAAAAATATAGAAGCAGCTACAATCGATCATCGTATATTAGGGGTTTTCAACGAGTTCTTACGGATCTCTAAAAAAATAACCGTTGGTGAGGTTCGATACCTGCAGTAAGTACGAAATAAAAGTCATTGTAAAGACTTGAACTGCATTAGGGGTACAGGTATTACTTGGACCTTCAGAAGAGTGAAACTTAACGCTTTAACTCGCAGAAAGGAAGTATTAAGGTTGAAGTTGCAAATTAAAGCTGCTTTTCATAGACGCCATGTTTACATAACAATCATTTATCATTACTTGAAAAATTTATAGGATTTTATTACAATTTGTAGTAAAATATAACTAAATATAGAACCAGCAACTTCCTTAATATAAATACAGTCAAGTATGTAACTTCAATATTGTGTTTATGTTTAAATATGTTCCGTTTAAAAACCATATTTTACATATTTAACGATATTCTGATACTCCAATAATATCAACTACATGCACGATAAACTGATCTGCGTTTTTAGCCACTTGCATATAATACAAAATATAGCTCAAAAATACTTACCTTCACTTCTTTTAATTATTTAATTGTATTCAGTAATATCTGATTCGCAGGAACAATACGATTTAATAAACGAGAGACAAGGTAAATTGATCCTTCATTCGTTCAGTTGAACATGTCATTCATTCAATAAGCGCACAAGATCTTTAGTATGGTGTTAATTATTAGTTGCAGCTCCTGTAACGCTTTGATGCCACTATTATTAAGTTCTAATGGAACTCTAGGTTCCAAAAAGTTGTGCCCATTTGGCTGCGAATTGGCTGCATTAGGTCTGCAGTGCACGCTCAGGCTCTTGAGCTTGGCGCCTTTGGGAACAATCGGATTGGCTCCAAAGCTCTTATGCAGCTAGTTTGTGCTAGTTGGGTGGTCTTTTCCTAGAAAGGCTATTTTCGGAACTAGTTTAAAGCAAGAGATAATAGCGCTTGTAGGTATTGTAATTTATCTCCGATTATAAAGCTATCGTCAGACTATTAATTCTAAAGATACAATCCAGAGATATAATCCAGAATACTCCCGTGTTAATGTTCTAAGCCAATACGAGTAAACGTGTTGGCAGCAATAATCATAACAGTTTATTCGAAAACTATAGAGTATTACTTACAAATGTCGGGAGTTAATTCTTGATTTGTAAAACTATACTAACTTTAGCCAGGGACTTCTCCGAACTCTGTAATATGTCGGATGGTGAAGAGGGAACCAATCGTTCTGACAATGACTAACAAAAAAAACATATATTAAAATTTGGCGCAGTTGTGGGAAGTTATGCGCGAACATGTATTTCGACAATTTTTAAATAATAAAATGTATTATTTGCTTGCACTTGCGCACGTCCGGATCAGCTAATCTGGTTTTGTTCAAGGCTATTACCTGAGTTGAAAGCCCACTTGCACTAGTCTGTATTAGCTAATCTGGACTAGCGTTAGTTGATTTTCCGGATTAGCTAATCCAGATTTGTGCAAGTCGGCCTCTACTCAGAAAAAGCCATGAAAAAGTTTGAAACAGCTGATTCGGATCAAGTAGGCCTTAAACAATTAATTAATATTGCCTTGTGAAATTATTCAATTACTTATTTTTTTCCGTACATCTCTGTTAAAGTTCTCAGCTCCTCAAGACTTTATTGCCTAACTCTATCGATGACCAAAATAGGAAACAAAAAGGTATTGTTAAGGTATCTCTTATACTGCTTCAAATACTTAAATCACATTCCCAGCTACTGCTAAGCTACCGACTGCCGATATGAGTAAGTATTATTTAAAGTAATGGCGCAAAATTTTGCCGATGCTCTATAGAGAATGTAACTGGGTACTTTTAAGAATTAACACGAATTTTATTAATCTAGATGTACGTGAGCACTTTACTACCTTTGGATACTTCTAGGTTCTTTTAATATCTGTCAAATTGGCGCACGCAAATAAATCTGTCTGACGCAAACACCTACAGACTGATAAAACTAATTTAAGTCCGAGTCCAACCGAATCGTATTAAAGAAGGACGTCAAACAGTCTTAGAAGTTGTCCCCTAAATTAAATTCACCTTTTAGCCCGATTTATTTAAAGCAATTTTTCAAATCACCTTAACGGATTGGAGATACTGTGATACGAACGAAGCTTTTTCTAAAATACCAAGGTTTAGATTTTGGATACATGGATTTTGGAAAATTATTCAAAAATAAGATTGGATTTATTTCGTAATGCAACTTCTAAGTAACGTCGGAAATTATTCTGTTTTGCAAGAAAATTATTTGACGGGATACTAAAAACAAATAAAGTACAAGTACTTTATTCTGTCAAAGAACATCTCAATAATGTACGACCAAAAAACTTTGTGAAAGATTATATTTGTAAAAATATGTGAATCACCAATAAAGGAACGGTATACAGACTTATTGCGTGAATTGGAGCAATAAATAAAATAAACTCGAAAATATATTTGGACCTCCACGTTATTTGTTAGGGGCAATAATAAAAAAAGACACATAGTTTTCCACATATTGTACTTTATGGGGTACTTAAATCTAGAGTTATACGAGAGTTTGTAACTAACGTTACGGGCTACGATATATTTACTTTTATCATTTTATATTTATAGTATTTATAGGAACAGACCTACATCATTATTTAATCTTAACGTGTTAAGTTACATTTTAAAACATTTGTTTTGCTATTATTTTTTTTTATTTTGAGTACTAGTATTTTGTTGTTCGTAGAGCACTAGGATCGTCTCCCATATGTTTATGATTGAGGCTTGTGTGTATGGGCTTGCTTGAAGAAAACACTACTGACACTTTACTACTGTTTATTTTACTTAATGACACTATTGCAAGGTTGTACATTTGATGGAAATTATTAAATTCGTAATAAAAAGGTACAGAGCGCACGGTTGCGTGCGTTGTCAAACGGAGAACAGAACGCGCCTAGTTGGCGACATCTATAATCTTATTTAGTTACAATACTAAACACCATAGATTTTGTTTGTTTAGATAACACAACGTGCAATATTTTTCATACAGAAAACATGCCTTTTAGGGTTCCGTTTACGGAAGACTTTATAGGATCACTTCGTTGTCCGTCTGTCTGCCAAAATTATTTTGCTCAAGAACGCATGGAGGTATTAAGTTGATATTATTTTTATAAATAGTGCTTGCTACGCTAGTGAGCCGGTGTTCGATTACATGTGGGTACATTTGCCAAGTATTGACGAAATCAATCGCCAGCGTAGCAAGCACTTACAAAAATTCGTCGACTGAGTAACGGCCTCCGTAGCTGAGTTGGTAAGAGCATTTGCCCGGTTAGCGAAGGGTCGTCTCAAGACCCACTGGATGAAACGGTCAATCAATTTTTGTGCGTGAAATTTAGTTTACTTTCGTATAAGTAACAATTACCATCAAATACTTATGGCCGCGGTCCCTTAAAGTTGGAAAAAAACATTTCGCAGGGTAATAAAAAGCCTAAAGGAATGTGCACAGATCAAGTCATAAAATTTGGCAAGAAAGAAGGTCTTACAGCACAAGTAAAGGAAAAAGTCCAAAAACACCAAATTTCCAGTTACACCGTAGAAAAAACTGTTGTTTGTACAGAACCCTCAGTGTGTGAGTCCGACCCGCAGTCGTTCGGCTTTTAATGTCTAAATTTAAAATAGTATCGTGAATAGGTAGAGCTTAAGCTTCTTTTGGTTGGAGGAATTTCCCAGTGGAATGTGGAAAATAACGTTTATTATTCAAAATCAAATTACTTATTCACTCTGACGAGAAATTGTTGTGTTATGGTGAACGCGCATTTATCCACGCCGCACTTGCCATAATCGCATTTTATAAATATTTTTATGAAATTGTTTGCAACTTCGCGCAACTATCCTCGGCACACCAACAGAATTTCAGTGTAAATACAGATGACGAATTCAAAATACGGTTGACGTCTTAAAAGTTCGATGCGTGCGGCGAGTGCAGTTGCGGTGGTTGTTTCAAAACATTTTACTTAAAAATTAAGTAACATTGAGTTTAATTTCAGACGGTAAGCTTCTATTTTTATTTATTTTTTATATTAGATATTTTATTGATCCATCAATATAAAATGCGATCAATTAAACTAAATACACCAGTAAACTAACCTACAACTTAAAAATAAAAAACAAATGACTTAGTCAAAAACAAAACCGTGTCCTTGAGACAAGGAGGCGAGAATGCTGGCTGCGTTTCCGCGTTGAATAGCAATGCTTATGCTCTGAGCGAGAAACGAGCCAGCTCTTTTATCTTCTAATAAAATGTTTAATTTAGGTGCAATTTTTCCGAAGAGTAATTTAGCATGGGGTCCCCATGGTCCAAATGTTTCAACGCCAAACGGCGCAAATACGTAGTCACCAGCAAGGGACTCGTATTTGCGTCGCTTACCGTTTTCTGCCAACTCAGCAGCAGAACCAGCTTTAAGAGCTGATTCCCTGAGATGCGAAGGGGTCAAAGTATCGACACAAGTTGCGTCCCATACTAAAACCCGTCCCCGCTCCCAGGGAATGAGGGTGAGGCCATCTGGTCTCTTGCCATCATCACGCACCAACCCACGAGGTTCTAGCGTTGAAGGAAAATTAATGCTGGCAAGAGCTCTTCCAATGGCATCATTGAGAGCTGCATGGCGGGCGAGACGCCCTGCACTTTGCTGGCAACAAAGCCCATGGAGACCGAATTGGTCGACCTCCTTGCCACAGAGATACGTGAAAGGTTCACAAACTTTAGCTCCGATTCGCAATCCCACACACACTGGAATGTCTCGCATGAAGCCAGTGGCCTGATTCCTTACAGGAAACTGCCAACAGCCTTGCACGATGACAATCACTGATAGAATTTAGAAAAAGAGAATGGAAAGTCTCTCTAGCTAGTGGGACATCCCAAAGTTTTTGTTGGTGTTTTTCCTTTGGGATGTCTTCACCAGGACAGAGACCTTGCCAACACTCCTCCGACTCTTTCACCTCAGTAAGTTGGCAAGGGTGTTTAAAGATTTTTTCTGTAAGTCTAGCAGTGCTATACAAAGAGGAGAGAAAGGCGGGGAGAGCAACACTCGAAATTTTGCGTACGCCGATACCACCAAAACGAATAGGAAGTGTTGCCTGTAACCAAGAATCATTTTCAAGCTGTAGATTTAGAAGTTTTTCATGCATGATTTCAGAATAGTGTAAGCAATATGAGAATTCAAATTTTCCAATCTGGGGGCTGAAAGAGTAAAATGATTCAATTTTTTATCAAGAAAGGGTTTGATACTGGCGTCAAGAAGAGGAGCTCCTAAAAGGCAAAGCGATTCAGAATTTAGAATTTTGATATTGGGAGCGAGCAAGTTGAATCTTTCAGTAATATTTTGACGTGATTCCGAAGAAACATGGTCATTAATGTAGAGTTCACACTTAGAGAGATTGAGCTCCAAGCCTATTTTTTTAAAGTCTTCCATAATCCGAACAAGATCTTGATACACAATATCAGCTTTCCCCCCTAGAGAGCCGTCGTCAAGATACCAAACATTAAATTTAGAATTTAAAGATGAAATGAAAGGCTGTATGCCTAAACTGAAGAGAGCAGGACCTAAAGGGTCACCTTGCTGAACGCCGACGGCTGAGACAATTTGGTCTTGATACAGTAATTTAGTTGAGCCATTGTAGCACTGAAACACAAAAGGATAAATCTGAGGAGCATGGACATGTACTTAGTTATAATCTAGCGCCGTACATGTAAGGGATAAAAGTTTCAACGACTTTACCTGATAAAAGGAGGTTGCAAAGTTTTGTGATGTTTGAAAGTAAGGTTATGCCGGCGTCAGCGGCGGATGCACTAACCAAATCCTTCAGGTGTTGAGGAGTGATGCCGTCGATGCCCCCGGCATTACCAGCCGGGAAGGACATGATGGCAGCGAAAGTATCACTGTCATTAAAGATCTGTGACGGATTGATATTATGAGGTGCTGGGATAGGAAAAGAAGGAGAGTCTGGACGTGAGGGATGCTTACTATAAAGGCTGTCGAGAGTTTCTTGATTACAAATGGCGAGCGTGTCATCAGAAAAGAGGATGCGAGCTGCGTTCTTAAGGTCACCATCCATGACTTTGTTTTCTACAGTGCGAAATATGTTCTGAGATTTAAAATTGAAAGAACGAGGAGGAAAAGTGGAAGAGGCTAAATTTTGAAAAGTATTGTCGATGAGTGCGCGAGTCAGAGACTTCGGTAAAGGACTAACATGAAGGTAAGAATAAGAAAAGGTAAAGAGGTTTTGCCAATTTGATTCCGAATTTAGAAGACATTTTTCAATACAAGATGAGAGTGATTTGGCAAAAGAAATTCTCGCCCCTCGAGGAATTCTTTTAACCACTGGCGTTGACTGGTGAAGGTGAGTGATGAGTGATTCGAAAGATTGGTTGGGTGCGGAAGGAAGAATTGAAAGTGAGGGCGAAGGAAGCGAAGTGTGAACCCTGTGATTGTTGTGACATTTTGAAATGTGTATATTCAGACCCCTTTTACCTTTGAAAGTTCTAATAGTGTAACATAAGTGACAGCAAAGAAATTCCGGCTGCGAAACAGAACCGGGAGCTATCGAACCACTCATAAAAATATTTAAAAACACAAACAAATTTCAATTCAAAAACTGCCAAATTAAATTTAAACAAAACAGAATGTAAAACTAGAAACATGAAAATTACCTTACTAACAATCTTATTAACTAATTATACTTTCACAAGAGAGCAGAAAATACTACAAAATACACATTTTTTTTTCAAATAGAAAATTTAGACGTAGAGTTGACACACAGAAGTAAATCCAAAATGCAATCCCATTGGTTGTTACGGGTGATCTGAAGCTGCTTATTGGTCTAAAAAAGCACTCTTGGCAACGCAGGGGCTTGAAATATTGTCCTAATTGCTTCTAATTATAATAATAGCCTGATAAACTTCATAATCTTTTTTAATTCTTACAAGAATGATAATCTACAAATCACTTATGTGAGGTTAGTACTCACAATATACGTACGAGCAAACATTATAATAACACGTTGTGGAGCAACCAAAAGAAGTAACACAAACTCACAATCAAAAACATAGGTAGGTGAGATACACATCTGCAATCACAGGCGAATACCTACCTACCACGGTCGTGACAGTTAGTTTACATTTTATGCGATAGGGCGCTGCAATCGCTTGTCTCTTTGCCCGCCATTTTATTACGCATTCGCATTTTAATACAAATAGCAGTTCCCCGTGACTTCACCCGCGCCAAAAATCGGATTTTCCATGCAAACTTTCGACTCCCAAATCTCCCCCTGATGATTTCATATCGCGACAAAAAGTCTATGTCCTTTGCAGTGTTTCAAACTACGAGTATTTCTGTACCAAATTTCTTTCGAATTGGTCGAGTAGTTTCGGAGCCTATTCAATAAAAACAAACAATTAATCAAATCTTTCCACTTGATAATATTTATTAGTGGAGATATCTAATTAGGATAAAAAACAGTAAAAAGCACGCAGACTTGCACAAAACTGTTTAAATCGCATAATTAACTGCATAATTTCTGCTCCTCCTATGCAAAGTCGTTTGTACTGTTATGTACACACAAAAAAAAAACTTAACAGAACTGTATCGCCAAAGATGATGTCAAAAACGAAGTTTCCTGGATAAAGTTTATTATCAAAGGACAGCAAACACTATCACATCGAAACTTGCAAGGATTTCATTCTGATAACAAAGTTGAAATAATAAGTCAGACAATGTTTCGTTATTTTTGGCATATGGAACTCTTTGACTAAGAACACAAAGTCCAAACTATCGTACAAACTAAATACTAATGTACTTGTATAAAAAAATAGGAACCTCTTCCTCATATTTTCACAGCATTATTATAACGAAAAGTCGCCCACCTGCGTGTATGCCGAGTCTGAAATTGAAATATTACATATTCCACTATGTTATTGATTCAAACAGCCTACGTTAGCTCAAGTCACGCTTGAAATTGAAATCATATGAAAAAATGACGCAAAATAGGAGGTAATAGTACGCAATAGTAGTATCACTAATAATAGTAAGTACTACACTTACTATTTATTAGTGATACATTTGTACTGTACAGTACCTAGGTCCTGATACCTCATGACTACTAAAATTTAAGGAAGTTACTTGGACCTTGGATATGTAACTGTTTTGTAGAATTCCGTCCGGAATGTTTAATTGCAAACATAGCCGCCGTAGTGATGAGTTAAAGATATATTTTTTACTCTAAACTAGGAAATTATTAATACTCTGATTCTTATTAGTTTTTTTTAAAGTACTTATTTCGAAAATTGACATGAGAATCAATGAAAAGCGCAATACATACTAATACCTAGCCAATATGGCGCGGGAAAGTTGCGTTATCACTTTATTTTCGGTTATTTTTGTTGTGCTTCAAATAATACGATAATTAGAAACAATTGCGATTAAGTAGTTATTTTTGTATTGTTTCTAAGATCTTATTTTCATTTGGCACCTAACTGAAAAGTAATCCTGCATAACAATTATTTAACTTTTACCTCATGTAACACGTCTATTGTACAAAAGTCATTGCAATATTTCGTTGTTTGTATTTGTTTTACACGCACCAAGTATTTCGCCCTTCATATTGCATAGAGCTAGTTGTTCTCCCTTATTTGCTTTTGTCACAATTTCTTTATTTACACACAGCGAAGACAGGTAATATAGACCTTACGTTTAACCTATAATATTTCCATGCAGATAGCGACATTCTGCGAGTGTTTTTCTCTTCCATTTCATAAAGTAAAAACTTTATTTTGTAAATAGCTGTTGCTCGCGACTTCGTGCGCGTGGACTCGATGATACAAAATATTTTATACTCCCGTCGCCATCTAGCTATCATGATCTCTGAGTCTACCATGTCATAAGGAGAAGAGAGGAATGAAAAATCAAGGTCAATTTTTTGAAAGGTTACTATCACCTCGCCATCCTCCTCTGGTAAGAAAATTTTGCATGGCAGTGACACCGACTCTAAAACTAAATTTTGTCGTATATCTTTCTTAGTAAAAGTGTAAAGGATTTTTTTAAACTTTTTAGTTTACTTTATTAAGGGCAGTTTTATTCATTTGTAAAAAATATAGGTAACTTTAGTATTAGTGTTCAGAAAAAAGTCAGACTTAAACCATACTGCAATAGATGAATGCGGTTAGGCATTTATTTTTTGTGTCCCTAGCCTTCTCAAAGGTCGGTTTATAAGTCACTCTACCGTAAAGTTATTATTATAATTAGAATCCTCTCGTATCCCACTGCAGGGCAAAGCCTCGTCCCTTCGCTATCAGAGCACTTGCCCGGATAGCGAAGGGACGTGGGTTCGAGTCCCACCGGATGACACAGTCGATTAATTTTTGTAAGTGAAATTTGATTTAATTTCGTAAAAACTTGCAAAATAATTGCTTAAGTTATAAAAATATAATAACCTAAATTAATGCTAATTTGCTACGGCAAATACTTGCTATACATGCCTATAAAATCTGAAGGAATCTCTTGATTTCTCGAAGTTTTCGACACTAGATCGTAACTTGGAGACAGTAGGATTACCTTTCAAGTTTGAAAATCAGTCTGAAGTAATTTAGCATATTAATTTCTCCAGACCTTTAATTTGTGTATATCAATAGAAAATGCTCATCGCGCTGAACAATGTTCCCTTAAACGCTCTAATTATATCTCTAATAGTTGAGCTGAGCTGCTAGGGTTCTAGATCAGTTGGTCCAGACCTTTAATTTATGTGCGTCAATAGAAAATGCTCATCACGCTGAACAATGTTCCCTAAGGCGCTCTTTTCATATCTCTTATAGTTGAGCCGAACTGCTAGGGTTCTATGTCAGTTACTCCAGACCTTCAATTTGTGTATATCAATAGAAAATGCTCATCGCGCTGAACAATGTTCCCTTACACGCTCTAATCATATCTCTTATAGTTGAGCTGAGCTGCTAGGGTTCTAGATCAGTTGGTCCAGACCTTTAATTGGTGTACGTCAATAGAAAATGCTCATCACGCTGAATAACTTTTCTTAAGGCACTGCTTTCATATCTCTCTTAGTTTAAGTGTACTGCTAAGGTTCCACGTCAGGTACTCCGATCTTCAAAATAACTTATAGCCTAGTATTTACCCAGACTTAATAGCTACACAATAAAAAAAGTTTCATTCATATCCGTTCAGTAGTTCCGGAGATTAGCGTGTTCAAACAGACAAACAGACCAACAGACATACAGACAAACAGACAAAAAAATTTAAAGTTACAGATTCCTATTCTGTTACTATCTTAACATCACCCTCAATTAGTTTTTGGTAAAAATACTCAATGTACAGACGCATTGGTTTTACAGTTTTATTATATGTATAGATTTTTTGGTGTGATAGAATTTGTAGTTTTCTTCACAATTACATATTTGGCCATGTGTAGGTATGCGCCTGGAATTGCCCGGGTCGAAAGCAACTTAAAAATGCATCTCTAGGCATTAGAATATTATCAGCTACAGAATTCCCTTGTAGGATTCTGTTAGGTACCTCTATATTTCTTCCAAAGTATACATTATATTATCTTCGACTTCGTATATTACCACACACAAACTATAACAGTGTTTCCATGTAACCTGGCAAACCCAAAACATTTTCCCCTTGACATAATTAAGCAACTAATATGGTGATAAGTTCATAGCGAATACCCAAAGGGAATTCTCATACATCCGGTCCCTTTCAATTTATCAACCTCAATCAACTATGCTATGGGGAAGTAAGTGATATTGCATTTCATAAATACCTACCTACATACAAGTTTGATGTAGATAATGTTATATAGAACATGATTAAATAAACTATGAAGAAATACAACTATTGAAAAATAAGTTTAAATTGACCTTTTACAAAACAATAAATAATACAAAACATAATGCTTTTTGTAGTGCCATCTCTACGAAACAGACTGAACGGCAAATGTTAGGTACAATTCGGGGTAAGACACAGTCCCAATACAAGCCTACAAAATGGCAAGGTTTAGTAATAGTAAGAGATATATTTTTTACTCTTCAACTATAGAGGTCGCTACCTACTTTGCTCAATGTCGGGCGCCATCTCTTGGCGTTAACTGAAACCGCGTCTACGAACTACGAGCGCTACAAGGTTCTATAAATTCAGACGACTAGAAAATTGTGAAATTGTATGTTTCCTAAATTGTAAAAGAGGTGGCGTTTAAAAATTTTAATAGTATACTGAATATTAAGGTAATTGTGCGATTTCATAAGTTAAATTAACGACAGATTTTTTAATTAAAATGGGCTATCTTTTGACTCTAGACTAAGCCAAACGTGGCGTAGACAGAGTCCACGGTAAAGCGAGCTTGCCCAGAGGTTCATTGTATCGTTAAAATATGGAATGTAAAGTCCTTTTTTAAGAAAATTATTAGCAATTCTGAATATCTTAACATTAGAATAAAATTAATATCATCTACTTACACTTTGGGTGTTGGTGAGTTTCTTTTGTACGATTCATTTTAAAGGGAGTCGCTTTAGCCGGGTATGATTGTCACCAATCAAAGACGTTTTCTGTTTCCTTAGTAATAGAGTTTGCCCCCAAAATAATAGATTTGTCACCAAAATCTAGTCACCAAACAATATTAAATCAGTTTCACAAAAAATCACCTAAAATCATGGAGATATAGGGTCTAGTATCAAATGGGTATGATTTAAGCTGTCACCAATTAAAGTCGTTTTCTGTTTCCTTAATAATAGAGTTTGCCCCCAAAATAACAGATTTGTCACCAAAATCTAGTCACCAAACAATATAAAATCAGTTCTACAAAAAATCACCCAAAATCTAACAATATAAGGTCTAGTATCAAATTAATATTTTTGAATGTGTTTTAATAGGTTTGTCCTAATAAATATTGAAGCAAATTAATTTAAAGTGATCACCAATAAGATTAAATTAATTTAAGTATTTAGATTAAATTTCTAGCAGTCTAATAAATAAAACACATAGTTTACGTGAAATAATTAACATATATTATTTAATAAAACAAGTATTACTAAATAATTAGGGCTGGTTTGGACTTTGCAGGGCGCCCCCTTTTTCTTTTCTGGCCGATAAGCACATTTTTGGCTTCTAGTGGGGGGTTAGCCAGCTTCAAGCGTATTGCTAATCCGACAATTACTTACGACCCATCGCTGAGGTCTGATTGGTCAATTTTTAAAGCGCGCTAATTTGGCTTCGTCTATTTGAAATTGACCCTCGGTTATGAGGTATACGACTATCAAGAAGAATTTGATTTTTTTTTCATTCAAATTGACAATTGTTGTATTAAATAGGTAACGGAAATAATTATTATGATAACTTAATGAAATAAAATGTTACCACTGTATTGGTGACAGAATAACAAATTAAAGGGAATCGCAGTCTGGGATCGAAAATCGGTTTATTTGGTGACAGATCTACCATTTTGAGGACAAACCTATTATTTAAGTAACAAAACTAATATTATGAGAACGAAGTTTATATTCAATCAATGCATTACTTTTTTTGGTGATCCATCTTTTATTTTTAACATATATTAACATTAATTCGGTGATTCATACCTGGGAACGAAAATATTTCGTGGCGATAGATCTTATTATTTAGGGATACAACTTGATGACAAATATAAATTTTGGTGACAGAAAATATAGTTCCCGCTTTAGCCTGATTAGATCTTAGAGGCGATAACCCACACGTCACGACATGTCATGCTTTAGAAATTACTAAAAATCAAAATAAATAGGCTGGGTCATAACATATTTTCTGTTTTGTGGAATTCCAGACCTTCTAATGACCTTTATGTCAGTGACAGTATTACCCCAAGTAAAGAAAACCCCATGGACATAGCAGGTGCTTTACTCCCGACGCACATGTCTCGAGATATATTTCATTCCCCTAAAGACCCGTTCAGTTGATAGATATTTACTTGAGACACTTCGGTATGCGCGTCACGGCCGCGGATCGGTTCATACGTGACAATTGGACGTGTGCTGTGACACACTCGTATACTAAGGAACCATTTCCACTTGTCAAGGACGAGTAACATTTTTTTTTACTTTTGTACTCTAAAACTTACTCATATCAGCCTATTGCAGTCCACTGCTGGACATAGGTCTCTCCAAGACTGCGCTAACTTTCGCGGTCCTCTGCTTCTCGCATCCAGCCACCACCGATTCAGCCGACACCGGTCAGACTGCCGACTCACCGAATTATGAGAGTGAAGGGACAGAGAGTACATTTGTGTATTGCGCACACACTTTTGCACTATAATATGTCCTGCGCAGTTGGCTAACTCTGTTGAGATAGGCCGCCGTGGTCGAAATTCAGCTAGGAGGACATTATTATACTATACTATGTCTATTTGGACGACCGTCTTGGTGTGGTGGTTGCAGATTTTGCCATGTCATTAGACATTGCTCCATTGGACGGCTGACACCAACTGTTTATAGGTCATACCTTTAATTACCAATAACTTTAGATAACTTTAAACTTACTGCAACGTGTAAACAAATCAACGCAAAACCTTTGGTTTCGATATTGGTCCTATACAAAACGTTGTTGTATTTTTCGCTGCACGGGGTGTAACATCAATAACTTCCTACCCACTTTTTCTGAGTTAATTCAGAAAAACGCTCAAACAAATTTCGGCTCCGATAGAAGCCAAAGCCTGCTGACGAGACTTACAAGGCAGTCAAAGCATATGGTAATGGCAAATTGACGCTTTTTCATTTATGGTCCAAAAACCGTTTAACTTTTTTACTTTTCATTGTTTATTTTGAGGCCAAAAGGAGTCTCTCATATTTTAAATTTATATTATCCTTTACTCGGGTGTTTGTTATACTCGTAGTATCCTTAAAAGAAAAAAAACCGTTAGTTTTATTAAGTTCGCTTACTTTCATCTTACTTTTTATGCTATGTACAGACTACGGCTAGTATGAATGGGATTTTAAACTTTCGCGTTGCAGTAAAATAAACATATGTTTTAATTTTTTTTTAACACTTTGTGTTATTTTGTAAGTACCTAAGTGTTGTAAATCCTACCCGTGTGCGAATTTTTGGATTCTTTTTTAACCTCTAAGTATAATAAGGCCTGACATTATATTATATTTTAAATTTGTGTTTAAACCCGTCATGTCTAATACTTAGTGTGAAGGGGTCCTTGCGTACGAAGTTTTCGAGTAGCTATGTGAGCGTGCCCGCGAATTTCGAGCAACGGCTTCCATTGTGTGTCATGTTAATGCTGTGTCTTCATTTAGAGTACAATTAGAATAATGCGTATAAATTATAAAATAAACTAATCATTCTCATTAATGAGAGATAACATTTCTTTATTTTTTAAGTTTCGTGTGTTTTTACAAAATCTTTTTTTACTTGTAGAAACTACGAGTATTATATTTCAAGACAACTTTTCCTGAGTTGATCCTATTTAAAGAGTAAAAAATATCTTGTCGTGCAGAAAACCCGCTCTCAGCGAAACATTTTTACGTAGCATTCATCTTCATAATGTAATTTAGGGAGCTTAAATGCTAACGAGATGATAAAGCATAGCTTTATATAATGAAGAATGTAAAGATACGAGATTGTATTATATTGACGGTACGTTTTCTGGAAATTGCATCTATACTAATATTATAAAGAGGAAAGATTTGTTTGTTTGTTTATTTGCATCGAATAGGCTCCGAAACTACTGGACCGAATCAAATGAAATTTGGCACAGACATAGTTTGAAACACTGGGAAGGACATAGGCTACTTTTTGTCGCGATATAAAATCATAAGGGGGGTGAAATGGGGGATGAAAATTTGTATGGAAAATCTGACTTTTGGCGCGGGCGAAGTCGCGGGGAACTGCTAGTCAAATATGTACGCGTTAGAGGTATGCTTTATCAAATCTATATAAAGACTAAATTATATTATGTTTGTCTTTTCACTATATATATAAGTAACAATGTATTTATGCCCCCCTGCTACGTGGACCGATGACCTGAGGAAGGTAGCTGGTGGTGGCTGGATGCAAGAAACAGAGGAACGTGAAAGTTGGCGCCGTCTTGGGGAGGCCTATGTCCAGCAGTGGACTGCAATAGGCTGATATTGTAAGAGCCTCTAACTTTACAAATCGCACCATTAATTAGTGTAACTATTGACGAATTATAGTTTGTCCATAGTGTTAGTTAATTTGGAGCACTCTTTTAATATTTAAGGCTGCTTTAGTTATCTAGAAGTCATTTTGCGGTAAAAGCCGGCGATTTCCCTTTTGATTAATTGCTGTTGCAAAGATACGCTACCTTTCCATAACTTTATTCACTGTTTAAAATCTAGTTACCACAGTTTTCAGCGATCGCTGGTATAATAAAGTTTCAGTAAGTGAGGAGAGTGTGATGAGTGGTTTAAAGTTTCAACGGACAGTATCGTATTGTCAGTAAGAAATTTGTTTAGTTAATTAGAAAAAGAGATATACGATTAATAATTATGTATGAATATTAACGCAAGCGTAAAAATGGTTAATTATGTGTTGTATAAGTGTAAAGTTAGAAGCTTCACCTTGAACTCAGATGTAAAAGTTGAATTCCTACTTTATTTGGCATCCTAAAAGTTTAACAGTGAGTGACACTCGCCACCGATTGAGTGTGAACGCTAGATTAGTGGCAAACTAAGTTTCTAGTTAGCGGCAAACGGAAGCAAACTAGCTGTGAAGTCCTGGTAATCATTGCGTAAGAAAGCGGACCCCGTGCTCCGAAAGAACGCAACCGGGACCACGATAGATTGATGATGATGACGCTTTTCATAATTTTCTTCAACTTTGCTCTATACTATGTCCGTTTAAAATTCGCTTTCCCTCAATATTCAGCATAACATTTTATTTTAATTTGGGACTGCCACTAAATCTCTGAACTTCGATAAAAGGCTCAAAAATCTCCCTTTATGTATAAATTTTCCGTCGAATACAAGTGTTCCAACTAACTAGTTTTCTTCAATACTTCGTTGGATCTACTTAATCTATAACTTGATTTATACTAGTCGTCTTGAAATTTCTGGGTCGCTCTTAGTTAGGGACAAGATTAAAACTTGGATTACTTTTTGCTGAAGTTTACTAGGGATTGCCAATTTTAGTTAAATCTGGAAGCTTTTGATGTGTACTTACTGAAACAAGAACTACAAACTCATTAATGTAAAATTAGAGGATTCGAAAACTTTTACAAGTATACCAGTTTTTCCATTAGATCAATAACCATGATACAGTAGTTATCTGTTGTTTCATTCAAATCATTTATTTGTTATAAATGATGATATTTCAGACTAACTTATTTTTTATTAATCCAAAAAAAAGTATCGAATCAGCACTGATCGCAGTATGTACTATTATTAATTCTGTGTGTGTACTAACTTCGATGAATCAGCTTATTGTTAGGCTAGGTCCTACTTACCCTGCCCTCAGTAAGTCGTGGACAATTGCAAAAAGTATTTCAGGTTTCAGCCAGCATCGCATTCTTTTGTGCCATAATGCTTGCATAAGTGACAGCTTAGACCGACTACAGATATAAATATGGAAATCATCTCACAGACAAAGTAACGCCTTTCGTATAAGCGATACGTCACCTCTTCTGTTATGGTTCTACGTTTGTTTATACTCGGACATGAATTGCATATTCTTTCCACTTTTACTTTTCTGTTTTAAAATACTAATTAATGCAAAAAACACAAAGAAAATATGAAACTTGCATAAATGAGAAAACTAAAAAGAAAAAGTAACATTCATAAAAAAAGTTCTCGCCGTGTGTTGGCGTAACAGACTTGCTGGAAAGATCGCACAGCTTATTTGTTTAGCCTGAATAATAGTTTTTACGTTTTTGTTTGCATTACATTTGTATTAAAATATCTAGCAGGAGCCAACGTGAAGTTTTCACACTCGGATATTTCAATACAAGTGTCGTCCTTCTATAATAAAGGTTCATTCATATCCATGATATCACATTTAATATAAAGATTAATACCAAAACTCCAACGTTTTTGTGATATTAAACTGAGGACTTCCTTAGAGAGACCTAAACAAACATTGGAGATGAATTTTGATGATGCTACGAAATTGCTTGTATAGGAAATGATTTTTAAACAATATTTCCTTCAAGCTTTTCTTTTGTACCTTCCCATCTTATTGATATGTGGCATGAGTTACGTATTTTTTTTTAAATCATAACACTTGAAATTCAAGAAATCAAAGATTTATTCAGTTTATCAGAAATGTACGAGTATGTACACATGTATTTAAGAAATGGTTTACATGTTACCTGTATTTTTCTGGTCAAATTTTAAAAAAGCTTGTAGCTTCGTTATAACATTCATCAAATGTTATCGACAAAAACCCCCTTCCTCTTGAAATGGCTGCAATTTTTTTAAATTAAAAATACTAAGTATTTCTACGAATTTGGAAGTAGACAAAATTATATAAAAAAATGTTTTGAAGGTGATTATATCACGTATCAAGCAAAACAAATATAAATTCAAAATCAACCTATTCTATAAAAAAACAAAAAAATATTTCACTTTGCCAGTTCTCGAATCTATTACAAAACTAGCCCCAAAAATTTCATGACGGTTTTTTGATGATAAAATATGATGAAATTAAAGGACCATAAGTTATCACCGGTGGAAATTAAGACACACTATATGTATATCTCACTTAGTTAATTATGAGTGTGAAGTTATCCAAAGGTTTACGCGAAATGGCACACTGTGAGTTACGCAAACTACCTGTGCGGTTTTAATTCAATTATTCTAATCATGCATGGCTCTAATTAACTTCCCCCGAATAGTTATTCAAGTTTGTTGAAAATTACTAAGCTCGTTACGGCATGTTACATTTGATTATTTTGGCAGAGGTAATGAACCACGATATGATTAAGCACAGTGAAGTAGAGCATTGATAGCGCATGAAAAAAACAGGCGAAGTGCAAGTCGAACTAGCGCACGAAGGGTTCCGTACAATTATCTATACAACAAAAGATACTATAAGTATTATAACTTAATAAAAGCGTGTTAAAAAAACACGTGTATGGGAGCCCCACTAAACAATATTTTAAATTTCAATTCAATTATTTATTTTTGAAGTGAATATACAACTCAATATTCTGTGCATATTTAACGCGTCTGCCTTTTGCCGTTATTAATATCAAAAACAGCGAAAAAATCACGTCTGTTGTTGTTTGTTGTAAAATAAATAGGTACCTACATCATTTGTGTTTCAACTATCTAGCTATCACAGTTCATGAGATACAGCCTGGTGACAAAAAGACAGCGGAGGCATAGTAATAGGATCCCGTTTTTACCCTTTGGGTACGGAACCCTAAAAAGGTATTTATATCACTAGCATGCGAAAACCGCTGCGCTCGTATTGAGCACTTGGCTCAATGCAATTTAGCTATCTCTTTCGTGTAGCATTATGTTTCTGTAAGGATATCCTTTGCATTCAAATTTCGTACACACATGACATTAAATGGAAACACATAAGCATGCATGTGTGCTCGGAGCATCTTTTTTGCAATTCAAAACCCCCGCAACTTTTTAATAAAAAAAAAGGTTTGATGTTTCCGACCCCCAAGGGGAAAAAATGGGAACCTATTACTTAGACTGCACTGTCCGTCTGTTTGCCTGTCTATCACCAGGCTGTATCTCATGAACCGTGATAGCAAGGCAATTGGGCGGTTTTGTAATACACTATCATTGAGGAAATTTAAAAGTCCGATAGGGACCGCAGACTGCAACTGCAGGCTTCACTGTTTGCGATACTTAGAAAAACAAAAACATCCACCTTCAAAACATTGGATAAGTTGATGATACCTCTTTTATTGGCGAGTAGAAAACACGCGGAAGGAAGTCAAAGAAGTTTTTTAACGCGAAGTAAGTAAATCCTAGTTCACAGAGTACATTTGTATAACGACGTAGACGTAAGAGGGATCGTTATCAGAAGGCTCATACATGGTGGCGTACACGAAACATTAGTCCGGTTAGTAATTACAGTCGTCTATTTTCAGTATCACAATCAATTTAACACAAAATAACAAACAGCGAACAGGATGGCTTCGGATTACAGTCAAGAAACGCGGCAAGTTCAATACGGCGACGCAAAACTCAACAAGACACAACCACACAACCATTTGTGTCGGCACTCCGGCCATAACAATCACAGGGTTCTCACGTTCCCGACAAAAGAAACGTCAAAATCATGAAAACACGATTTTACGGATAACTTCGCGATTTATTTACATTTTATTTTAAACCTGACGTTTCGAACACTTTACAGCGATCGTGGTCACAGGGAGACTCCCTGAGAGGGTCTCCCTGAGAGGGTCTTCCTGTGACCACGATCGCTGTAAAGTGTTCGAAACGTCAGGTTTAGAATAAAATGTAAATAAATCGCGAAGTAATCCGTAAAATTGTGTTTTAATGAGTTCAACAATTCGCGTAAACGTAAGAAACAAATATGAAACGTCAAAATGTCAGAAGCTAGTGCTGCCACCGCCGTATCGACCATGCCCAAGTAAACTACTTGACGTTTCCGACTGAACTCGATAAATAGCCACAGTTTGACGTAAGTGTATGATGTGATGTTTAAACGTCAAAACCGAATGACTCTGTCATCGTGTTCCGACAGCTCGAAACTTCAAAATAAAACGTCAATCGCATCATGCTCAGACATGTATATATTCCTAGTTTTATTCATCTAAGCGTCGAGTTCTCCAACACGTTTAAATTTTTAAACAGTCGTTTTAATAATATTTGTCAAATTTTGTATGGGACTTGTGTTAAATAAACCGCCAGTTCACGTTAACCGGCTGTTTTGGTGACTCGGATCTTAGTAGCCAAACATTAACACAGGTACGGCCAATCATCTGCTTAAGTCTATTCATTACTTTGTTTCATTACTAGCATAAATATAGTTTTGACATCTATAATTTTTAAACATAATATGGCGCATAGTGAAGTCAGCCTGTATAGATCCCACTGCTGGTAAAGGCCTCACCCCAACTATGAGGAGGTACGAGCCATACTCCACCACGCGGGCTTAGTGCGGATTGGTGGAGGGGTAGTGCAAGTGACAAACCTTACTTTCAGATGTTATCAAGCCGCCCTAAGGCCTCTGACTAGGCTCAACGACTAAAACCAACAGATATTAGCCGGGACCAACTGCTTAACGTGCCTTCCGAAACACGGAGATGCTTGTCATGGACGTCACTTAAATGGTCGGAATGGTCACCAATCCAATCACGACCGCGCCGTGGGTTGCTTAACTTTGGTATCACTGGTATCACTACCAAAGTCCTGCCGCCACTGCACCACAACGCATATGGCGCATGGCAATTGTTTTAATGAGTATGCAAACAAGTCAAAAATAGTTGCTCCTTTGTCTTAACTTCTATTACTCCTAGTTGGTATACCTTGTAAATGAAGGTACACTTTAGTCAGAAATTAAACTTCGCGAAGAAATTCCCGAGAAGTTTTAGACCCACCGCTGTTATTATGCTCTGTTAAAGGCATAAAGTTGTATTCGCAGCGGGTGATGAGTTATAGTAATAACATAAAAAGCCTGAATATGTGCGGATAGCTTATAACGTTTTATTAAAGCGTTCATATTATTTTTTCTGACGTTTCTATTGAAAATTTCACTTACTTGGATATTGATATACGAAATTATTGTACGACTTTGAAAATGCATAAAAAAATACTTTAATTTTAAGTTTACTTTTTAAACTAACACTATAATAAACTTTACTAATAGGTACTACTATAAACGATATAATTGTGTAATAAACAAATCTTTTTCCAAAAATAGGTTCCATATCATAAAGTTAAAACTACCTTAGATATGGCATTTTACCTTACCAATATCCGTTACAAGAATGATCTTGGATCATTCTTAAGTGAACGTGGTCACAAGGTCACATAAAGCCTATCTTGATGTCAAGATAGACCTTTTGTGAAGTCGGTTAAAACCCCTTTTATGGTCAAAATTTTTGAGATAAGGGATTTTCCTTTTGATGAAACTAGGATCATAATAATTATGTCCTACTTTTTTTTTCAAAACCGACCGAGTCCCTTAAAAAATATATAACTAGCAATTAAGAAACTTGAACAAAGCAAAGAAAAAGATCATTAGGCGAAAACTTGGACAAAGGAAATGAACTACAAATTCCTTGATTAATTTTAATCAGTACACAACTTTAGCTGACTGGGAACAAATAAGTTTGGTCATTTCATTAAAACGGTTCAGTATAATTGGCAAACAAACGGGACCCTGTTTAATATAACTTGTTTACGATAAGTTTTTTAATTAAATGAATCGGTCAAAGACGATTAAAAATGCTTTTATACAAATACACAATGGCTGATGGAATATCTGAACGTTATTTGGTCAGATGGTCTTGTTTTTATTTAAACAACAGTACTGAAAGTATTACCCTTATACAAGCGGCACACACTTGCATGACTACTACTAAAGTACAAAATATATTTAATTAGCTCATGTTAAGAGTGATAGTGCATTTAAATAGGTAGATGGGTAATTAATGCACGGAAATTGATTGCCTTAAATTGAGCAATGAACTTGTGCTAGGAGCATCAAATTCGAATCGCCGCGCAGTATGAAATGACAGGTCTACCTCATTTTTAAGTAAATACACTGTCAGTGCCTCATGTAGTGTTTTCTAAAACATTAAATATCAAATTTCATCGCTTTAACGAAACTGACAAACACTTTGATAAACTACTTCTGTAGATGTTGCATAATTCTGTCATCTGTTTCATTGTTTATTGATTAGTTATCGAAAACTCTTCACTCACTATACTACTTACTATGGTTACTAATCGTAAATGTAAAGCAACTTATCTTTTAAGGAGGCAAATATAGCCATGTATCTTTTAAAGATAAATCAGGTCCTTACACATAATTCTGCTACCTCGATGACAATGTAAGGAGAGCAATTTTTTTCACGTTTTTGGTAATGTCTCCATCGTAAAAGTTGTAGGTATTCTTGGCCATTTACAGGGGGTAAATGGTAAATAAAGGATACGACTATTCACACAAACACCTAGTTAAGTGCGACTTCAGAGCGGGTTACTAGTCAAAAGTAAATATTTTTTTAAATCATCTCCAACACTTTATCAATTCGATTGGTAAGCCAGCGTCGTCTTATTTCAAACCCGATTTCATCCAGAAGATTGGACTCGCGAGTGTTTTTCCGATATCCTCATTTGTAAGCATCATGCTCTATTTTGTATACCTGCAGTCCGTCCCCGTACATGTTTCTTGTATACATGTATTACCTTCCATAAAATGTTACATGCGATAACTCTTCGTATTTTATTATGGAAGGTATCAACTGTTAAGGATTTGCAATTATTAAAAAAAAAACAGGTAGGTAAGTAAAAAAGTTACCGGTTACTACTATTTATCAAAAAAAGCTTTATAAATCGTAAGTCTTATTTAAAAATTATAAATTTAAATAAATACAAAAAAATTGTTCGTCACCGAGCGAGATTTGAACCCCAGCACATAGTACCCCTATATTTTTATACACTATAGCGATATTTTAACAATCATATACATACTTACTTTCATTTCAGTTTAATATTGATCATTTACTATTTATTAAGTGTATAAAATAAAGTAATTATGTGTTGTTGGAGTCGCAGAAACACCAATACTTATATATAATTAACGCATCGCAAACAAGTAATATATCCTGTAGCTTTTAGGGTTCGTGGAACTACGTAGAACACTTAAGGGTCGTCATGTCTATCTATCCGTTTGTCTGACCGCGAAAAATCTCAACTAGATAGATAGTTATTGATCATCGATCGATAAAGTGGGAGTAAAAATGTTTTTTTTTTACATAGGTTGTTATTAAAGACAAGCGAGGAAGCGACCACTATGTGACGATTTGACGACCTTTCAGGATGCATGCTTCATACGTGGCCGGCCCACTCCCACTTCAACCTAGCAGTCTTTTCACCTACATCGACTATCTTTTTTTTGATCGAATGGTGGTGTTCCACTGTCAATTCTTTTTATCGCTATCGCCGAAGATCACCAAAAAAAAGATGGTGTGTTAATTTCAATTAATACCGACCAGAATGGCGGACACTGGCACCGGATAGGGACTGTTAAAGTTTGGGGAGGCCTTTGTCCAGCAGTGGGATGATTCGAGTTAAAAAATAGAAACATTGATCGACACGGTCTCAACCAATTACTCTTTGAGGTCAGAATGTCGTGCGTTTCAAAGTTTTTTTCTTGACAAAAGAAAGTTTGAACTCTCGTATAAGAGAAATGATGAAGCCCACAATGAATTGAAAAGTTATTCTGTAGATCAGATGCTCATCGCACTAGGGGTATGTTTACAGACCATTTGGTATACGACCTAATTCTAGTGCAACTGTGAGCGGTGAAAAATTTGAAACTTTCCAAGCCTATTCCAAAGGAAATTGGAAAATCTAAATCAAACATCCTGCGGTGCAGGATATTGCTTCAAGGAAATGAAAAATAGTGTTTGTGAAAACAAATTCTAAACTTCAACTTGTAGTTTGTGACCGTGGAGTTTCTGAAGAAATGTCTTTATTTTAGGGTTCAATACCTGACATTTCACCAATTATGTAGATTTAGATATGAGGTTTTAGCTATTTATTCCATTTTGCGGTCAAGAAAAGCGCAGACACAATTTAATTATTGTTTACACTTTTCCTAAGTATGTAGAATGTGCAAACGTTGTTTATTATTTATTAGGGCCCGTTTAGGTTTTTAAAAGCCGTATATAAGGCCTGTTTCTATTACTTAGAGCTTAAAAGTAAAAAATTAATGAAGAATGTTCGCTTACTAATCAAGGCAAAGTGAGTACAGTTAATGCATCCTACACATCGTGTAAAAGAGAGCTATAAGCATCGTTTTATGGTAGAAAAGCATCTTTACAAAGTGAACAACGTCATTATTTTTTAAATTATAGTTATATTTTTATTTTTTTACCCATCTTTATTTAAAAAACAAATCTTTGCTTGACTGTACTCTATCGAACGCTGGCTCACTGGCGTAGCAAGCACTTACAAAGATTCGTCGGCTGACTAACGTCCTCCGTAGCTCAGTTGATAAGAGTACTCGCCCGGATAGCGAAGGGACGTGGGTTTGAGTCCCACCGGATGACACAGTCGATGAATTTTTGTGAGCGAAATTCAATTTGATTTTGTACTCTATCGGCTTAAATGAATAGTTGATATCAAATCAATGTAAAATAAAAACTACACATTTTAAAAATTAAACGACCTTTTAAAAATCATTTCTTTATTTGATAATGTCGCCTTTCTGCTCTTGAACTCTTCGCTCATAGCTCTTTCTTACACCATGTATCCAGGTGAACATAGTTCATTTAACGAGTAAATTATCTAAAGTTTTATCATGTGCTCAATTCATTCGTCCACTTAGCTAAGCACTGAGCTCTGTAAATAGCCAGACGGATTTCCCTAGATCCAGTTTATTGGGACGATCGTGAATAAAATCCTATTCGGTCCTGCGGCTTTGGAACAAATAATCGCTTAAACTCTATCGTACAGTGTACTAAAACAGAGATGGCAACAATAAAATTTACAGTCAATAGTTGGAGAATAAGTAATTTCGTCTCACTGGTTCGCGTGTTTGAAACGTATGACGTAAGTTTGGAATCGTATGGATCGGTTTGTAGTATTCTGTCACTTGGTGTTCGCCTACCTTATGTTGATGGTTAACATGACAGAATCCCCATAAAAATATGTCAAATAATGCTAAAACGGCCGATTAAATATTAAACATGTGATAGTGAACTCCAGGCTTGATCATTTAAGACCCAAGTTCACCAATCCTTAAACAGCTGGTAAAATTCAATTGACAGTTAATTTGACGAATTTCCATAAAAAATATGTCAAATTCTAAATCGGCTGATTAAAAATTGAACATATATGTCGGAGCGCGAGGCGATTGGCGGTGTTTATTTTGAAGTTTCGAGCTGTCAGAACGCGATGACAGACGTCATTCGATTTTGACGTTTAAACATCACATCATATGCTTACGTCAAACTGTAGCTATTTATCGAGACTGTCAGAAACGTCAAGTAGTTTACTTGGGCATGGTCGATACGGCGGTGGCAGCACTTGTTTCTGTCATTTTGACGTTTCGTTTGTCGGGATCGTGAGAACCCCGTGATTGTTATGGCCGGAGTGCCGACACAAATGCTTGTGTTGTTGTGTCTTGTTGAATTTTGCGTCGCCGTATTGAACTTGCCGCGTTTCTTGACTGTAATCCGAAGCCATCCTGTACAATGTTTGTTATTTTGTGTTAAATTGTTTGTGATACTGAAAATAGACGTCTGTAATAACTAACCGGACTAATATTTCGTGTACGCCACCATGTATAAGCCTTCTGATAACGATTCCTCTTACGTCTACGTCGTTATCAGAAGTGGGATGCAACCGCAACGTCCCACGGAATAAGTTTTGAGAAAAACGGGCAATGTGACGACGAAACGCGAGCAACCGAAAGCGACGCGATTGACAAAAAATGGGGTCTGTTGATGGAGCAGCAATGTTGCAGTTTCTTGGCGTTGGTTCAAGCAATGCATTCGCCCGCATACACAACGATAATCACCAATTGGAATTTCTTCCTGATTTCGACCCAGCGCGGAAATATGAGTCTACGCAATGCCCGGACTATAGGCCAGTAAGGATACAATTTCGTCAAGTGCCTGGACTATAGGCCAGTAAGGATACGATTTTGACCTTGGATAATTTTAAAATGCCTGGTTTGTGCGTCAAGGACCTTTGGTGATGATTGCGTAAAGATGCGTGCTAAAAGGAAAGGCCTGATTGGGCCTTGTTTTCCCTGGCATGAAATGATGAAAATTGGCTAAAAGCTACTTCAAGGACCTATTTGTGACAAGATTTTCAAATGTGAACCATGTATGCAGAGACTGGTGTTTACGACTGACATCAAGACCCGCAATCAGCTGCAATGCTGCAACATGAATTGGAAAGCTGTTCCTATTTTGAAGATGAATGCACTGACCGACCAGCCTGCCAGACGATCCGATCCTGTCACCTGCCTGTTACGCGTCTAGCTGCCCGGAGCGGGACAAAAAGGGAACCAGCGGTGCTGCGGAAGTGCAATCAGCTTGCGAGAGGCGCCTCAATTTCTGCGTCGTGAATGCACCTGTTGGATCCTTACGTCAATCCGGTGAGCTGTTTTTGTTTGAATTGAGATTTAGGAGACGAGTGCTTATTGTAAGGGATCGATAAACAATTTTATGACCGTGTGACTATGACCGGAACAGGACAGACCTCGATTAGTTCTTACTTTACAACTTTTGACTTTCGTAAAAGTGTTGGCATAGTTCTTAAAGTAATTTTGCCTATTTTACCCAATGACTGTTTGCAAAACGAATGATCCTCTATGACCGTGGAGAGGTTTAGGCTCACGATTTAGTTGTTCACATATCGTCAGATAAAATTTAGTTTGAAAAAGTTAGTGCAGTCTAATCATGTGACGTGATCGTGGATCACAATAATTGATTTTCATTTTATTCACACCGACCTACCCCCGGAATATAAAACGAAATTTTACCTAAAGTATCGAGGCCCATTTCATATTAGAAGTACTTGACAGTGACCAATACATTAATAGCGGTGAATTCTGATCGTAATTTCTAGGATACTTGTACTAAACGTGCACACGATAGGTTTAGTAGCCGGAAGGTCATGTGCCAGTCGAGGTAGAAGTTGAAGTACATCGTAACCCAAATGATGATCAATAATCTTTAGTTGTTGTATGATCTCGAGGTAGTGCTCAAATGGCCGTATTGTGTCGACTATACCAGTAGCTATTACGTAGCCGTAGGCCGTGTGTGCGCGGTGCGTGTTTAGCTCTGGCGGAGGTCGTGGTTATCTGGATCGTAGTGTGTGGTCAGTGGGTGATGCACACATGCGTGATAGAGTGAGAGCGATTGTGATCGCTGTTCGGCCGTGTGAGCCGTGGCATTGGAGGGGTTAGTTCGAGATATCTCAAAAAACGTTTATAGCTAGTTTTGATTTGTGGATTGAATGGTACATGGACTTCGGGTACTAATTTTTAGTTTGATTTGATGTAAAGAAACTTTATTAAAAAAAATATTAATTTTGTAGGTAGTTTTTGACTTAAAAAGGTTGCTTGTAGTTTTTATTATGTCTAGTCGAAAAGATTAAAATTAGTCAGAAATGACTGAGTGGGACGTATTGTCGTTGGATAATGAGAATTAATTCTAAGCGGAAGTCTAAATAGTTAAATCTCATGACCGTTTGCGGAATAGTAAAGGATCTGATTCCAATTAAGTTCTTTTGTTAAAGTTTGCAATGGACTGACAGGTGGGAAAGTGACTGTGATTTAGTTCAGTGTTTAAGAAATGTTGTAGTTGGATGGTATTATACCACAAGGGTGGTAAAGAGTGCTTGCGCTGTGTGTATTCTACCGCGTGGTTGAGTGTGTCAGCCAGCGGTAATGGTATCCTATCATCTGCATGTGGAGATGATAAAGAGTGCTGAGAGCACTAGAGTATTCTACCTCGTGGTTGAGTGAGTCAGCCAGGGGTAATGGTATCCTATCATCGGTGATGATAAAGAGTGCTGATGGCACTGGAGTATTCTACTACTGTGATAGTAGTAAAGAGCCTAGGCTTTTTTTTGCCTGTGAAAATTACTGTGATTTTTTTGTGGAGTTCGTGTCAGTGTTCCAGTAAAAAAAAAAGTTTTGTTATTGCATTTCATTGCTTAAGAAAGGAGAAAGTACATTGTACACGGAGGTTTATCATTTAAGTAATGCAAAATGGTCAGGAGTGACCGAGTGGACAATAATTTCGTAGTATACCGAAAAAAATCTTTGCTTTTAAGTGGACGTACAAATACTCTCATGACAGACTTAGGAAAATGCCTGACAGTGAATATGTTGTCTTGGACGGAACTGGATCGAATAACGAAAGGTGTAAGTTATGATGAAGGTCTAAACTCTAAAGCCTTCGACTAGATTTGAGTAGTCAGTCAGAACACACCTTTTCCCCTTTGATTGCTAGATTTATTTTGTGTAGTCAGATAAAACTCATCCTTCTTTTTAGTACCTGCTGGATTTATTATGATTGGAACCGTAGTAGTATGCAAGCCGCTCAGATTGGTTGCATCTTCTGTGCATTCGTAGTCGTAGGCATAAATCGGGTTAATTTTCCCGTCGCATTGCGGCCACGCTTGTGAGTGGCATGCGTCTAGCTCGGAGATGTATCCGATCGCTGTTGGTTCGCCGGATAGAGGCGTTGTGTTGTGAAAGGGTACCGGACGGAGGTAGCCCTTGAGTGTGATACTGTGGGATATTTTTTGAGTGATGACCGGATAGAGGTTGTCATTGGGTGCTGGATGGAAGCATCTGAAATGTAGAGTATTGCATACTATGTCCAGTTTCCTTGTTATGACACCCCTGTAGAGACTAGTGTTGTAGACGATGTAGAAACCATTGACTCTACTATTCTAATTTAAGTGAGTAATTGATTTCATGGTAAGCTCAGTGAAATGAGTTGTCATTTGTTTCATGAGATGTGTTGGGCAGTGATAGTTCATCCAGACTATTCATGAAGTTCTTGTAGTGTAAACGTAACGCGTGAATACTGAACAATGGTTTCTCTCTTTGTGTTTTCACTGTGTATTGTGAGTTGTTGGACCTGACTCTAGGGTCAGGGAGGCCGAGTGAGTAACGTTTTACTGTTCGGAGCTGTTTTTCTTTTCAGGTCTTCTACCAGCACACACACACACACACACACGAGGACGTGTGAAAGGTCAAGATGGCTGTGTCGGAGCGCAAGGCCATTAGCGGTGTTTATTTTGAAGTTTCGAGCTGTCAGAACGCGATGACAGACGTCATTCGATTTTGACGTTTAAACATCACATCATATGCTTACGTCAAACTGTAGCTATTTATCGAGACTGTCAGAAACGTCAAGTAGTTTACTTGGGCATGTTCGATACGGCGGTGGCAGTACTTGTTTCTGTCATTGTGACGTTTCGTTTGTCGGGAACGTGAGAGCCCCGTGATTGTTATGGCCGGAGTGCCGAGACAAATGGTTGTGTGGTTGTGTCTTGTTGAGTTTTGCGTCGCCGTATTGAACTTGCCGCGTTGCTTGACTTTAATCCGAAGCCATCCTGTACACTGTTTCTTATTTTGTGTTAAATTGTTTGTGATACTGAAAATAGACGTCTGTAATAACTAACCGGACTAATATTTCATGTAAGCCACCATGTATGAGCCTTCTGATAACGATCCCTCTTACGTCTACGTCGTTATATAAATAAAATAATTATACTCGTAATGTCCCAAGAGTGATAGTGATTTTAAGTTCTTAGCATTTATCCGTTACAAAAGTATTCAATCAAATAAATAGTATTCATAAGAAAAACTTATAGCGCTCGATGACTGATTGACTTCAAAAAATGTTTGGAAATCATTACCACATTTAAAAAGAAATAATATCTGGAGTAAACTAATTACTTCAAAAAGCTGCTTTATAATTATGTAATTTCAACCCACATTGATTCAATTTTCTCTTTGAACTTAAAGGGACCGATCCGGCTTATTGTGTACCGACGACGAACAGGCATTTAAATTTCACTCCAGACCAATTTAGAAATAATCTGCACGCAATTCTTGTTCCCGAATACCGCAAATAAAGGTATCTATAAAATATCTTCGGATGTTTAAATGGCTCTCAATATCAGTAATCGGATACAAGTGTATATGCGATTTTTGTTCCTAACGCGCTATTGTTGGGATTCATTTTGAAAATGGTTTTAAAAGCTCGTAAAAGTTTAGCTTGTTTCTCGTTTTTCGTTCGGCCGGTATAACGGGCCTGCATAAATGTACAGTTTCGATAACTTTATAGCGTTCGCAGATGAATATTTTTCCGCTCGAGCGCTAGGTTCGCATTAATGAACGATTTATTAAATTGCAGTATGGAGAAATGTGCGATATGAAACCATTTTGTTTTCTTTTGCACAGTCTGGAAAAACTTACAACACAGTTTTCCACTGTGCGTTGTAAGTTTTTTTGTAAGTAGCTTCAGTGTTTTCTACTTCTTACATTTAGTATGGCGTGTTTAATTACGTCTCGTTGTCTCTTCGGACAACTTACCTTCACTAGTAAGAGGGGTCAATATTATAAGGGTCGTTCTGTAGATTCAAGCTACTAAAGTGTAAAGTGTAAGGTGCTGTGAATTTGAAAAAAAATCAAGGCAAGTAATCCTATTAAAAAATCTTTAATTTGTTTAACAACACTTTGGAATTCATATAAGTAAATAGATTTTTATTTTCATTTAATTTTATATTGCAGATAATTATTGATTTTTAAGTGATAAGCATTCACTATGCAATCTAAATATATTATTGCACTTGAAAAAAACGACCACCAGAGGCGGGAATCGAACCCGCGTTCCTCGCATACCGGGCGATTGCCTAACCTCTCGGCCACCCTGGCGTTGGCAGAGCCTGTCGAAATTTTCAAGTGCTTCTTAACGCTGTAATGCCGCGTTGCTTTCATCAATGTTATTGGGATTGTACCCTCAACCCTTTATATTGCAGCTATCAATATTTGATATTTGTTCATTATCTTGGTATTGTGCTTCTACTATCGCTGTCGAATAACCTTAAAGACATTCTATAATGTGCGCGTTTTTTACTACACTGTCTTCAGTGGCATAGTCTAGTAAAAGCGGCCCTCTCAAACACTCTAAATCTGATCCTAACATATCAAACCGCTTGTAAATATACGGCTATATAAGAGATAACATTTTACTCTCTTTTACTTCATTTTTTTAGAACAGTAGCTCATTCCAGGATCTCGAAAAAGTGTCATCGCGCATTTTATAAAATTCTTTCTCGGCAATGTTGGGTTTATTTTAAGTTAAGCAAAATTTACAAAATGGGACACTGCTCTTAACTGTGGTAATAGTTTAACGTGGTAGTTAATAAAAAAATTGGCTTATCACGCATAAATGACAGTCGCGATATAATTGGTCCTTATTCAAGAATTAGCTTACAAGCTGCAGAATACTGTCTAAAGTTCAAAAAATACAATACAAATATACAAAATCTTTATTGCGTAACTTAGTAGGTAACTATTACAGGTTAGGGTTGGGCGCTTCCTTTTAAGCAAAGAGTTTGCTTGTGTTAGAAAACACCGCTCTTCCTTAACAGATCATGCAGTAACAGATTTCTATGAACGAATACACATTTATTTATAGTTACATGATTGGAAAATACTGTTACAGTTAGAAAATTGTGATATTGTACGTTTCATTCTCGTTTATGATCTACAACTATTTTACAATTTTTATATTTTAATTTATAATTTTTAATTAATACACTGCTGCGGTGTGGAAGACAAACTGTCCTCACTTACTATTGATATTGTGCGTTTCAATATATTAATTCAATATTAAGTTTGTGTGAAAGTATGTGCGTGTGTGTGGTGTGTGTGTGTGTGTGTGTGTGTGTGTGTGTGTGTGTGTGTGTGTGTGTGTGTGTGTGTGTGTGTGTGTGTGTGTGTGTGTTGTTAGCCCTACGACAAGGTCTTGGGATCGAAAGCTATCATCATCGGTGATCAGCATGATAGCTTTCACTAACTTAAGCTTGTAGATCTCTTTCTAGGTAAGTATTAAGTAGCACCTATTACTTTTGCGCGTGTTGAATTAAACCCTCTATGTCGTCGTAGTTTTTAGACATAAGCCATTTGATCAAAGCTTTTTTGCACTGGAAAAATGTAAGGGGATACATTTTTATATCCTTATTAACCATATTGTATAAGTCTGCAGATTGCCTGCTATAATGTCTTTTAGCGAAAATAGAGTTTACACGAGGTTGAAGGACAACATTAACTGTTCTTCTACCTTTACATTTATTTGGGTCATACAGAAGTGATTTATGCGTTCTTAGAACAATACGCATTAAATATAGTTTTCTTACTGAAAGGATGTCGGTTGTAGTGTATAAACTGTTTGTTGGAAATTTGAATGGCTTGAAAAACATTACTTTAAGAAGTGCCCTTTGTGCCCTTTCCAGGTTCAAAAATCTAGTCTTGTTTGCGCCTCCCCAGGCAATTATGCAGTAAGTTATAACTGGTTCAGCCAACGCGCGATAAATTTTTCTCAAAAGGCCCTTTTCAGCTACATGTCTGAGTGTCTTGAAAGTCCAAATAAGTTTTCTGACTCTGTTCATGATCAGCTCTACGTGATTATACCAAGACAGACGTTGGTCAATCATGACGCCTAAATATTTGGTGTGATTAACCTTAGTTAGTTCTGCACAGGAACAATTTAAATATTTGGTGTGATTAACCTTAGTTAGTTCTGCACAGGAACAATTTAAAGATAAGCTGTAGCAGGTATGCAGTTTGATGGTAAAGTTTTTAGGCTGAGTGTTATTATATTTCGTAAAGCAAACGTTACTCTTGGAGATGTTCAAAGTAAGAAGATTTACATTAAGCCAGTTTGCTATTTTCAATGAACCCTCTTCCGTACAGACTCTTAGCCGTTCCCAGTTGTTAGCAGAGAAGACAACGGCTGTATCATCTGCATACGAAAAAATGTGACCCCCATCTATTTGCATGTTACAGAGTTTATTTATGTAAACCAGAAACAAAGTAGGACCTGAAACACTACCCTGCGGCACTCCATAACTAACAGTAGACTCAGAACTAATGATTTTGCCAATTTTGACACGTGCTTTGCGGTTACTAAGATAGTCTTTAAGTAAATCCAAAGGTCGTCCTCTAATACCAATATCGTGCAGACTTTGCACTAATATTGCCACAGAAACTGTGTCAAAGGCTTTTTTGAGGTCCAAGAAAACAGCTAAACATTTTTTCTTGGAATCCACCCTATCCACTACTTGTGAAGTCAGTGCCAGTATTGCGTCCTCTGTAGATAAGCCTTGTCGAAAACCAAATTGTGATGTTGATAGTAAGTTAAATTTTGAAAAGTGCCTAGTTAACCGCGAGTTTATTAATTTTTCTAGTACTTTTGTTATAGCAGATAATACCGATATTGGCTTTTAGTTCGAGGGATTACTTTTGTCGCCATTTTTGTACACGGGCGTGATAACATCCTGTTTCAAAACAGATGGGAAAACTCCTTGTTCAAAGCATCGGTTAGTCAGGTGAACTAAAATTGGTACAATCTCTTTATGAGCGCTTTTAAGAAAATGTGTTGATATATGATCATACCCAGGTGCACTCTCTGACTTCATGGACATAAGCAAATCATAAACTTCCGTATGGTCAGTATCAAAAAGAACAATCGATGAAGCTAGATGGTTTTTTATTGAATAGGATTCATCAGTAGGTTGCATTGGTGTGTTTGCAATAATGTCTTCAGCTAACTGCTTTCCCACTGTGGCAAAGTAAGTATTCACAGTATCTGCAGATTTTTTGCGAGAAGAATTTACTTTAAGTTGGTCCAAACTAAACTCTTTAGGTGGTTTACGCTGGGTAATGGAATCTATTGTTTTCCAAAGTTTTTTGGGGTTTTTGACGGCTTGTTCTAGTTGTTTTCTCTCATAATTACGTTTTAGTTTTTTTATTAAGCAATAATTCCGGTAACGTTTGTATGTTATCTTAAGAATCTGATCGTCTGGATTGAATTTAAGTTTTCTTTGCATGTCGTTTCTATTTTTAATGCAACGGAGTACTCCAAGAGTAATCCAAGGCTTCAAAACTCTATTTTTACTGGGAATCAGAGTTTGAGTGGTGTTTGATAAAATACATTCCTGTATAGTATTTGTAAGCTTTTCAGTTATAGTTTCTGGATCACTCAATGTCAATAAATGAGACAACCTTTTGGTTTCTAGAGTTTTAAGAGATTTGACGTAGTCAGTAACTGTTCTATTTTTAATAGTATTAGTGGTTAATTTTAAGCTTGATATTCTAAGTATTATAGTAGAGTGATGCGTAATACTAGTGTCTACAACTGCTATCGACGCTTTTTTGCCATTATTACCGAGTTTGAGTATGAAGTGATCGAGACAACCTTCCTCTCTCGTTGGCAAAATATGTTCCGGAAGCATCCCTTGCATGGCAAGCATATTTAAATATTTTGCTCTATTAGTGCGTTCGTGCGCTGGTTCCTTATGTCTGTATATTAGGTTTATATTTATGTCGCCCGTTATAATTATATTTTTGTGGTCTCTTATGGTGTTTAGATGCGAGTTTAAAGAGTTTATGAAAGAGTCAGCGTGTGGTATTGATGGAGAACGGTAAATACAAATGATAGTAATATCAGATGTAGTCACCTGTAGACAGGATGCGTGAGATAAGTTTATTTCTATTACGGAAGCATTGTGTGTGTTTCTAAGAAAAACCCCCACTCCGTCAGCCTGATTTAGGTGTTTAGTTGTGTTGAATGACTTGAAGTCTCTGATTTGTGGAATATTTTTGTTAGAATTTAATCTACATTCGGTGAGGACTATAAGGTCTACATTTATCTTGAATTTACTCAAATTTAGCTGGAAGTCATCTAGGTTTGCGTAGACACTTCTAATGGTTTGCTTCACTATTGCAAAATCATGCTTGTGTACGGGTAGCAGTGTCGTCAAATCTTTGACCTGACATTTAACAACTGAGGCTATGTCTGTGTGGTCCATTTCATTTATATTAGTGAGGACATTATTCATATTTCATTTATATTAGTAAGGAGAGATAAGTATGTATTGAAATATCTTTACAGTCTTGCACGCGACAGAATAAGGACTTGTTGTTGTGTGGTCTGCAAACTTTGGGTTATTCTAAAAAATAGAACTATTAGAAAGTGTGAGGGCGTAATATTAGGATTGTGTAATGTGAGTGATATGTGTAATATTGTAGAAATAAACAATAAACACAGAATTATGGAATATCAGTTGAAAATTACCAAAGTCTAGTCATTTTGTTATCTTTAAATTTTGTAGCTGAGTTTCGTTTCTTACAAGAATTACTGGTATGTTCACGTCCTTCCGTAGGTACACTCGTCCGAAGTTGGTCCAGCAGAATTTATATTCTTCTGTTTTTGTAAAATCTCTTGCCAGGAAGTGTAGTCGAGCACCTTTTGCTGTTAACTGTTCAAAGACAAAGATAGGCGTTTCTTCATTTCTAGTCATTCCTAGGTGTTTTGCACGTAGTTTGTCTTTGTTCCTGATGTTAAATGATTTGCTCATCTTCAACATATCTGATTTAAGTAAGGTTGACGACAACTCAACTACGATAGGTGTGCTTTTTCCCTTGTCTTTCCTTCCCCGTATTCTGTAGATATCTTTGATATCTTCCTTCTTTAAGTGACAGTTTATACTTTTGGAAAGGCAGGTAACCATCTTAGCGAGATCTTCATTTGATTCATTAGGAAGTAAGGGGACGTTCCTTAATTCAATACTTGTTTTGCGGCTTGCACGTTGCAATTCTTCAATTTTATCTTCAAGCAAAACAATGTAGTCTTTGTCCTTCTTTGATTGAACTTCAAGCTGTTCTAGTTTCTTCCTAAGGTCATCATTTTGTGCGGTTAGATAGTTAAGGCTGTCTTCAATATTATTATTGGTTTGTTTAATTTCTACTTGTGTATCGAAAATTTTCTTTAATTCTTCCTTCTGCGCTGATAAGAGTGACGTTATCATATTCTTAATTTCTGTCTTAAACTCTTTAAGCTCGTCCTCAAATTCATAGTCTCTGCTTCTTTTGTGCCTTTGGTACACATAATTAGTTATCTGTTCGGTAGCGTTCGTGTCAGACTGTGGTTCCATAATGCTATAATGATTTGATTTGTACTAGGGAGATGTGTCAGAGAAGGAGTTAGGCCAAATATCGCCAATTTTGCTTAAGTACAATATTATGTATAAGCGCAGTTAATACCACTGCACGAAGTACCAGGATGTAAGTAATTTGATGAGATTTACCGTAGCAGGCTCAGGCGTAGCAGCGATTACTTGTAGCGCAGTCCGTAGCGTACTACGACGCGGCACGGCGGTATCAATGGTGTGACGTCATAGGAGGCGGGGCTCTAATTCGTAGCGGTGTGGCTAGGCACAGCACAAACCTTCTGTTCACTTATGCACTCCTAATTTTGTAACTGAATTAACTAGCTTAAAAATATTTTTAAAATAAATTAAGTAAACTAGCGGAGGCAGTGCAGACGTGCACTCCGTGAGCGGTCCGGGAGGGAAGAGGAAAGACAGAAAGTAAAGACATAAAAGAAGAAAACGGACCCCGGGCTCTGAAAAGACGAAACCAAGACCACTGATGATGATTATGAATGGCTTAGCTCACAAGTTTCTTATGGCAGAGCTGTCCTCTTCTTTAGATAAGCTATACATTTCTTGTACTTCTTGCTTCCTTGTTAAAATATTTTCCTCTGTGTACCTAAAAATTCTTGCTGCAGAAGCTTACAAACTAGATACTCTGAACGTGTGACTGTAAACAAGTATGCTACCTGTCTGTTGACAGAATAAAATTGCTATTTTCATTTTTTTTTTTTTTTCTTAGTGAATTGACTGCTCTCTTTAGTCTTGGTACAGCCACCGATTGCAGCTCGGTACTGCAGATAAAAAGTATCCAGAGGATGCATAACAACGGGAACGAGGTCATTACTGGATTACTCCGTAACGTCTTGGCGTCGGGATTACAATATCTCAATAGCTATATACTTAATTGGACAGTCATTTAGAATTCCGAATTTATAAGAAGGTAACTACGTTTGAATTTGTATGTGGAGGGTTATTGTAATTCTTAAGAACGGGATTGCTTTTGTGATATGGACTTTTAGCGATTTCAAGCATAAATCATGTTTTGCAGAAAGAAGATAGGAATTTCTTTTAGTACTAAGTAAGGAATACAAAAATTGTAAAAAAAATATATTCATTATAATACGTCCTTTTTCATGATTTTTTTCATGCCGTTCTAATATAGCCGTGTGGCTGGTAAAGGGGACTTTTGACCCATCATTTTACATCATTTTACTTTTTAAAACTGTGTATCTGAATCGAAAATAAGTCTTCACAACTTACAATGTTTTAAAAGACCTTATTTTACGATTTTTAATCATAGAGTACCTAGACGAAATATAGTTATCATCCCCACTTTACCTCTTAGCAAGGTAACTATCCTCTAACATTTTTTCTGAAGATTTTATTCTACTGTTTTATTGGCGTGATTATAAATATTAAAAACTTTATATTATTAAGAGTATATGCGCTAGGCCGCGGACAGACAGACAGACATGGCGAAACTATAACTATCATTAATAACATATACCTTAAAAATGCAGTTTTACTTTGCTTACTGTACAAATTCCTGATTCTTTCAAACAGAAATCCAAACAGCTCAAGTAACAATTAATGTTGGATATATTTAGATACTGTGTAGGCGTAGGCTCGAGCATCTTATTAATTTCAAAACAAATTATGGTTGGTTAGGTTTTGTTTAGAAATCACGAAAACGTTTTCTATTTGAAATCATTTTATTATTTATACTTATACAACTTTGATATTTATACAAACGCTGTGGTAGTATTTGCATATCCAACCGTAATATTGGTTTTCGATTTTTCTTTCTGGAAAGGTTATGATAGGATACACACCCATTCTCAAATCTGTAGCAATTGTTTTTCTTCGCATTGTATATTTTTCTTTTTCAATTATTATCTAGCCTATTCCCTTTGTTAACCCTAACCGAACCCTCACGCGTATCTCTGAGAAAAAATCGGGGTTTGTAAGAAAAAAAGGGAAAACATTTGCAATTTGCGGAATTGAGACACTCCGCATAATTCGGCGAGTTCAGGACCTGTAATACATGAGATATGATGAACAAGATAAAAAATAACGTACATACTTTACGATCGCATGACAATCGGGAAAGCAATAGACTTTTATTTAAATTTTACGCGACAGTGTGCGTACGTTTTATAGCGCGTTGCGTATGGACGGATTGCTGCTTACAAATGTTCTTATTTCTTTTACGTTTTACGAGAAAGGATTTTTTTAAATGGCTTCTGTTCCTTTAATCCAATGAAAGCTGTTTCTTATTTACCAATATGTCAGAATTAGTCAATTTACCTCCCAACAAAGCAAACCACACAGACGGGACCGGGAAAGTGATTTTTCGCAAAATTGTAGTTCTACAGAAAGCCCTATTTAAGCCACCACTATGCTGATTTTCACATTCGCTTAAATTTTCTTCAATTATTTACTTAGAACTTAGAATTTACTCAAATTAGTGTGATAAGTTCTTAAGAACACAGCATACTCATCCCAAACAAACAATCCTTTGTTCACATGTAATAAAATTGTGAATAAACTCGTATGAAAAACTGTGATTTAGAAAGTTTCAAATCGTGAACAAAGGGCCTGGATGGAAAGTTGCCGTTATATGAGATTACTGACCTTTGTTCGCGATCACAATAGCCCTGTCAAGCTGGTAATTGGTTGTCAAAGGCACTCAGCAACACGTTCAGATTTGCGCTTATTATAGAATATATTGGAACAAAATGAAAAGATTCAGTAGCTCGTACATGTTTTATGCGGATCAAGACATGTCAAGATTTAACGTTTAACCCAAGGTAAAAAGAGAAAAATAACAACAGCGGCTTTCGGAAACTATTATATTGTAAATATGATCGATCAGATCGATTTAGGTTTAGGTTAAGGTTAAAAGAATTTATTCTCAAAAAAGATTACAAAATCCACTTAGATGAGAAATTATACAATACTAAGCTTATTCTAGGTAGCGGCAGGTCTGCGTATCTCCCCGCGGAGGTAGCAAAAACGTACCTACGCGCGGCGCCCCTACTTAGGGGCTAAAACAAGTTGCGTGTCGCTACCGGCCAGCGACACGCTTGCGCGTTTTATTCACCGGCGGCCGCGCGGCTACGTTGCTGGCTGGACGAAAATGAATAAAGTACTAGAAAGAGGCGCTAGATGGTGTTAGAAGCTTCTCGTACAGTCAACCCTATCGCGTCGCGTGATATTACGTCACTGAATAGGTTTAGTGTATTATGAATCATATTCCAGAGCAATAAGTATGAAATTATCTTGCAATGGATTTTTGTAGGTGTCTACACGAAAATGTGCTTGACTCTGAGGAGAACTAAATTACGCCATATTGTGACGACATTGAGTAGATATTTCTTTGAATACAATGCTAAGTCATTCTTCTGTACGAAGTACTAGTATTCTGTGGTAGCGGTTACCACTAGTACACGTTTCACAACAACATATATATTTTGCATTATGACCCGCTTCGGGTTACGACTTAAAAGTGATTAATAATATAATTAAACAGTTGCGACTTAAAACTTTTAATGTTATCGGTATTTTTTATATTTGATGGTGTTTTATTGTAAAATTGGGCTCCTTCAAAGGTGATACTCTTTTTCCCTACTTTAGTACGTGTTTTAGGCAATACGATCAGACTGGGTCACCTAAGACTGCGTTTAGAGATTTGTGATTTTTTTATGAATGACACATTAGTTCTGATAGTTTTACCGATGATCTTTCTTAACAAAATACAAGTGGTATTAATGTAAAGTTGTCGAATGTTCATTAATTTTGTCTCATTGAAAATTTTTGTAGTTGGTGTTAGGAACGGATTTTCATTTCTGCTTAGCCCAAAGGTATGACTGGTAGAGAATGCCACTATGCATTAAGTCCGCCTTTTGTACACAGTTTTAGTTGTGCAATAAAGATTAAATAAATAAATAATACGAATATGAAAACAGTGCTTTTATTACTTTATTTTGAGCTCGTTGTAACTCTTTTAATTTTGTTTTGTTTGCGCTGCCCCATATTTCTATCAAATATAATAAATGTGATTTGACAAGGGAATTGTAAATATCGAAACGTTGTTTTCTAGGAATACATTTAGATTAGTGAAGATAATTTAGTTTTTAAATATTCGATCTGTTTATTCCATGTTAAGTAATTGTCCATTCTCAAACCAAGGTATTTTTCACATGTTGTTTGTTCAAGTGGTATGTTATCAATTTTCAGAGGAGCATGAGAAGGAATTATTCTATTTTTCAATTTGAAGACCACATGGCATGTCTTTGAGATGTTGATTGTCAACAAATCAAACTGAAAACACTCGAATAATATGTTAAGATTCTGTTGGGCCTTTGAGATGATTTCATCTATATTTTTACCAAAATAGAACAGGCATGTATCGTCCGCGTAAAGAGTTACATGACCATTAAGCCCCAAATTTGCTATGTTGTTTATGTAGATTAGAAAAAGTAAATATGGATCCTTGAGGGACGCCAAAGGTGATAGGTTGGCTGTTACTTTGATGGTTTTCTATTTTTTTTTACGACCTGTGATCTATTTGTAAGATATGACTTAAACATTTTCAGGGCAACACCTTTGACACCAATGAGTTCTAACTTTTTTTAAAGTAGATCGTGACTTACTGTGTCGAAGGCTTTTTTCAGGTCGAAATAAACTCATAAAGCAATATTTTTCTTATCTAGATTTTCTCGAATTTTAATTGTTAAATCTACTGTTGCCGCAGTGGTGTTACTTTTAGGCCGGAAACTATACTGACGCGGAGATCAAAAATTGAAAGAATCCAGGTAAGTTGACAGACGGTTATGCAACAGTTTTTCAAAGATTTTCGACAACACCGGAAGTACGGAAATCGGGCGATAGTTGCCTGGGTCTGTGGTGGGCCTTGATTTATAAATGGGTGTTGCTTTTGCGGTCTTCAAAGAGTTTGGAAATTCGCCACTAGTCATAAGTTTATTTATTGTGTGTGCCAGAGCCTCTGAAATGAGATCTTGTAAGCATTTTATAGCCTTTGTACTGATTTTGTCTAAGCTTGTATTGGGGTCTAAATTTTAAATGATTTTTTTGATTTCATTTGCGTTACATGGGGTAAAATTAGACAGTGAATGATTATCAATTTTGTTTTGTATGAGATCAGGATTCAAGGAACAGTTGTGATATTTTTTTGGAATTTTATCTGCTAAAAGAGAACCTACAGTTGAGAAATAATTGTTAAAAACTTCACAAATTTTACCTTTGTCTGTAATTTGTTCGGAATAAATTATTAGCTTAGGAGGAGCACTACTTAGTTTTATTTTATTATTTGCTAGATTATTTATAAGAGCCCAAATTTTGCTAGGATTATTATTGTATTTTGTAAATAATTTATAATAGTAGTTTTTTTTTTGTATTTTGAATAAGTTTAGCTACTGTGTTTCTTTTTTGTTTATATTCTTCTTCTAGTTTTTGGTTATCTCGATCATTCCTATGCTTCAGCCATAGATAGTTCATTTCACTAATTCCAGTGATGACGTCTTGATTAATCCAGTCCTTTTTAGAGGTATTCAAAATTTTCGTTCTCTCCACTCGGGATTCTGTTATGCATTGCTTTATTTTACTTTCAAGTTCTTTGTAATTGTTAGTATGTTGTTCTGTTTCAAAAGATTTCATTTTATAGGATTTCAAACTTTGTTGTTGCATATTTAAACATACACTTCACTATACAAACGGGATTTAATGCAACTAATTTAAACTTTTTTAAAAGGCAAATTTGTATTTACCTTCCCGACGGTTCGATTCGGTTGCACGAATCATGGTCGCGGGTTGACTGTAGTAGCTCGGCGTCGTCTGCTCGTCACACTTTCATTATTTGTTGAACTTGTACAGTCAGCTCGACAAACTACACTAACAGTATCCAGGTTTTTTGTTGACGGCATAATACGCGATTTGCATTTTGTTATCACTGGATTCCATGTTGATGAAATTTGCCTTTTAAAAAAGTTTAAATTAGTTGCATTAAATCCCGTTTGTGTCGTGAAGCGTATATTTAAATATGCAACAACAAAGTTTGAAATCCTATATAGCTAGCCGATACGGGTCGGAAAGTGTAACAAAATTAAAAGATCTTGAATTCCTCCGAAATAAAAAAGTGCGTTTAGAAACATCGTTGACATTCTTAACGAATTGTCGCGATTTGAACTTATTACCTACGTGTGTGCGTCTTAAGCCGCGTATAGGGATTGCATTTTCGGAAAGAATTCTACACAACACGAGTATTCGTTTGTTGAAACAGCTGATCAAAAATACTTATAGTCAGTTATACAAGATACAGAGTGAGCTATATGAGTTACATCTGGAATGCAGTGTGGTTTGGTCCCGTGATGATTTTGATAAGTGTAATCGAGTCACGTCCTTGCAAGCATCTCGTACCCGTGATTTGTGTAAAAACGGTCATGAACGCAAATTGGACAAGTAGCGTAACCGCCAACTACGTGGTGTGCGGTCAAAGAATAAAATACCAACTAATAGTCAGGTACAGTCAGCCGCATTAAATACTCACACAGTTATAAACTTGTCGAGGATCCCATTGGACGGAGCTACACAGAGTGTATTGGCAAAAGGGATGAATTTTGCTTTAACACCTAAGAGAACACCTTATGAAAACATAATCTGTGGCGTGGAGGAGACTATCATACGCAACAAAATTCCGCCGTCAGACGCAGATATTCTGAGGCAGGATGTAGCAGTGATTTTAAGGAAGTCTAGGCTGCCTAAGAGTAATGTTACTACGGAAGAGCGGGATGCGCTGAGAAACCTACGTCAAAACCAAGAAATATTAGTTCTGAAAGCTGATAAGGGAAACGCAACTGTAGTCATGAATACTGAAGATTATGACAGTAAAATAAGGAATATGCTCGCTGGCACAACTGTTTACAAGCCTGTGTCTTATAACCCTACTGCCAGAGTGACGAGACGAGTTCGTGCTTTAATCCAGGAGCACCAAGAGCTTTTTACTTAAGATGTATACACAAGCCTATATAAGCCCAAAACCGTACAGCCACCGAAACTATATGGTTTGCCAAAAATACACAAAAGTAACGTTCCACTTAGACCGATAGTAAGCCAAGTAGATTCACCTACCTACAGGTTAGCAAAACACGTTGCTGGAGTGTTGCAACCATTGGTTGGAAAATCATCATCTTATATAAAGGACTCTATGCACTTTATAGACCTGGTTAAGAATATCATTATTGAACCTGGTGATATTATGGTAAGCTTCGATATCGAATCACTTTTCACAAATGTGCCATTAAAGGATTGCTTGGAAGTTATCAAGGATAAACTGTTTGATAATGAACTGCCTGATGAACATATTGTCCTATTACAAAACTGCTTGGACGGTAATTATCTTTTATATCGTGACCAATATTACCTCCAGATCGATGGTGTAGCTATGGGGAGTCCAGTAGCACCACAATTGCCAATATCTGGATGGAACATTTTGAACAAAGAGCTTTATCAACTGGTCCCGATGTTATAAAGTTATGGAAGAGATATGTCGATGATATATTCTGCATCATTAACGAAAACCAATCAGTGGTGGAACAATATTTAAAACACCTTCATTCAATTCATCCAAAGATAAAGTTTACCTATAAAATGGAACATAATAGATCTATGGCTTTTCTTGATGTGCATGTGACAGTGAGACCGAATGGAACTTTGGCCCACTCTGTTTACCAAAAACCAACTCACACAGACAGATATCTGCATGCCACTTCACATCACCATCCTAGTCATCTGCAATCTGTGGTATCCTCATTAGTTAATAGAGCGCATAGCTTATGTGACCCTGAACATCTGGAAGGAGAACTTAACCATGTAGTGGGGGTATTAGAAAGGAACGGTTACAGTTTGAACAAAAGACAAATGGAAAAGAGGCCCAAGAGAGAAAAACAAGCAATGGTGAACAGAGAACCTGCTTTTCTCCCATATGTGAAAGGGATAATGGATAAAATTGGAACATTACTCCACAAATACTCCATTAAGACTGTATATAGTCCGTTGTCAAAAGTAACGAAATACCTACGTTCACCAAAGGATGTGATACCTCTGCAGAAGCCGGGTGTTTATAAGATAGATTGCAGCTGTGATAGTTCCTATATTGGGCAGACGAAGCGATCAATCGCTGAAAGAGTCAAAGAACACATTGCAGCTGTAAAAAATCTACAGACGGGAAAATCTGCGATAGCTGAACATCTGCTCAACTAAGGCGCTAATCACTGGATGGAGTTACATGACCCAAAAATCCTCTCCACTGAACGTTATTATCATTCTAGAATAATACGTGAAGCAATTGAAATTAAGAAATATAAAAACTTCAATCGGGATGATGGTTTTCATTTGTCATCAACATGGAATCCAGTGATAACAAAATGCAAATCGCGTGTTATGCCGTCAACAAGAAACCTGGATACTGTTAGTGTAGTTTGTCGAGCTGACTGTACAAGTTCAACAAATAATCAAAGTGTGCGGGTAGAAGAAAATATTTCAACGCGCACGAGCAGACGACGCCGAGCTACTACAGTCAACCCGCGACCATGATTCGTGCAACCGAATCGAAACGTCGGGAAGGTAAACACAAATTTGCCTTTTAAAAAAGTTTAAATTAGTTGCATTAAATCACGTTTGTGTCGTGAAGTGTAGATTTCATTTTACTATACAGCTGCTTGTAATCTATTGCTTCGTAGGTCGTTCTTACTTCCTTAGGTGGTTCATATTTATGAAGTTGCAGGAAAATCTGTTTGTGATCTGTCATAGATGTATTGATAATAGCAAAGTTGAATTGTACACATTCCAAATTCGTACTGACATGGTCATAAATAGATTGCTTTATGTTTGACTCCCTTGTACAGTATTTTTTATGAATTTTATTTAAGAGCTTGTGTCTTGATTCTCTGAGTGTACGTTTGTATTTAGTTAAGGCCTTGTCCTTGGTCCGTAGGTCAATATTAAAGTCACCGAATACAAGTGCTCTCATTTTTTGTTTAATGAATTTAAAATTGCAAACTAACATTTAATATAAATTAAACCATAAAGCAGCTAAAAAAATTGATGAGTAGACCAAGAAAAAAGCTCATGTACTGAGAGTTACAAAACTTTTTGTCAGTAGGTATCACTGTACTTATAATTAATTATACTCAGTTACTATTTTAGACTTTAAAAATTTTGCTTGAAATGATCAAAATTCCCATTACACTACTGACAAACAAACAAGCTGCAGCAGCAGTTTGGCGATAGATAAAAGGTCACACATGTATTTATTTTATAAATACACTAGTAGTTCCTCGCGACTTTACCCGCGCCTTTAGTAAGATTTTCCAAACTAACTTTTATCCCCTATTTTACCCCCTGATGATGTTTTATCGCGACAAGTAGAAATAGAACGTAAGACAAATTTAAAGAAATAACTGAGAAGTCAAGGTTAACCTTATTTTATTCAAAGGAATCTGAATTTTTGGAGCTACTCTATTGGTCTGCACTGTAAAATTGGGGACCGGGTAATTGCTAGCCAGACAGAAGTCAAACATAGGTTTATCTCTACTCTGACAGATCCATTATTATTGGTAACGAGGAAATTTTATATGAGCAAGCATGAATTTTCACTGTCAGCGTTATGTTGGCAAACTTAAAATGTTTTGAAGAAAATACTGCTGATTTTGGTGAACTATTTGAGCTTTATATAGGACCAATCAATCTGTCAAATTACCCGCTACTTTTAAATTTACTTTAAATTAAACGGTTAAATTGACCATCTTATAATGGATTTCCGCAAAGTAACGCCTGATTCTATTAATTATATTGACCGGCTGTTTAAAATTTTGGTGAATTCTTAATAGTTAAAATATTTAAATGTGTCTTAAATTGGTGAATTCGAGTCTTAATAGTTAAATTATTTAATTACTGTCTCTTCTGTGCTCTCTGTCATTTGTAGTCAACTACACGGCATATTATTTATAGAGACAATATATTCCAAAATGGTTATTAGGATATCGTGTTTCAATTTGTTTGTAACCAGGAGCTCCAAATAAAACTTAGGTCTACACTTTCCATTAAATAGAACATTTAAGCAAAACAATTTACTTTTTAAGTCACCAAGGTTCACCCACAGGTCAACCAAGCCAAACTGATTTTAAGTGTTAAGAAAATATTCTTGTAGGAGTGTTGATGTTTCAAATCATATTAGGTAATCGCTAGGTTGCTCGCGACTTCGCCTGCGCTATTGCCACATTTTCCATACAAACTATTATAAATCCTGAAATACGTCATTCTTAATTTCTAACCTAATAGCTGATTACCAACTAAGGTATATCCATGTAGCTTCATAACTGACGAAGTTGTATACAAGTAAACTTCTCTAATTTTTTTAACCCCGTAAGAGGTAAATTTCCGAAAAAATCCTTACTTTCTTTCTTTCACTTTTAATTTCGTATCCTAAAGGCCTCGTCCTGGACGCCAGCGGGCGGAGCGGGCGGTGCGGGCAGTACGAGCGGTGATGGCGGTGTACGTGGTTGATCACGCGCCGCCCGCACCGCTGTCGTCGAGAACAGCTTCACACAAATCTATGAACTTTGATCAAGACGCGCGCGCGTTCGCCCGCGCTGTCGCCCGCGCCGCCCGATCTTCGCCCGCTGGCGTCCAGGACGAGGCCTAAAACTATGTTAATATATCCAATGTTTATTTATAAGTTTATTACGACTCTTGCAACACCTTACAGACCGTTACTTCTGGAATTTTTGATACCATGCCACCAGATGCCAAACTCAAATTTTCAGGATGGGGTACAACGTCCTTTCAACATACGTAGGGACCAGCTAATAATTACCAAAGTCTAATCAACGTCTAAAATCAAAATTGAACTACCAACTAACGGCAGCTAATTCATTATTCCAGCAGATTTAGTCTGATCCTGCGATAGGCTGTGTCCTCGCGTAAATCACTTCAAGAAACAATAAATTAGGAACTCTAGCCTGGGAAGTTGACGTGAATCGATAGTTCTTAATTTGGTAGGTCGGTGTTCCGTAATTAAGATTGAATCAAACAGAACTTTCGGGTTAGTAATTAACGACGCGTGAATATCATATTATCCTACTTGTTCATGCATTAAATCACTATGAATGTCAGCGTGTCATCACTCTTTGTTAAAGGGGTTTGAAACTTTTTGTATGGAAGTTGCTGGCATGAATTGATTTTGAAAAAAAAATGGGGTGGCGCGGTCGTTATGGCAGAAGTTTAAATACTTATTCTTTATTGTACAAACTAAAAAGTAGAAATGACGGATTTAGTGTTTTTAAGCATTATACATATACCTGACACACTTTGGGCGAGGCAGAAATAGTTGTGGCGAAGTAAAAATAGCAGGACAATAATTGAACAATCACAAAATCAAAACAAATAATGGACATAATAATTATTTTTTAGATTTTTATATAGTTATCAAAAATAGCGAGTTTGTAGTTAATTTTTTTTTTTAACAAACACACCAATTACCTAGCCTCATACTAAGCGTGAGCTTATGCTATGATGACTAGGATAACGGATAGACATACTTAAATACTTTTATAAACATCCATGACTTAAGTACAAATGCTCGTGCTCATCACACAAACATTTGCCCCTTGCGGGATTCGAACCCGCAACCGCCTGGTTTAGAAGTCCGTGGCGCGAACCACTACACCAAGACGGTCGTCAAAATTATCAGTTTGTGTGTGTTTGTGTATGTAATTTATCGTAATATCTTTTTAAAAATTTAGCATTGTTTCAAGCATTTATTAAAATCTATAAAACTTTAAAGTTATTTTGAATTATAATTATAGGATCTCTATTGAAGTACCTCACACTGCCTCTTGTTAGACTACCCCACTTTTTGAAACCGCCTATATTCCTGAAGTAATAAAAGCTTTTTTTTTACTTTAAATGAGTAATATGTACATAGTTACTGTCTTTGTTCAATCAAAATAACGAAATAACTATTTAATTTATGTTACTGGAAATTATAAATATAGTACAATAGCGGCGCAGCAAGATCCGAGATAATGAATCGATATTAATCACGCCAAAATACATACTTCAGGGGATCTACTATGTATATCGTTGTCCGTATTTTCGGAATTAGCTGACTCGCTCGCTCGCATGTTATATGACAAGGATAGCTATAGATGGGGAGAGTCGAAAATAGGAAAAGGATTTTTAGAGTTGGGCCTCTGCTTCATAGGCCCTACGGTGCGCACAACAGGGCATTGTTTGGAAACGCTCTGTTTGAGAACGAACAATATCCTCTTGGCGACGGTTTCCAGCTATCAGAACAAATAATATATCAAGATTATTGCATAGGAAATATTATGCTATTTAGGTCAATACAAACGCGTAACAATGTACATAAGTTATTTGCTCTAAGTGCAACGGACTTTTAAATTTTTAAATATTAGTGATTCGATCAACTGTTTTGTTTAAAAAACGTTTTGATTTTTTAGTCGCCAAGATAGGTGCAAATAAAAGTTTTTTTTGACATAAAAGTAAGGACTATCAGAACTATAAAATAATAAAAGGCGCATTCCTATGGACAGTATTTGCGACAGGTAGTGAGTAAGTAATGTATTTCGTCTTGTACTAAACCATAACTAAACTTTGCTTATCCAAAGTTGTACCCTTTAGGTGACCATGGAAACGTTCATATTAATAAAATATTGACATCAGCATTACTATTTCTGGCAAAGGTCCAATACAATATTCATGTGTGGTCAGTATCTAGACAAGGACTTGAGACGTGAAAATTTCATGGAATAAATCATAATGACAACCGCTATGATTTATTCCACAAAATTTTTGGACAACTACGTATAAAATACGATATGTTTTCAATTTGCGAAAGTGGTATTCGATGTAATTTTTACCGAAACTAATTTTGCGAAGAGGGTTAAAATGTATTTGCTTAGTACCTACTTTAATTTTTAAAATTACTTTTTTGCTTTATTTGGTAACTTTAAATTTCGTAGTTTAATGTGTTTTGTAAAATAAGGTTATTCATCTTTAGAAATGATATTTTTAGGAACACATTTTCTCCATTAAACCCAGTTAAAACGGTCGCCTAATCCTCTTCGCCTTATCATTTAAGCAGCCTGCTAACTCTGGACCAATTAATTTTATTATAATAGCAAAGAAAGTTAACCTCGTTAAAACAGATAAAAAGCATTAAGGCGCTGTCACCTACTACAAGCAGAAACAGTATGCTCTGTACCTCTCGAATAGGTAAAAATTCCGTTTTCAAATTGCCATCGACACATTTATTAAGGAAAATGAAACGGCGCGCCACGAGCATAACGAGAACTAAAAAAGAGCATCACGATTTTTGACGTTTGCTGCGTTTCGTTTTCAAGTAGTAAACGTGACTTTAATAAAACTTAGTATGTCAAATCGTAGTACAAAACTAATTTTGACAATCCAGTTCGTCACGTTACCGCTTAATTCAAAAGTTCGATGCCCAGGCATCGAATTTTGTTCAGTGTTCATTTTCCAGTAGGAAGGTAGAAGGGAAGAAAGAGAAGGAAGAATGTAGTGGTCCGCGTAGTAATTTTTATAATAGCAATTTTTGTTACTGGCATTGTTGCGATCAAATCAGATCTGCTTATCTCTCTCATTCATGCTAATTATTGCAGGGAGACATCGGCAGATTGGGACCACACGAAACTTATTCATTAATGATCATTTATCACCAGTAAGTTTGTCATACACAAGTATCGCGTTTTTAGGACCAAACCTACTACTTCCAACTATGTTAAGAGGGCATCTGATTAATTACCACATTATAACAAAGGATGGCCAACTGACCGTAAAATCAGGGTTAGCTCACCGCAGCCTTGAAAACGCCACCTTAATAAATTGTCAACCATCCTAATATTACATGCGCAAGTGAAAAAATGCCAGTAAAAAATAATCGGTCAAAGGGCTAAATTCATTTTTGTCTAACAGATTTTTTGTGCTTCAACAACTCTACTCATTTTACGATATGATTATGTAAAAAGCCTTTAGTGAAAGGTTAGACTTTAGCCCTAATCCTAAAAGCTCTGGCATTATCGAAAATATAAAAGCTATCGTGAAATATATCGAATCGAAAATTGATACCTACAATTGTCTTACGGTTTTTAATAAATTAAAACCTCTTGAGGGCAGATTCTGGTGATCAAATACAACCTCTTTTACTATAAGACCGACAATACCAAGCATAGCATAGACAAAAAACAAGCTTGTATATTTTTTTATCTTTTTCCACAAATTAAATTTTTAACTAAACAATTTTACGCAGTGAAATTCCTTTCCCAAAATTACTTGCAAAACCGTTCAATTAGTATCAAAATCTTTCAAAATAATTGAATTTTTAACACACCATCCCGACGGATCTCAATTTAAAACATCTAAGAAGCTACTTTCCGCTGTCCTCGGTATGACAAGTCTTCCATTAAAAATACCGTCGTTCTTTTAACCAAGAGTTAATTAACATTTTTGAGGACGATTTGCCTTATTTGATCTGGACAGATTTAATCATTAAGAAGCATTCTTAATTAAACCTTTTGCAAGGTCTTACCTTAATAAATGAACAGTAAGGTAGTATGAAATGTTTTTAAGACGCAAACAAATCGAGTTTTGACCAAACAAAACTGTTAAATAGATTTCTTGCTATATCTGGTACTTCCCTTTAAACACAATATATAGTACGTGCCAGATAAACGTGCATAAAAGGTCGTTCACCTTGACAGCTAAAACCTTGTGACACGTATCATTTGTCTTTCTAACTAGCGATTATTACGACTTTTAATTTTTAGGTTCAAGGTCGACCCGCACCGAGGTTCATTTGTTAGACAGATTCGTATCGCTACGGCTTATAGTTAGGGTCGCCGCGCTTCACATACTGGCGTGCAGTGGTACACGGGTGACTGTCTGCAGGGGTGACGGGTCAATGACCTTTTATGCACCGTTAAATGGCACGGATTATAGCAGAACTAAGTAAATAGCCATCATTCCTGTAAGATATTATCTTTGTATTTACAAAGTGTTCGTATATCGTTCTATATACTCATGGTTCGCACTCTAGACTATAAAACCCTCGGTTGCGGGTTTAAATCCCGTAATGGGCAAATGTTTGTATGATTTGCACGAGCATTTGTACCTAATTCATGGATGTTCAGTTTATAAATGTATATACCTATGTATGTCTATCCGTTATCCTAGTCACCATAGAACAAGCTCACGATTAGTTTGAGACTAGGTAATTGATGTGTTTGTTGAAACAATTTATTTATTTATATGGCTAATTGCCTGTATTCCTACCGCCATACTAACAAACATAATTATGCCAATGATTTAACACGTGAATGAATATGAGACGGCTAATTTGAAATGTTTGTATCCGCTGTCTTGTCACCTATCTGTCACTAATTCGAAATAAGTAATTTCTTAATAAAATGTTAAGATAACGGCATATTTATTAGTAAGGGGGCTAATGTTTCACTGTCATATCTAATAACTTAATCAACACTTTATAATAACAGGCCTGTTGAGTGAAAGGAAACTAACTTTGTGTTTTTACCGCAATGCTTATTGACCATTTGCATATGTGCATTTGCTTATTAGAAGTCCCTCCACAGAAATAAAATTGGGATGATCCAACAAATCTTTTATTGAACTTCCAGAATCTACCCTTTTCAGTTATAAATAAACCAGTACCTGTATTTCAAAGCAGCTAACAGATCCAACGTCTTTTAATCGCATTGCATACTTCAAACGGGAAAATCACCGGCGTACGAATAGGAAAATCCTATCTACCTTGTTCAAAGAACTACACACGGAATCCGAAATAGTAGATTCAAGGTAGCAGAACTGCCCCAAATTAAGTTTTTTTTTGTTGTTTAATGTATTTGAACTGTTTCGTTTCAAGCTTTCTAAATAGTACACAATTCCAATGAAAGATAAGATTTTACTACTTAATTGCACTAAAAGCAAGAAATTTGTAATTCTCACAAAGAGTGTTAAAGAATACAATTATGAAGTATATTTAAAGAAAAACCGACTATTACGCATTTGAATAATGAGGTGTTAAAAGGTTGCTAATTTATTTAACGGCTTTATCCATATTTAAAACAATTGGAACCGTTTATTCTGTCGTTTCCGGTTTTCCCGGACGCGGGGGCGGATTGGGGTGTGGACTTACTTCTAGCGGGTTCTTTACAAACTATCACCCTACCCCGGCTTTAAATGTAGTCGTTTGTATTTAAAGGATTTCTCCAAAAAATACATACTCGTACGTCGGCAATTACGTATACAAACTACGAAATAAATATCGGGCAAAATATTTTAATATCAATATCGTAATAACTGATAGAACTTAGCGCGTGCAGTACATAGTGCCAGCACATTAGATTATACATTTTTGTCGCAAAAATACTTTTATTTCTACAACATAACATGTCATAGTGTATACCTTGACGTGATTTCGTCCGCACATACGACTATTTCCTTATATTTTATGTTTAGATCAAAAATATCTTCTCGCTTGTGCTGTGACCACGCCCTTACGTAGGGGAAAAAGAGCATTCAAGCTTGCTGCCTTGGAATTCTAGACAGGCCAGTAAGGTGACGGTATCTATATCTACTGTTGCTGCGTTCTACTTACCATTTTATTTTTTACATGCCAAGTTTTTCAGTCTGCCATAAAATTGCAAGCAAGATTTTTACCACTGGATCACAACGTTGACTTAACTTAGTTTTCGCAAAAGTAGAATTTGTGTCACGCGTTATTTATCGTATATTTTCTGGGACTATAAATACATAGTGTTATAAAAGTCAAAATCAAAAGGCAAAAATGATTTATTCAAATTAGGACACAAAATGCTACTTAGTCAAAGTTAAAACAAAAATCATTATTTAATTTAGGATGAAAATGCCACTTTTGAACGGCAATAAAAAAATATTGATCAATATTGGTAAGGTAAAATATACCATTTGAAAATTCTATCAAAATATTGCCTTTAACGGAACGTTTTCTAGTTATTGTATTCGTTTTGTTAAGTCAAAAGCTAAATGTTTTCCTACAAAATAAAATATATGTAAAACATGAATTACGGCTTTTTTATGTAAGTGATTTCTTTAAATAAAGTATGTACATCATGCTTGTATTACTTATTTGTCGTATTACATGAGTTGTGTTACCTTAAGATACATTTCTCATCTACTCAGTATAATAAGACTAAACGTGAAAAAAGAACTTGTCTAGCGATATGAAATTCATCCCTCATTCTTAGAAGTCCCGATAGAAAAGCAGAGTAACACCACGCGTAGTAAAACTAATCAGTATAAAAAGAAAAACGACTCTGGAAATATGAGGTGCAAAAGTAAAGGAAGGAAAACATTTTTTTGCGTATTTTCACAACAGTAGTAATTTATCGTGCAATCATGCTCACGGAATAGTCATTTTTTATCATTTTGATAAAATACTACACCGACTGCACTCGCAAATATGTCCATCTTACACACAATGCAAAGAATTATCAATATTGTTTATCTCTATTTAATGATGATGATATAAGGTTTTAAAAAGAATGACTGTAAAATGAAACCTTTTTTTTAAATAAGTTTGAATGTTATTTAATTTTATTACTTTTTTAAAATGTTAAGGTTGTTTAAACCTCAGGTTAAATAACCTTAACATTTAAGATTAAATCAAATACCATTAAATCTTATCTTTTACAAAAATAAACAAACCCTTCCCTTTTAATATGTAATTGTAAAAATATAACTTTAGCAATTGCACTTTCTTCTTTTTATTGCTGGCGAGCGAATATAAGTTATTATATAATACCTTGGGCTCACTGTTCCGCCAATGTCACGTTTCCAAATAACCTCAAGAGATCCACTTGCCAGATCGCATTTTCTGTCTTGCTTTTAAAGCTAAGATGGCGTCTTATAAACCCACTCGCTTATTGGAGTTATAATGAAAATACTGCAGCCCTATTAAAACCCAGCTGTCCCACATAAATTATGTAGTCGCCATTTTGTATTTTATTTCGTCACGATATCTGCGATGGCTAAGGTAAAATTTATATAAGTGATAAGATGAAAGTAAAGGTTTCATATTAATTTGTTCTTAAAAATAAAATCTTTGAAATTCTTGAATAAATATTGGATTGATTTGAGTTTGTAGCTATCATGTAGTACGTACCTAGAAAAAAATTGATTTACTTATCAATATCTAGATTGTTTTTTAAAATATTGGTGTTGCGAGCCATAATTTTATTTTACAATTTAATTCCATTAGCAGGTAATATTTCTCCTCTTCATCTTCTTCTTAGAAGAGGAGTCCTACATTTGAAGACGAACCCAAAGGCTAATATAGATTTCTCCTAATTTCTGTCTACTATCTTGTTAAAAGACCTTTTAAACTTTAACATGAATGACGTAAGCCACGTCACTAAACTTTTTTTCTGTATATTAGGATTTTCTGAAGAAAATATCATATTTTAGTGTACGCAAATAATTTTCCTTGAGCTTTGAGTATTCGTGTATCTTCTATCCCATGAGTGGCAACAGCTGTTTATTACCTATTATTACCTTAATCATAAATGCTAAAATGGCTAGATTTAATCTTTTAATTTACCTTTGACGGGGTCACCTTTTTAAAGTCACCTATTGAACGTAATCAAGACGCCGCAGACTTGTTCAGGCTCGCCGCTGGCTGTTTGTGTTCCATTAACCCAGGCTGTTCAAGCCTCGATTCGGATTCTACACACGTTGCTCGTATTTTGTCAGTGGAATGTATTTTCAGTGAATTGTTTACGTGAATCGCGGTGACGTAAAATGCTTTTTACAAGCTTTCATTTAGCTTGCAATGTAACTAATTATAAAATTCAAGACTATCTTGATGACGACAATGTATGGACAATCCAGCCTGCACCAAACTGATGTACCTACCATTTTATTGTATTTTTTTTAACTTTTTTATGGTAGCTAGTGGTGACTGAGTTTGTTCCGGTGCTTCTTCTCAGCACTTGCCTGATTGTCTGTGTTTTGTCTCGAAGCACTAGTAGGGCCCAATAGATAAGGAGACATGTTCAGGCCCCCTAAGGGCCAATATTATACTGATTTTAAAATTTCATTCATAAGTGTTTCGTTCATAAGTGGCATTTTCTGTCCTAAATTGAATAAATTATTTTTGACTTTTGACTTTGACTTTTGTATGTTTGTTCGGGTGGAATCTTGCAACTCAATTTTGAAGCAGATATCTTCAACCGATTGAGCTGGAATTTTGTATACACGTTTAGTTTGGATGACAATGCATGGTAAGATGCATGACGTCATTCTAAATTTAACATGGCGGACCATCCAAGATCGCGGATTCGTTATTTTCAATGCACTTCTACAATATTAAAATCAAATGAAAGGGCTTGCTGAGAGTAACTCAAAAACTAAAGTGACGTTACTAAAAAAATCAAAATGGCCTACTTGTAAATATAATTCTCCAATATGGGTATCAAATAAAAGGGCTTGCTGAGAGTAACTCGATAAATAAGGTGACGTAATTCCAAATCCAATATGGCGGACTTCTAAAGATGGCAGAGTAAGTTTTCTTTGCTTTCATACAATGTGGGTATCAATTGAACGGGCTTGCTGAGAATAACTCGATAAATGAGGTGACGTCACTCTAAATCTAATATGGCGGACTTTTAAGATAAAGGACAAACATAGTCACGTCTTTAAAGCTTTCCTACAATATAGGTATCAAATGAAAAGGCTTGCTGATAACATATTCATAAATAAGGTGACGTCACTTTAAATCCAATGGCGGACTATGATTTTATGCTTTCTTACAATATGGGTATCAAATGAAAGGGCTTGCTAAGAATTACTTAACACATAAGGTAACGTCACTTCAAATCATATATGGCGGACTCCTAGAGATGGCGGACTAAGTTTTTGATGCTTTCCTATAATATGGGTATCAAATGAAAGGGCTTGCTAAGAATATCTTAATAAACAAGGTGACGTCACTCCAAATCAAATAAGGCGGACTTCTAAAGATGGTGGACTAAGTTTTTTTATGCTTTCTTACAATATGGGTATCAAATGAAAGGGCTTGCAGAGAACAAGCATGCGAGTTTAACTCCGTTGCTATGATCCGTTTAGGAATTTGGTGTATCGGATTTTCTTGGCGTGAAGGCGTGATAGCCGAGCGGAGAAAACTTTACTTTTCATCCGTGAGATCATGAGTTCTATCACCGCCTGTACCAATAAGTTTGTACAAAAACTTAAATACCTACAGTCTTTTTCAAACATACCGCTGCCTAACGGTGAAGGAAAACACCATGAGGAAAAACCTGCACACTAGTGGCTGGTGTGTGAGATGGAAAAGGCAATGGCAAACCATTCCATTAAATATTGCCTAGAAGTCGTTGTGTGTGTTTCACTCCACAAAATGATCACGATCCTCAGTCATGAGGTATACGACTGTTAAAAGGGGTTTTCTTGGAGTCCTCGTTTATAATTATTGAGGTTGAATTTTGTATACAAACCTGTATAGTTTAGATGACAATGCATGGTAAGCTGTGTAAGTCGTCTAAGATTTTTGATTATACTGAGGTTTTGGAGACCTTGAAAGTAAAAAATAAAGTCGAATTGTCCGTAGCATCGATTGTTAACCGAAATAATATTTTGATAGACTGTTACCAAGGTATGTCAGATATTAGTTGCACATAGTTACCCTTTCAGCTTTTAATCGATTGAAAAATAGTAAGCCTATCGAATTTTACCGACAAACGCCCTTGCCTCAATGATGCGTTGAATGAGATAAACAGTGAGATATGCCTACAGACTAAAAAAACTGTCCAGCGATAACTAAAAAGTAAAAAATAAATAACAAGTAAAAAACCCTTTTTTAAAACAAGCTTTTATGTCAATGCGCTAAAAAGTATAAAATAAATTTACCTTTAAAACTTTTACGATCAAATAATAACATCATTACACAATTTATATTATATAAAAGCTTGTCGCGAGATGTCTATCGGAGATAGCGGCAATTTAAATGGATTCGTAAAGTGATTCGCCAATTTGTTTCAAGACTTTAATGTCTCATGAAATCGCATTGTAGTTGTACGTGACTTTATGTAATTGTAATTTTGAGTGATCGTTCCCATTCCATCCAGTTTGTATGAACGTAATCAACAATATCTTGGAGAAAAATAATTGATTTGTTTCCTCTCTCAAAATGTTACTGACATACTGTGTTTTTACAAATCACTTTGTGTCCTCTTTATTTATTTAATACACCTACTTACAAGTAAGTAATATGCGTATTGTTTACCTGCGTCTAATTTACATAATTTTACTATCATCGCTTACTAAAAATAAAACTCAAATCTCAATATACAATATTTATAAGCCCACAGGTATACCTTGTATGTTTAAGTATTTTTGTATGGGTATTAATACAGATCAACATTAGGAACAGTTTAAAGAATTCGTCAAACATTGAAAAAACACGTTTAATAAAAAATATAATGGAAGTTATAAGCAGCAGGTGTTAAAGTTATTTAGAAAATCTCTCGGCAGATTCGTAAGAAGAATTGACATGGCATGATAGAATGGGAAAATCACGATCTCTGTTAACGGAAAATGGATAAAGTTACCTTGTTTGATCTGTATTTATGTACAGCATCATCTAGCATATTCTCGATGTATTCACTACCATCATAGTAAGAACTCTTACTAAAAGGACTGCCGCTACATTGACAGTCCAAATTAAAATGGAAATGATAACTAAACTGTGGTGTTCTTTGTGCCAACTTTGAACAAAGCGCATGTTCACAATATTAAAACCGTTGTTAACAAAACGTCGCGACTCGATTCCGAATCCAAAATGACAATCAGTTGCAAACTCGATTCGGGGAGGGTATGTAAACATCGGAAACGAGTCAATTACGAAAACAAACTTTTTGTGAGCGTCACTGCAATAATAAGGCAGGGTGGCATTACGCTTTTGAAAACACAGAAAAGAACAGCCGGGTCAAGTAGAGGTAAACGGAATTCCACCACAGAACGGAATGAGGTTCGCGTGGAGCATATAGCGTGACTGTCAGATTGAACGATTTTAAATTAGCCTTCTCACTGAATTACAATCCCCACAACACCTGGGCTGTTTTCCGCCTATTAGTACAGTTTTTTGACATAAATGAGTAACTGATAGATAGACCACGATACCACAACTACAAAGCTAAAAAAATTAAAATACAAGTACGTGAATCATTAATCTCTTCCACGAGCCAGGACAATTAAGATCGGAATTCACTTTCTCAAGGCCGACTATCTAAGTTGAAAGCCCATTTGCACAAGTCTAGATTAGCTAATCCGGAACGTCCACTAGCGCCAATCCTGATTCGCTAGTCCAGGCTATCAACTCAGATAATAGGTCTTAAACAAATCCAGATTACCTAATCCGGACGTGCGCAGGTTTGCTTTAAGGTAAGTTCGTTTGATCATCAAAGTAAAAAGCAATTTTTGAACAATAAGTATAAGTTTTATAATTATTTTTATAACTTAAGCAATTATTTTGCAAGTTTTTAATAATATTTTCAATTTGATTTCGTGATAAGTATAAGATGATTAGAGTAAATGGCTTTATGCGGATCTCTGGCAAGAACTAACAGTGAAATCATGAAAATAAAACGATTCAGTAAACTTAAGTAATCAGCACCTGTAACACAAACATTACAAATACGGCTTTTCTCGGCAGTCTGTGTCATTACACATCTGGTGACCGTCCGAAAAGTCGGCACAAACGGCAAGTTAAGTACATCTGTGAGAGCGAGCACGGTGGACCTTAACGTAATTATTACGGCCGGCCCTGCTTTTAGATAATGACGAACACTGGTCAAGCGCAAATATCGCGTACTTAGGTCAAGAGTTTTAACGTGCCTATTTTTGTCGCTTGACAAACGCGTTTTGACACTGATGAGATTAGATGAAACGAACATACTAGGTCGTCTTTCAAATTGACTTCATGAATAGATGATGATGTACGGTGAATAGAATATCTCCTTATTAAGAGGACACTGCTAGCTTTTCGGCTGTCACGAAATTAATACAAGCCTAGAAGAGAAAGCTACATCCGTAAGGTTCCCCAGCATGATCATGAGAGCAACTTAAATATACTTATTATTTTTGATGATGTCAATGAAGGCAAATATTGTGAGTAAACTACTAGTAAGCACTAGTTTTTGGTTGTTAATGTCCTCCTAGCCGATTTTCGATTGCAGTGGCCAATCTCAATAGAGATTAGCCAACTGCGCGTGAATATTATAGTACCCAAGTGTGTGCGCAATACACAGGTGCACTCTCAGTTCCTTCACTCTCATAATTCGGTGAGACAGCAGTCCGACATGACCGTAGAAAGTTCAGGCGCAGGACCAACGGCTTAACGTGCTTTCCGAGGCACGGGGGATGTTAACACCACCAACTTCCTGACTCCCGAGCTGTGTATGAGTTATTTCGAGATAGAAAATCCCAACACTTTTTGGCCCGACCGGGGATTCAAACCCGGGACCTCGTGGCTAGCACCCAGCGTGCTGGCCACTAGACCAACGAGGCAGTTGTTGGTTGTTAGCTAGTATGTGACAACAAACCACTCTATTTAAAATTGCTATCACTTACTTTGTGTAGTAGGTAACAAAGTTAGTAAGTAATTAATTTTTGAATAACAAAGTCAACAACAACATGGGTCAGTATTATTGCTACTTGAATATTGAAATATTTAATCGTTTGCCCAAACTTTGGTAATATCTATTAGAACTAAAATCCGGCTGTATTTGAATAGTAATGAATAAGGTTCGCTATTAAATTTCGTTTGGGTCGTGTAATTTTAGGCTTAATATTAAACTTACGGATTTCAAGTCTTGGGAAGTAGTGTATGTTTATGTATCAATATGTATATCATCTATTTTATTTATGTACGTAGTATGTATGTCTATTGCTATGTTCATTTTTCTTAATTGCTATGCTTAAGAGTATTTTGCAGTGGTTTTCTCGGTTTCATCTTTTTCCTAATTTACGATATCTTGCACCGCCTGTATTTCTCTGTTTGGACCTATGGTTGACTGGTAGAGAATGCTTTTAGCGTTAAGTCCGCCATTTGTACAATAAACTGTGTGCAAAAAGTTTGAAAAAAAAAGTTGTATTTGTGATATTACTGATTTGTTTATGATTGTTTAAAGCTATTTTTCCCGCTAGGAAAAATCAACAAAAATCAAGCTAAACATCTCAATGCCATTCTTCTCAACTAGAACGCTGATGACAACAATATGAAAGCAAGTTAAATTAGTACGAATACGTGTCCCGAGTTTATTATCTAGAGTATCTAGAGAGATTTGTAATAGAAGTGGTAGCAAATGTTTATAGTGTTAAAACGGTCGAGATGAATTTATTTAAATGCATAACAGTGTATTTGCAGTCTATAAAATATATAATTTTTACTCAAACTAGAACAAAACCTTCTAGTTCAAGCTGAGTAGACGGTTGGGCTGATTGATATTGCAATTGCCAACCAGATTAGGCTGGACTTTTATTACGTTTACATGGTTAAACTAGTTTCTGTATAAGATCAGCAATGCAACAGCAGCATTTGTACAAATAAAGACCTTTATTAAAAAGTTAACAACATTTTACACCCTTACCGGAACGTCTATTATTCTAATATCTAGGGGTACCTAGTTTAGTATTAGTTTGTCCAAGCTTTTTCCACTTGATTTGGACATTGTGTGTGTGTTATATCTGTGGAGAGTATATCTATGTTGATGGAAACTAAAAACAAACAAAAGTTTTCTAAGGTACAATCCAGAGTTGTTCTTATGAATTGAGTACGAGTACTTTATTTATACAATACGTATTCACAAAAATGTGCTCACATATCTCTCACGAATATATTGTGTACAATCGTGTACCTTTCTTCTTTTTAAGACGTCATAATATTCAATGGTTTTTACTGTCAATTAAACTATATATATTATTTTTTCATGTACGAAGTACCACAACTTCATTGGATAAAGCGCTACGTACATTACGTACAGTGACCGTAACTTTGCCAGCCAAGTGTCAAGCAAAAATCCTTGGAATGTTCATAATTGGATTATCATGTTCACGTACTTTGTAGTTTATTTGATGCTTACGTAAAGCACTAGTTTGAACCATCATTACTTCATTTTAATCTTTACCACTGGAATCAATCATGTTCTTTAGGAGCTCAAATACGGCGTTTCTTTTTCGATTGATGCGCTAAATTCAATACAATCGGAATATAGAATGGGGATAGAACTTCTCTTTCCGTACGTTTTCCATTTCAAATGTATCTACAGACAGAAGTTATAAGTCAAATCTACTGATTTTACGTACTCAGTCTATGTAACCTAAGTAATAAAAATAAAAACCGGACGTAGTGGCATTGTCTACCAGTCTTGCCTTTGGGCTAAGCAAAAATGAAAAGTGGACAGTGCGACAAATGTAAAACAAAAAAAAAACAATTTTTACCTTTGTTTAAAACTTGTTGTAATATATTCGATAGCTATTTATAATTAATTTGTCATATCCGACCAATTTATGCGCAACTTTTGAAACGAAAACCGTGCAAGGGGCGAGTACTAGATGTCAGCGGGGACGGGTGGTGTTGCGGGAAAGGGGATTTTCTATGAAAATCGCATGCGTTGCGTATGCGTGCGAGATGTGGTAATATGAAGACCAAAAATAAATCGAATACCGTTGTTAAGAAGCCGGTCCATTTTATTACGGATATATTTATCACGGATTTCAATACGAACATTTCATTACCTCACTTTGGACGAGAATCGCGCATGAACTTTACGGACTATAAGTGAATTAGGTTACATTCAGTTGGGTGTACACAATTCTAGTGTTACTTTTAAGTTTCTACTTTGTGTGTACTTGCACAATAAATAAATAAATTAAGTCAATTTATTTATTTATTTTGCAAGCTGGAGTCAACCAACACATGTTTAGTTTTAATCAGCTGATTTAACATTATTTGACATATTTTGTATGGAAATTTTGTGAAATTAACCGTCTGTTTTACAGTTACTCGGGCCTTAGTGAAAAAATCATTTTAATTTAGCCGTCTTATATCTAACAAGTGATGAATACGGTTTTAATTAAGTATCAGTTTTATATGAATGATTGTCAATATCTTTAAACAATGCAGGCAATTATTATAGTAAGGTAGTTGATATTAAAAAACAGTATCGAAGAAGATTTTGTCAAAACAGCTTTTTATTATTATTTATTTATGGATAGATGGCTACGAATTCTCTTAAAACCAATAAATAACGGACGCAAGGATATCTCAAAACTTTTCAAACAGTTTTGCAAACTGCAAAGTGCAGTAACTCAAAAAGTTTACTCCAAACTGTTAGCAATCGAAAAGTGATTAATCCCTCGGATGAGACTTTGGCTGTTGAAAATTAATTTCCAACAGATTTATTGCAGTTTTCAACTGAACTCTGCGTTGTTGCGATTTATTTGACGAAATCTGTGCATTTTATTCTACAATAAGTCCAAAAGTTTGTCCAAAGTATCATCGTTGAAAATATTAGATTAGATTAACCAAAAATCTGTAACGGACATGGAATATGTAAATAGTAAAAAATTGCCATCTTCATTCAAAACATATTGATAAAAACAATATTTTGTGTTTTCGGGAATAGAAATATAATTTCCTTTTCAAATGATCTCTAATCAAGAACCTGTCTGACCCAACGGCCATCAGTTTTTCACGCAATGTGCCCTGCCCTAAGCGTGGCGTAGGGCGTCCACCAGCAAGATGGACAGACGACCTAATAAAGGTTGCAGAAACGCACAGGATGCTGGCCGCTTGTAACAGGTCACTTTAGAAATCTGTGGGAAAGGCCTATGATCAGCAATGGACGTCCTGGGACTGATAATGATGATGATGAACCTACTTGAATAACAATAAATTGCTTAATAAGAATATGTCACACCATGAGTGATATTCATGTACGAGTAGGTACTTGATCTAACATTGTCAAAATTACAGTAATGTAGTGAGCACATCATTATGTCAGGATCATTAATTAAATGGTTTGTAATAAATAATTCAGCAATCAAGCATCGACAAATGAGGATAAATTGAATTTGATTGCGTTGACGATAATCGATGCTTTAATTGAGGTTATATACCTCAAATATAATAATTACATGTACACTCTTTCATTACCATGATTTCAATTTTTGGTAATTTTCACAAGCTGAACTGCTTCTGATTAAACCTGAAGCTGTTTTAGTTGTAAGTAAGAATTATTGTTATAATAGTATTGGTGCCAATAATTATGTTGGGCCGTGTCTTAGTGACCGTGTGGATGTACATTCATAAATAAATCACTCTTATGGCTTTTATCATTATATATTGTCCCCCAGGCCTTCTCGCTCTTATTCCTTTTTCCACAATTTAAGGTTTCCTAGTCTCTGCTGAAGGCATCTAGGTTGTCATGCCACCTTCTAGGTTCACTGCGTGACTGTCGGGACACCAACTCTATGCATATTTTGGCTCATAGGTCGTTTTACATGCATGCAGCTGACATCCTCTTAAAAATCTTGTTTTTTTTTCAAAATGTATAATAACTTCAGAAAATAAAATAAGTGCCACACATGATGTTCTACGAGTATCATAGCATAGTTAATCTTTTTAGTTGCAGGGGCAGACAGACACGTGCCAATTGTAGTTAATTTTTAAATTCACGAAGTACTTACCGTTATTTGACATATTTTTTATGGTAATTCTGACAAATTACCGTCAACTTTCAGGTTCAACGACTATCTAAAAATTGGTGAACTCGTGTCTTAGTGATAGATAGATTTATCGCATATATTGCCACTAATACCTTTTCATTTTTAGTTGTGGTCGCAACTGAATAAATGAGGAATATAAATTTAAACCACATTGTTGATCGGTTCGGAATAGCGGTAGGTTAACCGTACTTTTCGCAATTATCAACATTACACACATGTAAATATTCATGTGGGTATTCAAATCATTCATGATAGTATGTCGAGAAGACTTTTATTTATTCTAGGACTAGAATTTTTATAAAATGCTTCATTTTCTTTTAACAATCGTTATATTTTCACATAATTTTATCCTTTTGTTTGTAATCTTTAAATGTTTGACTCGAAACAAACTGTCTCAACTAAAGGTAACTGAAGCTCTCTCAAAAATATGCTACCACAAAGAAATAAAAGGTCTCAGTCAGAATGATTCCCGTTAATGATCTTTGTGATTTATTTTACGTTGTTTGTGGATGTTTGTATTTTTTTTTTTCACTTGATCCTGTTAGCAAACGTGTAATAGTGTTTTAAAAACCACCCTATATTATTAAAGTTAAATTAGTTCACATTTTCATAGTTTAAAATAATATTCTAACAAAAAAAAGTTTATTATAACAACTTGTCGCAAATAGTGTTAATGAAAAATAACTGTAGTGTTAATAAACATTTCGTCGCGTTAACTCAAAAGCGTCCAACAGGGTCTCTAGTCGCTACTTTGAGCGTCATTATGTCATACAAATCATATCTCTGTTTCACACTCAAGCTTAGCGAATGAGTGAGAGCGATAGGTAGATTTTTACAAACAACGGCTTACACAGTAAGAACTCCGTTAATACACTCGCATTAAATGAAGCCAGAATAATTGCAGTCCTCATTCAGCTGCAACAGATGATTCACGAACTCCATCAAAGCGAATTAAAGCAATAATATTCCGTGAAAATTTTAAGCTTCGGTTTGGTTTGTCTTTTTTAGCGCAAGAATTAACAAATGCTGTTGCTTATTAATAAACAAGTACTTGACTCACAGAATTTAGCTCTATGATTTCAATTAAAGGAAACCTTTAAATTTATTTAGTATTCGTTTTCATTTAAAATACTACATATAATACAAAATTAAAATAATGGCTATGGCAGCCAATCTCAACAGTGAATACCCAACTATACAGTATATTTAACTGTTTAACTATGTGCGAATTTCACAAATGCACTCTGTGCCATTTTAGTCTAATAGTCCAATGAGACTTTTATATCTTGAAAACTAAGTAACTATAAACGAAAATTATTACCTACATGATTCTACTATATTAGTAACAAGAATCAGAGAAATATCGAATAATAAGAGAAATAATACCATCTGGCAATAGAATACAGATAGTTCATGTATTGTGTATCACTAGAGGCGGTGTATAAAGATTTCTATCTAAAGAAATTGGATTCGGAACACAGCGGGGCTTAAGCCTCAGTCGTAAAGAGTCGTTCTGAATCGTCTAAAAGGGATATTGATGATAATTCCCGTTTATATCCAATAGAAGGAAAAGGGACAGCAATATCGAACCCATATTCGCTCAGCACTTAAACGATGTCTTCAGGTCAATTCTATTAACGTCAGAAGTGTCTTTATCACTCGGAACGGTGATCTCTATTTATTGTGCCCCTTGCAACGGCTTTCAGATCAGAATTTATCGTGGGAAGTGTAGTGGTGCTGGAAAAATGTCGCGTATTTGATATACCAGTCCGTCACATTTGTATAGGCATCAAACCTCGTCCAGAATGGTTGTCTTACATTACTCGGACAAGGAAAGCTTTAGAAACATGAAGAAAAAGTCAGTGTTGAGAAATGCGACAGCGATCTTTGACTGTGTCAATGGGCTCTTAAACATTTCCAATTAACAGGAATAGATGTAAGTCGGTAGTAACCTCTTATCTTAAGAGCCTTGACTATGCGTCTACAGAACAGCTTCTCATAGCCCCCTAAATAAAATAAGTAAAAACAATAATCTTCTTTACAGTCTTCATATCACGTTGACGGTTACCACATACTTATACTACACTCACGCACACACACGCACATAAACACACTCCCAAGCGCGCGCTCATTTACTCAATTAGGCCAGCACTATTAATCCATACTAATATTATAAATGCGAATGTGTGTATGCCTGTTTGTCTGTTACCTCTTGACGCTTAACCACTGAACCGATTGAGATGAAATTTGGTATTGAGAAAGGTCGAGACCCTGGAAAGGACATAGGCTACATTTTGTCGCGATATAAAAACACTAAGGGGGTGATAGAGGCGAATGGGGGGTGAAAATTTACATGGAAAATCTAACTCTTGCGGGCGAAGTCGCGGGGAACCACTAGTACTTTTTTTTTTGTTATTTTAAATATTGATTGTTTTGATATTGTGTTTAGTTTTTGTTACTACCTTGGTTGAATCTCGCCTTACTGGATTGTCTGTATCCACGGGCGGGACCCGGTGACCTGTACTACCGGTTATTTAAACCCATCTCAGGCACCAGCCCCTTGCACCTTAGGAATAAAGATTACTTGAATATGAATTGTATGTAATTTATATACCTATTGTGCTGAGGAGAAAATAAATGATTATTTTATTATAATTATCCGAGATTCTGCGAGAAGGTCACATACATATAACAAACTGCGAGCTGATGGTTTTGTACTTGAAATTCTTAGCCATTATTACGTAAATCTCATTCATGACTTGGTGATCCCTATTAAGTCTAATAACGGTCCTAATGAGAGACAATTATGGACAGGGATGATAAGATTATCCTTTCATGCTCTGTTAATATGATGACGTTTGTACTCGTACTAAATTCCAGGAATGAAGACCATGGTTGCTTTGATGAAATTGCTGCAGCAAATTTACCCAAAAATTTAAGTCCTGCGCTCTAAACGACAATGGGCTCAATTCCGATGCGCCCTGTCTAAGATTAAATTTAGGTTCAGTCTTTCTCTTTCTCTATCAAACAAAAGAAATGAGACAGACTATATTAATTCAGAAAACTCAGATTAAAAAGCTGTCAGTTGCTAAGGAAATTAAGGAATCCATAGTAAGTAGGGATGTAATTCGATGACGACTATTGTCCGTGCCATTTAACGGTGCATAAAAAGTCATTGACCCGTCACCCCTGCAGACCGTCACCCGTGTACCACTGCACGCCAGTATGCGAAGCGCGGCGACCCTAACTATAAGCCGTAGCGATACGAATCTGTCTGACAAATGAACCTCGGTACGGGTCGACCTTGAACCCAAAAATCAAAAGTCGTAATACTCTCTAGTAGAAAGACAAATGATACGTGTCACAATGTTTTAGCTGTCAAGGTGAACGACCTTTTATGCACGTTTATCTGGCACGTACTATAAAGTTTGACGAAAACACGCAAAAGCTTGTTAAAATACGTAAGAAATCGCATCACTTAATTTGACGTTTCTAAATTATTGTAGTCTGTTTGGCAGAGAAAGAGAGAGACTGAACCTCTAAATTTTATCTAAGACAGGAAATTTAAATGGCATCAATGTTCATGTTCCCTAGAGATTATTTTTTTATAATTTTGGCACCCTATTCTCATGTAGCATTGTATTGTATTGCCATGAGTATAGTATGAGAACAAATTTAATAACGGAAAAAACCGTTATAAATCAAAACATACGCTGCACGTAAAAAAAACAATTGCAGTAATAAAAGCTCCAAATTTTCAAAGCTCGAGTCGCATACCGCTTCGCGCACGATCTATTACTGTCTTGTGTATAATTAATTATTTTGCATCTAATTAAAATCCAATCTCTCACCGGTTCACAGAGGCTCATAGGGTGACTAAAGACCTGTGATTACCGGGACGTCCCATATTTCAGCCAAAAATTTACAATGGTTTCTTTTAATTTGTTGGTTACGTTCCATTCCCTACGCCGCGTCTTAGTGTCTAAACACACTATGCCGAAGGTACGCGACCGAAGTTTTGCGGCTAATTTTACGTTCCAACGTATTCAGCTGATATGACACACCATAAGTACCGAACTTACGCAGCAGAAATTCGGTCGCGCAACTTATTCCCCTATAAGACCCCTAGGGGTAAAAATAATTATGACGATGTAAATAGTACCCTTTCACAAATATTACATTGGTTTACAACCAATAACTTGTTACTTGACGCAAATAAAACTAAATGTATTAAATTCACGATGCCATATGTTCGCCAAGTCTCAACACATGTTAAAGTAAAAGACGAACTAATTGATACTTAAGTTCCACAACATTCCTAGGAATTACTCTAGACTCGAAACTTCAGTGGGGTCCTCATATCGAGGCCTTGTCAGGAAGACTTAATTCAGCTGCTTTCGCGATAAGAAAGATAAGGCTTCTGACTGATATTGGAACGGCAAGATTAGTATATTTTAGTTATTTCCACAGTTTGATGTCTCACGGTTTGTTATTATGGGGTTCTGCTGCAGATATAGAAACAATATTTATACTGCAGAAGCGAGCTGTGCGGCTCGCACAGCTCGCTTCTGCAATTTACAACCTCAAACCTCAGGATTCACTAAGATAAATATTGAAAAAAGTTAAAATATGTATATTTATAAAAATCTGATTTATGTCCGCAAAAACTTACATTTATTTTCAAAAAAGAGCGAAGCGCATAACTATAATACAAGAAATAAATATAAACTAGCCGTTCCAAACTATAGGATTCAAAAGGTTGGTAATTCATTTTTGGGGAGATGTATAAAATTTTTTTAATAGGCTACCCGATAATATTGCTGAATTACCTATACATAAATTTAAAAAAACTTAAATGTATACCTAAATTTACAACAACAAACAATTTATTATAATGTCTAAAGGATATTACAAAATTGATGAATTTTTAAATGACAGTAATAAAAATGTATGGAATAGTTTTAAGGAATACAAATCTTGTAAAACTTTGAAAAGAGGCTATGACAATAGTGACTGAGTTTCTTTGCTGCTTCTTCTAAGCACTAGCCCACAATTGTCCCGAAGCAGTGGTAGGGTTCTATTTTATGTTAAGACGTGTATAAGTGCTCCTTGCGAGCCTATGTACAGAAATAAATGAATTTTAAGAATTTAAATTTTTTGTGTGTATTCAGTGCCTCCCCGCTGCTCCCCGCCTCCGGGTCTTCGTCGGCAATCGAACCGAACTTCCGTCACGTATAATGTGTGTTTTACAGAATAAGTTGCCGCCAAACTTACACCCGACCGAAGTTAGGCTGTACGCTATAACGAAACGTAATTTCAGCATTATGTGTCATCATTAATTCAAATAGCATTGCAGGCGTATTCATGCCGAACTTTGGTCGCGTATCTTCGGCATAGTGTGTTTAGACACTTAACGTTCGTTGACTAAATAATTATATACCACTCGTTCACTCGATGGTTAAATACAAGTATTTTTTTTATTTTCGTCAGGCCTTGTCAATATCTGGGAGTGGTCTAAGCAATCGCCCGGTATGCGATGAACGCAGGTTCGATTGCTGCCTCAGATCGTCATATTTTCAAGTTCACAAATAGCTATACACGGTGTTACTTTGCATCCTTGCCATATTCACAGAGATAAAAGAAGGGGAAAATAAGAAGAATAAAAAAGAAGAAGAAGAAGGGGCGGCGTTTATGATGTTAGAAAGAGAGCGCAATCGCCGCGGCTCTTTTGTGCCGATGAACAGCCAACAGAGATGTGTATGTGCTACGATCGTTATTGGTGTGCGTAACAGATTGTCGATAAAATAAAAAAATCAAGATTAAAAATCAAAATTTTAGGTCACTATTTTTTTAATGATTTGAGTTCAGTGTCCGTAATATAGTTACCTCTGTAAATATGGCAAGGATGCAAAGTAACAGCGTGTATAAAGGGTGTCCCAATATTACCACACAAATTGAAGTTGCCAACACTTTACTGCACAAATGGCTGCAAATTCAATTCTTGTGTTAACTCACACCTTTTATAATAATAATTTTAGAAGTATTCCATCGAACCATGATCCATAACAAAAAATCAATTGTGTTCAACCTGTACATGTGATTTTCCGAATCTAAAATCTATATTTAACCGTTGTGTCCTACCGTTTCCACCGCTTCGTGGTTCCTACCCGGATGTCCCAATGATAAATATTATCTGGTAACTCTATTTGTGTCGCAAGCTTAGATTTATAATTATTTCAAGTCTCCTCGCCCAGTTCCGTAAATCGTTTCGTACTTCATTGTTCTGTTGGCAGACTTATTTTCAAGTTCCCGTGACACTTCTCACAATAATAAATTGCTTGGTTGGTTTTTATTATGGAGTAAGATGCTATATTTGTGTTTTCGTATTGCTTTCTGGGGAATGTAAATATGTAAATTATTGCAAAGTACGTATTTGCAAGTGATATTACAAGTTGTGTTGAACGTAATACAAAAGCTTTTTTATGAGAATTCAAAACAAACGGGTCAACATAGACTTCCATTAAATTTCGCTATTAAATATTTTTTTATAATAATTTCGAATTTTGTATAATGATTTAAAAAATCAAACCATTCGGTTAGATCAGTGGATAACAAAAACCTAATTTTTGAAATTTCTGTCTGTATTTATGTATGTAGGTGTGTGTTTGTTTCCTTTAGATTCGATATGTATGAGATAAAGTTTTAAGTTATTTTTGATACACTTACCACAATTTATTTCGAACATGTAAAGACCAGTGCACAACCTAGTTTCATCTCAATAGGGTTAGTACATCCAGAGATACAGAATGACCTCCCTTCATGATACGAAATAGTACAAATGAGAGATCACGATTACTGGACGACGATGGTAGTAATAAGCATATTGTATCATCGAGATTACGCAGACAAAATCGCGGGAAACAACTAGTTAAAAATAAATCAGAAACAAAATCTCCCTTTAATTAATTAAATAACTGAACAAGTGAAAAACTGCTTTCGCCGCCGTCCTTGATAAGTCACACTGAAAAGTAAAGACGCAGGATCGAATGAGGGATGATACAGGTAATTTATTTCCAAAAGAAAATTCGCATTAATGTCAGGGCTTGGCAATTTATCTTGGCGTAATTCGCGTAAAACGCTTATTGGCTGTCGTAGCCCACGCGAAGATAGCATGATTTATATCCTTCAACTAATTATTTTATATACGCTACTTCGACACCGATAGTAATCTTGTGACGGCGATATTAAAGTTGTCCAATTTGAGGGCATCGGCAAAAACATCATTGGACACAGAGCAAAAAGCTTTGAAGTGGTTTTACTTCACACTGTAGTCATGCCGATTTTTTTACGATTGCCGCCAACGTCACCAACTCACACTAGTTGTTGTATGAGATGCGAACAAAAACTCGGTCCAAAGAGCTGTCATTAAAAATTATACTCTCTACAGTAACGAGATAAACTTGAGCCATCTTTGGCTGATACATTTTTTGCATATTTTTAGGGTTCCGTAGTCCGACAAGGAACTCTTATAAGATCGTTCAGTCCGTCCGTCCTAGTATGTCATAGCAGAATATCTTCTACGTTTATGGACTGATTTGCATGTAACTTGGTTTGAGGATACTTCACATATAGATCTCATTTTTAAAAATTCGAAAAATTAAAATTACCCCATTTTTAAGGGTACCTCCCCCCATACATGTAAAGGGGGGGGTGAGCTATTTTTTTGAGTGCACCCCCTTGTGTGGGGTATCGTTGAAAAGGACTATGAAATTATTTTCATACAACGGTACGGTCGGTAGGGTTTCCATACAATACTTTTTTATCAGATTTACCATTTGCGAGATATAGCCCGCCAAAGTCGTTTACACGGTGTGTTCCCCCCCCCCCGTGATTTCTAAAGTCTTGGACCTATAAACTTCAAATCACTTATGTAAAAAAACAGGCGCAAAAACTCTTATTTAATTTGTTTTCGGGTATCCTGTGATGAATACTTTTGAAATTATAAATAAAAAAAATATATATACTTTTTTCCAAAAGAACAGTATAAACTTGAAAAGATTTTTTGCCTATACTGTGTAATGTTGTAAGTTAATGGTACGGAACCCTTCGTGCTCGAGTCTGACTCGCACTTAGCCGGTTTTTGTTATTTGCATAGTTATTACCAATGCAATTAGAGGTTTGTATGAACAAAATTGAGAAAAAAAAATTATCATAAAAACTTTCCTGAAGTTAAAAAACGTCTAAACTGATGCTATTTCAAACCAATGTAGATGGAGAAAAAGCTATCCACTGTATATTCCATTGTTAAAAAAAATTGAATATATGGTAAAAACTAGTTGAAATATTTAAACCGACAACACATTGAAATAGCTGTTTTCTTTTAATGACTTACCTATAAAAAATATGGACTAGTAATATAGTTTTCTTTAAATCAAATAGATACATAATTTTACCGTTGATACAACACAAATTGACGTATTATTAAGCCTCTTAAGATTTAGTAGTCATGTTTCGCTTACAGAATTATTTCCCATAGTTATGATCCTATTGTATTTCGACGATCTTTCCAAACAACATCAGTTATTATTTACTTCAATTAATTTTATTTAAAGCCTTAGAGATTCTGTAAATAAAAGCAATTAGAATTAATCACAATCAAAGTCCACATTTAACATGCAAAGTTAAGAAATACGAGTACCATCCGTCGAAGTGTTCCAATTTTGGAATTCTAAACAATAAGGGCGTATTGATTTGCTTCCATTCTTCCTACTATTATCGTTTAATGAAATTGTCGTGTCAAATCAGGTGTCCCAACATTCGTCCCCTCCTACAAATTTTACTATCACTGTATTGTTTCTATTTAAGTCCTTTTTTTTCGTCACCATAGACAAAACGTACGTATTTTGTTTTTTTCTCTGTCCAACCTATATGCCCCATTCTCCTCCAGCACCACATCTCAAAGGCTTCTAATAATATTAATATATAAAAGGAAGAATAGAAGGAAAAAGAAAACGAGGAAGATCAATAATAAGCTACATGCAGCAAATAAAAGAATAGATAAATGTCGGGTCGTATCAGGAGGTCAAGAGAAGGGCGAAAAAATGAAAGGAATGGAAAAAACTCCACCGAAAAAAGCCAAGCTCTTAAATTGGATGATGTTGAAACGGCGTATTTAATAAAAACTAAGTGAAAAAATAAGCAAACAAAAGAATAACGTGTGCTAAAAGAACCGATTTAATCTTCCCATAATTATGCACTTGCTGGAACCGCAATGCAGTTTGTGTCACTTTTCTGGGTAACGCGTCACCATTTATAGTTGAGTTGTTACTGATGTTGTAACTGCGTTACGGGATATGGTAACAAAATAAAACAAAGCCCATACTTTTAGGGATATTGATTGAGATTATCTCAGAAACCACTCAACGGATTTTCAAGTGGTGTTTTTTTTTTAACAGACTGATTTTTTGATAAAGGTTTACTGTATATTTGTAAAGGTTTTTTCTTGAATTTGTTGATATATAATTGTTGGTCGAATAAATTAAGCCGCCTGAGAGTTTTCATTGGAAACGCTAAACTGTTTGATATAATTGTACAAAACAATGATGGTGGGATCGTTTTTCTTTTATTTAGGTCAATAAAGAAGTCTATGGGGTCAATAAAATCATACATATGAGTAGCATAGAAAAGGCAATTTACAAACACGTAGTCAATTGGTGCTACGCCAATAGGTAATTCAATTAAAAGTATGTTATGTCAATACATAACATACTAAATTTGAATTGAATTTGGGATGATAGGCCAAATTTCCTGTTTAAGTCTCCTAGACTTTCCCTATGTTTAAAGAATGCTACATGTAAGTCAAATAGATCACTGGTACTCGTAAGATATAAAATAGGGCATGGTTAACATTGGCAGAACTTGCTTTAAAACTTGTTTTTGCAGTTAAAACTATTTAAATTTCGGAGATTCAATACATTTGAATAGTTTTCTCCAGTTGTAGTTAAAAGACAGTGGTAACTGTGAAAAGTACTCTTTTAATAATTTAATCCACTTGCTAGCACGTATGAAAGTAACATCACCAGACACGAAACTACAAAACGCTTTTTGTAGATCTGTAGAAGTGACGAAAGTTCAAGATGTTGTTCTCAATTTGAAAAAAAATTACGTATTGCCACAAAATAAAAATAGGTCATGCGAAAAATTGAATATAACAGTAGAGATACAGGTAAATGACGTGTACTAATGGGCACGCTGGTCGACTCCTCTTCGCAATTATGTATTGGTGGCGACTGCAATGCAGTTTGTGTCACTTTGCTGTTTAGCGGACCACCCTGTATACACATAGGGTGGTCGTTTACCGTTTCGGTCGAGCACTGATTAAACGAATTTAAATAGAAGCAAACGGGTTTCGGGGAAATCGGATTCTAAAAGCTAAAGTCCGGAGTGTTTGGCTTTAGGTAATCGGGTGACTCAAGTGCATATTCCGTTTTGTAGGTCAGGTTTTTTTGGATTTATTATGTTAATTCTTAAAAAAACTTTAAAAAATCAATGATTTTGATTGACACACTCGCAAGGTTTTTATATTACCTATTCCATTGACAGACAACGTGAACCTATTAACGATTAGCAAGGAGTCAGAACTTAAGTAAAAACAAAAAATATCTTTTTACTAAATACCATGACTTAACCATTCAGAGATCATGTTTCCAGATACAATGGAAAATCAATTGTCAAAAACTTTTTTAAATAAAATTCTAGCAATCGTAATCGTATCTTTATGTAGCTCTTTATATTCTTAGAGAATCAATCTTAAATAACAACCTTCATTATTCATGTCATTTCAAAAAAAAACTTTTTAACAGTATCTCTTTTAAGAAATTTGGGCTGCAAATGGGTAATTAATGAAATCGGAAAAATAATTAATTCGGTGAATTTATTTCCGTGTTCGTCATGCCCACTGGACCACTGATTATATCCCAAAGAAACGATCGGTGGAATTATTTGCGTCGTTAAAAGACAAACAATACAGAATTTATCATTCAAAACCACGCCTCTTGGTTTTTATCGCTCTTTTCCTCTTTTTTTTTGTAAAAGCGCCAAACATGTCATCCTTATTTTACGTTTTTTTGCGTGATGAGTTCATTGTATCTATTCGATCAATTGCTTAAAGTTTTTTGTTTTATCTTATTGATTGTGTAGCACTCGGTAAAATAGAGTTTTTATAACATGTCAACATGGTTAAACATTAAACTGCTGCTGTATTCAAATAAATTGATGTTTTTAATACAACAGTAAAATAGCTGTTTAGAAGCTGAAGCTAAGCTAAGCTTTGTTAGAACTAAGTACTATCTATAATTTAAAATCTACGCTCTTGTCGATGGAGTCTCCTTGACCTCTTGGTAAAAAATCTCAGTTCTTGATTTGAATAAAAAAAGTTGTACTAACGTAACTTTATCAAATACAGTCATTTCAGCAACAATGCGTAAATGTACTAACAAAACTCTATCGAATACAGCGGTTCAGCAACAATGCATATCTCAATCTTCTTCAACATCAATCAATCGAATGGAAAAATGTCCAAATCATTGCATCGACATTGCATACTCGGAACGTTCCGTTACGACTGAGGTTAGGGTTGCAAAAACTAAGTGCTCAGCTACATTTAAAATTAATCTGTACAAAATCGAATTTATTCATTTAGACACGTTTAGATAAGACAAGTACAAATATACTATTTCGATTTTTTATGGTTCCGTAGTCCAGGGACCCATATCGCTTTAAAAAACAGTATTAGAAACCCCAAGACATTTTAAAAGACCTACTCAATGATGGGGTAGACGATGAAACAAAAACATTTCCACTTCACATTAAGGGTAACTACTATCCTAAAAAAAAAATTAAACCACGGCGTGGTAGGTGTACTCGGTATATATCCACCTTCAAAATTACAGTTTTCTAGTACTAACGATCTTTTAGCAAACAGATAGACAGACAGACATGACCAAAATATAAGGGTTCATTGTCAAGACTACGGAACCCTAAAAGCCACCCAAATAATAATGACCATGCACTTAAATCATTATTGTGTCATAATTCTTCGTTCACCGACGGTGCGCAATTAAAAAAGTTGCTTCTATTTTCGCATCCCTGAGAAGCCGTAGACGGGTATTGCGAAGCGAGCAATTAACTTTTCAGATGGATCTATCTACGGGGCGTGGAATAGAGCAATAGCGGGCAATACTCGCGCCGCTATTAGCCGTGTGCCCTGCACTCGATACCCGCGGCACGTCCCCGGAATAATAAACTTGCGCCCCGCTTCTAGCTTACATTGGTGCTTTGAATAAGCCATTACCATTTGTAATGTTTCGCTAAGATTTAAAATATGTTGGAAATCCTGTTAGGTCAGATGGTAGTCGCTCCAGTGTAATTACCTGATCTGCCACATCCTGGATCACGGTCAGCGGACCCTGAGCTTTCGCGTGCGAGTGCACAATCAATTCATCAATGAAACTAAATAGTAATGAATCTTCTTCCTCGGTCCCTCAATGCTGAGGATCGCGACTACAAGTGAGATTCCTCCATTGGCTGCGGTTATATGTGCTGTGTACTGCCCTCTGCATGCTCTCGCCCACTGTTTTCTTCATCACGTGTGTCCATCGGGAAGGTGTGCTCTGCCCCTGGCTCGTCTACCCTTCATATGGCCCAGGATAATTTGCTTCTCCAAACTATGCATAGGAGACCGCATAATATGTCCGAAAAATCGAAGGGCCCTTTGGTGGCAGATTGCTGAGAGCCTCGTTGAGATGTTGAGCTCTTGCAGTATGGACTCGTTCGTTCTCATTGCAGTCCACGGAATTCTTAGGAGCTTTCTCCAAATAATGAATGTAGTGTATGAAATAAATAATTGGTATACTTAATTAAGGCCAACTTGCGTCGTCATGAACATGATAAGCTAATCCGGATTTTTTCAAGGTCTATTATCTGAGTTGAAAGTGGCGCAAGTGTAACTTCCGAATTAGCTAATTCAGACTTGCGCATGTCGGCTTTCAACTCAGATAATAGGCCTTGTACAAATCTGGACGTGCGCAAGTTGGCCTATGGCAGGTATAAGTGATCAAAATAATTCGCATCAAATGTTTTAAAACGAATTCTTTGCTAGCTAAAGTGTAACCTTAACACAGTTATTAGTTTTTAATATTTTTAACACTCACAGTGTTTTTTCTTCATTATATAAGTAAATTTTTTTCTATATTAGTTTATTAAATAAGAAACCAAAAATTCGCACACGGGCAGAGAATAAGTAATAGTACTCCGTACAGAAGTTTAGACTTTGGAATTTAATTTAAAGAAATAACTACTTAATGTCGTCAACGATATAGTGTAATTTATTTCGCCTCAGAGTCAAGCACATGCTCGTTTAGACACCTACAGAAATCCATTGCAAGATAATTTCATTCTTATATCTCTGGAATATTGAATCATAATACACTAAACCTATTTAGTGACGTACTATCATGCGACGCGATAAGGTTGACTGCTACAAGAAGCTACTTACGCCATCTAGCGCACCGTTCTAGCACTTTATTCATACTCAGCCAGTACCGTAATCACTCATAGTGCCGTGCGCCGCCGGTGAATAAAACGCGCGGGCGTCTCGTTGCTCGCTCGCAACACCCACTTTATTTAGCACCTTCCAAGGGGTCTCCGCGCGTAGGTACGTTTTTGCTACCTACGCGGGAAGTTACACAAGCCTGACACGGGCAGAATTTGAACCCACGACCTTTGGCTTACTGGGCTAATGCTCTTACCAACTCAGCTACCGTGCAGTCCATCCACTCGTGCGATATTCTTGGTCCCTTTTGAATACGTCATTTACTCGAGCTGTATTGCAACAGCAGTGGGCCAAGTAGTTATATCTTACAGAATAAATTCAACTTGAATGATGACGCTTTCGCTATTCAATAGTTTTTAATATTTTTTAACACTCACAGTGTTTTTTCTTTTTATATAAGTTGAAATACGCACACGAGCAGGAACGGAATGGATTTTGGAAGGATTGGAACTCCTAAAAATCCCTTACGCAAACCCAACATCAGCGAATGTATAGGTCGTAAAGTGTTACCGTGTTACTCCAAACACATCAACTCTTGTTTAGCCAACTCAGATAGTTCGCGAAAGGAAACCAGTGACAAGAAATGCTCTAGTTAACAACTGGCGAACAGTGTTGGCTCTCACGTCGGCTTTCCTGGCTGTCAAGAGGCATTACTTGTTATTGGTGAAACATTTGTTACTGGTACAAGTTCCCTATTTGAGCTAAGTGGATTATTGGAACAAATAAAAGCAACGCGAACAATACTAAGATAATATTGACCGAGAGTAACGGGCATTGAGAGCTAATAGAATCATTGCGAGACTGGAGCTGGAAGCTGTACTGAATTTGTTTACAATAATTTAGTTGTTTTAGGTTAATGGCTATTTTCAATTTAAAGCTAAAATTAACCACTAAAAGAAGCATTTCCTATCTTTACACATAATAAAGAAGTTGACTGACTGACTCACTTATCGCCGCCCAGCTTTTGAGCTTACACATAGGATGATGAAATTTCGTAAGCAAACACTAAAATGATATTTTGGAAATTTGCTCCTTAAGAGAGTAGTAGGGTGACCGCTCTTCACTTTACGACATGGTACAAATATGAGGTCATTTCTGGTCAAAGATGGAAGTATGAGTTTGTATAGATTCAGGGCTCCGTCACATTCAAACCGAATTTCCTAAAGTACTAAACTAATGGCTCAAAACGAGCCCAACTATGTGGGTTGAAATACAATCACAGTTCTGAGTCACTATCACTACCGTATTGTCTGCGTTTTTGACTCAAGCCGTCTCTTACACTCGTGCAAGGATTCTAGCTTGGGCGAATGGGACAATAAGAGTAGAAAATAATAAAAAACGTTGTTATGGTACCAAATTATTTTGAAGGAAGCTTTAATTGATAATATAAAACAATTTTACATAACTTTGCAACATATTAGTTTTAAGACCGTTAAGAACCTCAGTTTCGTAAAGGTACTTCAAACAAAACAAAATATTAAAGCATTCTATATAGTTTAGCACAAATGTTATATTTTTAGAAAAATTCAAACACCGCAAACCGGTATACGAGCTGTCTACAAACCAATTTCTATTCCATCATTAGTTACACGTGAGTCCTTTGTCATTCAAAATAAAGAACACAATACAGTGGCCACCATTTTTGACAGTTGAGAAGGGCACCCTTTGAACATTATTTTGCGACTGTGCCCACAAGATCAGAACGCAAATCCACAGTGCAAAGAAAGCAGCCAACGCTCAATTCGATAGTGTTGATTGTTTTATACTCACTAGTTCCTGCTAGAGCTGCACCAAGTCAAACAATTCTGGAATTAAATTTGCCAACGAGGCTTAAAATAACAGCGTTACTATCACAGTTCACATTTCTAAGATATTGTGGTTAGCTTGCAGCAGTCTGGGCCAGAGATTTGGCAAACGAATTTAGTACAGTCAACTGCGGCAAAATTACTTTAACCACCGCATGATGATGTCGACGAAATATTTAGCACTTTAATTCTACAAACAAGTGCACTTAATTTAAGCAAAAAGATATTTAAGTACATCTGAAAACCACAATTATCAACCAGCATTCAAGTGAAAATACTTATGTAGAGCATCGAATGAAGTGTAATATAGGAAACATCTGGTAAAGTTGTGGTCAAATACTTTGTAATTAAAAAGCGGAAGAATAATTTCCGGTATAAAGCTACGACGACAAGTCACGTTCATGCCAAAAACATAAAATACAACACCGGGGGAACATGCATGAAAATGTACGACACAACTTGTCTTCTATAACAGGTGAAAACATTTGGAATGTTTAAAAAAAGTGCCGAAAGTAAAGTACTAGGTATAAAAATTGCAACCAAATTACCTAATATCTTCCTTTTTGGTATTTGAAGGTAATTCATAAAATGATAAAAAAGTTTTTTTATAGATGAAAGATGAGTAGATTTTCCTTATACATACACAAACACATACAGTATAAAAATGTACAGTCACAGGCAATAAAATGTGAGGAATGAAACTCTTGATTTAATTTTATTGTGATTGCACATACGTTGATCTGTACGTAGTAATGTGACCACAGACTATTATTTCTTTAACATGAAGTGTAAAATGCAAGAAAGTTATAATAATATGTTCTTTTGTCGTGGTTGTTGTGCTGAATGGATAAATCCAGTCCTTTAAAAAAAATCGTTTGACACAAAAATACAAAGAGAAGTACATAGTGGGAAAACCAAAACAGTTTTTAATCGTCACCATTTTTAGTAAGACGCGAAGTAAGGAACACAAGGTCATACTTACGTATTATTAATTTTAAAATAAAATAAAATAAAAAATAGGTAAGGCATTCAATAAAAACAACAACGCTTGTAGATATCGAACTAGCGTCAGTAAAAACAACCAATGCACTTGCACTGAAGAAAATGTCACGGAAATAATATACGGTGCATGCCTAGCGGAGGACAGATACCATATTTTATTTATTTTCTGACCCAATTCTTCCCTACGAGATTGCTGCTGAGCTACCCGTAGCTTTTAGTCTTAGGTCATATTATACCTGCTTGTTTACTTTATGAATTGAGATATACATACTGTGTGTCCGGGTTTCGACCCGCGATAATTTAAGAGCTCTAAAATCAGGGCTTTAATCATCAAATGTTAACAATATGATATCGCGTGGGATATATATAGTTTGACTGCCTCGTTGTTCTAGTGGTCAGCACGCTGGGTACTATCCACGAAGTTCCGGGTTTAAACCCCGGGTCGGGCCGAGAGTGTTGGGTTTTTCTGTCTTGAAATAACTCCGGTGTTAACACCCCCGTGCCTCGGAAAGCACGTTAAGCCGTTGGTCCTGCTGATCTCTCTACACTCATGTCGGACTGTCGCCTCACCGAATTATGAGAGTGAAGGAATAGAGATTGCACAGCTGTGTATTGCGTACACACTTGTGCACTATAGTATTTTCGACTACAGAAATTCGGCTAGGAGGACATTATTATCGCCTGATTAGAATCTCATAGAAGCTAATAGGAAGCTATTAACTTTCTATGAGCTGTGGAATAGCGGCCGTATCACAACGGCTCGTGTTATTATCGAAATCGCGTAATAGATAACTGGTTAGGTATCTTCATTCAAATTAAAGAAACTCTAAATTAAACAATGCATTTTATAGATACTAGGCCCGAATATCATATACTTTGAGTACTAAATTACACCATACACACAATCGTTAATTTTATCGATAAAATAATATTACTAAAGCAGTTTTAAATAAAAGTATCATATTTTACTCAACATCACTTCGAACAGAACAAAGCTTTGTGCATCTCCGAAAATACAAATATTATTTTAATTTCAGACGAAAGCAGTGTTTTATAATCCGATCAGCTTAAAATAGACTTCAAAAATATATACTTTGTATTTTTGTAGGTCAACAAGAGGTGAAAGATAAGATATTTTTTGTCGAGCGTATAAAACAATATTTTTTATGTAACGAAACTAAAATTAATGTTTAGTAGCACTTTCACGAGCTGTTTGTACTCGTTGTAAACATTGAAAATAGTCAATTGATCCAAGAAACAGAATAAGAACCGCATTATTTCTATAATATTTTTGATTTATATCTGTTTTGTAAACTTAAACAAGGTCGGTTTGCTTAATTATCAGTTTTAAATTCGCACAAACATTTGGAGTGCAACATAAATTCATTTGTCGGCAGTCAAAGCGAACAAATGACCGTAACTGTGGCGACCAGTTTGGCCCAATGCTGATGCGCCACGCCGACGCGACAAGATTGATGATTCGCTCTCAAGCTTTACCCTACTCAGTTTTTAACAAATAGATATGAAAACTGGGTTCGTATTTTTTTTTCAACATTATATTTCAGAGCTGAATTGGAGGAGATGGAGGATTATATTTACTAAGGACACTAAAATAAAATACTTAGCGATTCATGGACTCGCAATCAAAACACAAATAAAGATATAATAAGTTCGTTAAGTGATTGGATTTATTTTTTATATTAACTTTGATTTGACAACTATTCAGTTTTTGCTTTGTCATCCAATAAAAATGTTTATTTTGAAATTAAAAGAAAAATATAAGTAGTTAGATAGGACTGTCCAATACTATATAGGATTTCAAACTTTGTTGTTGCATTTCTAAACATACACTTCACTACACAAACGGGATTTATTGCAACTAATTAATACTTTTTTAAAAGGCAAATTTGTATTTACCTTCCCGACGTTTCGATTCGGTTGCACGAATCATGGTCGCGGGTTGACTGTAGTAGCTCGGCGTCGTCTGCTCGTGCGCGTTGAAATATTTTCTTCTACCCGCACACTTTGATTATTTGTTGAACTTGTACAGTCAGCTCGACAAACTACACTAACAGTATCCAGGTTTCTTGTTGACGGCATAATACGCGATTTGCATTTTGTTATTACTGGATTCCATGTTGATGACAAATGAAAACCATCATCCCGATTGAAGTTTTTATATTTCTTAATTTCAATTGCTTCACGTATTATTCTTGAACGATAATAACGTTCAGTGGAGAGGATCTTTGGGTCATGTAGCTCCATCCAGTGATTAGCGCCCGAGTTGAGCAGATGTTCAGCTATCGCAGATTTGCCCGTCTGTAGATTTTTTACAGCTGCAATGTGTTCTTTGACTCTTTCAGCGATTGATCGCTTCGTCTGCCCAATATAGGAACTACCACAGCTGCAATCTATCTTATAAACACCCGGCTTCTGCAGAGGTATCACATTCTTTGGTGAACGTAGGTATTTCGTTACTTTTGACAACGGACTATATACAGTCTTAATGGAGTATTTGTGGAGTACTGTTCCAATTTTATCCGTTATCCCTTTCACGTATGGGAGAAAAGCAGGTTCTCTGTTCACGCCGAGCTACTACAGTCAACCCGCGACCATGATTCGTGCAACCGAATCGAAACGTCGGGAAGGTAAATACAAATTTGCTTTTTTTTTTTTAAAGTATTAATTAGTTGCAATAAATCCCGTTTGTGTAGTGAACTGTCCAATACTGTTCATACATGAAGCAGTGGGTTCAGCTGCATATTTTGTGTGTTTACCTACTTCATTGTTGTTTTCTGTCTTTTTGTATTTATGTAAGCTAACTTTTTGTACCTATGTTAAAGGTATGCAACCTTTAACATTTAGGAATCTTGCTGTACCTATGAATAATACTCGTATGTGTCTGAAAAAAAACGATCGAATTGAAAAAATTAAAACGATCTATAGTTAAGTTTAAATAAGAAACTAAAAATTCGCACACAGGTAGTATTTGAACCTACGACCTTTGGCTAACCGGGCCAACGCTCTTACCGACTGAGCTACTGAGCAGTTCATCCAACCGTGTCAAATTCTTTGTCTCTTATTATATTTTTATAACTTAAGCAATTATTTTGCAAGTTTTTACGAAATTAAATCAAATTTCACTTACAAAAATTATTCGACTGTGTCATCCGGTGGGACTCGAACCCACGTCCCTTCGCTATCCGGGCGAGTGCTCTTACCAACTAAGCTACGGAGGACGTTAGTCAGTCGACGAATTTTTGCAAGTGCTTGCTACGCCAGTGAGCCGGCGTTCGATTTCATCAATACTTGGGGAATATGTACCAATGTATCCAATGGAAATATTTTTACAAATATTTAACCATCAGTTAAGATGAAATCAGCTTAACTTATTATATTTTTTATAACTTAAGCAATTATTTTGCAAGTTTTTACGAAATTAAATCAAATTTCACTTACAAAAATTAGTTTTCGTGTGTCACATGTCACATGTTTCAGTCGTGCATGTTACATGTTTTTTTATCAGGCCCATCAAGCGAATTCATTTCTGAGAACGACATTAGGCTTGAGAAGCCGTGGTTTAAATAAATAAAATCAAAAAAAAAATGTTTGAGGAACAATTTAGTGAAAAACAAAACGGAGACAGTGTGTACTTATCTGTACATATATCTGTATTGGATCCTAGCACCGAAATCACGGTTGATCAAAAGTAAGTACATACAAGCCGGGTTCTGAAAATTGCGTGCAAAATGAAAATTTTGTTGTGGTCAGCTTTACTTAAAACATTGGCAGCAAAATATTTAACAGGCCACACTTTTTGGACAGAAACACAAAGAGGAAATAGAAAAAGAATACGAAATAAATGCTTTTTCATTTAGCTGGTCTTTTGTTGGGGTTAAAACGGACTGCGATGTATGGGCAACATTAGGGTAAACAATGCTGCGTTGTATATCTACTAACTAGGTGTGTTGTGGATCCAACTTTTGAATACGTAGTGATCGACTGCTCATCCTTTCTGTTGTGTGCCCTACCTACTTTTGTCCGTGTCCTTTTTGTGAGTCTGCTCCTGTATTCAGATTTTATTTACGGGGTCTGACAGAATTGGTTATTATATATTATACAAGCCTCCGTTGTAAGGGTTGTACAGTTTGTAAAACCCACTAGATGATATTTGAAATTAAATTAATTTTATTTAATGTAACCTTAATGAAGAGATGTTAAGAAGTGATGTGTAAGCTTACATTTGATTCTTATAAATAAATACTATAGCTGACAACACATGAACTGTTCTGAAAGACCCTAGCAGAATGCTGTTGAAAATTAATTTCTTACCGAGACTCTGCTTTACTGCAGTGGTCGAAGTAGCTTGTTGTAAACGGTAGTTAGGCAAAGTATATCCTAAGCATGCATTTAACGACAATGTTCTCAAAATTGAACACGAATAATTTCCAGTAAAGGCTCTTTAGTGAGGTCAATGGTGCAAAATTATAAAGCGTCGTCAAATTCACGTGAAGCATGCAAAGTGACTGTTAAAATTTTAAGTACTTTACTAACTTTCCTACGCTTCACCAATTTAGCACGATGCACTAACTGCTAGTTTGCTAAATACTATTCTAAACTTACAAATTTAGTGTCAGTTCGACATAATAGTTTTAAAGGCAAACCTCTGTGGTTCTTAGCAATGCAAATATTGTGTACCGTCACTGTATTTTTAATTGTTAATAAATTTAAAATATGCTTAGATCTAAATTGATGATTTAAATTTTTATCAGTTCCATTTCCCCTTTGTATGAATGAAGTCTTATAATTTAAAAAATAAACATTTATATCAAGTTGTGATATAAATAATTATTTGTTAAGTTATAAGACTTCATCATACATCTATCTATCAAAAGGGGAAATGGAACTGATACTAATTATTTGAGTTCGGATTAGGTAACTTCTTATTTCGCTTCTAAAAGGCTGATTCACATCAGTGGTTGATGACCAAAGAGCTGGCTACCTTGCACAGCGTATAAGCATCGCTATTCAGCGGGGTAATGCTGTCAGCATCCTGGTAACCTTATAACAAGGACCCTTTTTATAATTTTTGATTTTGTACATAACAATTGCATAATAACATACGTACAGTTAATATAAATCTGTCAGCATTGGGTTTACATATTTTTTTAAACGAAAAAACCAAAATTTTAAGACGAAATACGCTCGTAATGAATGAGAGGTTCAGTCGCGTTGAATATATTCATTTTATTGATAAGAATTCGATTGTGAGAGTTGCAAACCTATATTACCAGAAACTTCATGACATCTTTTAGATATTTGTGGAATTCGAAACAATACGAGGAATTTCTGACGATAAAATATCCTCGTGAAGTTAGGTCCAACTTTGCCTTCTTGTAGACCAGACGTCGTCACAGCCGGTAATTCTCGATTGACGTTTAGTTTGACATAATTTCCGTTTAAAATATGTCAAATAATACTAAACTAGCTGATAAAAATTGAACATGTGCTGATGAACTCCAGGCTTAGAATTAGATTGGGAGAGCAATACTTATTTATACACACATATTTTAATAACAATAAGAAACAGCTATAACTAATACGGAATAGTGTGATTAACGCTACCCGCAGCTAATTATAATCGTGTTCTAATAATTATCATCCGCCCTGATACTCATAATCATAAAACATGGTGAAAACAAATATTTCTCATGCGGCAGAGTCATAAAAGAAAATCGCAATGCAAAGTTCGTTAGAGCTAGACTAATAATAGTGAATTATGATCATTGCCTAGAACTAATTATAGGAGGAACACGCTCTACATAAAGAATGGTTTAGTAGCTCGAGCGAGGTCTGGGTTCGGTTTACAAGTTTTCTCGTGATCATTTGTCTTGGCTTTGTATCTGTTATTATTAATGATGATATTTGAACCGCGAATTTGCAAAAAGTTATTTGAAAGAGCGCCTTCCATTTAGTGACAAGAAAAGACAGTATTTTACAACAGGATTTGTGGCGATTTTAAATGAAGATATACGTTTTACACGCGATCCGAGTACTTATAACAAAATGTTTTCAGTTAGAAATAAATAATAAATAAGGTCAAAAAATATAAATAATAAGGTAAAAAAAAAGGAGTGCAAGTACAAAATTTCAAGACATGAAAGTCTTCAAATTATCACGTTGACTAGGTTATACAGAATATTTATAAATGCATTTTATATTCTAAGCGTGATTTAAAAATTATTTAAGAACATGAAATCCAACACCCATAGACGTAGATTTTGCAACTTTTGCGACATATTTCATCTATTACCGTAATATTTTAAAATCCATTAAAGTCTGTGTCTTTTCTGATGTGTTTTATATATACCACAGGAACATCCACAAGCGCATAAAATGAGTACAGTAATGTAGTCGCAACTTGAAATATGAGCTCTGTAACAGTATAAAAGTTCGAAAATGCATGTACAGTCCGCAAATCTGTTTTCGTGGCGGCGGGAAATCTAAATTAATTTTGCTAAAGTGCGCACTAAAAGTGCTCACTGATGTAAAACTATTTTGGATCAGTATATTATTTAGTTGACTAAATAACAGTGGCAATGCTAAAACAGATTGGGAATAAATACATTATTTTTAAATGCATCAAATATAATTTGCGGTTAATATCAAAACCTTACAGGGAGAAACATAAAAATCACTCATAAAACGATATCAAAAAATAAAATAATAACAACTGAGTCTTTTAAAAATATGTAATACGTCCGTACGTTTGAAATTCGTGACAAAGCCATAAAAGAAAGCTTTTCAAAATTATTGTCACGTCCAAAATGACGTAGCCCAAGTGGCCATTAGTGTCAACGATTTGTAAAAAACTTCGACATGTATTTGCGATGCGAATATACGGTCTGGTGATTTAAATCACTGCTGTCCAGCCACAAATCTCAGTCACAATTCAAAATTAGAATGACGTGAGATATTAAAAGCCCTTTCATCGCATTTGCAAATCAAATCGGCAGAGAGGCTCTACTCTGTGAGACGATGTCTGTACAATCTTTCTACAGCGAACCTCGCTATCGCCAACGAAATGTCAAATATGTATGCGAAAGTTACGTGATGTTTCGAAAGCTTATGTCAGTCTCATACATTTTATTAGCGATAGCGAACTTTGCTTTAGAATAGATTGCAACTTATATACGGGCCCAGGGCCCGTAGAAGATATGTATGTAAACTTTCTACACCAAACTTCACTATCGCCAACCAAATATCAAAATAGGTATGTATGCAAAATTCACGTGGTTTCAACCTAGTGAACTTCGTTGTAGAATTGATTGCATCTTGTCGACGGGCCTAGGATCTAATATTATTAATGGTATTTATTGAAGGCATCAGAATCAACAGGAGTTGATTCTGATTATTCGATATATCGCCTTATTTAAAAATACAACTTTTACTAATAGGCCCAACGTTGAAATCACCAAAGTTTTTAATCAACTGATCACTTCTAAGAGGTTAATAAATTTATTAGTACTCCGATGTTTAACCCTCAATAAAAATTGTTGCATTTGATAAGTACCTCCAAAATACATAATCAAAATAAACCTTCTTTTTTTAGACCTTTTTATATGTAATTTCTTGCCGCTTTAAATAAAAATCATGATATTATTTGAGATTTTGATGTTGGTTCCAAAGTAAATTTTGTTCTATAAAAGTAGTAGAATCATTGTCTAAAAGAACGTTGTTGATAAAATTAAACCTTATCCTATCGTCCTACTCACTCAAGCTGTAACAGAAAAGGACGCGTAGAGTCCAAAACATGGACGGCTTCTTACACAGTAGGAACTCAGACCCGTCATATATCATCGTTTAACTTGCTAACTGTACGTGTAACGAACTGTCATGCGTACAGGAGTTCCACATCAGTACTTCGATCTCAACTTAGGAAAGGTTCATGTTACCTATGTACCATCAACTATTCTCGGATCGGTGCCGTTAGGCGACTGACTGTTTTATATTATAACTAAACTAAATAAATTCCCTAGGAGCGGGGTCGGGCCATAGTGTGGGACGCAACTTGCGTCGATACTTTGGCCCCATCTCATCTCAGGGAGTCAGCGCTAAAAGCTTGAGCGGCGGCGGAGTTAGCTGAAAACGCCAAACGACTTAAGTATGCATCACTTGCAAGTGATCATGTGTTTGCGCCGTTTGGCGGTGAAACTTTTGGACCGTGGGGACCATCCGCTAAATTACCTTTTTGAAAAATTGCACCTAAATATAGCTATCCAACACGGTAACGCCCAGCATCCTCGCCTCCTTGCCTCAAGGACGCGGGCTTATTTTTGATTATATATATATGCACGTCTTTGTGTTTATTTTCTTTTATTGAATAACTAAATTAAAAATATCAACGAAATTATATAGAATTCAAAGCAACGAAAAAAAAAACCGGACAAGTGCGAGTCGGACTCGCGCACTAAGGGTTCCATACAAACAAAGGTTTTTTCTACGATGTAATCACAAATTCGCGGTTTTCGGACTTTTTCCTTTATTTGTACTTGACCTTCCTTCTTGCCAAATTTCATGGTTCCAGGTACACGGGAAGTACCCCATAGGTTTTGATAACCCTAAAAAATTTTAGAAAATAGGGCAAAAATGGCCATATCTTTAGATTGCGTTGACTTAAAAGATTAATTTTTGATCAGTTTTAAGGGACCATCGATATAGGTATTTAATGTTTATTTCAACTTATACCTCCACGCGTTCCTAAGGAAAAGGTTCTTGACAGACAGACGGACAACAAATAATCCTATAAGGGTTCCTTTTTTTCCTTTTGAACCCTCAAAAACGGGCGAATGTGATTTTGTATCGAGTACCTACTGAAGCTACCATTAAGATGGATTTGCCAAATATTAACTGGTTATATTAGTGCCGATAGAAAAAGAGCAGCGCAAATAGTTGGGACATTGAAATTTGTAAAAATTAGCTGCAAAGCCTCGAGCCTTGACATAAGCGTAAGGTGACGTGGCTTTCAGTGTATACAGGCTGCATTTCGGCGAGTGTGCGAAGGAATTGCACGAATTTATTCCACCGGGGCTCCCTTTATGCTACCTAGTATAACATAAAGGGAGTATTATACTACGTAGCGAGGTTTTCATCCTTATGTTGTTAACATACCACCAATTTACAATTGTTCCCTAAATACTATGATCTGAATTAAGGAAAGAGTGAATAGAATGTTTCTAGTCAGATATGATCCATTCTCGGCTGCATCTTCGCTTAAGTACCATCAGGTGAAATTGCGACCAAATGTCTAATGTCAAAGGTATCTACAATGTAATATTTTACAAAGTTCTCATATTCTAAGAATGTATTTAAAAGCGACTTTACATTTTCCACTAATACACAATCTTCTATATCGTAAAAAAATTGTCGTAGAGGTACTGCAAATTATTTTGAAAACGCAATTTTTATAGTGTGTCGAAGTCAGTCTATATAAATAAAATAGTCAATCTCTCTATCTCCGGTCGTTGCCCTCACTGCTGAGGATCGTCGTTTCTTCTGACTTTGTCAACTAGATGTCTTCATCGGTTGCGTTCTGTTGCTTGATGTATTGCAGCACTAAATGACGACCGTCTTGTTGTAGTAGTTCAAGTGGTTCTTGGTCGCTCCGGACTACAAAACCAGCGGTTGAGGGTTTCAAATCCCGCAAGGGGCAAATGTTTGTGTGCTGAGCACGAGCATTTGTACCTAAGTCACGGATGTGTATAAACATACTCGTATTTATGTATACCCGTTATCCTAGTCACCATAGCCACAGCCATAGCACAAGCTCACGCTTAGTTTGGGTCTAGGTAGTTGGTGTGTTTGTGAAAAACAATTTATTTTCTTACTAAATGGTATATCCAGTTCTGTGATATCTGTTCTGAAAATATATGATATTTGAGCAAAATTCATTGCCACTTAAAAGGTTCAACTTGCGTCAAATTGTTTGTTTTCTATTGAATCAACTGGAACACAAAGCACACAGATGTAGGTGTGCGTAAAGTTTCTTCCCGTTTTCTACAACAATATTATTTCCCTGTTTACAGGATATCACTAATACTATTTACGTGAATGTGAAACTTATGGTCGTTTGTAGCATGGAGACAAACGTTATAGCAATTTCGCCGTCGTAAAATTTGAGGAAACAATAAATACTGTCGGGCTTAGCTGTTGGGTCAAAACGTAACACGATACTTAAGGTGAGTTATTGCAACTTTTTTTATTTGCTTCGCTTTGAAGTTATATAACTACGGACATACGTAAAAAAATACAAATCTGGTTTTATAATATTGGTTAAAGTGTTATGTAGCAACATTGAAAAAAACAGAATAACTGGACCTTTTGCAAGCACGACCCCATCTTCATGTTAAACTTTACTGAACTATTACTTAAGAGCATTACAATTAGCTTTGACGTAACACACAATGCAGGTCAAACCAATTAGATGCAGAGTTTAAGCTGTTTATACACGTTGTTGGATGCGGGTTGTGTGAGTTAGACTAGTGTGGACTACGCCTTATCACACAAGCTACGAGCATACGCGTCGACGAAACTATACCTGTTTGGCTTGAGTTTCTATAGACGACAATACGTGCCTCTTTGTCTGTTATTGCAAATACTAAGGCACACAAAAGAAATATTGTTTATCGTATCAGACGCCCTTGGACATAGACCTACTTTAATTACTTCAGCAATGATCGACCCATTGCTGCCTTCGTACACACAGATGCTTAAAACACTAAGAGAAGTTTTGCATTCTAATAAAATAATATAATTAATTTAAAGTTGTGCTTGTTTTTTGAAAATATGTAAGGTTACAGGTAGCATAAATGTAAATATTTTTACTGTAAACAGTTAGCAAACTGTAACTGGCAGTTGTAACTTGTAAATATGATAAACATGTTTGAATTAAGAGTCACACACTACGTACAATATCTGCGTCTATTCCCTTCTTTACATCTAACAACATTTGAGTTTTCATCGAATCCAAATCGTATTTCATTTAGACATTCAGTAAGGAGATACATCATCAAAGTTAAATTTTAGTCTGATCAGAAGCGATATTTCGCTTTAATTCGACACAAATAAGGAAAAAATAGATTCAAAGTCTGATATTGACTCTCACCCATGCGATGTCATTTGGATATCGATATTATTACAGAGACGTCGTAATTTTACTGTGCCGGAATGCTATAAATACATTTAACTTCTTATTTTTTCAAGACAAAAAAAATTTAAACCCATACCAAGTTTGTATTTAACCAAAGTAAGATAAAAGTATAGTTTTTTGCTTTTCTTCTCACTTACCTCCTTTACTTCCTTCTTTTTTCCTTCACTGTATTAATAATAACATACTGTTATGTATGTCGGGGCAGGCGTCAGGATTTGGGCTAGAGCCTTCCAACATCGTGTGGGCAGACATAGGGATCGTGCAATGAGAACGATGAATTTCACTTGAACAGAGTTTATTTTAATTACTAGACAAACAGAATTGAAACTTAGTACTTTAGGAAAATCTAAGCACTATACGAAACGTGGGACAGTTCCGTGCGATGTCTTCTCTTCTCGGCGGCTCGATCGAAAGTGAGTCCAGTCGGGTCCGCCGGTATCGTCACGACTGTCGAAGCGCGCCAAACCGTAGTTGCGTGGCCTAAGCCGCTAGGGGGCGCGCTTGCGTTCCGTTTAGTGTTCGTTTTCATGACCGGCTACGACACGGTCATCCTGCGTGACACACGTCCTCGTGTGGTTATCTGAAAATAACAGAACAACAGCACAGTAGCCGTTCGGCCAATCCTGCTCTCAACCATGACGACGTCATTCACTTTCGGAAATAAAACATGGCCTAAACTCAAGTCATTTTATGAACACTTTGCACTCATTGACTACTTACTCCTACAATACCTAATAGGTTAGATAGAAAGTTAACAAGTCATCTAGCTGTAACCTAATTACTGTACTGAATCACCCATGAGGCCGCGTACCATTGAGAATCAATACTGGCACTATACAGAACTTATCAAATCAAATTTAGCAAGCACCAGGTATCACATTCGCGATCAACAGCTATCACAATAGCTCACAAACACATCAACAGTGACTATTCTTCCCCACGGGAAGCCCGAGTCAACCTTTGACTCTATGATCTTCGCTACAAGGCAAGATCCGACTGTACCACCCAGAACTGCCGCAATCCGCGTACCCACGGACTACTCATAGAGCAGATACCGATTTCCACCAGGCTACAGCTACGACATTCTGGTACAGTCTCCAAACTAAAACTATGATCTTCGCTACAAGGCAAGATCCGACTGCACCACCCAGAACTGCCGCATTCCGCGTACTCACGGACTACTCATAGAGCAGACACCGATTTCTACCAGGCTACGGCTACGACATTCTGGTACAGTCTTCGATCCATCGAATCGAGAACCTGGGCATGTAATTAACCAGATGACACATCTGTTTCCATCTGTTTCCACTTTATCTACAATCACTACCAAATCTCAATAGGTACTTGGCCCTAGGGCACCTTCGTAATAACATCGTATGCGAATTTGTTATTTTAAAATTTTAAAACAAAGCGTTCTCCTAAGGTTTCTTTAAATTGGTCCTCTTTACAATCAAAACGAATTTGCGCACATGACTAATGAACCATCTAAGCTTTTATTAAAGCGTATTGTAATAGTCAGCGTTCTACCCTATGTTAATCACCAGTGGTGAAATAAAATGTGCTGACACAATCATAGATTTTACATAAAAAGTCCGACAAAACTCATCAGTGAAACACAAACATCCAGTGCTAGGAACTGGGACAGAGCAGTATACAATCAAGGACAACATTCATCGGTAATCCTTTTTAAACTTTACAGTCATCAACTCACTCAAGTATGGGCTACCTTCATCCGGTACCCGTACTCAACACATACTACAACTACAACTGGCAAACGCACGCCACAGAAAACTAAAACAATCTGAGCGATTTGCATACTACAGTTCCAACATTCAAAATAAACCCAGCAAGTTAAAAAAACTAGGATGAGTTTTATCTGACTACACAGAACTAGTTGAAGGTGTTGAACCTTCATCATCACTTACACCCCTCGTTATTATAGTGGTTCGTTGTAGTCAACAGTCATTGTGAGGCATTTTCCTAAGTCTGTCATGAGAGTACTTTTTTGGCGTCCGCTTAGAATTAAAAATTATTTCTCATTATCCAACGACAACACGTTCCACTCAGTTACTCCTGACTACTTGTTTAACCTCTTAGTCTTAAAACAATAAAAACTACAACGTCTTTGTTAAAGTTAAAAACTACCTTCAAAAAAATAACAAAAAAGATAATCATTTTGTAATTAAATTTCCTTTACATCAAGTCCAAACTAAAAAAATACCCAAAGTCCATATACCATTCGATTCAGAAATCTAACGTCACTATTTATAGCTATTAATAGTTTGAGATATCTCGAGCTAACCCCTCCAATGCCACGGCTCACACGGCCGAACAGCGATCACAATCGCTCTTACTCTATCACGCATGTGTGCATCACCCACTGATCACACACTACGATCCAGATAACCACGACCTCCGCCAGAGCTAAACACGCACCGCGCACACACGGCCTACGGCTACGTAATAGCTACTGGTATAGTTGACACAATACGGCCATTAGAGCACTACCTCGAGATCATACAACCGAAGATCATCATTTGGGTTACGATGTACTTCAACTTCTACCTCGACTGGTACATGACCTTCCGGCTACTAAACCTATCGTGTGCACGTTTAGTACAAGAACCCTAGAAATCACGTTCAGAATTCATTGCTTTTCATGTATTGGTCACTGTCAAGTACTTCTACTTACGCGAAAAGGGCCTCGATACTTAGGGTAAAGTTTCGTTTTAAAATCCGGGGGTAGGTCGGTGTCAATAAAATCAAAATCAATTATTGTGATCCACGAACACGTCACATGATAAGACTGCATGAACAACTAATTCGTGAGCCTAAACCTTCCAACGGTCCAGATATCATTCGTTTTGCAATCAGTCATTAGGTAAAACACGCAACATTATTTTAGGAATTATGCCAACGACTTTCATCATAGTCTAAAGAGGTAAACTAATTGAGGTCTGTCTGTCCTATTCCAGTTATAGTCACACGGTCATAAAATCGTTTATTGATCCCTTACAATAAGTACTCGGCTCCTAAATCGTAACTAAAACAAAAACAGTTCACCGGAAATCCGTTAATAAATGGTCAGAATAATGTTTAAAAATGTTCACAAGTTCGTAAACATATTGGCTAGAAAGTCTAGTATCGAAATTATTTACAGGCATACCGTGCCATTGCCTATCTACCGTCAAAGTAAATTTGGTTGCAAAAATGTTAACACAACCCGTTTCTTATATTCACTCAGCCTATAAGAATGTCACTGCGTTAAATAAGCATCGCTAGATGCGCGGAATCGTGAAATTATTAATTTCTACCCCACATATTGTTTGGAACAAATTTCTCACTTAAAAAAATCAAATTATCAATTTGGTTCCTTCTAAATTTACACGCAATACTTTAATCAATGAACATTTCGCTCCCGAGTCAAAATCAAATCTAAAACACTCATCAAATTGATTTAAGGGTTCAGCTGGGATTTCGACCCTGCAGAAGTCGACGAGTTTCTTAATCGGGGCTGCTGGACTGGCACTGGCTCCGTCGGGGCTGCTGCGCTGGAACTGACTCCGGCGTGAATGCTGCGCTGGAACCGCCGTCCGTGCATCAGCCCGTGCACTGGCGCTGTAATCCTGGGTGCCGCGCTTGTAGCAGACCACAGAGCTTCCGCTAGGTAGCTGACGTGAAACAGTGCCGGTTGCAGCTGGCACTGGAAGTGGTTTCTTTACATGTCTCTTCGTGCGACAATCTGCTTTCTAGTGGTCGAGATTGCTATAGGCATGGCACTTGATCTGCAATTGCGATGAATGGAGGTAGTTTCTTCACTTCAGGTTTCTTCGTGCTACAATTCGCTAGCTTCTGTTCTTGATTGCCACAGGCATGGTGAAATCTGCGATTGATGAAAACTTCGAAAGATGATCTGCGATTGATGAAAACTTCGACGAGTTTTAGTTTGACGTGTTGAAATCCGGCCATAAATAGGAATTTTCCGCTTCAGCTAGGAGAAACTTATCAGAGCTGAATTTCGGCAAAACTAGGTTGATATTCGTACTCAGGGTCTTTATTTCTTGGATTTGTTAGCTGATTTCAATTTCAAACTTTAACCGCCGCTGAGAGTCGTTATTTTCACTGCATATCTCATTTGCACGATTTGATCCCGCTTCTGATGTCGGGGGCAGGCGTCAGGATTTGGGCTCGAGCCTTCCAACGTCGTGTGGGCAGACATAGGTATCGTGCAATGAGAACGATAAATTTCACTTGAACAGAGTTTATTTTAATTACTAGACAAACAGAATTGAAACTTAGTACTTTAGGAAAATCTAGGCACTATACGAAACGTGGGACAGTTCCGTGCGATGTCTTCTCTTCTCGGCGGCTCGATCGAAAGTGAGTCCAGTCGGGTCCGCCGGTATCGTCACGACTTTGTCGAAGCGCGCCAAACCGTAGTTGCGTGGCCTAAGCCGCTAGGGGGCGCGCTTGCGTTCCGTTTAGTGTTCGTTTTCATGACCGGCTTCGACATGTATAATACACAGTACAAAAGACTGTACTTCGGTTGTGTACAAAATCTGTATTGTAACAATTACGAATTATGATTCTCGAGTTAGTACAACGTAAGTTACTTACCAAATACCGACTTCAAAATTGTAATTCAAGTTTGCAACAGTAACTATTCCTCTTACGTACGGCGCTTCTTTGAAGAGGCTGCCTATTATTCCGGAAGCCAATCCATATTTTAGGGCATTGTTCAATAACAATGGCGCTTCACTAGTTGAAGCTAGTGATCGATAAATCCTTAAAACTGTTAATGCTCATGCCTATAGTTATACTCGTAGTACCTAAGAAACCCTATAAAATTAATTGATTTTGATTATTTCAATGTTTGGGTTTCCATGAGATTTGTTCTTTAAAATAAATAGGACCAAAGAAACACTCTGATTCTGAAAACTAAAGTGCGTAGAATCTAGCTATTATATTGTTTATTTACACATGTTGACAAGTATCACATAAGATCTTTACATTTTTTAGACAGTAAGTAGTCAGTTTTGGAAGCTTCAGTGCACTTTTCTATAAGCAACCATGTTTGTGGAGAGAAATGAACTTGATTTTTATTATATTTTAACAAAACATAACGTAATTAAGGTACTTATAATTTATTTTGGCCACATTTTAGAAAAAATGTCTTTAACCTTTGACCAAAAATCATACTCATAGACATACCTTTGGATATAAAAGATTCAATAAGAGCGTGACACTGTACCCATAAAATGAAACTTAAATAAAAATTGCACAATTGGGCAGTGACAATTCGATTTCTTAAGGTCACGTGTATTGAAATATTAATACATTTTACTATTACTACACAATTTTCCAGTCAACTCTTGGCCTTACGTGTGTAATACATATTAAATGCGTCTGTCACCACCCACCTGAATATGGATTTAGGCATATCCCAATGGAACAACCATCCATTTCATTCCATCCAGAGGGCCCATTCTAGAAAATTTTGTGAAAAAAAGTTTTGTAGTTGCAATATCTTTTAAATGGTGTTAAATGTATTTCCCCCTTCCGCGGCTTTACAGAGACAAAGTCACAAACTGCACTGATTCCGAAGATAATTGAAATAGAATACGTGAGTTATTTAAACAGCAGCAATAATCCTGGGGTTTTTGTTAACAGATTAAATTTAGTTTTGCCTAGAAGTGATCCAGTTGTTACATCGGTGGTAATTCGTTATACGAAACTGACCAAATAAATAAGTAAATTACATTGGGAATTGTGCAGCGTCGCACATTTGGTTGACAGATTCCAAATCATAAACATATTTAGACCCAAGTTCACCAATCCTTAACACATTCACGCGAGCTACGTTAAGTAACGTCCTAAAAATTTGTTGATAATGTAGAACAACGTATCACTACGTCGTTACAAAAAAAATCTATCACGAAGAACGTAGAATCACGGACCTTGACAATACGAAATCCTTAGAGTGACGTAAATGTGTCACATAATATCAAAATATTAATTCTGCAGCGTCACACTGTATCGAAAATTTACAATGTTAAGTAGGCCTTGATCACTCCTAAACTAGTCCTTATTGACACGTGCACAACGTCATTATACGACTAACCGTGCATATAACGCTTTGAAGTCAGTCGGCCTGCGCGCTCGTGCGAGACGGCAGCGTGTGCGCTATTCCTACCAATCGGAGACTATTGTTGAAAACCGTAAGTTTTAAGTGATTATTATTCATTATCCATTAAAAAAAATGTGGTGCCCGTGTGTAAGCATATGAGACATAATATTCTGTTACTATATTTAGTTAAATAATCATTAAAAAATCGTTTAATATGAACAAAAAAGACCAAAAGATGAAAAAGAAGCTTTCCAAAAAGAGTTCAAAGATGCAACCATCTCCGGAGCCTTGTTCGTCAAAACAACATACCGTATAAACAACGTACCATCTCTCAGAATCTACTACGTTTATTTCTCGTAGGTACTGTAAATAAAGTCTAACAAACAAAAATGAACAGATCAGAAGAACACACCAATTAAATGGTTTTGAACGAGTTACGAATTTAGTTATACGTACAATATTTTAACGGGGGCGTCTCCCATAAATAGTTCAATACATATTATAACATGTATAGAAGTGGTTAGACGTTGTTCATAGGTAAATGATAATTAATGTTGCTATGAGGTGGAACGTCATTATTCGTTAACGTGTTAAGACGTTGTTAACAAATAATAAAATATTTAAGAATCATATGCATCAGAGCGTGACCGTCTATTAACGTCAGTGTCATTATTTGACACATTTTTCGATCATAATTATAGAGGGACGTCGATGAACGTTGGGACATTTGTATGGAAAAAACCTGTATCATCTCACAGAGGTTAAAAACAGAACGCCACTATACGTAGCTCGCGTGAATGTGTTAAACAGCCGGTAAGATTCGATTGACGGTTAGTTTGACAGAATTCCTATACAAATTATGACAAATAATTATAATACAGTCAGCTGTATTATAATTATTAACTTATTTTTTTATTTTAACTATTTATTTTTTATATTAACTGAATATAAAAAAAAAACGTAATTGTTGATGAACTCCAGGTTAGTATTCTTTTTTAAATCTATTACGCTAGCAATTTAGATAGTGTGGTCTGAAATACGAACTAAAATAGAATTTCACCCATCTGTTTATTTAATGAAAACTACTTATTTAGTACATTAAAAATTGTTTGCGAGTGGGTTTCCTAAAATTTTCTTGGCCAGACTATGATTAATTAAAAATGTACAAAGGTCTTTTTTAGGCTTCCGTACCTGAAAAGGAAAAATCAGATCACTTTGTTGTCCATCTGGCTGTCTTTCCGTCTTTATCTCAAGACCCTTTTCTCAGAAACGTGTAGAGGTAACAAGTTGAAAATAAGCAACAAAAAGGTACGTAATTTCTGGGGTCCGTTGAAAATGTAAAAATATCAAGATTTCAAGTCAACGCAATCCAACAATGCGGTTTTGGCTAGTACGCCGCTCGTGTTTTCATGGTGTTACTATTTTTGAGGTCCCCGGGTTAGATCCCCGGTCAATTTAGAAAACCATATTTACTGTATTGTTTTGGGTTGTAGTATCACTGTTGTTCCTGATTTCCATAACACAGTTAATTTAGTAACCTATTTATAAGTCAGAGCAAATATGTGACGTTGTTCAATATTTATTTAAAAGAGCCAAAGTTTACTTAGTGACTTGTGTAAGTAAGTTTCCTTTTAAAAGTTAAAAGATACCAGCTATGTTAATTGAATAAAAAGCTATACAGCTGACGGTTCAGAAAAGGAAGATTCTTAAAACTGTACATACTGCCATTTTTCAAAGTATATTAATCTTCGTTGGTATCTTCTTGGTGCTGTTATAAGATCTGCCATCTCAAAGCGACTCAACTTATCTTTTCTGTACAAAAGAAAAAAAGGATTTGATAAGCAGTTTTAAAACTGAGTGCTTAGCATCAAATGCGTGCCCATTATTTACAGAATAAAATTGCTGCATAAATCCTGACACAAAAAAAGCTTCATAAGGATTGATTCCATGCGCCCGCTTTTGATATTGGATTTTCTATAATGGTTTCAAGTAAAGTTTTCTTCGAAAGTGACTTTGTTTCTGCGCTGTGTAAAGTGCTTACTGGATAAAATTACCTCGTTTAAGGCAATTACGAGAAAAGGAATAAGGCCATTACCATCTTTGTGTCTTTGTCCTTTTTCGAGGCGATTACTAAACCGTCTTATTCAAGACAGTTCAAGAATGCCACTTTATTTTATTTAAGAGGAAGTGGAATTTTTTTTTTTGACTCTGTGTACGTGATGGGTTTCTTTCATTTGGGCAAACATCAGTTTTTTTGTTAGGTAGGTTGGGTGGGTTAATTTGAAACGGCATATTTTGATTTCGTTTAAAAATTGCGGCTGTCGTTTCGTTCCTTTGCGTATTCAAATGACGCCTCCGCCTGCTTCGACGCTGTCTAAAACAGAATTCGGTTGGCGTACGGTGCTAACGAGATGTAAACTTGTATAATCTAACTGTACAAGTTGATCACGATAAAATAAATTACATTTGTACTCGTGCATATTCATTTGCTGAACCTAAAGAAAATTTGAATGAATTCCCTGTTGTATTCTATCTAGGGCATCTATTTTTGATATCTAACTTTGGTAATTCAGGTACTTATTAAAATGCCGGCATGCTAAATGTTCATACATTCATCCTTGAAAACTTACAACTGCGCATTAAATTGTTGTCAATACTTTAAAAGCCCCTAAAGCATCTTAAGGCGTAGAAATATATACTTAAAGAGACACATATTTATATTACAGAATTTAATTTTCACTTAAGACAAAAAAGTACCATGATGTGCATTATTGGTTCACAGTACACGTGAATTTAAAGTAATCAGCAACATTCTTGTAATTTATTGTAATTTGCAAAAGGCCCAATCCGAACAGCGTGCGAACTAATTTCCGAGCCTATTCATTATGTTGCTGAAATCTTAAAGCGCGTCGGAGACAGTGTAAACGAAACGCCGTGTTCAGTGGGCATACAAGTTTGCTCCCGGCTGCCGACTCCCAACTCTCCTCCTACGCTTCAGTACCACGCAGCCCCTGCGCGAGGCAACACCGCCAAACGCGGTCGTACCCCGGCCTATCTTCTCGTGTGGAGTGCAGTGATTACAAATAAGTGCTACACTTTCATGACTGACCCTTTTTAATTATGACTTGAAATGTGAGTATCAAAAAAAATCTAAACTTTTTGTGTGCTTTTTGCGAGTTTGAACACCCTGTCGTAACTTTTTTTTTTGTAATGGGCGCATATTACAGAAGTTTTCAGTCCGAAAATTATAAGGAAAGTTTGCTTAAAAGCCGTATCGTCTACGCTAAAGTCCGTTGGCGAAATTTAAGGATATTAGTAATGGTCTAGCTTTTGCCAACTCATTGCCGTCATCGCTCTATGCGACGGAGAGCGGTAACATCAATAATATTCGTATCTTAACCCAGGGTATTCGTAACGCTATTTTATGTAGGTTTTTTACACCGTGACGTTCTATAAGCTGCAGTGTCATAACCGGATAAATGGATTTCCTAAAAACTACCAGGAATACAATGAAGTTAAATAGGTAATAATTTCAAGACTATTTGAAATGAGTTCCTGAATTATTTTTCACCTGTCATTCCTGTATCAAAACTAACATTTATTAGTTTAAGAATGTTTCCAGAATAGGTAATTAAAACACAGATAGATAGACACATAACTTTATGATTTCACAAAGAGGTAAAATTAAAATCATATTTAATGCCGTTTATATGATAATTATACGGCATTAAATTCAAACTTATTTATAGTAAAGTCATAATCATAAGGCATAAATGAAATTACTGTTATTTGATTATTATTAAAGTATTTATATTACTGATTTAAACACCAATAGACACCTTTGGTTTCATATAATTTTCTTGCTCAACTAAAGTACCGTTACCAAGATTTTGTAGCAGGTTTTGTAGCATCTACGAGCTACGGTGCTACGGTGTAGCATTTACTCGGCCACTAGCACTGTCGAATTGTTTGAAAAACAAGCAGTTTATTTATAACAAAATTCTTTTGTTCATACGAAAATTGTAAGGTACGTATTTCATCAAAGCTATCATTACCTGACGCCCACAAGACATCCAACCACCAGTCCTTTTTTCTCTTTTCCGCCCGAAATAAAAAATTGTCCAACCAATATTCTAATATCTTAAATATTCCGTAGGTGCGGCAATACTTTTTGATGTCTGTTTTAACCTTGTAAGTGGATAATCAATCAAACATTTCCAAAAATACTATCAATATTTCAATTTCTTTTGTTTTAAGCTCCGTTACTCCGGTTTATTAAGCTACTAGTGGTTTCCCGCGACTTCGCCTGCAAGAGTTAGATGTTCCATAGAAAACTTCCATCCCCCATTTCACCCCCTTAATGTTATTATATCGCGACAAAATGTAGCCTATGTCCTTTCCAGGGTCTGGAACTGTCTCCTTACCAAATTTCATCTCAATCGGTTCAGTGGTCTAAGCGTCAAGAGGTAACAGACAGACAGACAGACACACTTTCGCATTTATAATATTAGTATGGATAACCAAACTTTTAAAAAAAACCTGTAACATCGGTCTCGAGTTTCATAAGGACGCTGGCGTCCCAATAATAAATTGATTGCCTATTGTGTCTGAAAACACGATATTTGAAGGAATAACAGACTTGAGATATTGAGGTTTGGTAAACCTTAACATAAGGCTATTCCCAAAAATACTCATATCTAAATTATTTTTGGAGCAATACCAATTAATAAACCGTCTTATTTGGTCCTTTTCTATAATATGGCCGAAAAAGCAATTTCGCTATTACACGGTAATCAGTTTCCTATAAAACCTGGTTACCAGTAACTACGGTAAACAATAATTACACGAGAATTTAGGCACTTTCGTATAATTCAGTATTTCTTTTGTGGAAAACACCTAAACGAGTTTTTATCAATAAACCGATAAGTAGGTACATTATTCTAAGACCCAAAATAGCCGGTAAACGTAAGTTGACGGTAATGAGACAGGATTTCCATACAAAATATGTCAAATATATCACTGCCGTATTGGTGGACTAGACCCTTAGTCAGCAAGATACTTTCACGATTAAGCCTGGAGTTCATCAACACATGTTTAATTTTTATTTTTAATCAGCCGGTTTAGCATTAGACATATTTTGTATAGGAATTCTGACAAATTAACCGTGGATCGAGGTTTATCGGCTATTTAAACATCGGTGAACTTCAGTAGTATTATCGGTCAGAATAATAAATCGAAGACAAATTCGAAGTAATCATCAATACAGACTAATTTAAATCCACAAGGAAAAATCCAAATGCAAGTTGTAAAATGATTGCTTACTACGAAGATTTCGACGAATAGATAACCTCCTTATTTTTGAAGGCGGTTAATAAGGCATTAATATTATTAGGTTTCTCTAATGTTTACTCCATGACTTAGAACTTGACTTAACATAGAATACTTAAGGCAAATGTAGAAGGATTCACGATTATTCAAATAATAATAATAATGTCCTCCTAGTCGAATTTCGACTACGGCGGCCTATCTCAACAGAGATTAGCCAACTGCAAGAAACATATTATAGTGCACAAGTGTGTGCGCAATACACAGTGCTTTCCGAGGCACGGTGGTGTTAACACCACCAACTTCCTGACTCTGGAGCTGTGTCTAAGTAATTTCAAGACAGAAAAACCCAAACACTCTCGACCCAACCCGTGATTCGAACCCGGGACTTCGTGGATAGTACCCAGTGTGCTGACTACTACACCAACACAGTAAATTCACTCACAAGCATGTTTTATAGAGTCATTGAGTAAATCTTTTGTTTTTCAAAAGCCTACAAAGTAGCGCATTGAAAAAAAGGATCAACCAAACTAGTTTTGTTAGTTGAAGGTATCGTTGTAGGGAAGTAAATTTTTGTTAATTATAAATATAATATTTTTCGGTGCAATTGAAATGTGCTTCTATGTAAATATTCTACTATATATTTCTACAAACATTTGGTCAGCATTTCTAAAGAATTTCTGGATTAAGTAACACTTTCAACGCAATCCATCAGCGGAGGCAACCCAATTTTCTAATAGGGTTTTCCTCATGCCACTTTACGTGAGCTGAGAACAGCAAACTGTGAGCAATCTAAGAAGCTTATTGTCAACAACAAACCACTCCTATTGCTATTGGAAAGATGTTTTTTATACGTATAGTAAAAATGTCTCGTCGAGAATCCCTTCTCGAAAGGGTTTTTATCTCCAAAGGAAAAATCGTGAGTCGCAACTATTTAGTTACCTAGGAATCTTTTTGTGCCACTTGTCTTGTCGAGTCATTTTGAACATATTTAGACTCTTTTATTTATCTTGTTAATTATTTTGATGTATTTACTGTATGTAAAACATTAAACGAAAACAGCAGTTCTAGGTCTTTCAAACTCTTAAATCAAGAGAAGACGTATCAGAATCCGGAAACTTAAAACTTTGACACAGATAGATTGCTCTTCGTCAACTCTAACAATTCACCTACTAGAACCATTTCTCTAACTTGACATAAAGACTATGTTTATGGCATTGTGTATATTAGCTCAAAGACTATCTAGGTAAGTAGACAGTGTAAAATAAAAAAAAATGCGTTCATTTTTGTCTAGGTTTCAAAAACTACTCCAATGTTTGAAATTTTTAGCAAGATTTCTTATATATTTTTTCTCTATGATCGTTAATAATAATTGATCTTTATTTTTCTTGATAAACAATACGTTACCTTTCAAATGAATCATTTTTATCACTTTTAGGACCTTAAGATCCATAGAAATAGTTTAATAATAATAACAATGGCTGTCATTTCAAGAGGGGGAAGTTAGACCTAAACATGGGGTTTTTTTGTCAAGAACATTTGATGAACTAATAGCTCATAAATTATCGCAATTAGTCCATACTAGGACACACTGTACGTATAAATCAATGATTATAATTGATAAATCACTGTTCGAGTAGGTGCTTTAGATAGTGGTCATTAACCATGCGTATCTGCTTATCCGTGTACTGCAAACTTATATCTTAAAATTAGCAGAGCTTAAACTAAAAGGCTTCATCTATACAAAGTATATGAAGTATGAATAGGTACGATTTCAATTCTGCTTTTCATTGAAATCTACATTTGAAATTATTTGACACTCAGACCTAGTTCTTTGTTACACCGTCTAGTCTTTGATTAATTTTCGGTATTTGTATTCAGATACAACCCAACTACCAACCAGATACAAAGCAACCCGTTCCGGTATCACACAAATTAGGCAGTGCAGCTCCCAGACGGTAGCTATAATCCAAAACAATGCCTGATTTTTTCCAACATTTACATTAATCATTGTAATTTTTCAACCAATTTCTACTTTCTCAATTTCAAAATCTCTCACGGCTAAACTGTTTGAGATCATCGCAAACATTCATACAGAGAGACCTATATTGTTCTATATGACGACCGGCTTGGTGCAGTCGTTCGCGCCCCGGACTTCTAAACCAGCGGTTACGGGTTCGAATCCCGCAAGGGGCAAATTTTTGTGTGTGATGAGCACGAGCATTTGTACCTAAGTCATGGATGTTTATAAATGTATATAAGTATGTCTATCCGTTATCCTAGTCTCCATAGCACAAGCTCATGCTTAGTTTGGGGCTAGGTAATTGGTGTGTTTGTTGAAACAATTTACTTATTTATATGTAGAAATAACAAATATCGCTTGAAATGGTACACTTTTCCTCTGCTCTAAATATTGCATTTCATTACATTAGTTTCAACTTCAAACATCTGCTTAATAAAGTCAGAAGCTAAACGTTAAAATCAAAACGATTTATTCGGTCCCGCTACGTAATTTCATTTCAGATTCTAGAGTACCGCAGGAAGACACAAAATTGAACCTTTTACAAAATCTGGATTGTTCTTTGAAAGAAAGAAAGAAAAGAAATTTATTTGGTACACTACAAAAGTACAAAAATAAACATAAATAAAATGAAATCATTATCATAAGTAGTGAAACCAAATTGGTTTCCACTCAGCTTTAGTGCCATGGCAAGCCATGACGCTGGTTTTCAGTGAAGACCATTAAGGTTGAGATGACACTGCCAAACCATATTAAAACTAAAACAAAGGAAAACTTAAACAATAACAAAAATTAAATGTTGTAATACTAGGTATTATTAAATCAGACTCCAAAGACAAAAGTAACGCGTGCGTGCGTGCGTGCGTGTGTGTGTGTGTGTGTGTGTGTGTGGGTTACAAAACATAAAAAGTTATAAAGTATCATTATCAGTTTGTTTAAAAAAAAACATCTTAATTAATATAAATATATTACAAACAGATTATACAATATTAAAAGCATAGATAGACTAATTATTTATGACGGAACCAGAAATTGTTATTAAAACATTTTATTGGCTGGTTTCTGTATGAACAGACATACTTGAAATGGAAGACCAAACGATTTGAATAAAACCTTTTTTATTTCCCGAATTCGTTAGGTGCTTGAATACAAAGCGTGTTTCAGGAGTTTTTCAACGTAGTTACAGTATTTTATTTCTCTCTGGAATCCAACATTAGAAATGAACGGAATACATCGATGCCCCGCGGGTCCACCGCCTAATTGGATAGCTACTACTATTACAATTGCAATTCCAAAAATAACGTATTAGCGGCGTGGTTACGTCTTAACTGAAATGTGAATGATTTATATCTCTACGACGTAAATTATCATTTTTGTTTATATATAGGTGGATAGAAAAAAAAGTATTATGCTAAATTAAAGCATGCATGTGCTATGCAATTCTGTGGGCACAAAGTTATCACGAGTTATGCTTGATTACAGTCCGATTAATAAAAAAATACTTTTTTTTTATTTAATTAGTGCTAGCTTGATTAATGAAACCTAGCGCTACAGAATATAACTTTAGTAGGTCCGTATTTGTTAGAAAGCAAAAATTAATCACTTTCATGCAAAAGCATTGTATAAAATGTTAGAGCTGAAATTATTTCTACGCTTTTGTAAGGCTGCGAAAGTATTACGATGATTTAAATTTATTACTCAGATATTTCGAGCACGCAAAATGATTCAAGAGTCTCACACCAATATATAAATTAACCTTATTATTGGTAGCACTGAAAAATCGTCTTAAAATTTTGCTCTACTGGATACAGTCATTTTCTTTTAGTCTTTTTGTCTAACAGTTTTGTTATTATCTACGTAAATTAATGTTCTTGACTTTAAAAAACTATAATAATAAATAATTGTGTAAGTATATTCTTTCGCATGCTATTGGGGTCAAATGCGCCTTACCACTCCGCAGAGATATTTGGTTGGCAGGCCTTAGACGATTTCATAATTCGAATCACCAGTTAGTCAGTATTGGTCAGTATACTTTAAACTTTTTATGTCAGTGTAACTGCGAGCGAGTTTGAATTTGCTATTTCGTTTTATTTGTCGTTAGGAAACTACGATGCGATGTACTCGTACATACGGTTTAGGCCCTAAGACTGGTAAGTCGCATTTAACTCTATAGTACTTATCCTTTAAAAGTTGAATGGGACTAAACCCACCATAGCAAATTCACATGTCGGGGAGTCGGGGAGGTCACTAAACAACTGTAGTTACGAAAAGTAAAATTAAATAATAGCAAATAAACTCGTTTTTATGCTTATTTGCCGCTGGGTTCAGTACCAGTCAAAATATATATTTAAAACTTTTTTCTTTGCAATGACAAATAAAGAGAAATATCCTCTCGTGACCTTTGTCACTGCCCAATAGATGAATAGACCTTGTCAAGATGAAGATGTAGGTTATCGCAGGCCGTCCTAATGTCAAATCAAATTACTTATTCATAAACACACCACAATGGGATCCCCGTGCCCTGTCACACCCGTGTAGGCCTAGTGACCTCTAACATTAATATAACATTCAGGCTGAAACTAAAATGTTAACAAGTTAGTCAGCATCAAAATGTTATGGGATAATTTTAGAATTCTAAATTCTGAGGTTCAATGATACGTGTTTGAGATTAAACAAAACGTCTAGTTGTTGACAATTTTTAAAGTTTCTTATACCTACGTGAGCTACTGCAACTTAGCATAATAAATCTGGTTAGCTATTTTGACTTTATCTTGACATTTATTGGAGGCTGACTTAAATTAAATGTACTTTTTAGAAAATCAGTAATTCACAAGTGACGCTTCATTAGCGGCTCCACTTAAAGACCTAAAAGATGACCAGAAGATCAAATTGAATTTCGCTCACAAACTTGCGTAGCAAGCACTCACGAAAATTCGTCGGCTGACTAACGTCCTCCGTAGCTTAGTTGGTAAGAGCACTCGCCCGGATAACGAAGGGACGTGGGTTCGAGTCCCACCGGATGACACAGCCGATTAATTTTTGTGAGCGAAATTCAATTTGATTTCGTAAAAACTTGCAAAATAATTGCTTAAGTTATAAAAATAATTATGACCAGAAGATATTAAGAAACTTGTTATTTTACTTAAAATCATTACTTAATTAGTTTACATAGCACTAGCTTACTTTTTATTACACAAGATAAAACCCACTATTTTTAACAGCTGCAAAGCATAAATAAAGTACAAAATAAAAGCATTATATCACAGAAAATGGGTATAAAACCACCGACCCATCGGATGTTAGGGACAAAATGAAAAATCTTCCCTCTTTTCTCTACCTAAGCTCAAGCTAAGATCCAATTTCAAACTGGGACGAAGATTACACAGCTCTGTGCTGTAAGCAAAGATTTGCCGAAGCACGTGTGGGCAATTAAGTTCCGAACAAAAATTAAGTAGAATTTCTTATACCCAGTTGTACTTTTTTACTAATTAACTCTAAGATCACGGTGGGTGCTGTAATTATGCGTTCCACGCTATGCATTATTAATACGGGTCAGTTAACTAAACTAGTACCTACTTTCCGAGATAAATAATGACTGGGCAGTATTTTAAGGTTTTATTGTGTGATTATAGTTCATTTTAAGGTGAAGTAAACGAGGTCGCAATTTAAAGTTTAATAACGTCTGATTAAGAGTTGTGTTTCGGTAATTACATTGTCGTTTTCCGTTATTTTGTACATATTTTATGTTGGATTCTTTAAAGAAACTTTCACACCACGCTACAACCCATTTCAGATTAGATGCAGGGAAGTCCTTTTCATACGGGTTCATAAGGGTACTAAATTGGTACATAATAGTATAAGTAAGTTGTTTTAACAAACACACCAATTACCTAGTCTCAAACTAAGCGTGAGCTTGTGCAATGGCGACTAGGATAACGGATAGACATACTTATATACATTTATAAACATCCATGACTTAGGTACAAATGCTCGTGCTCATCACACAAACATTTGCCTCTTGCGGGATTCGAACTCGCAACCGCCTGGATTATAAGTTCGGGGCACGAACCACTACACCAAGACGATCGTCAAAATGATAGTAGATGCAAGTAAATAAAGCTTAGCAGCCTAAAATCAGGGAATACCATAAACGCTCACTTAATAAAAGTATGTACAAAAGTTATGAAAATAAAATGTTTACGCTTAAATCAACAGCTAAAAAGGATTGTTTAAATTGTTTTATTATTAATGTTATCTGTGTTTGGTTTAAAATGTTTTACTAAACACTTTTTAATCGAGTTGAAATTAGTAAAGTTGGTAAATCGGGTGTTATTTCATGAAAAAACTTAACTTTGATTCAAATTATCGTTGAAAATAAGATGGTTTCATATTTGTCATCTTAATGACTTTGGGTTTCACAAAAGCCGTATAAAGTTGTGCACAATCGAGTCTTTCTATCAAGTTTTCAAAGAACCTGTCCTCACAATACTGCGAAGCAATAGGTCGTGCAAATATTTACTTCCTAACTTGAATTTGGTGACAGTACACATACTCGTTTGTTCATTGTATTTTTGGAACTTCACATAAATAGGGTACGAAGACATTTACACGATTTAGGTATTAAGTTGTAAATAAAGTGAGGTATACTTATTGATTCTACAAATATCGAGCTTCATAATAGTTAGGCTCTGAGCAGATGGGCCACCAACCACAGCCCCCAGTAGCTAGCGATAAGCTGTTTACATTTTTAATACATCGCCGCACACATGAGGCGAGTGGCGGCCCATCGCGACTCAGTCTTCGCGACACGTCATCGGTGGCGGCCACTCGCCATTTTGACAAAACATCTGTCAACTGATGCAGCAGATGAGTGTCAAATAGCAGCCACCGACCACCTTCGTTTGCGCGGGACCAAAGGGCGTGACGCGCTACCGTCACCGTTGGTGGTGGTCGGTGGCCCTTCTGCGCGGAGCCTTAAGTTAACGATACCCAGTTAGTATTTGCCGTTCTGTTAGGAAATTACTGAAATCGTCACGACTTTTTTTTTCGGCGATTGCGGCTAGTGCCAAAAAAAAGACGTCATGGCATCCACTTTATATGACAATTCGAGCCCACCTTTTCGTAATTTTTTTTACTCGTGAATATGATATACTAACCAAAAGACGGTTTTACTAATTAAGTAATTTTCAAATTACTTAATTAGTAAAGTACTATTGTGAGTCGTTATAGTTTTGAAAATTTGAAGGCTTTTCTTTGCAATCAAGTGTTTTGTTTATATTTTTTATTTATTTTAAAAGGTTCACCCCAACAATTAATGCATTGGTACTTACAGTTAAGACTAAGTATTACAACAGTGTTAAATGTATAGTATCTCACAGATGAACACAGCATGCAAAAAAAGTAATATACAATATAATAAGGAATATAAATTTATAGAAATAAGAAAGAACACTGTGAGTGTTAAAATATATTAAAGACTAGTAAATTTATATTACAAATGCTAGTTTCACTCTAAAATACACCCAATATTTAAATGTGAAAGCAACAGCACAATTAGTTTATATGTATATATTAAGTTCAAATTATATCTTTTAGACATTACTGACTACAAGTAGGGGCTACTAAGGGCGATTTCTGAGTGTTTCCTTATTTTGTTAGCTGTACCATATTTGCTTAGGAAATTAACGCATAAGTGTTTTCTGTATTCAGACCTTTACCCTAATGCGTTTTTATAAGCTCTCTTATTTAAAGGATTTACACAGGCTGAGTGCCACTTATCAACACGGGATAATCTATATTATTTCTGCACGTTATTCCAATATTTTCAAAAGGCAAAAGAGCTATTGCTATTTTATTTTAGTACAAATTAATTTATAGTGGACTAACGGTAAATTATATTCGTTATTTAATTAACTTTAAACATAGAAAATAGCAGTTTGCATTTTGTAAGGATGTGCCTAAAAACTAAGCAATAATAAATAAGCGTTTTGTAGTTTTAAACCAATGTGTAGCAAATTTTACTGTAAGATGCAATATATCTTTGCCGGTGCCTCTTTATATTAAATAATATTCGTCATTTCCTGAGATAATCACTGACTGAGTTAATATTTTTTATAGATATCTGCAATAAAAATACACCAAAAATAACAATATTAAATTAAATAGTTATCAGAAAAAAAATTATCTGTAGAAAAATACCTGAACACCCATATATTATTAATACTTTATTAAATTGGTGACTAGATAATTTTAAAAACAATATTGATTCAATAACATCTAAAATCCTAAGAAATATTAAGCAAAACTTATATTTCAAATATACACTTACTTAATATTTTAGTTTTCTCTTGGAGATAGTGATAACTTAATAAATCTGTACGAAAGATTTCGGTAGATATATTTTAAAACAGTCTTATTAGGTCCCAATAACAAATATTTGTTTGAAACAGAGGTCCTACTCCTGTTAAAAATTACCGTATTTTCGAGTCTAGCCATCACGCTCGTTCCCATTGTCATTCTGTCGTGAGTAAAAGGGATGGCTACATTCGAAAATACGGACATCATTAACCGGAGTAAGGCCTCTGTATCTAATTGCCGTAATCGTAGGTACCTATTATAAATGAGAGTAGTATAAAATATGAGTGTAGTATAAACGATACCAAATGTCTATAAAAAATTAGATACTAATACAAAAGTTAACCTGTGTATTTGATAAAAGAATAAAATATAATTACATAATAACAAAATCTAATATCGATAGTAACGATTATTACACGAACAGAATTAAGTACAAAATGTGATTATCGTAATCTTATTAAAATAAATTACTTATAATACTAAAATACAGTTTTATACACATAAACTTAAAAACAAAAACTAAACTTTTAACATGCCTGTATGTCAGGTATTTTAAAATAGGAAAAAACCTTTAAATAAAATACCTGACTTAGGTCGCTGTCCCGCGGGAAGGTGCCCATACCTAAGGCTGGCCACATTACTCCGTTGGATAGCCAGGCTGATCCGCTGGCCTAGGTATAGGCCAGCCTTTGTATAGTGAGATGTCTCAACTAAACGTTTAAATCTCACGGTGAACTTTATTGTCGCTTGGTCCCCACGGATCGTATCCTCAATCGTAATCTTGATATTACCACATGTACAATCCACCATACAACACCGTACATCTTCATTTCCCAAGGCCAGCGGTTTATACCTGGCTATTCTGAAATCGAAGAAGAAGCCCCTAACAATCAAAATTAAACGAGAGTGCCACTTCAACTCACTCCAATGAATTAATAATGGAATTTATAAATAAATCAAGTCAATCGTCATTACGGTTGCTATTTTGACCTCTCTTCGAGGGCGCAATTTGTTTCGACTCAATAGGCTGATTACTTCTGAAGAAAAATAATGATAAAAACGAGCCTCTGGAGATTCTCGCGTTCGTCGGTAACTTTGTTTGACAATATTATAACCAAGCATTGCTTTTGATGGATTTAGTAATAGGCATGTCATTTCGCTCACAACTAGATCAAAGTTTTATATTGATATTTGAGAGGATCTGTGTTTTCAGGATTAAATCACATTTGTTACGCATAATTTATTGCAGTCATATAAGATTCTCAGATTCTGCTACAGAGGTATTTACTTAACCTATAAATGAAGAATATATAGTATTTTACAATGGTTCAGGTAGATAAATTTATTATTTTTAATTCTATACTTAAATTAATAAAGACCAATTGATGCTTCTAGAGACAACAGCACATCAATCAGGGTAAACAAACAAATCCCTAATTTTGTAAGATTACAAATGTTGGCTCCGTAGATTTGCCTGGAATTACAGACTCTAAAATAGAAACCGCCTTAAATATAGTGAAAAATGGTTAAACAGCCGGAAGTGATAATGTTTAGGTAAAACTGTGATTAAGACCCTGAAATCACACTTCAACAAATGCCTCGAAGAAGGTAAAATACCTACAGAATAGCAATGCGCAAATGAGGGCTTTAGCTTAAAAAAAATATGCTTCGATGTGTGCTGGCTACACTGAATTTGATTATTATCTTTTCTTTTTTATATTTTTTCCAGTACTAGTGAAAGTTGTTTTTTATCATCATATTCAATTATTAATAACTTAGGGTTTTAACACAACTTTATATTTATCCTTGTAAAATTATCTTCTCTTACAAAACTAGTGTGCCTACGTATCTTTTAAAACAAAACAAACAACAAGAAACGATGAGCATTTTAACTAATTATGAAGCCTAGTATCCGTTTTCAGCCAAAACAGTATCCTATTAAAGTTTCCGAAACGCTAGGGCTATCTCAACTTTGCAGGCAGCTTGAAACAGTTGTTTTGCGGTTTCGTTGGACCATTGGCGCCAGTCGTTGGGCTTAAATGCCCTCTCATTATATGCCTCTTTCGCTTGTATCCAAGTATTAAAGAAATGTATATGAAAGGGTCCTTCTACACAAACTTTAGCTTAGCTTACAGCTTCCACTCAGAAGTTGACGTACTTGCCAATAGAGAAGAATTTTCAACAACGTTTTATAATCTTACTCACGAATACTGAGATTTTTTGGTTTAAAGATAGTTCAAAAACAACAACAACTTTAGTAATAATCACAATACTCCTTAATAGCTTACAGAAAGATAAAATCTCTAAATACAATTTAAAATGTGATTTTATTTTGCTAAGAGTATTTCTGACAATACTTAATTCAGTCTAGGCAGCATTAAATACATATTTATGGAGGGTCAATGTTGTACAGCAATACCAATGTTTAAGCAACTTTCAAAATTAGGTTGACTAGTTTGGCTAGAAGCCTAAAACCCCCGCAAATTCGTTCTGGGTCAGCGTGATTGTTTCATAACCTCATTTTCCTATATAATCGCGAAAGTCTGTACCCTCTGGTGAAATACATATTACGACTTCTCAGTAAATGGCTACATACAAATTTATTGATAATTGTCTTGACTCAGGACGTTTGTATCTGGCTATTTTAGAAATCTGTAAGGAATATATTTAGTAGGTCTAGCTGCTAGTAATGATAATAATGAATATTTTGTTATGGCTCAGTGTTAAATGCATAATATGCGTTTAAGCGTGTCAGTAGTCTGATAAGTTCATGCGCGACCAGGCAGATGAGCAGGGGGTGAGGTAGTTCTAATAGTATATGATTGTCATAGGAAATCTCCTTCCCCGGTACACCACCCCTCCCCGATGACGTTTAGCGCGTCATGTCCCCCGTACGTCGCTTGGCAGGACGGTCGCACACGAACTTGTCGGACTCCAGTATATACCTAAGCGACTTTGGATTTGATTTCAAAGTGCCATGACTTATGTTTTTTTTTTAAATTGAATTTAAGATCAGTATTCTCTGTTATAAATTAATATATTATGTCTCTTTTCGTTTGTTTGGCAGAGAAAAAGAGGGACTGAAATTTTTAATCTCAGTCAGAGCCCATTGATAAAACAGGTGACTACTTTTTGTCAAATCTTGTGTCAAAATCAGTAATACAAAAATAATTGGCAAGGTAGGTCCGGTTCCTAGTGTCCTACGATACTAGTTCTATGCATTGTGCATGGATAACATGTCATAAAATCAATCAATTGTTTACCAGCACTACTATTTATATTATTCTGCATTCTTATAGTTAACAAGTATCTTACATAAACTGTATTAAACCTTTACGTATCACATTTCCAGACACAATATAAAATTAATTGTTATCAACCCGCCCGCGGGTCTAATGGGGTTGACAGGATATCTTCTGATATACAGAGAACGTCACTAGCTTGAGGCTTTTTGGGTTATTCAAAACACGCACGAACCAATTACTGCCGCTTAGAATATTTATCCTCCCAATCTAAGTTGGAAACTTTGTGAAGATGTTAACGTTCTGAAACTGGTTTAGGTCGTTATTTTTACGTTACGAGTATTTTGAAGCTGCGTAACGTTATGAATAACTGACGCCTTAGAAAAAAAAAGTTCTTTCATTTGAATGATTGTGGTAATGAAATCGGCGAAATTAGTTTCTAAGTTAAGAGAATGAAGTCTGACAAATAAAGCTCAAGTGATTTAATTCATAAACTAAATCTTAGAACTAACACAAATTGTTCAGTTAAGGCTTCTTAGTGAGCCGAGCTGGCACAAAAGTATTCACAGTATACACGCTGTGTACGCTTGCAAATTTTAGTGGTTGTTTTCCCGTAGCAGAACATTTACCTTTAGTAGTACTATCGAATCATGCGAGAATTTTTTTTTAACTAAAAATACTTTTGTTCTCAAGTTATCAAAAAAATAATCATTAACTCGAAAACGTGAGAAACGATAGTTTATTTTACGACTAATAACGCATTTGGGTACTGCTTGCCACACGAAGTCAATTTTTAAATTAATAGAAGCTCTACGCACTAGGCAATACAGAATAAACTGCACTAATTTTGTTGCTGTAAAACAACCATTAAAATTTCAGCGTGTATATGGACAAAGAATAACACTCATACTTTCATGCCGGGTTAAAAATATTATAAGTACTTTACCATGAAAAAAGAGGGGCAACCATCAGCAACGTTTTTTGTAACAGTTACAAATAAAAACGGCTAAAATAAGTGAACGTTTTTATTTAATTTACTGTCACTTAGAATATCTTATGAAATTAATTTAAAAACACAACCAAGTTTTTTTTTTATTTCAACTTTATCTGTGAGAAAACATAAACAAATTTACCAATAATAATTTTACTCTGTTATACCGCTTGAATAAATATGAGAAAGCTAATTTGAAATTGATGACAGATAGTGACATGACATAGCGGAGACAAACATTTTGGATTAGCCATTTGAAGAAAGAAGCATTTATTAATTTGGTACATTACAAACAAACATCGTACAGCATTAAAAAAAAAAAAAAAATTACAAAGATAACAAAAAAAACATTTCATATTTATTCTCGTATTATAACAGTAGTATAATAAGTTTGTGAGGCGGCTCGAGCGTAAGCGTGAGTTAACGGAAGCGTAACCCACAATAGTTGCATTATTTAGTCTTGTAGCCAATTTAAGTTGAAAAGTCTATTAAGGCATGATTAACCGCGTGAATTGTTTAACAGGTGAAGGGGCGTGATGCGTCTTCTGTGATGTTCACTCTAATATGCAGTGGGACGGCCTCTACTTCGTGTGTCTAGCATTATGCTGCCTACATACTGCGTCTGGTAAGTTATCTTTTATAATTATTTGCAAAAAAAATATGCCACGCTTAACCTAATTTTGCAAACATACCTTAACCAGTGTACTGTATTTTAAGTACATTGAGAGCGATGTATCATTACGATAGAGATACGAAATGCGTGTATTAGCTGGTGTCAAAGTATCTTAGAAACCGGACTAACGAATAAACGGAACGGGCAAAAATCTCACATAAAGAATTTTGGCAAAATCCATGCAAGTTTACGACCGAAAAGTTTATGGCAAAGTTATTTGTATACTAATAATGATTATCTGAAAAACAAAATTGACGTGACAATGTTCTCTTAAAATGACACACAAAGTGGTATAAGGCTCCACGCAGATGGGCCACCGACCACAGCCACCAGTGGGCTGGCCACTGAGCTAATAAGCTGTCTACATAATTTTTAAAACGTTTTGTATGGAGTCACACGTGAAGCGAGTGGCGTCCACTCACGACTCAGTATTCGCGACAGGCCACTGGTTCACGGCTACTTGCTGTTGTGACAAAACATCTGTCAAAGGATCTATAGACTGTATAGCAGGTGAGTGTCGTTCGTTTGCGCTGGGCCAAAGTACGTGGCGTGATACAGCCACCGGTGGTGGTGTTCGGTGGCCCATATGAGCGGAGCCTTAAAGTCAACGACAGTATGTTGTTTGTGTACTGAGAAGTACGTATCTACTTGTACGTACGTACGTACGTATCTCATAGGTAGTAGTAACCTATGAGAATAAAAATCATCAAATCAACTAAACCAACAAAGCACAATTGAAAACATGAGTGAGAATGCAATTACGCTACTCTGTCTGTTTAAATAAACTTCTAAAATATAATATCAAAACTTTCATTTACGGTTATTATTCAAATTTTAATTAGAGCTCCTTCTATTTGACGACGCGCTGCAAACAAACCTTCAGAACAAAACCAACAAACAATATTAATAACGTATATGAAAAACTTGGAACTTGTGTTTACGGTTTCTGAAAATACGTACATATTTGTGATAAATTTATATTTCAACGAAAATTAATTTTACGGTTAATAACAAAATTTTAACGCCTTCAAGTTTTTCTTGTGAAATTTGTGTAAATTGATGTGATTTATTATTATGAATGATATAAACATCATTTTTCACACTTTACAACATTGTGTATTTATAATGTGTCATTATCTATCAAACAAAATAATATCAAGCTGTGGGGTGGAAGGTAAGATACGTTTATGCAACATCATAAACTTCATTCGCTAATTTAAGAAATAGGCCCTTGGCGGTGGAGTGATCGACATTCATTTGTTGCTAAATCTGAGAGTTACTTTGTCTGTTACCACTACTCGTTACGACTACAGCATTTATTTACGAATCAACCGTGAAATACACAGAAACGAATAAAAAAATCGGCAAGGCCCTTATCGCTACCGTCAACGATTATCGATATATCTTTGTATTTACATACTAGCAGTTCCCTGCGATTTCGTCCGCGCCTAAAGTCAGATTTTTCATACACACCTTCATACCCCATTTCACTCCCCTTGTAATTTTATAACTCGCCATAATGTAGCTTATGTCTTTCACTGGGTCTCAAACTATCTTAGTACCAAATTTCATTTGAATCGGTTTAGTAGTTTTAAAACCAATGCAATACAATCAATCAAATCTTTTCGCTTTAAAGTATTAGTATAGATATACGTGTAGATTACAATCATTTCAATACGATTTCCTTAAGAGTATGTTGTAAGATCCGATTACAATGCACCCAAACTACCTGATGTTATTCTTATATACGCTAATCTTTGTTGTATTAAATAAATAGTCTTTGTAAGTCCAACGTTCCGGACTTGGTCGAACACCACAAAATACCGAGAGTCTTATACTTACGAATTGGTAATTTAACACGTTCGGCCCCTAAGTTAGTTTCCCAAAAACTTCTTGTGGGAATATTCCGTAGCGCTTGTTCATTCAAGGCAGTATACCTATTTAGCCCTTGAAAGTTTTCCTGCTTTTTAATACTTTTATTACTATGCTTTATTTATTTTCAATTTGGTTTTAATTGTATGTATCTATACTTTACATTAACGAACTCAAAAATGCAATTCTGGACTTTCGGAAACAAATATATTTTTTAAAATTTACTTATATAAAACTAGCGACCGGCCTCAATCGGTTTATTTTTTTATTCCTTTGCAAAAAAAAACCAGCAACGAAAGATCTACAGTGTTTTTGTTTATACGATAGTTAGATGAATAACACAGTTAATAACAAAGTTGAATAACAAATGTAAACACATATACAGGCAAGTTACTTTTAGATTCGTTACAATAAAATTTGTGATATAATAGGTCCTAAAGCAATCGATATAATTTACCTACCTTTATCGATAAAACTTTAATATGATATACAAAAACACCTTCAAATACTACGGAATTTAATTCATTAGCAAAAACCATTTCGCTGTCTACTCGATTCGTACTATGTAACTAAAATAAGTAAATTACCAAGTTTCTCGCTAGCTGCTGTCCTCTTTACAGCAAGCCGCATCTGTGATATCTTAAACTTTGCTATACAAATAATTGAATTTGTTCAACGACTTCCGAATCGTAAAGTAAAATGTGACTTGATTGGGTTTTAATAACAATGTGATTTCCGTTTATAAGGTGTACCGAGTACAACGGTCAAAATATTTTTGAAAAACAAAACTTTCGTGTTCTGTAATATAATTTATGTTTGGCACAACCCGGTTCAAACCGATAAAATTGGGTGCCGCTATCGCTTTAAACTCACTTCCAGCTTCGGTCATACATGATGCAGTAAACGAAAGTTTAGGAAAGTACCGCCTCGAAACGATTTATCTTTTAACTGTTTACATCGGTGTGTAGTGATGTAAGTTCTTTGTAAAATATTGTGTGATGGTTTTATTTCCAAAGCGTTTCAGTTTTACAACGCAGTAGATATGTATCACTGATAACTTTATTTGACGTTATTTTGATCCAGTGTGACTTTAAAGATTATGTAAATGACTAGTCGTAGATGGTCAAATCACGTGTATAGTTTACAAGTTTGTAAAATATATTATAGGTAGTTTTCATTAAGAATAGAAATAAAATTACTGACACCCCATATAATGTTTGCCCAAAAAGTTGAAAGTCCATGCGTCACAATCAAATTAATACTTATTGAATTTCTATTTTTTTTATTGAAAGCCAAATCCAAAGTCAAAAATAAGTCTCTCATGGTTTTTCTCTAATCCATCTAATAAATCGACAATCTATAGGGCGATTTTGGGTCATCTCCTTTCAAACTGAATTACTTTACTCAAACAACTAGCTATCCATTTTTAATTTTATTGTATAGATATTAGTTAGTAATATTTACTTAAAATAGTATTTAAGTATATATAAAACATTGCTTTATATTTCTTTGCAAGTTGTTACTAAAGTAAATATTGATACCGGTTGATGAAATTTTGGTAGGCAACATTTGCTTTACTGTTAATTTACATTTCTAATACAGAGCCGCTCCGATTTCCCGAAGACCACCGTTCGAATGGTGTCCGACGAAGAAGAAGCGATGAGAAAGATAACCTGGCACTGTCGAGGGAGATATTTAGAAACATCACGAAACACCTCCGGGAGAACATCAAGAAAGAGGGCGCCACTGAAAGAAACGAACATTTGTTTCAGAGTGAGTATCGACCCCTGGGGATGTGTTTTATATTTATACAAGCAATTTTTCAAGCGTGGAACTGCTGGATTTGAAGCGTTCGAATTTTAAACTGCTATTTTTTAGCGGACAATTTATGGCTTCAACACAAATTATGTGAACAGGTTTTTGGTTGACAACCCAATTTTAATCAAAGTTTAGCTAACATGTTGTATGTTTGCAATCATCAATCGTTATTAAATTTCGTATATTCGCTTATTTAAACAAACATAGAATGCTATATAACGGACATACGTCAGACTACCCCGTAATAAACGCTGTTTTCGTAGTTCAAATATTGTATAACTTCACATGCTGCCAACCGAACATAGTAATTTCAAATCATAAACGTTTAAACACAAGTAGATAGCGATCACAAAATATGTGTCGTTGAAGCGAAAACAGATGCCAATTTGAATGACTAAATAGCTCGTTTGTACTATAATTGTTACCATTAATTTAATATTCTGTTTTGTAATTATTTCACACAATTAAAATGTACTTTATGACAACCCTGCGACGGCGAGGGCATACCAATAAAACAATTTATTCCAAAAGTTTGAACTGATAACTATGGACCCCACAAAGAACAATAAATGTTTTGCATAATTATTTGGCAAATCGAACTTATGGATGTTTATGTATGAACCTTGCAACTCCAGTTGGCTTTTGAAGGTAAATTATCGGTTTATCAAATTCATTTGTTTATTTGGTCGTCTAATAAGTCAATAACAAAAAGCTAAATAATAAAGGACAAAAAATACAGAATATTTTAAATATGTACGTTTTACGTTACGTATTTAAATTAATAATTTTTTTGTAAATAAAAACTGATTAGTATATTTACCTATTTTTGAATGTAGATTTTTTCTGAGATTTTAATATCGAAAGTAATTTTCTGGACGTAATTTATAAAAAGACTTACCATAAAAATATACGCCACAAAAGCAAGGGTTGAGTCTTTTTAACCTTTTGATAATGACAAGAGATTTTATGAAGAGCAAAGACTGGCTTTTTCATTAACTCTTGACACGAGAACCATTACGAAATAACGTTTTAAAGGATTCTTTGAAAGTGAATATTTTTCAGTAGGAAATAAGTTGTTTGAAGTGGCCGGGAGGAATTTAATTTTTAACCAATTTATTTTTTATTGTGTTTCAAACGTAATATTATTAGTCGATGAATGGATAATGGTTTAAAAGGCGAAATCGCACTATAATTTCTCATATTTAACCCTAAAAAAAGGTACTTTAACCACAAGAACATCAAAATGGCTTAAAAAAAATAAAGGATCATCTAACTTATTTAAAATACAATTTTATGATATATCTTCGATTTCAAATCTGGTTCTTTGTTGTTCAAGTTTGTTTGTTTCAGTCTATATCAAGGTGTTCTTACCACAAGAACATTGAAATGGCGCGTAAAAATCACTTTTACTAAAACAACATACTCTCAATTAATTTTATGAATAGCTTCAATTCGAACTAAAAAACTGTTTTTTTAAGTTTTTATACGTCCCTACAAATCCACTTTGTCTTAATCCAATGAAAAAAAAAGCAAATACCAATTAGATATCAAAACCAATCTCCCTTTTCACAGACAAGATAGAAGAACCTCGGTACAATGCTCCTTACCAGAGCTACCACGACCACCACCATGAGCATCATTGGGGTCCGTACTTCGAAGAGGAGAGGTTCACGCAAATTACGGCCCACGAGGGTTCCGAAGCCTTGCTGAACTGCAGAGTCGTGATGCTAAAGGATAAAACGGTATTTCCTACTTCTAACTCTATCTCTGTCAGTACCGTTGTTTCAGATTTCCATAAGTTCTTTAGTTATTATTTAGGTTCTTCAAGATTATTGACCTGGATTGCACCAAAACGTGTTTAATTTTCAATCAACTGGTTAGGCATTATATAACATACGTGTATTTTGTATAAGAATTCTGTCAAATCTACCGTCAATTGACCCAAGCTCACCAATTTTAAAACAGCTCGTAAAACTGGATTGACGATTAATTTGTTAGAATTCCTATACAAAATATGTCAAATAATGCTAACACGGTTTAAAAAAAAATAACCTTACTAACTAGCTGGCGTGTTAAATAATTCGTTTTAAAATACTAAAATATATGCTTCCATATATTTTTTAGGTTATTTCCTTTAAAAGTTTTGTGACAAGCCTGATTGATTTGGCTACAACATTTTCGTTCCGTGCTAGTTTCTGCACCTTCGTTACCTGAATTAATTTACCTTCGTTCGAGTATACTCGTAACTACAGTAGAAACAGTTGTTTCACTACGAAAGAAATACCTTTTTTTTTATTTATTTTATTTAATATTTAACTCGGGTTCTAAACTGCTAAAACAAAGCTTCTAGCTAGGCTCTAATTTGATCATTTCTCAAACTTTCTAAGCATGACCATTTAATATTGAGATATAATTATTTATCTACTAGTCATAAGACCTAGAGATCGTGTATTACTATCTCTGAAAGTAAGGATTCCTCGTATCAAAACCTACTGTACCTTGCCCTATATTGATTGTACTGAAAACCATCAATAAACGTCTACCAACACGCTCCCTAAGAATTGAAAGAGCGCCATAATGTTGCCTAAGCAACTCTAGATAATCCCATTTGATAAATAGCAAGACTTAGCGTCTTAAAATACGGAAAGATGACCTCATTTAATACCATTCATCAACTTTCAAAACAACGGTAATTACGTCAGGGTTTAAGGCTATCGTAAAATTGATCGTACAGTTTCATAAAACTCACAACTAATGCCGTAAAATATTACTATAATAGGTATTACTCAAGTATTTGTGTGTAAAACAATACATAAAAAAATTTGATTAAAATTTATTTTGTAGTTGTAGATTTGTATGGTTTTAAAATATAATGTAGAATGTAGAAATTATGTATATACGTGCAATTATTTATTTCGCCAAATCCGCTTTAACTAATAGCATTCTTCGAGAATTACATAGGGTGTTTCTTGTAAGGTGTCAAGCCGAAGCGTGGTGATAGGTGACCACCATACCTGTCAATTAAACTTCCATGTATGTTGAGCGATTTTTTAAAGTTATCGAGATATTTGCAATAAAAAATGTATAAAAAAAATATCAAACCTAATAAAAATCGGTCAACTTATTTTAACTGTACATACTATTCAGTTTGAGTTAAATCTTGTTTATTATGCACAAACAACAATTAAATCCCCTTTTTATGATTTTGAACTTTTCCTATACATGATGTAAGTAACTTTTGTTTAGAAATATCTCGACAACTACCAATACTCGCTGAACATACATGAGGGTTCAGTTGATAGGTATGGTGGTAACCTGTCACCAAGCATCGGCTTGACACCTTACAAGAAACACCCTATATATTATGATGTCAACAAGCTAATAGGAATGATTTGCAAAAGCCAATCGACGAAACGAACTTCATTTTAATGAAACATTTCCTCAGCTCCAATCATTTTCGATGCAGGTAATGTGGATGCGTAACTCCACGGACTCTGCAACTCTCCTCACAGTGGGACCAGCCCCTTACACCGGTGATAGTCGGATAGCTGTCAAGTTTCAATACCCCAACAACTGGAGGTTGAGCCTCAACCCCGTGACGAGGTTCGACGCCGGAAACTACATGTGCCAAATATCCACGCACCCACCAAGAACCATATTCGTTAATTTAACTGTACTGCGTAAGTATTATTGGATTGAATACACTATTTTACACAAATAAAACCAAACAATAACTTAATATGCACTAACGTAAAACTAAATGTTCTAAGTACTTATTTAAAAAACAAATGTGAGTAGGTATGGGTCGTGTTTTTTAAAAGGAGCTGCAATCTAGCCTGCTATTATTTGAAAAGAAAAAAACACTTGGTTTTGTCAAAGTAAAGCAGTGCAACTGAGCGTGTATTTTAAATTTTGTTTAATAAAATATAGTTTTTTTATATCATATATTATGGTACAAAGACTAATTAACTTCAACATTATAATGGATCAGCTTTCATAAGTGAAGTCTTAGAAATAGTTTTGTGCATGAGTAAAATTAATTTGCTCGTAGGTTATACATTCAATAGTATAATACGAGTACTGAATAGCTTAGGATATTAATCAAATTAAGCAGCAATACTAGCAAGACCAGTTTCAATATTTAAGACATGAAATATAAGCAAAAATATGAATCTTCGTCAAAAAAGTAAACTCCGAATGCTTTGATTTAAAATTCAACAAAGTCAATCAATAAATCAAGCACACGTCATCGTAAACAAGAGCCATATTGAGTATATTAGAACTTGATTATAAATAAATTATATTTTTACAGCACCAGTTCTGACAATATACAGTGATCAAAATCACGAAGTGAAAGACAGATTCTATAAGGCTGGAAGTTCGATAAAACTATCGTGCATCATATCAGAGGAGTTTGTATCGACATTGCCAAAAAAAGTGTTGGCGACGACTCTGCCTCCGCCAACAACAACGCCGCTTACAACAACAACAGAGCTAACAACTAGAATGAGTACAGTGTTCAATAGAATAGATATAATGATGAACAAGAGTTGGAGCGTAGAAACAACGACAATTACTTCTACAGTTAGTATTAGTACAACTAAAGCTCCACAGTTAGCAACTAGTACATTACGGACGACTGTAAAACCCACCGCCCCGCCTGTTGTGAATAATATTTATGGGCTAGCGTGGAAGAAGCAAGGGAAAGACTACTTAGATAATGTTACATTTCGCAACATGAGGTGAGTTATTTATAGACGTTATAAAGAACTTTTCTTTTTAGTTCAATTATCTCTTGTACGTTTCCGTTCCACCTCCGTAGTAAGCAAACTTTTGCAAAGTTTAGTGAAATGAAATAATTCCTCGTTAATTTTCTCTACTCTGCTCTCTACTCGTGCAAAGGGATAGGCATTGTTGGTGACGGGGATAATAAATAAAAAAGTGCCTTCATTCTTCGTTGCACTATCGATTACGGCTCACATACTTAACATTCTTCGCTCTAGCAATTGTATGTTACCTTGTATGAGTATCGCGCACGAAGATGACCGGGTAGCACTACAATAAAGCACGAAGTAAAAGGGTCGTGTAGTCTTATTGATTTTATATGGAAATTTATTTGGACGATAAAGTACGGCAGTGAAAATACGTGAGAGAAGTCTCACATTCTTGACAGAAGTCAAAGTTAACTTTTATTCTGAGATTCTCGTATTACGTGTGCTCATTTCAATAAAAGTTGACGAGCAAAAACTTTGGCTGTTGCGCGAAAAGGTGTTACGCATTCAGTCCGCCCTTGACTTTCCAACAATTCGTTGAACTGGGACAATATTAACTTAGCAGAAAACAGAATACGTAATGAACTACAAATTGATTCTTGTCTTTGAATTTTAGCTCCACAATCAGTGTGGCATCTGCATCACAAAATGACAGCGGAGTGTATACTTGCCTCCTTCAAAACCATTCTCAAGTCGTTGTCAATGTACACGTTCTGATTGGTAAGTAAAACAGGTATAAGTAATAAAATATTTTATAAGAACACATTACAATTATTTCAATTTAACATAGCGGTAAAAAATCACGTACGTATATTTAAAAAACATTGTTAATTTTTTAAATATACATGCTAACATCATAATTATGAATAACAGAGATATATAAATTGAAGTGACCTACCTCGCGAATCTGTTCAAATTTCAAAATTGCAATCACGTTTGTTGAGCAAAAATATCAATTTGTTTTTTGTTGTCGTTACCAAACAAATTTGTTTTTTAACAGGTATGTGAACCAGGTTTTTAACATGCGGTTAATTTTCACTAGTGTGTAATGAACAAAGACTTAATTTCTTGTTAAAAATAAAACTAATATTTCCTATATGTTTATGTAACATAAAACACGGCTAGATGGCTACTGCGCGTAATTTTTATACATCATTCACAATCACATAGGAATTAATTCATGTTTTCTAATAATAATAATATTTCGGTATCATTTAAGATTACTTTTATGACCGTATCTTATTAACTAGTATAATTGTCCATCAGGTGAGAACCAAGCGGCAGTGCATCACGATACATGGAACAAGGGAACCCTTTTTTGGCAACCCCAAAACATTTGCTTGATTTCAGCAGTCGTTTTCCTGTTAACTTTGACTTGATGTTAAATTATTTATTCAATGATACAAAATGTAACCTTCCAAGTTTGGGGAAACGGATAAAGTACAATATCACAAAAAGTGGAAGACATAAGTAATAATAATGACCATGGTGAGATTAGCTTTTCCAAAAATAACGCAGTCTTTTGGCGATATAAAAATATTGCTATTAGATCAACATTTAAGTGTATCGTAAAATTACATTACATTTGTTCGTAATATTGTAAGTGTACAGTATATTAACATTATTTTCATTTTTGGCCCTTACGAAGCCAGAAAAATGCGACATCGGGCAAAACAAGGCAAATAAAGAAATGTAACAAATTGGGTATTCGTGGGTAAGTATCTTTTATTCAAAGAATTGTTGACTCAGAATGAATAAGAAAGAATCTGAATACAAGAAACAATTTGTGATTTATTTAATCATTTTCAAGTTTACGTTACGTGTTTATATTTTTTTGAATCAGATGAAAACAATCGGAAAAGTTTGTGGTTAATAAATATTTTTTTATTTAACAATCATGTCTTATCGGTTATTGATGATTATTTTACTCGTAGAGATATTAAAATGACATTCCTGAAGGTTAGAAAGTAAATTATTTAACTATCATTATTTTAATTACTTGTAGGTTTGAAGTGCATTTATTCTGATGAAATGTGTACTTGATTAGAATACATCGTGCATACGTTTATTAGTTTATTTAAATTTTATTCCATTGTTTAAGGGCCGATGCCCATTTTCTTTAAAAGTTTATTCAATGTTGATAAGATTCATGCCAAAATTATACACCACACAAAGTGTGTTTAGTTATAAGCCTACAATTTATTATTATTCTTATTTTAGACTAACTTTAATTAATATGTAGATTGTACATAATTAAGTAACTAAAAAAAATCATAATTTTTCTTCGCATAAGAAGCATTTAGGCACTAGATGAACAATATACCATGTGTATTTAATACAAAATGTACAGGCTACCATATTATTGTACCTTGCATAGATAACTTCTTTATTTGTAACATAAATACATAGATGGTTACTAAGGCGAAGCCAAAAGTTTGTATAGGTAGAAACATTAACCAGTAAGATATTTTTATGTCGTTGCACATTTTTGTTAATATTACACAAACTTCTCATCTGTATACAAAAAAGACTATGTTAAATGACTGTAAAGATATGAATAAACATAATGATAACGATTATTGTGGTTTTCCTAAATATTATTGTATATATATAAATATTGTATTTTATATACAGGGATATAATAAATAACCCACAGCTTTCTAAACTCAATTTGACATTGGACCCCAAAATATAATGTGAACCCTTTTTCAAGAGAATTCAATACAGCTTAATACCGGTCGCTCTCGCAAAGCAAGATATCATCTCCACCTTTCAGGGTAAAATGGAAGACGGGTCGACGATGCAGAAAATCAATTATACAGCTGACTTCAAAGAGTAATAAAGAAGCCTCATTTTGGTATGTTTCTATTAACAATAGGGACTTTTGGGAAAGGAATTTGCTGCGCGAAGAAACATGACGAAAGAAATAATTTGGTAGGCGATATGCGTTCACTGGTTAGGCATGACACGTAAGGGTTTAAAATTTATTCCTAAATTTGATTTTGTGTAAAATCGTCTTCTAGGAATTAGCTGTGGAAGGCCTTATCACGAACGCACAATAAGAAAACTACCAAAACCGTTACTTTATATTTGTATTTTTTTTAACTGTAGCTTATTTGCTGTGGCGATTTTCGTGTAATAAGGGATATCCAATAAATATACATATTTTCTTAATTTCTTTCGAATTAGTCGTGTTGTGTCACACACATCACAATGCCTATTATGGCAAATTAAAATAATTTTGTTAAATACTTCAAATTACTGCAACTTTTTATAACGCCGTTTCAGTCAGAGTTTTTGTAAACACATTCCCTTAGTTTTTCAGTTTATTTTTAACGAAGCAGCAAAATCAAATCTCTTAATTAAAAATTGGAACTTTCCTAAAAACAACTAACAGCATAACCTCGGGTATAAAACCTCGAGGGATTCTTTGACCCGAATAAAAATAGAGGCACTCTCTGGCTTCCCCGTGGGGGTACTCAGAGAACCAATATAGCATGCGATATCTAAGCAAACGGTATTTGCACACAAATTTAAGGTGAAATGAAAAAGTTTGATGGCATTACAGTTTCATAAATCAGTCTCAAAAATATATCGAAATTATAAATATTGAAAAAACAAAACAGCCGACTGCAAAAATCATTATATTTTTGAAATAATGGTCGTTTAACTGGATTTAATTTGATACCCATATTGCTATGGTAAGGAAAAAATCCATTCACCCTCTCCCCTTTATTTCTATTTTCGGACGCCATTTTTGACATGTATATAGCTTATGTCACTATCACAATTTTGACTAATTGAATGACACCTCATATATCAAAAACTGTCCATCCGTTTGGGCTGTAGAGCGTGCCAAACAATTATACATATAAACATACACTCGAAAAACATAACCCTCTTTTCGCAGTCGGGCAAAAATATAATGATCTGGCGAGTCCAAGCGGCCTTTCAAAAAATGTTTACAATTACATACAACAGCTATATTTGTTTAGGCCTCTCAGCGGCGCTACTTTAGCTTCTTTAATGCCAAAAAGGGTAATCTTAGCCAAATTATGAATCTCCAGACATGAACGCTTTTTCAAAAGAGAAAATGTAATGAAGGGCGTATATAGGTCAAGCAATGAAGCGATGAGTTTCAGCCCACTACTCTACACTAGTGATGTCACTAGATGAGTAAATTTCGATATTGATTTAAGTTTCTAGTACCTATAAACAGGAGCACAGCGAGGCATACACTATACGGGAAATACTACAAGAAAAAAACCACATATGACGCGTTGTGCAATGTGTGTGTCATTTAAATTTCGAAAAAATATATTTACAAACAAAAAAATGGATAAAGACAAAGTTATTTTAATAAAATCTCAAGATTTATTTCGATAAGTAACTATTTCAAGGTGTAAATTTGTTTGTAAAATATTTTTGTGAAGCAACGGTGGTACCACAACACCCAGACCAGAAAATCGACCCGACCGGGATCGAACCCAAGACCTCTTAAATAGCGAAACCTTGAAACCCGTGCGCTAGCCACTCGGCAACGGAGGTCGTAAATCGACGTTCAGACTGTCGACATTGGAACAGCATTTCTACAAAATCCGAGCACTTTGAAGAATTCCTTTTGCAAACGGCTAAGATTCCACGGAACTTTGTGTGTCATTGTTCCGAGTGCACACAGGCGTTCATTTGCATGCTTTGTTATACGCTAACGCCTTTTTAATTGCACATAGGATTTTTAAATTCGTGTATAATAAAAACAAGTTATTGAGTTAATAATGAGTAGCTTTTTTAGGTATTGTCAAGGATTTTTTAGCAAGAGTGAGATGGCGCTTAGTATGATTGAGGTTTTTTATAATGGTATTTTTCGACGGACGAAATCATTCTAAAGAATTTAATTATGCTCATTACTGGTTGTCAAAGAAATTAATATATTTATTTATTATATATTATTAAAATTATATTTATTATTTATTTATTTTTCGTTTATTTCTTTTTAATATAGGAGGCGCGATAGTTTTAATTTCATTTAAATTATCGATCAAATTTTATCCTGGGTATGTATACATAGCAGCACATCAACCTACCAAATGAAAGAGGTGAGCTTAAAAGAAATTAAAGTATTTTAGGTCAATTTGATGACAAAAATAAAACAAGTTAAGTGTTTATAGGAAAGATATGTAAGTATGTAATGCTAAAAATAATAGTTCCTCGCACAATTCTTAGTTTCCTCATCAAAACTTATGCTGTGGGGAAACTAAGAATTTTCAAGTAGTTATTCCTTCGCGCTTACTTCGGTATTCAAAGTTTACTATTTTAAAGTGAAACCGCAACGAATCAAGTTTAAAATTCAAAAATATATCAGTGTTATCTTGCAATCCAGCGTTTTACCTGGTTTTTACAAAATAACAAAGACTAAAAACGGTCGATGACAATTGTTTTTATAATCTGTTTTCACATTGCAACATTATGTCAGATACAATTCGAGTCATATAAAATGTCACTAATATGTTTTTATGTGTTTAATCCTTTAAATTTTAAGTTTAAAGTTTAAATAGTATGTAAACGCTGATATTCTCTCGTGGATTTCCATGAATAATAAATTACTGCTATGAATATTTACACAGTTTGTATTATGAATATAATATGGTTGGCAGATTGTTATTTATAATGTTTAATCTTGTTTACATTTTTAGGGTTCCGTAGTCCGACAAGGAACCCTTATAAGATCGTTCAGTCCGTCCGTCCTAGTCTGTCACAGCAGAATATCTTCTACGTTTATGGACTGATTTGCATGTAACGAAATTCGAAGATATTTCACATATAGATCTAATTTTTAAAAATACAAAAAAATAAAATTACCCCTTTTTAAGGGTTAATTTTTCTCCTTTTAAACCTCCCCATACATGTAAAGGGGAGGGGGGGGGGTAAAATAAAAATATATACTTTTTTTGCCTATACTGTCTAATGTTGTAAGCTAATGGTACGGAACCCTTCGCGCGCGAGTCCGACTCGCACTTGGCCGGTTTTTTTATTCTCATTTGATATTTTTACAAAATGAGAATTATTATTTAGACGTTTCTGATTTTTAAACACATAATACGTCTTAATAAAACTGAACTTATTGAAACTGCATTAAATTGTAATAGAACTGACCATAATCAAATAAGCGTAACAAATTACTACCATTACTTATATTCAAGAATCTGTTCAATTGAATAAAAATCTTCTTATTCTTACAGTGTTACATAACCTTTTAACAACCCTGAGGTCTATTAGTGAGTCGCCTATAAGTGGCATGCCTTGATTCCTCAGATCAACCATCTTATATCCATATCTATACTAATATTATAAATGCGAAAGTGTGTCTGTCTGTCTGTCTGTTACCTCTTAACGCTTAAACCACTATACCGATTGAGATGAAATTTGGTATGAAGACAGTTCGAGACCCCGGAAAAGACATAGGCTACATTTTGTCGCGATATAAAAATATTTAGGGGATGAAAGTTTATATGGAAAATCTAACTCTTTCGGGCGAAGTCGCGGGGAACCACTAGTACCTCTATAAACATACCTCAAAGATCCGAGTACACCAATTTTTAAACAACTAGTAAACCTCGAAGAAATGGTATTGAACGATCGCTCAAAACCAAATCGGAATTCTGTCAAATTAACCGTCAGTTAAATTACACCGGCTGTTTAAAAACTGGTGAACGCTGGCCTAATTGTCAGTTGTCATGTACAAGAAGTAGTATAATGCATCCAAGGTTCAAAATAATACGCAAAACCTTAAATCTATATTGATTCATCAAGCCTCAAACTATGACAACAATCCTTCGAACAACTATTCATATACAATTTGTTGATTTTATTTTCTTTAATAACAGAACTCAACGAAGGTCGTTATCGTGTATTCCAGTCTCGTACGTGATAAGAAATAGAGAAGGGAGTAGTTTCCTGTTCAATTTACTTTGAGCATTTTATAGACGGCGTGTTTTTCTTAGGCCTTTCATAATATAAGGGCGAATACACATTGGCGAGTGCGTGTTATACTCGTAGTACGTGTCAGATAAACGTGCATAAAAGGTCGTTCACCTTGACAGCTTAAACCTTGTGACACGTATCATTTGTCTTTCTAACTAGCGATTATTACGAGTTTTCATTTTTGGGTTCAAGGTCGACCCGTACCGAGGTTCATTTGTTAGACAGATTCGTATCGCTACGACTTATAGTTAGGGTCGCCCGCCGCGCTTTGCATACTGCAGTGGTATACGGGGGTGACGGGTCAATAACTTTTTATGCACCGTTAAATGGCACGGACTATAGTGTTGTTAACTTATAAATAAATAAATAAATAAAAATGTTTCAACAAACACACCAATTACCTAGCCTCAAACTAAGCGTGAGCTTGTGCTATGGTGACTTGGATAACGGATAGACATACTTATATACATTTATAAACATCCATGACTTAGGTACAAATGCTCGTGCTCATACAAAAACATTTGCCTCTTGCGGGATTCGAACCTGCAACCGCCTGGTTTAGTAGTGCATGGCGCGAACCACTACACCAAGGCGGTCGTCAAATTGAAAAATATTATTCATTACAAAGCTTATGAACTTTGTAAATATGTTCACGAATGTTATTGACGGGGGGACACCGTGTAAACGACTTTGCCCCCCCCCCCCTTTATATGTATGGGGAGGTACCCTTAAAAAGGGGTAATTTAATTTTTTTGTATTTTTCAAAATTAGATCTATATGTGAATCTATATCCTCGGACCAAGTTACATGCAAACCAATCCATAAACGTAGAAGATATTCTGCTGTGACAGACTAGGACGGACGGACTAAACGATCTTACAAGGGTTCCTTGTCGGACTACGGAAACCTAAAAATGAAGTAAATGTCGTTTATTTATGATCGCTAAACGGAAGAACATCATTTTCGTATAAAATGCAGGATTCATGAATGTTTCATATGCCCGACACAAATAGGTCAACCTGCACAAACATCATACGTGCTTTACACGAAACGATCGCAGCAAGAGAAGAGGCTTATTATTCTGAATGTTGGCTTGGAAGGAAAACGACGGAACCCCTTTAATAACAGTGGTCGGAGATGAATCTTGGGCGAAGAGAACCGACAAAAGTGGATACAATACCCTCAGACAATTTCATTTCAGGTGCAGGATAATGCTGCGTGTGTAGCACCTATAACAACGGATTTAGGGCTCTGCTTAGACTTTTTTCGTTACGGTAGAGCATCCGCAATGTTTGCGAAGCATAGAACTGATGATCTTTACTCAATCATTAGCAAGAAGACGGGCTCAGTCTAACCAGAATGTTGTCACAGACTCAATGTGTTCGTGTAACGACATTCATAGTTGTAACAGTAAAATTGTTTTTCTTTCTTTGTAACTAATCCTAGTTTTGAAGATAATTGTATATTATACTAACAAGTGGTTCGCAGTTGGCGCAATAAAAACAATATATGAAACAATTTATTTAATTGGTTTAAGAAGTTGAAATGAGTGTGTCCCTCCTGTAGAAAGTAATAGTAGGTATTTTTCTTATGAGATTTAGTAATCTGCATCTGCAGATTGTCTACAGTGTGCTTATAAACCATACAATTCATAATGTAATTTATTAGACGTCTTGGTGGATATTACAACAAGCCTTCACTCACATTATCTTCTAAATATGTATAAAATTTAAACTGACTTGATGACTGACTGACAGCCCAAACTACTGGATTTAGAGACTTCAAATCAAAGGTTCCATAAGAGGTCTAGGGGTGCACCCTTAGTGCACTAAGAAAGGTTTTTTGGAAATTCATCCCCTAACGATAAAAAGGAGGGGCAAGTTTGTATGAAACTCGGTCAGTTATGGAGCTTAATCGATAAAATGTTGTATTTAGCTTTTTAATTAAAGATTAGAAATGACGTAACAGGATGTTAGGAAACTCATCCTCTAAGGGGGTGAAAATGGGAGTGCAAGTTTGTATGGTAAATTCGACATGTGCGCGAATGAAATTGTTGAAAATCGGCAACCGCTAGTAAAATCCATTACTTATAATTAGCTTCCACCGACATCAGAAATCAGCTTGGCTACAATCTATCGAATTTAAATGAATCTACTTACGTTACGTCCTCAGTAAGTGCTTACGTCACATGTATGTGCACAGTAGTCCTAGGATTTAGCAACGAAATATCTACCTGCTTTTTCTTCTATAGAAACACCACTGAGGTACTCCTCAGTAGTATCCTCAGTAGTAGTAGATCTTTAAAAGCCAGAGAGAAGAAAGTTAATAATATAAAATATTAAGACAAATTATCAAGACAATGTATAACTTAAAATATCGATGTCGATTAGGCCAACAATGGCGTATCGATATAATTATCGACTATGAAGCATCACTGCACGCATACGTATTCTCCTCTTAAAGCAAGAAAGGGACAAATGCAGCTCAGACCAAAATTCGCTTCATAAAACTGACCAAAACAGCATTTCGTAGTCCCCTGTTTTCTTGACGAAAACTTTACCAATGATAATATTGTTTTCATAAATAATTTTAAAAAGGATGGGACTATGCTCCTATGTTTTAGTTTTTGTCTTAATGTGCGTAGATTTTATTTAGCGAGCGTCTCAAGTTTGAGGTTGAAATTTGCCAATTTTCTTAATGTTTGAAGGCCCATATTTCCTATGTTAATTCGAATATGGGAAAAAATGAAACATATGAGCATAGCGGTAGTAAATGCAGATATTATAGCAAAAAAAATTTTCGACCACAGTCTATATCCAGGGAGGAAACAGGGGACTACGTTTGTATGGAGAAATGGTGCTATTCTTTCGTCTTAACAGAGAAACATACTTAGTTATATACCTTTATAATCTTTCATGATTTAGGTACAGTCACAAGCTATGGAATTAATACAAAGAAGTTTTTATGCAATTGTAACAAGGTCTCAAATATAATGCAGATGTATACCTATTGATGCTCGTGACTGTACAAATGGTCATACTTATCACAGAAACATGGCAAATGTTGCGGAATTTGATTAAGCCCGCAAACGCTGTTTACGCATCAAGTAGACGGTCGTATCTGTGCCTAATCCTTTTTGTTTATGAAAAAGTAAATGTATTAGCTTAATAATTTGCGTATTATGACAGCTATACTGAAGCAGCAAAACGTATAATATTGCATCAAGAGATTTTGGAATAACTAATAAATGGGTGAAACTAGTTTTGTATTTTTGACAGTTTTCTATGGGTCGGTTTTTAACTTTTTTAATGAAAACTAAAACTAAACTACTAAAATTACAGAACGTTCGTCCTGTTATGAGTATGTACTACAATATTTTTTTGATAAATTAAATATTAACAAGTGTTACAGTTTGCCAATGTGTACTCGCCTTTAGGCCCTTCACATACCATATTACACGTCATATTCTGTAAGCGTTACCTATTTTCTGGGACCAATAAATAAAAGCGTCTTTTTGTGGTTTATATACGGCAGAGGTTGGGTTACCCAACTAGTGCCGCTAATATGATTTCGTCGCATGAGTGGAGTTTCCTCGAGTAGAAACCGGTGGCCTAATCCGTACCTACGTTTTTATCTGATTATTTGTTTTCTGAAATTATGTATGTTAGTAGTTCAAACTATTATATTTATAAACGTAATACATAATTTATAAATTAACGGTAGATTATGTGAAGTCGTTAACTCGTCACCATTGTTCAATAGCTATGTGACACCACCAATCGTTGACGTAATTGTAATGAACTGTCAAAACGTTCTTCCATAAATTTTGTATCGGAATAGTAATTAATGACGTTACATATCAATACACGTATACTCAACTAATTTACTTTTATCGAGTTTAGCTTAATTTAAAAATCAAACAGCAGATGTAACAACACATAAATTATAATACTGCTGGCGCGATGAACGTGTGTTTATAATATGATGTTATTTACAAGAAATGGGGTTAATTGTGGATAGTGTCAAGTACCCAATGCTCTTCTTCGAGCATAGCAATAAGGGCTTTTCTGACAGCTCAAAATTATAGTTTTGTTTTGTATCGATAGATGGCGCTGTTCATCTAAGTTATATAAATATTGCTTCAAAATCTTTGAGCTTAAAACGAAAACAAAATACTAATATATTACCTGCACAGACTTGTAATGGGAGTTCTAAGCCAAAAATAAGCGAGTTTCAAAATGCAGTTAAAAATAAAATTAAATGAAAAAAAAACGTCTTGGTAATCACTAAATTGTTAAAAATTACCTGTCAGTACGCGTGAATCAAAAACGTGTTAAACGTAAACAATAATAACATGATAAACGCAAAAACCAGCCTTTTCCTAAATAAAAAATGTACCTGACTTCTGTTGTTCAGCGCCATCTAGCGGATTTTTAAGTACTGATTTTTGACATTAGGAAAATCTCTCATTCTGAAAACATTTATTTATTTAGAAAACCAACAGCGATACAAGTTTTGTTTGAAAATTTGAATAGAACTATACTCGTAAATAAGGCTAATAATAGGTTTCCCTTAAAATGACTATTGGTAATAAAAACTTATATAGAAGAAAAAGTTAAACTTAAATAATAATATTACACATTAAAACATATTCCGCCTCAAATGTTTAGGCTATAATAAATATAAACGTTAAAGGTTACGTTTGCAATCATGCATAGAGGTATACATTTTTCCAGTAGAATAAATGATTATAATCGCCAACAACTCCAAAACCATACTATTTATAAAAAATGCAGTAGGTATTTAAGATAAACTTTCATAGTGTATGAGTGCGTAGAGAGAAAGAGAGAGAGAGTGCGCGCGTGTGTGCACCTGTAAGCCCTACGGATATGGTTCCTTGGGATCGGTGTTAACATTGACCTTATAATTGTCTTTGAAAGTTTATTAAAGTTACAACTCCTTTGATATCCGTTTTCGTAATTTGCTTTGTTCAATTGGCTGTCAATCAAGAAATTAAGTTCGCTTGAGATAAGCTAATTTCCGCGTTATCTAATCAAACGTCAGATACCGTGTTTGCCGGCTGACTATTAGATCGCTATCTCTAATTAGTTTGCGATTGTCAATCAATTTGCACTTGGGTTTTAGGTAGGTCTGTATCCACTACACCTTCCTGTACCATGACCGTACTTAGAACATATCATCCACGTTAACAAAATACGCATGTCAAGGTCATTAATTTTTGACCTGAGTTCAAATAAGCGCGGTTCGACGGTGACGGAACCGTCTAGTAAATATTATTTTATACTTTTCAATGCTTATGATTCTTTTGCTTGATACGTCTTTAGCACGGCCGTGCTATGCACAGCGTGGTTTCGTAATATGGTATAGTGTTGTGGAAACAAACTTGAACTTGACACGATCGGCATTAAAGGAGATGTTCTAATTTTGGCCATCTCTTGTACACATACATACTAACAAAAACACTGCAAAAAATCGCTTAAACTCCCTAAAAATATTAAAAAATATATATCTTGCAGTTTTCTGATGCACAAAAATATTTATCATAGTTACACATTCAATAATAATGGCGATTTCTATCGCCATATTTGTTCTAACAATAATTCAAAAATCAACGTAGTTTTACTCTTTTACTTTCACCATTAGAAAACTATGTTAGAAATATTCATTTCACTAAGAAAGAAAGACAACTTGAATGATGTAACTGGTATTTTATCTGAATTCACATGCCAAATAAGTTTTCTGAACGATTAGCGGCTAAAACATTTGGTTCCAAGCGTAAAAAAAAGTAGCTGTCACCTATCATTTGTGACAGTCGCTTCCGCTGTTCCGTCATTATGAGATAGTTTTGCCGCAAAATGTAGAAAAAAAACTTATTTGTGCACGAAAACAACGAAGAAGTTGTGGAAATAAGTGTGAGAATGGGTTTTCATAGCCTTTTTTCTATTTTTTGGTGTAATTTACAAGAGAAGGCCAAAGTTCCATAGAAAACTGAAACATCTCCTTTGTTTTCATTCGATTGAACTAAACAACTGAATTGAAATCTGAAAGCAACGAACATATTATCTGGGTAATTCTCTTCTTAGTCGGGCACTCTTGGCAGAATGCTCGTGTTGATGGACAGGGTTGCGGCTCGCCGCCGCCGCTCACTTTCAGGGCTGCAGCACGTTTTGCAATGTCTTTCCATCTCTGCCGGTTTTCCGCATTGCGAGCACATTGTATGGTAGTCGATCCGGTAGTTGTTTTAATCTGGGTAATTATGAGGAATAAATTATTTAGAAATAACATTTGATGTTTGAGAGTTTAGGCAGTGGATTACACGTGGAGGGCGACAATGATAGGTGGAAAATCAGTCAGGTCTGAGCACTTATAGCTAGGTACTTGCCACATCAGCTTTCAGGGTTCAGGTATCACTTCACAGGCCACAATCACTTGAAATGTCTGTAAGGAGCTTCAAAGGATACACACGCGGCGAAAGCACTCAGGTCAGTCTAGTACATGTGTCATAGGGAACGTCTCGATGTCGACTCGATCTTCGGGGTTCTCACGGTACGTTTTAAACAAATAAAAATAAGGCAGGTATGCGTGTGAGTGTGCGCGGCCTAGTATCAATAGGGTACACAAACAAATCAAAATATTGTAGTAAACATTTGAGTTTTACAAAGCTTAGTCTTGCATCATGCAATGTATTTAGTTCAAAATAACTCTTTTCCATTTTTTTGTAGGTAACACGCGCCTCAAAATTGTCAACTAACAAAAGGCAATAAGGATAATCTGAATTGGGCTTTTGACACTTAAAGCCAATGTATCGGAAAAAATTTAAATTAGATATCGTGTACTTTACCAAGAAAATATTATTACGGATAAAGATACAATAAATATTAACCCCTTGAGGATCATAAGATCGCCGGCGGTCGAATAACAATTGTTTTTTTATTGTGTCTGGAAACTTGATCTCTGAATGGTTAATACAATTTATAACATATTTTGAAGTATTAGAGCAAAATGATGATGATGAGCAATTTTCTTTGTTTAAACTCTAAAAGAAAGTGAATAGTCTATATATAACGAAACATACATACTTTTTATTATTTTACCGAACGTTCTTCTCAATTCCTTTTTAAAAGAAAGCTGAAATTATTTATTCCATCATCATTAACAACAGGTAAAACGACGTATTACCAAGCGTACAGGATTTACTTAAACACTGAATATTTATCAGACGATGTCACTTTACTCATGAATAATCGTGCTGATATAATATTATGTATTTTACATACATTAATAAGATCTAGCAAGACTACATAGGGCTTATAGGTAAAGACATGAATTGAGACAGGTATTTTCTACAGAACTATCGATTAATCAGCAGCATACAGCTAACATGGATGATTCATTTGGTGGTGGTGGAAAATCCAATCCAAAGGAGTTTCTTATTTTTTTTTTATTCTTAAGCTTAAGTACATAATCTTATCCTAATACTATAAAAACTCTGCATACAAATTATTTTATTTATTAGTGAGTAGAAAAATTACTTATCTCAGCTCGTCAGTATATCCCAAAAATCCTGATCTAGCTAGTCTAGTTTACCCTCGTTCTATTATAGATAAATAACAAACATAAAAGCTGAATTGTCTGAGGCACTTAAGAAAAACCTAAGTATGACAATTTGTGGGCCTTTCAATTCACACTCAGACCCACAAAAGAAGTGAAAATGGAAAAATGCTTTCGTGGTAAGTATACCTACCGATTGTGGACTGTGCATGAATAGAGAAAAACTTTATTCACAGAATCTTTTCAGATGTTCGCGGCAAATAATCTGATTATTTCCACTAATAATAAAGATAATGACCATTATTAGTCGGCGAGAATAGGCCTGATGCTGTATTATTTCTACCTCATTAATTTTTATGGTAAAGCTATGGAAGTTGATGAGGAAACCCGACTTAGATCGAGCCCGGAAATGTTTCAACAGATACTTAAGTTAGTGATTTTGGTATTAAACCTTAAACCTTCATGTATACGTATCTTGTAACTGCCTACTAAAATTAATATTTAGTTGCAGTAAATGTTATGGGAAAATTTGACGTGACTGTCATGGTAAAAGTTAAATGTTGCTAAAAAGATTATCTAAGTCTACACTAACATTACAAGAAGAAAAGATTTGATTGTTTGTTTGTTTGTTTGTATTGAATAGCCTCCGACACTACTGGACTGATTTAAAAAATATATTTTACCATGAGAAGCCAACATTATTTCTGATGAAAATAGCCTTTGACCGCGGGAAAATGCTTCATTCCTACAAGAAAACGGGTAATAGGACAACGGGTAGTAAGAATTATCTTTCCGTACTTGTCTTTTTCAGATACCTTCTAAACGGCTGAACCGATTGGGTTTAATTTTTCCACGTGTTTCTATGGTTTCACTGACACAATGTATTATATTCATAAAAGTCGTAACAAGGGTAAACAATTATAGCTGTTGGTTAGGTTGTTAGTGTTAACAGTCTTATCTTTGAAGGGGGTAATTATGTACCTACAACTTTTACTACATAGTCATCACAGAAATCGTAAAAAGAAAACATATTTTGATTCTTCATATTTTTAGTTATCGAGGTTGCAGAATTATAAACTTTATACAACTTGATTTTTTTAGATTTTACATGTATTGATGGCCAAATTCACTCCCTAAAAGTGTAAGACTGCTTAGATTAACAAAACACCATATAATTACATAGTGCTTTTAGCGCAGTGTAGATAATTTTATAAATGAACGGACTTATTAGTAAGAAATCAAAGCAAACTTATGTTTTATTTTAATAACAATAAAACAACTTAAACATTAACGAAAGATCACTGAAATCCCAAAGCAATTAAAATATAAGTAGATTATTTTCAAATAGCCACTTAGCCTGAGAAACAGCCTTATTTAAAGATTTGTCGTCTCCAAAATATTTAGGCAAAGAAAGTGATTTCTTATTAAAGCTTAATCTCTCTCATTAGCACAAGGCAGTGTTTTAGGAGCGATGTCAAAAAGATAATCTGAGTTAAAAGGGAACGAAGGATAATGTTGGTAATTATAGCAACTGACGATACCTACTTACCTATTAGTATTATAATCTTACAAAACTGCGTTCCTCTTCTGGACGCAATTCTCATTAATATAAGGTGGTGTCACGATGTGTGAGTTTATTTTATTTATCTTATATTCAACATTTTTTATTCTACGTTCAAACGGGAGCTTTGATCGATTGATTTGAACATGTTAGCTCTACCTTATCATTAACTTAAATTAATCCAACCGAAGGCGACAATTTGTCGCTAGTCACCTAATATTTTGATAATAAGACAAAAGTATTGATTATTTTAGCGGTCTCTGAACAAGGCTTTGCTAAGAAGTTGGTAAATGAACAAACTTCCCATGTGGTTTGAGATGAATAATTTGATACTCCATCACTACAGGCTGGTGGTGAACAGGTTTTGAAAGACAAATACGCACAATTGTAAAATAAAATAAGTATATTGCAAATGGTCGGTCCTCCGCTTCTCGCATCCAGCCACCACTCAGGCCACTCCTCCACCACCTTCCTCAGGTCATCGGTCTACCCAGCAGGGAAGAACACAAGTCAAATAAAATCAAATCAAATCATTCCAAAATTACGTTTTCCGAGATGTGGTCTCCATTCGAGAACCTTCGTACTCCAACGCCCGTTGGTTTTGCGACAGACATGATCGATGTATGTTATATAAATGGTACGTAAATATATACTAATCAACACTGTCTAGGGATATTATGGATATAATAATACTACGAGTATGTTTTGTATATCTCTAGGCAGTGTTTATGTGTGTATAACGCATCGATAAAATATCGTAAGTAACTGTAAATTAATATGTAGAGTATTAGATAACACATACTATTGAATTACTAGGTATAATAAACATTTATATTCAAAGATACAGTAGTTCCATTCCATTCCATAAAATTAATGTTCATTTTAATTTTACCTTAATTAGCATTAATATTCTACTTAACGCCTACGGAATATGTAACACTAGTAAGTACTTATGCTTAATGGACAAGTCGTCCTTGTGAACTGGGACAAACTCGAATCCTATGGGAGAAGCACTCTCTTGCAACTTTACTGAGAAATACCTAATCAGTCCACCTGAGCACATTCTTGTTACTCATATAAATAAAGAGCAATGACAATTTAGGAGGAGCTTATTAATATAGAAAAAGAAACTTAACAGATTAAATATTTTTAAATTTCGACTATAGCGACCATATTATGGTGCGTGTGTGCGCAATACATAGATGCACTCACTATTCCATTCTATTCCATTCTAGAGACGGCAATCCGACATGACCGTAAAGAGATCAGGTGCAGAGCTAATGGCTAAACGTGCTTTTAGTCACACTGGGGTATTCACACCACCAACTTCCTGACTCCGGAACTGTGAGTAGCGTTTAGAAGAGACTGTATCGTTAAATTAAATATCAAAAAAAAAGATGACCAAAATGGTCAGTTTTTGTACCGATTTAAAAAGTGGTGTCTCCAAACGTAAAACGAGTTGGTCTGTTGACTTTCAGTGATTTCGTTCGAAAGTTTAAAATTTTAGTATAATTGTTTTTTAACATATATCAAAAAAGTAAATAAAAAAGGTACATACTAGAATAAACAATAATACACGTCTACAACATTAAGTATTAAAGGGCTAAATCATTATTATCTATTTTATTTCGCATCTCAGCCGAAATCTGTTGATTTTAATTCATCTGATTATCCTTTTCAGCAATTGGTAACAGCAAATTGTATTTTAATGTTCTCTGGCTAAATAGACGTATTTAGGAAAATCGTTAAAATGCTAAAATGAGCCAACCTTATTTTGTTTCTCGCAGGAGCTTTTCCGAAAAAAGAACTAAAGACTACATTATTTTCTTAAGTCTTAAATTAAGACCGTAGCTGTTTAGCATATTGCGGTCAAATATTTTAGTTTCAAGAGCGATGAAAAAATAAGGGTGTCTTTTCACTTGATTTATATAAAACGTAAACTTGACACAGACTCACCCGGAATCTCTAAATGTTTTAAAAGGCGGCAGAGTTGTTTACATTAAATCACTCGAACAATAATTGCTTTATCTGTTCTTACTTAAATTTTCGCTTATCTACGGTTTATTTAATGGTATTCGTGGATCAGCTCTGTTGAAAATAAAGGAGTTTTATAAAATTGGTAGACTCTTAAGATGATTTCCAGCCAGCTTATTATGTAATACCTAGTGGTAGTAAAGTTTTTGCACAAAATCTTTTTAACAGAGGTAGAATATAAGGCTATGTAAGCCAGTTCCAAAATTTTATGTTTTTTTTAATGTAATTATTTCAATGAATGTTTTGTTAAACTGGCAATTCATGTAAAATTTAAATTATCAGTCGGACTGACGTATGTTTAAATTTTGACCGTGGCCTGATGAGAAATCATCTTTAAGTGATATTTTTCCAAAATTGCCTATATTTTACCGGTTACAAGACCTTCTACCCTTTTTGCCCGTATCTAAAAAGACTAAAATTAGGGGGCATTTCCCACATTCTGGCAACTGCAAATGAGAGCCAGATTTAAGATATGGTTGACCGTTTAAAGCCAGTGAGTGGAGTCATCATTTTAACTGACCGTGAATGGCCAACTTAACCTCGGAAGTAAAAATATCATTTGTAAGACTACGTCCGCCATCTAGAATTCTGAGCTTTCAAAATTCGTGTTTAAGATGTCCGAAATAGTAAAAAAACTAATTTCGCCAAATGTTACCCTAAATCCCGCTTGATTCATATTTTGACGAAAAGTGAACCAGTCTACTGTATGATGTTTAATATTCTCTCGAAAATCAAGACAATTTGTTCACTAAAACTTAATTGACACTTAATTGGTTGGCTTCTACCAGAACATAGAGGTAGAATCGTAATACCCACCGCTTCGAATATTCTACTTAACTCCCCCAACACTGCTTAGGTCCACTCAAAGTGACTTAACTCTCAAAAGTACTCTATCCTATTTGAGTACGTACCTAGCATAGAAAGCACTTTACTCAAACAATGTAAAAGCTACCGAAACATGTTATTCATTGAAGAACCTATTATGGTTTTCCGATATTAGGGAACTATTAATTGGGACCAATTAGTTTAGAGTCCAGGGTACATGTACATATTTATAGTAACCACTATCAAGACACATTATTTCATACAACAAACTAACCACTTAAAGCTGTATTATCAATGACGAAAGCTAGGACGTGACAAGTAATGTCATTCAGATAGATTTTATTTACAGCAGAATATTCAAGCTTTTAGGATCCATCTCAATACCAACTGCCGCACTCAGAGACGTCAATTAAAGTTAATCCGTCATTAAATCTGGAGCCGTCATTTTCTAATTCATTGACAAAGAAAGTAACAGAACGAGACTTACTTAGAGATTAGGTTTAATAGTCGACTCTGAGTTCGGCAGTAAAAGAGTTTTTTCAGACAATCTTGAGACTATTCATTTGTCCTTTTTTACTCATTTTATTTTAAAACGTTTACCGGACATACTACTTAATGTAAAATATAAAACAATACTGAAAATTATGTTCCAAGAAATACTACTCTTTTTTTTCTTTAGTGGAGTCCGAACGTAAAATTTGTTCCATAATAAAGGAGCTCTCAAAGAAATACTACTCACAAATACATACAATTTTCATGCACGTTCAAGTTGATTTACAGTACGTGAAATAATATTATCAAGTTACTTGCATCATTTAACAGCTAGCTTAGAAATACAATATCATTTACTTGGGTTAATTAAGTTAGCGTATGGGAATTCTACAATACACGTTTGTGATATGCACACTACATTAGGAGACTGTGTCTTGAAACGTTATTAGAATAAAAATTGGCAGGTATTTTTTTTAGGCTGGGTTGCAATATCTTACTTTGACTATTACAAATGTCAAAAATCTGTCAAACTTCATACGAAAAATACCAGTTACTAATATATTTAAACTTACGGTAATTTTTTTTCAAGGAGAAAATAAAGAAGTAAATACGACAGAAAAAAAAATATTAGAAAAAAACCAGCCAAGTGCGAGTCGGACTCGCGCACGAAGGGTTAGGTACCATTATCTACCTCATCTTAGTCACTTTAGTAAATTCATTCTAAGAATTTTGTATTTGGTACAAAATTATCCAACACTTAAGTTCTACCAATATTACTGCTAAAATAAAAAAGTTATCTTAACCGCTATACTGTTCCTTTAATTTTATAAAATCTATCATTATGATTTTTCCCAGATTTTTCGAGCCAGCAGTTAAGTTTTTCGAGGGTGGGGCAGGCAATGGACCAAAAAATTGCATTTTAAACTTAAATATTTCGTAAATGGAGCAATAAATCAAAAAAAGGTTTTAGAAACCCCTATTTCATTTTAAAAGACCTACTTAACGATACTACACATGATAGGGTAGACGACGAAATATATTTTTAAATTTTATTCTACTACTTGGTCGATTAATTAATAATACATACTCCTATAAAATTACAATTTTCCAGTACTAACGGTCTTAGTAAAAACTCGGACGGACATGACGAAACTATAAGGGTTCCTTGTTAGGTCTACGGAACCCTAAAAACGAACAGTTCGCAATTCCCCTACTAACTTGTAACCTCATATGGCTCCTGTGTGAATACACTCTTGTTATGGACACAATGAGTTTTACCACACGAAACTGGGGCATGTCGAGATTACTGTGGCCATGCCCAGGGGATGTGAGGTCTGAGGCCATGAGCAAAATTTAATGTAACCAAAACTATCCTAATTTACAAAATAGGACTAACTTCAAACTTACTGTACCAGATATGAGTAATGTCCTTCTATGTCACTGTTTAATGAATAACAGCCAGTTTAATTAAACGCAAATATAACACTGTTTCATTTTTTTTAGGGTTCCGTACTCATAGGGTAAAAACGGGACCCTATTACTGCCTCCGCTGTCCGTCTGTCTGTCAGCAGGCTGTATCTCCTGAACCGTGACAGATAGATGGTTGAAAATTTTACAGATGATGTATTTCTGTTACTGTTATAACAACAAAGAAATGTTTGATGGGGGCTCTCATACAACAAACGTGTTTTTTGCGTTCTTTGCTCTTTATTAATAACGGCAACAGGTAGACGCTTAAAAGATTTACAGAATATTAGATTGTATATAAACTTGTAAACAAATCATATAATTAAAATCCTTAAGATATTTAAGTGGGGCTCCCATACAACAGACTTGATTTTTAAGCTCTTTTTTGCTTGATATTAACCATGACAATAGGCAGACGCTTAAAGCTAAAAAAATTCACAGACTATTAACGTGTATATCCACTTTCAAAATAAATCTTCATCTTTCTAGCGCTATCCAGGTTGTGCACTTGCGCGCGAGTGCCCAGGGTCCACTGTCCATGATCCAGGCTGTAGCAGATCAGGTGATTACAGTGGAGCGACTGCCATCTGACCTCCGTGACCCGTTAAAAGGGGAACCACTTTTAAAATAAATAATAAAATTTAAAAAAACTTAAGGGAGACTCCCATACAGTTACTAATGTGTTATACGAGATGTATAATGGTACGGAACCCTTCGTGCGCGAGTCCGACTCGCACTTGGCCAGTTTTTCTTAAAGTAGTACAGGTCATAGTGTTTAGGATTCACTTCAGACCGCAACGAATTTCACTCTCTAGCCGTATGCAAGAGATGTTTGGTGCGTATTAGTAGTATATATCAACGACGTAAGGGTGGAAACCTCGCCTGTGTCTCATGTCCCGATAGTAAAAAGGGAGCGGTGGAATCAATTCGTGTAATTCCTTTATACACTCGCCGAAATGTAGAGCGTAGAACACTGAAAGGCACGCCACCACCTATGTCCGAGGCTTTGCAGCTTAGTATTACAAAGTTCAGTATCTCCAATAAATCGTATAATGACTAATTGATTGACTGACATATCAACGCACAGTCCAAACTACTAGGATTAGAAACTGTAAATTTTGCAGCATGTTTTCTTTTACAGTGTATGTACAAGAAAGGATTTTTATCTATCTATCCTTTATCTATCTATTATTTAAGAGCTACGCTCTTGTCGGTGGAGTTTTCTTCATTCCCCTCTATTCAGTGCTTGACTTCTTGGTACGACTCGACACCTAACTTTTCCTTTATTTGGTCCATGTAAGACCTTCTTGCCCTTCCTTTTCCCTTCTACTTTCCCTCTATAATAACTCTGATAAGGTCATTGTGTCGCAGTAAGTGCCCCAGCATCTTTCCCCTCCTATTCTCGATGGTTTTCAGTATCTGTCTCTTCTCGTCAAAGGGTAAAAGGTACCAAAAACCCTACAAAACATGCTTCTACTTCTATTACCATGCTAAAATTAAAATTCATAAAATTCATTTATTTCTGTACATAGGCTCGCAAGGAGCACTTATACACGTCATAAAATAAAATAGAACCCTACCACTGCTTCGGGACAATTGTGGGCTAGTGCTGAGAAGAAGAAGAAGTATATCTACTCCTATACTACTATTACCAAAAATCCTACAAAAATTGGGAAGCATGAAACTTTGTCAGTTTTAAAGCTCAAAATTCAATTTTATTTTTATTTTTATTTCTTCCCCACAATCAAAATAAATACTAAAGGTAGGCAAGGTTACAATTTTATGGGACAGAATTTTGATTGTGAGAGACTGGCACCTGAGCTAGGCTTTATGCCTGTATTACAGAGAACCAGCACTCTCCTCTCTAGATGTGATCAGATATAAATATTAACACAAAATACAGTGAGTTGAAAAGCAAAGCACAATAATGGAGAATTAAGCAAAAATAATGATAGCACTAACTATAACTTGTATGCGTGTGTGTAAGTCTCTGTGTCTGTGTGTGTGTGTATTTGTGTGTGTGTGTTTGTTTGTGTGTGTGCGTTTGTGTGTGTGTGTGTGTGTGTGTGTGTGTGTGTGTGTGTGTGTGTGTGTGTGTGTGTGCGTGTGTGTGTTTATGTCAGTATTTTATGCCGTTTACGGTAACATGAGATTTTCTGTGGTAGTCTGAAGGTAATTGACCACCCTTCTCTTGCAGTGAAATGAGGTTACGGGGTAAATGTGTAACTCGCGATGGAGTCTGTTATATAGGAAGGGGCCTAGAATGGTGATGGTGGAAGATGGTTTTAAGGTTTAGTTTGCGGGCTATGAGATAGTTACGTCTTGCATTAGCTTCCGAATGGTCATAATGATAAAGACGATGCTGTTTAAGAACCGTGTACATTATAAAAAGCTGCCGCACAGTAAGAACTTCGCAGTTATGATACAGGTCTTCAGTGGGGAACTGTATGGGTTTAAAGGTACAGACCTTGAGGACAGCCCTCTGGGCTCTTTCAAGGAAAATTAGGTTTGACTTGCAGGCACCACCCCAGGAGGAAACACAATAAGTCAAAAGGGATTGGCGTAGGGCCAAATAAACTAATTTGACTATAGGTGGGTTTGCGACATGTCGAAGATTTCTAAAAATGTAGATAAGTTTACGAATTCTTCCAGCTGTGACAAGAATATTTGGTTGGAAGGAAAGCCTATTAACAATGGTCACACCAAGATATTTGATCGACTCAGTAGAAGTGATAGGAGAGCAGTCACATAGTTGTTCCGGAGAGACTTCATGAGAGTGAGCAATAAGTTTTAAATTATTATGCGCGCTATTAGGGACATTATAGATGGAAAACGGAATGTATTGAGTTTTTTTAACGTTAAATGTGAGGAGATTTGAACGCAGCTGTTCAGATACTAGGTCTAGTCCTAGCTAGGTCTGGTGAAAAGGGTCCTCCCATGTGTCAGCACAAAAAAGAAGGGCAGTGTCGTCTGCAAAAGAAATAATTTTGCAATTTGAAAGATGAAGCAATAGCAGATCATTGACGTAAACAAGAAAAAGCGTGGGGCCAAGAATGCTACCCTGAGGGACTCCGTACTCTATGGGGAGATAGGAACTTACGTTTCCATCTATGGTTACAGACTGAAAGCGGTTTGAGAAGTAGCTCTTGAAGAGATCGAGAGAGATGCCTCTCACACCCATTGCCTCTAGCTTGTCAAGAAGGATGGGCACCGAAACCGTGTCGAATGCTTTGGCAAGATCGAGGAACACTGCGACACATTTCTTACCCCTGTCAAGGTTAATAGCGACATGGTTGGTCAGCTCATAAACTACATCAGCCGTTGACCGCTTCGAGCGAAAGCCAAACTGGTTGGGAGAAAGCAGGTTTTTGTCCTCAAGGTAAGCAGTCAACTGGTTTTTGATGAGTCGTTCCAGAATTTTGGACAGGGCAGGCAGTACAGAGATGGGTCGGTAGTTCTCAGCACGGCCTCGGTGACCAGACTTAAAAATAGGGTGAACAAGGGCTTTTTTGAAAGCATCTGGAAAGCAGCCAGAAGCAAGAGAGATGTTACATATATGAACCAAAGATGGAACTAGAAGATCCTTACAGCGTTTTAGCAAACAAGAAGAGATGTCATCCCAGCCCACAGTACAGACGTTCTTGAGGGATGAAATTAGGCCGTCCACCTCGGGATAAGTGGTGCTGAGAAGGGCAAATAAATCTTAATTTATACTTTATTTTTACTTTTTATTTATTCCCCTCTTAAGGGGATTGAGCGTGTGATAAGATAGCAGAATGAGAGGAGCTAGACAGCCTATTTGTGATAATAGCCTCGGCCAGTCCCTTTCCTACAAGAGAAAAATGAGCGTTTACATAATCGACTGACTCACCTGATGTGGGCATACAAGAAAGGAGGTCATTCAAGTTTGTACTTGATTTCTTCAAATTTGCCACTTCACTGATAGCATGCCAGAGTTTTTTACTGTTTGAACCAGCTTGATTTATAAGATTACTGTCATAAGCTCTCTTTACTTTTTTCAGCAGCGAGTTGCAAAAGTTTCTGTAGCGTAGATAGGTAACCCTTAATACATCATTAGGATTCGACTTTAATTTTTTGTGCATATTATCCCTGTTTCGAATACACCTGAGAAGACCAGGCGTCATCCGAGGCGAGCACAATTTGGGATTTAGTATGTATTTCTTATGGCGGATTGAAGTTTCTGGATAAGAAGGTTGGTGGCTTGATTTGCGTCGTTTGACCGAAGTATGTCCGCAAAATCTGTCTGTTTCAGGGTTTCATAGATACCGTTGTAGTTTAAATTTTTCCTTACTAAGGGTGGGGGGAAGGTTTTTTTTGCATCGATGGAGAGTAAGGCTGCCTCATGATCTGTAATAGATGACTAAATGACAAAAGACTGGGCCGGCAGAGGTGATTTCAACATTATGTGATCCAAGCAAGATCCATCTCGGGTAGGGAACGTGTGGGCAGGAAGAAGCCCATGGGAGGCAAGTATGTTGAGATAATCATCGGCATCTTTATCAAGGTTAGGAGCGGTGATTTTGAGGTTGATATCACCCATAACAATTATGTTTTTATATTTATTTAGAAGCGTTACAGTTGAGTCCAAAGAAATAATAAAGTTTTGAGCATTATGGAAACAAGGTGGTCGATAAATAGCCAGTATGGAAGATTCACCTTTTATATTGATGAGTAGGCAACTACCATCTACAATATCAGGTTCAGAAATAGATAGGTCAGGGATATTTTTATTGTAGTAGATAACCACGCCATCGTTTTGGTTAGTGGGGCCAGTAGAGGAGTAAGAAGAAAACCCATCCATGGGAGGAATAACGGGCTCACTAAGGAGCCAGCTTAAAGCTAAACCGATAAAAATTGTATTACTTATTGAATTATAAATCAGAAATAACGTATATCAGGATTTGTGAAAAGTCAACCTCTAAGGGGATTCAAGTTTGTATGGGAAATTTCACATTAGCGCTGAGAATGTCGCGGTAGTTTTACATGAAGCGTTAGCACAGTGTAGCTGTTCTAGCCGCGTAACAGCGTGTTCTATAATTACAGAAATGAGGTTTTGCGGCACTTGGACACTGTATGTGACGGTGCAATTAATTTGCATAGTTGAATCGACCGCGCCATGTCGCGGCCTAATGCACTAAATGCTCGTCTGTCATTTGCAACCGATAAAATTAAACTGGCATTATAGTTGGTCATCGCGAGATCAGATCCAGGGTGCGACTAATACTACTAAACAGTTCAACGATTTTGTTGAACGAGTCAAACGAATATCTAAAAGCTGATTCACAAAATGAATAAAAGTGATTTTAGCTTCTCGCGATTTTCTCGCTCGGGTAGATGTCGCTGACGTCACGCAATGACGTATTCAAAAGAGACCAAGAATTTGACAAGGCTGGATAGACTGCACAGTAACTCAGTTGGAAAGAGCGTTGGCCCGGTTAGCCAAAAGACGTGGGTTCGAATCCTACTTGTGTGCGAATTTTTGGTTTCTTATTTAAACTTATATACATAAGGAAGAACACACTGAGTGTTAAAAATATTAAAAACTATTGAATAGCGAAAGCGTCATCATTCAAGTTGAATTTATTCTGTGAAGAATAACTACTTGGCCCACTGCTGTTGTAATACAGCTCGGGTAAAAGTCGCTGACGTCACGCAATGACGTATTCAAAAGAGACCAAGAATACCTATTCTTGCATATACGAGTAATAAAACGTAGAAAGTTAAATTTAAAATTAACTTTTTAAAATAAAAAATATGACAACATATAGTTTTTTACCCGACTGCGGAAGGAGGTTTGTGTTAAAAATACCTTTAAATTCTGAGTTTAGGCAAATAAAAAATAATAAGTGTAGGCCAGTGGACTACAAAAATGTAGCTTTTGTTATTTCTTACCGCATACATGTATGCCTGTCCTGAAGGAATGAAAATCTACTGAAATAATTTAATAATTTCGGTGCTCAATGCTCAGATTCCAATTTGAGCATGACATAAATTATAGTCCGGATAACTCTCAGGCAATGTATCATCTCCATAGTGTACGTCAATAGTTTAAGTCCATCTAGAGAGAGATACAGGGTGACCTCTCTTCACCATACGACCATACGAGTTCAACTAAGGTCGTGATTACTTACGGACGGCGCAATGGGAGTGAAAGTAATTTTGTATTCAAAAGTTTTTAATATTTTTAACACTCAAAGTGTTCTTTCTTATTAATAAAGTTTAAATAAGAAACCAAAAATTCGCACACAGGTAGGATTTGAACCCACGTCTTTTGGCTAACCGGGCAAACGCTCTTTCTTGAAAGTCCATATAATCGTGTTTGGCTGCTGCGGATGTAAGATTGAAGCTTAAAATGTTTCAAAAATATCCAGATTTAAAACTTTATAGTAATTTTGAATACTTGGTACTCATACAATACGATACTGGGTGGAAAATACACGGCACCACGGCGTCGTTGTAGAATTAGCTCTTTCATGCAGTGCACTAACAATGCGTCTCGTATTGTCAACTAACGACGGAAACTGCGAAGGATTGTTTTGAATTTGTGGATGGTGGTACTAAATGCAGAATATCAATATTTACGACTGACAATAGTGACAAGATAGTACGATTTTAAACTCTGTAAGTAGAATTATTTAGTCATGATAGCTAAACTAGGAAAATTTCGGTCTCTGTGTAAAGGGATTACATGACCTCAATACACCAGCTTCCAGCATTATCGGGAAACCAGACGTTGCTGCAGGTTAGCGTATCATCCCTATGTTGTTGACATTCCACCTGCCCGTACAAAGCGTTTCGCCGACACCTTTCTGGAGCAAGCAGCTAGGGCTAAAACTGTTAATATCTTCCCGAAATACTACGACTTGAATATCTTAATATCAAGAGTAAAAAGGTTTTTCCTTAGCAGATATGAACTACGCTAGACCGTGTCTACTTCTCTGTCTCAAGTTTCTAATTACGACAAGCCTAATTACTATCTTGAAAGTTATTACTTTACTGTGGTAATCATGAACTACGTAATCAAAACATAATGTAGTTATTACTTTGTATAATATGAGATGTTACGGTATAAAAGTAAAATTATATGCGCACACAGCTGCTCTCTCACTGTTTCTTTACTCTCAGTCGTAATACTCCTATGAATCACATAATTACATTAACTTTCAGTATGTCGAATGATCTTTATTTGACTATTGAGACCGAGACGTGGGTACGTGTACGTAACGTATGATATGTTACGTACAATCATACGTGTTTGTTGTAATAAAAGTTGAGGGAAAACAAATAATAACACAACGAAAAATCCTTTGTGCTCTACCTAATTTAACCTCTGCAATGCACTCGTTGGACAAGAATAGGAAGGCAGTGCAATTCCACATTTCTTTTCAGTCCTCGGCTTCGCACTGATTTCCCCGGTGGTTAAGGGTATTTGTCACAGTCTATTTACTACATCACTTATTCGTTTTATTGTCTGTGTTTACACAATTACCCGTACCTCCATTCATTGTGCAGTGAGCCAGCTACAAATAGGTCAATTTTTTCGTGAAATTTAAGCTGTTTTTTCTAAATTTAATCAAATACGCGACGGCTTGTTTTAATTTAGAATGTGTATATTCAACTTGATTAAAATCGAATCGTGTTAGATGATCCCAATCTAAAATTAACGCAAATATAAAATTACAGCTTTCAAATAAATTAATGATTAACATCGTTTATTTTAAACACAGATTATTAAACAAAATCTCTAGCGTATTGAAGTTGATCCGTAACTTTAAGACTGTTAATTTACACAAGATTGCATCTGCAAACTAGGGTTTAACTTTGTCCGCTTATTAATTTTCATTATGTACAAGAAAAACTGCAATTAGCTGCCAAGAGCTCTCGGGTTATGTTACTCTTAACTACTTTCAAGTTATCGATGAGATGCTCAGCAAGTTTGGGTTCCGTATCCTTGGGTCCGTAACAAGGTTATTACTTATTTATGAGCCTTGAATACTTGAAACTTGTTCATGTATAAAACGGAAACAGACATTTTACAACGCGTTCTGCATGAAAAGCATAATTCACTAAGTTCCGGCACCCGATTTTTAACGTATAAAAAAAGAAAGAAAGAAAATACATTTATTTGACAATCACACGTCCAAAATAAAATCGAGAAAGATACAAGACAATCAATAGTAGATGCCGCTAAGCATTAATTCGAAGGATTGAACACGACTGTACGTAAAAGTTTTTGTGTCGATGCTGAAAATCTAATTCTTATCTATACGAGTACTTATTATGAATGAAATAAATAATCATATTGATTCGGAGTACTCCCTAATACGTACGCTTTGGACAAAATAGCGTGAAACTTGCAATAAAGAGTCACATATATCATGGAAGTGACGTCACGGACATATGGAGGACAATGCTGATTAATTAACTGTAATTGGGAAATTCAATTTCATACTCAAATTATCACACTAATGATCGTTAGGGTACACCAAACGCGAGTGGCAAATGTACATTGCACTTCAGTGATGTTCTTAAGTGAGAACGGAACTCAAGTAGAGTATTATTGATATGTTTACATAATATAACAATCATGTGAGTCTTCTAAGATATTAATAAATTTGGCGACAGGTTTGCGAAGGATTACAGAATTATTACATATCTCTTCTTTCTATGATCTGAGGTAGAAATAGTACTTACGGAATACAATGACCCCTCTCTATCATAAAAGGTATTAGTAAAAATATACAAAGATAAAATTGTGAACACAATTATTTCCTATAAAATATGCATGCAGAATAAACTTTGCGAACAATGTTGGTAACGAGAATGGTACCCTTTAATGAGCAAAACTCTGATAGACTTACAAATACTTATTTCCAACAAAATAACTCACATTCCGTTTCGCATTTGATATCTGTGTCTTTGTAATATTCTTACTTACATAATTATGTCGGTTAAAATTTTGGTTCTATTTCAGACTCGATAAATGCTTTGAAATTTTCCGTAAGCAAGTGTTTACTTTTTTATGTTATTATTTTGGATTCTTCGTCATTGAAAAGTGAGGTGAGTGACTGAACAGTTCGCTTCTTACAATTTCTTCCTCGGGGCAATTACTGCTAAGCTGTATTTGTTTTAAAAGCTTCCATGTACCATCGATTGCCAGCGGGACTCTACTTAATTTTAAAGCTGTTAAAATAAATGCTGTGTCATTAATCCCAGATAAATGCAGTTAGTAAGATCTGCGGCAAAAATCTTGGCCGCGCAAAGATTTTCCCGAACCTTTAGATTTATTCATCCGAGCTATTTTTCTTTTCTTTGTTTTCCGCTGATTATTTTCTTCAGACGTCGGCGTCGAAGATAACGAGCTCCCTTTAAGGGTGCCTCATTTCCCAGTAGGTCCGTTATTTTTAATTTTCGGCCTCTGACTTCATTTCAATTTTTCTCGGAATTTGCACCTTCACGTTGAATGTGTTTAGTAAAAATGATTAACGGATTTTTTCCCTTTTTGGAGCGGAATAGTCAGTTATAGAGTTTAACTTTATAAACCTTTATTGGCATTGAACATCACGTAATCGGATTATATTAACACAACTAAGTATTCTGAGGAAAATTCCACAAGGATTTTTAAGTTGCTTCTTTACAATGTAAAAGGAGCACAGTAAAACTATAGGTAAATAAATAAACGTAAATATTGAAATTAGCATGAAAAATGGAAACAGTTTTTTCCTACTTCATTAATCACACAAATGCCGACACAAAACGCAAATGGTTGACCATGTGATATGTGATACGCAAATTTCAATTTTGGTTTCGAGTGTGTAATCAATGCCGTGTAACGCGCAATAAATCTTGAATATTTATGAATAGGATTTGGAATCCCTAAAGTAATTGAATGCGTACAATACAATACGTACAAAACCTATGTGCTTTGTTAAGAATAGGGTTGTCAATATCTTTGTTGGACGTAAGTATAATAACTCCTTCCTTTTTACAATAACTGACTCCAGATCATTGGTATCAAGATCGCACAAAAATTTTATTGTGACCAAAATGGGTATATGTATGTACTCCCAACATATTTTTACTTTATCATAATATTTTGAGGTCCTACAAAAACATATTGATTGTTAGTTCCCTCAAAGTTATTATTCGGGCGAAAATGTATTATAGCAGCCATAATAATACCGCGAGCTGCCATCCCTAGGCAGATATTAATTTTATCGTGGGATTAAACACTGTTTGGAGGGCAAACCGGAACAACTGAGCATGATATGACATGATACAGCTAATTTGCACTCGACAGTTTTAGCTTTATGATTGCAATTAGTTTAATGAGTTTTGGGCAAGTTTTTTTTTTATTTTACCTTCGAATAATAAACAAGAAAGATATATAGGTAACGGTGCTTTATCTTAAACTAGTATCAAATAAAGCAAAGTAAGAAGCTCAGCTTATCTAAAAGATTACGGCGTAAATCGTTTTGAAAGACAGAAATATATTTCTGTCTTTCAAAACGATTTATAAAAGGATATATCCTTTTTCTATAGATAAGTAGAATCAAGTTTATCTTATATCGAAAACTAAGTATTAAAGCAAACAGGATTTAAGCACAAATTAGGATATTTCCAACAAAAATATTAAATCTTAATATAATATCAAAGATAGAACTGGAGGTTTCTGCCTCAACAAGAAGAAGATATTGAACTTTCATAAACTTGTGAACAAGTTTATATCTACTAAATTCTACAAAATATCAAAGTTTAGTAACTTTGTCAATGGTTCAACTTAAATTATCTGATTTATTAGATCTTAAGAGCTTTTAGTTTACGTCTAAGTCCAAGTTTTTATCGTTTTTTTTTGTAAAAACGACCATCGAGTTATATAGTTTCAAGAGCTGAAAAACAAGCAACTAGGTATTATATTTTACATTTGAGATATTTATTTAAATAGCCAGAGTCGGCAGCATGTCAGGTACCCATGTGAATTACGAAATCAACTTTTATTACGTAAAGAATAGAGGCAGTCTCAAGATCAAGTGGGGTAGTCTGACGTGCGGCCGTGTCAGGCCTGTGTAACTCCCCGCGTAGGTAGCAAAAACGTACCTACGCGCGGCGACCCGTTGTAAGGGGCTAAACAAGTTGGCTGTTACTAGCCGGACTCGCTCGCGCGTTTTATTCACCGGCGGTGCGCGGCACTAGGTTGCTGGTTGGACGAGCATGAATAAAGTCCTAGAAAGATGCGCTAGATGGCGTAAGTAGCTTCTTGTGGCAGTCAACCCTATTGCGTTGCGTGATAGTACGTCACTGAATAGGTTTAGTGTATTATGAATCATATTCCAGAGTTATAAGAATGAAATTATCTTGAAATGTATTTCTGTAGGTGTCTACACGAAAACGTGCTTGAGGCTGAGGTGAACTGAATTACACCATATCTTTGATAACATTGAGTAGATATTTCTTTGAATTTCATTGAAAAGTCATACTTATGTACGAAGTACGTGGCCGTGTGTACTTCAACAGTATGCCAAAAGGTACTAGTCTAATATAATATTTAAGTTACAATATACGTTTTGTTAAAGCATTTTTCGGTTAGATAGTACACAAGTTCTTTGCGCACCATTCAAAAGAATATAAAAAGTGGCATCATTGGCTATCAATTAATTTTGTTTCTCATTAGCATTTTCCGCTCATTTGTATGGAAAACATCCAAAGTAAAAGAGCTTCTGTAAACGAAAACGAAAAATCTTGGGTTAGAATCTCATTAGCATTTATTTTATGTCACATATTTACATGGATTTCAAAGCTTTGTTTGTACAATAAAGTGACTTCAGAAAGCTGTTTACACACCAACCTACCCTAATATATCTGTCAAATTACCACAATTAAATTTCAACCTAATCATGATATATAGAAAGAGAGAAAATGATATTTAATAATTTGGGTAAATTATACGAGTACGATGGTACTGGTTAGGTTCCCCTGGTTAGGTTTAACAAGATCACGGAGGTCAGATGGCAGTCGCTCCTGTGTAATTACCTGATCTGCCATATCCTGGAACATGGTCAGCGGACCCTGAGCCCTCGCAAGTGCAAAGTTGGGATAACGTAATGCCAATTGTACACTAAAAATTATCATTGCTGAAAGAAAAAAAATGGATTCTTTTATATTTTTTGGTTTAGGACGGAATTATCACCCTGTCTGCGCAAGTAATTCCTTAATGAAAATCCAAATCCATAGGATAAGCAAAGCTTATTTCCTAATATTTATAATTTATGTAAAACCATTCAATGAACCGAGCAGGCAGTACGAATAATTAGTTCTCATTACCAAGTTGGGGTAAAATCGGCGCAACGCGCCGTGAGCGTGCAAAACCATACATCACACACATGGAATTACTAAAATACTGATCGAAATAAATGTAGCCATTTTTTAATTTTGAATGAATATTGTTTTTATAAGGGTACGAGTTAGTAAATCGTAGATAAATTTCGGTGACAGTTCACTTAACATTCTACTAAAAAGAAGTAATGTTTTCAATGTATTTAAATTTAAACATTATCAAATTACGAATACTTCCATCGGTGTTCATTTATCATAACCCCTTAGTATTACCATGTACCCTTAGTAAAGAGAGGTCACCTTGTATCTTTTGATTCGCTTATGCTATTAAGATAAACATAGTGTTAGTTATGCTCCGAATATACTGTTACATGTTTGAATTGTTATGTGAGCATCGAAATTATTTTAGTATATTTCGTGTGCTTAAGGAACTTATTATTTTTTAATCAAAATTTTAAAAACTATATTTTTGTAACTAAAAATTAGGCCTAATTTTTTAATAAATGTACAGAATTAAACTTGCTACAGTTTTATTATTGTATAGAATATTTTAGTGACAAAATGTTGCGTAGTAATCTATGTACAATACACAAAATGTTATTATTATTATTAGGAGCCTGTTGTGTCCCACTGCAGGGCAAAGGCCTCCCTACCCTTTCTCCACTCTCCACGATTTTGGGCCATTGCCTCCAAGTCTTCTCAATATAAGTCCAGCTAGTCACGCCGCCGCCTTCTGTGTCTACCGCGTGGTCGTTTTCCATTTTAAGGGATACACAAAATGTACATAGATATATTTTACTCTTTATGCCGACCCAAAAACAATATTATTTAAACATAAATTCTACAGCAGCAGCGCGTTAAAAGGGTTCAAATGATTGACCATCTGGTATAAAGTCAACAGACAAAACCTAATTTATTTAATACCTAGCCTGAATAAAGGTCTCATTATTTTAAGAATCACCTAACTCCGACCCAGGGTTGGGTAATAACTTGTTGGAATTTTAAACACTGTTTGCGTCCCAAGATAAAGTATACTAATTAACAATATACTACGTTGCGTTAATTAGGAATACGCGTATACTCCATTTTCTTTTCACCAAGATGCTTTTGTAAGGAACTAGGCCGTACCTACTTTGTATGCTACAGTTTAGGTATAATAGCTCCTACTTATTGTTACACTAAATTAATGAGGAATACGCCTGCCGTGTAAAATATTAGGTATACAAATTGTAGAAAATAAGGTAATGGAGTACGCTTAACAGTGGAATTATTCTTACGTGTTTGAGCTTTAGCCTTCAGAGAATGTCTTTCAAAAACGCTCGAAAAAATGCCGCCTCCAACAATGCATACCGTCGCGGGCTTTGATCAAAACCTACTCAACAAATTCTCATTTGCTACTCTCGAGTATTCGACACTCGGCAAAAAGTTCCGACTCGGCAGCGTAATGAACGAACTTAGCCACTGAAAGGGTTAAAACTGGGAAAGTCACGACTTTGTTATGAAGAAAATTGGTAATTCATTGCTAAGATTGAGCTGCCTTTACTCGGGTAATAGGTTTCCGAGTATTGGCGCAACTTTTTTCTTGCTAATAAAAGCGTATGATACTTTTTTATTCTCAATGCGAGTTCAATATTTACGTAAGTAGAATTTTCTGTTAGTTTCTAAGCAGCGAAAATATTATGCATAGAAAGCTTCTAGGCAAAAATAAGTTTATAATTTTCCAATAAGTTAATCCTATTATTCCATTTTTAATGTTATAAAAGGCTATGAAAATAAAAACGTGTCAAAGCCTTTTTCTTCACATGAAAGCGTAAGCACATAAAACAACATTTCCTAATCCATTTAAACATGATAAAGCGTTGACCTCATATTAGCATAATGGATAAAGTTAAAAGGGACTGAAGAAATACGTTATCTGTGGATGTCCTGAATAAAGGATGCAAAGAGATTTCCCCTTTCTGTGGACACGGGTTTAACTATTGTATTTTGAACAAAAGAGTTCAATTTTTCTGAAAGTCGTTTCACACCCTTTTCTGTGATTGACATATATTTATAATAGGTTTCTCAGCTTAAAATTAAGCAAAAACATCTGATCTATTCTAGGCGTGAAACCACCAAAAGATTGCTCAGCTCATAATAAAGCAAAAACGTCTGATTAATATTTAATCCTGAAACCACCAAAAGAAACCAATCGCTTTCGCTGGTGTATGACATGGCTGTGAAAGTGTATATTTATTGTAATTACGAACCTTTTTATATTTTTTTAATATACCGTGTGTCCCGTCACAGATGTCGGAGTCTTCATGTGGTGACTAAGAAGCAAAATTGCAACCACTTTCATAATAGGATCAACTTTGAAATCACAAATTATTTTTCTACTTTCCCATCATCATCATATCAGGCTATTGCAGTCCACTGCTGGACATAGGCCTCTCCAAGACTGCGCCAACTTACTTTCCCATACTAATTAGTAAATCGACTTTGTAGATTTGTTTGGACAGGTGATATTTTTTGGTCTGTTTTCGGGGTTCATGTAATAGAGAAAAATGTTGCAAGTGAACTCATCTATCGCCTCTTAAAGGCTCCGACATCGGTGACGGGACACACTCTATAAAAACCTATACCTTTAAGAATAAAAACACGTAAATATTGTTTTATCTCAATGAATGCATGGAATTTTCCTCACTTAATAGGTAGACGAAAATTGGGTGAGTAAATATAACGCTCAATATGCGCTCAAAAGAACTCATAATACAATCAGTATCTAGGTTAAAACCTAGATACTGATTGTATTATGAGTTCTTTTTATTTGTCGACAGTATTTTATGACGACACCCACACAACTCGTTTTAACTTGAAACCTGGATCGGGAATACATTTTACGATTTGTTTAGTATATATATATATATATTATAGTATGAGGTAAATTCCAACAGAATTACATACCCGAAAATAATTAGAATCAAATTTAATCATCGATAATAATTTAATCATGATTTAAAAAAAAACCTCAATATGCTTTAACCTAGATACTGATTGTATTATGAGTTCTTTTTATTTGTCGACAGTATTTTATGACGACACCAACACAACTCGTTTTAACTTGAAACCTGGATCGGGAATACATTTTACGATTTGTTTGACACGAATGAATACTGGCGTGAGTTATTACAGGCCATACATCCAGAAATAGGGAGTAGCGGTGTGCCAGTATTGCTGAAGTTAGAATTATGATAAAAAATATTAACTTTCGTTTACTTTACACATGAGCGAGATAAATTATATTACTAATAACATTAGATATAATGTTGTTAGTAAAAATAAATAATAATTTCTTTTAGGAAGTAATCTTTTCCACAGTTTATTTGAGTTGATGTAAGGTGACAGAGAGCAAGCTCGCAGACGCCGTCAAATGAGTTGCAAGTCTGAAATGTCAGTTGCAAGGCTTGTAGCACGGTATATACTCGTAGATGTACTTGTTGTCCGAAATCATGACCAGTGGGGCAAAACGGTCTTGGAGTGATAGATAGAGAAACGGCTTATGGCACAAGACAGTGAAAACTGAATGGAGGCTTCCGTAATTAAAAGTGACTAAGAATCAAAAATGATGAAATCAACGTATAGCTAGCAAAACTATTAACAGATATGATACGTTACCAAGTTATAGATTAGATTTAACAAGCACGATACTCTTGACATGCTAACATTAAGTATTTACATACTTTGTTGAAATCACAAACTTACTCCTGCCTTTTTTGTTTTATAGTAATTGGTCTTAAGAAGATCTGCTACATCTTGGACCATGCGGTCAGCAGACCCTGGGCACTTGCGTGCAAGTGCACAACCGGGATAACGCTAGGAAGATGATGGTCTTAAGAAGATACTTTTCATATTATATCGTTTTATTGTTAACATGAATTTCAGTGATTTTTACTTAAATTTATGTCAACAGCTATTCGTATTCGTACAATTCCGAGCTAAATAATAAGGCGCATCACTATCCGATACGTTTTTATGACAATAGGGAATGTTATATTATGTTGCTTGGAAAAAGTGTGATCCTTTTCATTGAAGATTTATTGAATTACTAACGATTCGATCCGTGCTAACAAAAGCCTGATTTTAGGGGCTTATGTGTGGCTGTTTCACGATCTAAATTACCTCTCCTTGATAAGACAGTCTCATTAATTACACATAAACATACTTACATAAAGTAGACCTGGGTTTATATCTTAAAATAAAAACATAATCAATGTTAGGTGACTTAGAGTTGATTTTACCAACGTCAGATAAGGAATATTCGTCGAACAGAATAAGAAACGCCTAATTTGACTAAAAACGTCATCATTTTTCAGCAATCATTTAAGTAAATGTCATTTTAAAATCGGTATTTTTGTGCTTATTCCGTCGGATAAGTCTTATCTGACGTTGGTAAAATCGACTCTTAGCCTGGAGTTTACCAACTCATATTCGTTTTTAATCAGCCGGTTTAACACTTATTTGGTATTGGAATTCTGTCAAATTAACCGTCAATAACCGTCTATAACTCGGGTCTTTATATGAATGATATTTTTCCGACACGAAACGCCACTACAATTATGACATTTTAGTATACAGTACTAAAATGTCATAATTGTAGTGGCGTTTGACAGTAATTTTTGAATCATTAGTTTTCGATATAAAAAATTATAGACCGAAAAACAACAATGTTTTTAAGGGTTAATACAATCTCAAATTTCAGCCGCACTTTATAATATTATATTTCATACGTTAAAAATATGGTACCTACTGTGCTTAAACAACAAGATTCATTATTATACCAATATTTCTCATAAAATTATGCAGAAAAAATAACGCTCAAACATAATTTTGGTTGCTTTTATGACAAAGTAATTCCCGGAAATAATAGGACGGTACGCAAGTAGAATTTTTTATTTATTTTCCTCATGATCATTACGTAATTGTTAGGTAGATTTAAACAACATTTGATTCAATATTAGGAATACATCTCGATGACAAGGTGTCTGTAAGCAAGGCTCTAGTAATTGACGGTTAACAACTGAGAGGCTCTAGCTTCTACCTATACTTTAACATAAAAAAAATAAAAAAATAAATTGTTTTTAAACGATTATCAATAAAATTTTGAAAACAAATTGTTATATCAAGTAAAAGGATTATCTAAAAATTAATTAAAGTGTCCAAAATACCAGTGATGGTACATTTTCACGTCACGTGCTTAGGCATATTTTATTTATTTAATACTAACCACTTATTTTGTTTTTGTTCGTTACTTTAATAGACAACTACCATTGGATCTTCAAACAAGGAGCATACAGCAGATTCTATGGATATTTCGCATTCAGGAGGCTAACAAAGGGACATAATACATTGTGGGATGTAAGACAATTTGTGCTCGTATTGACACCAGAGCTGCTTGTGTTTGAGCGACTGTAATCACCACTGGTATACGTATTGAGAGGGAAATACCAACCTACCTACTATATAAGAAATGAAATGAAATGAATACATAAATATGTAAGAAATGTGACAAGTTTATTTTATTTTATAAAGAAGTATGATGAATTAGCTCGACCATTTCACTGACCACCGCTTTCGCCTCGCAGGAGCATCTGAAATGCGTCACTTTGATTAAAGATCTATGCCCACTTCACTGTACCAAGCGAGGAAAATCTAAACATGCTAAGTTTGACGCTAACGTTATTATAGAAAGTAAAGATTAGAAACGCTCTCGTTATATTAGTTTAGTTTAGTTTAAGTTTACTTTTGAAATTGTTTAAATTATAAAAATAATTATTAGCTTAGTTATATCACCAAGCTGTATTTATTTTCACACTGAGGTGCAGATCATTTTGTGGTCTGTAAGTAAATATAAAATTAACTTCAAATATGCGAGTTTATCTAGCTAGACCAACGAAGCGTGCTTGCATGGATTAGATGAAAAACTTTTCATACCTAGTCACAGAACTATTTGAAGACGTTATGATACGTATTCTTCGTAGATATAATATCAAAACTTCTTTATTAATCTCATCAAAGACACCTAATACTTCATTTCGTTTGCTAGAATTTGTGCCTTTTATACTTTAGAATAAAGCAAATTTTAGGTAGCTAATAAGCATAATAAACTGATTGAGGTTTCATTCACATAATTTAAGCTTTCACTTGAAGTTAAAGTTATGAATATAAAATTACTTCTTATAATTATATCAATCAAGTTCCTCTTTCAGCTTTCATGAGCGAGATTTAGAATGAATAAGTTACTGAAAATCATCAAAGGAATTATGTACTTAATCTTAAGAGGAATTAATATTTTGAAAATGTAAATAGAATAAGAGGACGGAGGTCATGATTATATTGTTTACTCGGATTCGTGGGCACACAGTAAAAAACAAAATGTTATAAGCGACCCAGGCCTAAGCCACGCATATGAGGGATAGCTGACTAGCCCGTCTTGTCTCAGTAACCACTATTAGAGAAGTAACGTGCCTCTATGAATAATTCATCCGGGGATATTCGTATAGTCTTGACGAATGGTGGCTGCGAATCAATAAGCTTGTAAGTGTACTATCAGAAACAGAATCGGGCTTTTATTTCGGCTGAGCCGCGAGCCGGCTGTTTCTGATTGGTTGGTAGTGATTTGAATGATTGATCCGATGTGTTTATTCTGAGACGGATTTGACGTTTCGACGCGGCGGCACCGGATTTTTCGGACAGAGTATTTTTTATCGATGACCTGACTTCAATACGAGTATGGCGTCCGTTGGTACTCGTATTTGCAGCAAGTTTGCTAACAAGCGACATAAGCTTATTAGCGGATATATCACATCATTAGTAACCATGTTTTTCAAACAATTGATTTTCAACTTAAAACCTTTCAAAAATACTTACCTTAATATCCAGATTTTGAACTGATACATAACGCTAATAAACTAAAGTTATTTAGTAATCGGATATAAGAGATTAACAATAAGTTTATGAAATGAATAATCAAATCACTGAATAACCTAAAGGACTCGGCGCTAATAAACTGTGACATTGATTGCATTGGTCGACGCAAATAAAATTAAAATTATGAAATGCATGATATTATTTAAGAACCATCTTGGTATACCATTCAAAACTTTAGATTCATTTTTTTATTTTAATTGGAATATAAGTACTGTAGTTGACAATCATTTTCAAACACTATCAAAGTGTTAGGTTAGTGACAAAATTTTAGGTTAGTGTCTAGAACTAGATTAACAACAAAATTGTAACACACTTCATGGGAAAATAATAAGTGTCTTACGTATGAGTACATTTGAAGTACAAACGTTATCGACCCTCAGCTGAGATTAAACCAAGAACTCAGTCACAAATATGGTTAAACGAAGAAAGTCTTCCCAAGTTTGATAGCATTAGCAATGCTGCCGTAGGTGCGTAGGTGTATTTAATGTTACCTAAATTGAGTCTGCCAGTAACAACTTAAAAACTAAGTAACAAAAGTTGGAAACAATCAACCGAATGCCACATCGCACACAATTAACCAAGCAAATAAAACGGTTCCCAACAATTCTTAAAGAGATCACTTGGTGAAAACATTTACTGGAGAGTACTTAAAACTTTGTTGAGCCTTCCCCGTTGTCGCTCGAAGCCATTCCCCCTTGTTCTTAGGATTTCAGGACGAGGCGTTAACCACCTCCAAGATTTATGAAAGTGGCTTGTCTTTTTAGGCACTTCAGGGCAAAGGGTAGTTATTATTTATGTTCACCGTCGTCTTAATTTTGTTTTCTCTTTTTCTCTGAGTTGCTTTTAATTTCGCGAGGGCTAAAAAGTTTTTAAAAGTAAAGGTTAGCTATGAAACAAGTTACGCTTTTCTGACAAACAGAAAAGTTTTGCTTAATATGCACAGAGCATGAATGGTTTGGAAAGAAGAACGCTGACCTCGGAACACTCGATCGAGCACTCACCAATTTTAGCATCGGCGATTTGCAAGTTCGATACATCTTCTCCACACACATTTTCAAGCTGTTATGACTCAGCTCAACGTTCGCATGTTCCGATTTCTAAAATCGTTTAGCAGTATCCATGCAATCGCCAATTTTACTGCTAAAATCGATGGAAAACCAAGCCATGCTACCTGTAATATTATTTCCGAATCGAAATTTTATCTCAAAATTCAAAGTCCTTTATTCTACTCAATCTACGGGGCAGCTCACGAAATACGTTACTGCCTCGTAAAATAGGTACGGATATAGCAAGTTTGTAAAACTAAGTAAACTGTTTCTCTTGAAGCATAAAATGAACGAAACTTCTATTGTGTAACGTCTCTAATTGGAAATCTTATATGTGGTGAAAACTAGTGAACAAAAGGAGATTCCTAGGGAAGATCACAGATAACATTGACACTCGAAGGGAATTCTCGACAATTAATCTTTTTGTTATCACATTCGTGAAAATCAACGGAAGTTTCTCAGGCAATTTCAACCGTTTTGTTCTAAATCGGATTCTTATCTTTAATAAAGCGTCGGCTTTGTTAGGTTTTTTATGGTTCTTTATAACTGTGTAGGCAGTGCAATATTTCATAAATATAAAATACAAATTTCAAAATTATTTATTTGTCGTCACAGGTGGTAACAAAGTTGACAGACAAGATAATTTGTAATACACGAAGGGCATACGAAATAATGTAATTTTAATACGAATTAGATACTGTAAAGAATAGGTATAAAATTAACATGTCAACAAAATTCAATAAAAAAAATCGTATCACTAACATTAAATTAATTACAAGTGAAAATTCATTATCACAAAAATATTCGTCAACATTATAATATCATTTTTCTCCAATAATGTATACAAACCCAATCGTTCTAAAATATATCCACGAGGAGTGTTTCTCTCATATATGTAAACATGTACGTAGGTAGAACATTATTCATGATATATCGAAGGGAGTTCTGTCTTATCTTGAATTAATTTAAAGTTTGTTACGCGCGTGAATATTAATTAGTTTGATATTACTGATATAAATGACAGGGATTAAATGCTGTTAAACTTGTCGCGGTCCCCAATACATACGTATGTTCAATATAAATAGTTGTAATAGCAGCTGTAGTATGTAATTATTGTTACGTGTGTAAATGAAATAATTAATTTAACTATGCGCCTCATTTACGAAATGTATAAAGTTTCATTTATTATAGATAGTTATTACGAATTTCCATATTTATCAGAAAAATAGGTCAATAAATACTTGGCATCTGCATTTAAATGAGATAGAAATCTTATTTTTTTGCAATAAAAATATCTTTTATGGACAATAGTTTTAAGACCGAACGAAATGCAACAACCATCAGTGTCTATACCCTTGTTTTTATTATGCAAACTCCGTTGACGTCAAATTTGCGGCTTTTCTTCCTGCCATTAGCATCGACAGCAGGTCGATTGTGATGTAATAGCATTTATCGCTCAGTATTATAGCGCTAACGCATAAAAGACAACCATTTTCCAGTTTCATCAACGACCGCAAATCACATAGAAAACCATCAACAATAATCATGACCTCCTTTGGCATTTCAAGAGCACTGCAAGGCTCTCTTACTAAATTCTTATTAAGGCACCAAGTCACCTCAACCCTAGCCAAATGTAAAATTTTTGGTTAAAAGTTTGAACTTTGACGTTAATAAACGTATAAAAAATATCTATTTCATGTGGTACAAAAATTGTTTTTAAGGGAACTTAACATACAAGATCCAGGGTTATCCAAATATACTTTCTATTATAATGTAGTTTTAGGTTAACAAATGAAAATAGAACTAATTAAATACGGTTGGTTACACCCGATCTTCAAGTTCTTTGTTTGTTTTCCCAATAAAGAACAAGTGGTCTCACTTTGCCTTGAAATAATTACTTATAATCCATAAATTAACTTCTAATACTATTAAGAATGAAAAATGTACTTTTTTATAGCATAACAGCTAAGACCGCTAAGAAAACAATCCCCTTCATTGGGAATTGTTATTTTGAAATAACTTGAAACTTGAGGGTGTTTGCAGGTTGACGCCAAGCAAAATGGAAATCACTAATAACCTGATCAGGATGTAACTCTAAATTATTAAACCCTGAGCCATATAAATAGAGTTTTTAGTTTAAATTATGTTCATAAGATAAAATTTAAGAAAGCGAAAAGTGACCACAAAAATTAAATAAATTTAAAACTTTCAGCATCGGTAGAGCCCTGATTTTAATGATTATTTTCGTTATCTACGCAAGTTTTGAGAGGTCTTGCGTTACAGAAATAAAAAAAAATGTTTTTCGGGACACCCTAATGTACGCAGATAACGGCATTTTTAAAAGTACTTTACAGGATTACGAATCGTCGTGACAAATCGTTTCCTGACTCTTAGGCTAAAGACACATTGTAAGTTTTAAGCTACAAGAATTTGTCAGGTGGCGTAAAGTGGCTTAGCACCACACATTGTAACCGTTTAAGCTATTTATTGTGTTGATCTTCGTAGTTTCGTTCGAAAGTGCGCTCAACCATTTTAAGAGGATTACAAAAAACTTATTTCTCCGTACTATATTATAATGTCCTCCTAGCCATAAAACGACTTCAATGGTCTTATCTCTGAATCGCGTTAACTTTGAAGCTTGATTTTTTTAGATCTTCCGGGGACCGTAAATACTCATGGTATTTGATCATAAAATTCAACTAGATGCCTCCACGCTATGTTGAGTTAAATGGTCTTGATAGACAGACGGACGACTGAGTGGTCCTATAACCCTTATAGAATCCTTTCCCTTTTGAGGTACGTAAACTTAAAAACTCAGGAACAAATTTCGGTCCAACTCGGGATTTGAACTCGAAATCTCCTGGAGCCAGTCCACCATAAGAACAACGAAGCAGTTATCATATTATTACTCGTACTATACCGTTTGCATCGCATTGCCAAATATTAGATCGCGGTATTATTTAATATCGCTGATTTTATAGATAGTATTTTTTGCAATACAATATCCCCTTAATAATAATGATTTTGAGATTGTGTAGCAATCTCACACTTGATTATTTATAAGACAGCTAAATTGAAATGTTTGTCTCCGCTATATTGTTCCAAATTAGCCGTATGATTAAAAACAAATATTATAGTTGTGGCAAAATCTTTATTAGTTAGTCATCTATATTAGAAATCCTCATTATTTCTAGATCAAACAAATATTTGGAAGTTCGTTCAGATTCCATTTATTGTAACTGCTCATGATAAGGTAGTGCTTATTATTAGGGTCGTGCTTATTGACTGATTCTCTCGCACGTTAGATTAACTAAGACCGACAATATTGACAAAGGCCATTCAAAACAAAAGCCACTCGAGAAACCATCGGAACGTTTGGCGACAAGCCAAAACAACTAATGGAAGTATTTTTTCAATACAAACTCTTGATATGGTAGCGATTTGCTTTTGATATCGGTTTTCATTTCGTTAATCATACTTACTGGGTTTCCGATATGCCGTCTAATGAATAAAATGTCAATAAAAAGACAGTCGGCAGCACGTCCGGTTACACATTTAAACTACGAATACAGCTTTTATTTTGCAGGGAATAGAGGCGGTTTCAAAGTCAACATGTGGTAACCGAAATCAAATTAAATTTCGCTCACAAAAATTAATTGACTGTGTCATCCGGTGGGACTTGAACCCACGTCCTTTGGCTATCCGGGCGAGTGCTCTTACTAACTGAGCTACGGAGGACGTTAGTCAGACGACGAACTTTTGTAAGTGCTTGCTACGCCAGTGAGCCGGCGTTCGATTTCATCAATACTTGGGGAATGTTTCTGCATGTATCCGATGGAAATATTTTTACAAATATTTAACTATCAGTTTAGATGAAATCAGTTTAACTTATAATTATTTTTATAACTTAAGCAATTATTATGCAGGTTTTTACGAAATCAAATTGAATTTCGCTCAAAAAAATTAATCTACTGTGTTATCCGGTGGGACTCGAACCCACGTCCCTTCACTATCCGGGCGAGTGCTCTTACCAGCTGAGCAACGGAGGACGATATTCAGACGACGAATTTTTGTAAGTGCTTGCTACGCCAGGAAGCCAGCGTTCAATTTCATCAATACTTGGGGAATGTACCCGCATGTATCCGATGGGACTCGAACCCACGTTCCACCGGATGACACAGTCGATTAATTTTTGTGAGCCAAATTCAATTTGATTTCGTAAAAACTTGCAAAATAATTGCTTAAGTAACCGTAAAATAAAAATAAATATGTGTTAACCGTGTATACCATAAGTTCTCCCTAACCAATACTTTCAGTGTTCCTAAGCCCGTGTTTATAAATTTTTAAACAGTCGGTAAACCTAGATACATGGTTAATTTTACAGATTTGTTATACAGAATATGTCACATAATGCTACACCGACTAATTAAAAATTAAACATGCGTTGGTGAAGTCCAGGCTTAGACTACGAAAACTAAGTGATTATGAATAAATAAATTATAAATAAATAATAAATCAATATGAACTTTGAGTGCATACAAAGGTTTACGCTACCTACAGAGTATACGATCAAAAAAGTAATTACATTACACCAAAAGGAAAGATAATTTTATTACATTGGTTTATCATACTAAAAGATTTTTAAAAAGTCAAAACCAAGCCGCATAGTTCATCCCCATCCGTTAAATGGAAGCTCAAGTGTAGTTACAACAATCGCACAACAAAGAGTTGGGTCAAGTGTCCTTTAACTCGACTGCGCTTGGAACCCGGCGCGTTTACCCGAAGGACTGCGGTTTGATTACCGGGCTTCTAGGCAACAAATACAGCGTCTTGTAAAGGTATTTCGAAAGATACATTGTTTTTTCACACGAGGAGTGTCGGCCAGACAAGTTAATCGACGTAAGTTGTGTGTTAGGCTTTCAATATAGAGGTAGAGGAAGCGTTAAACTATAAAAATAAATACTTGAAACAAAGGATGGAAGTGTAAATAGCAAGGAACCAAGTGTTTATTTACAACTACTTAAGCTGTCACATTATTTTTTGTAATTTAAAGTATATTCTTGTCTGCCCGCTTGATGCTGTGGCGACTGTCGCGCTACTGCAGTGCAACGGGGATGTTTTCGTATATCACACTGATAGCTTCCACGCTATCATTTATAACAAAACATGACATTGATAAGCAGACTGCGTGCCAGTCGCAACGGCATTTTGGAGACGGTTGCTGACACTTCACTTATTTGGAAATGTATGTTGCGGAGAGTAATGAGAATACATTTATGGTTTAATCGGCTTTCGGTGACATTAACACTTCGCAAAACGATTAAAAATGTTAAATCCCCAAAAATATTTTTACTAAAACTAAGTTTGATAAGTCCATCTTCTTTTAGTAAGACCAATATGAACTGTGTATCCGAGCTGTCCAAAATAAATACATTTTATTTCATATTTTAGACAGTTTTTGAAGTAAGTACATAAATAATACTACCATTGTTCTTTTATCCTATGTTTTGTTTAGTTTTAGTTTGATATTAAAATGCAACAATAGTTTTATCTGCAGAGTGGAAGCTGAAAAGTTTACCAAACTGCCCCAAGCAACAAAATTGGGTCAAGCATCTTTTACGTAACGTTTTTGTTTATCCCAAATGCGCCATGCAGTTCGCACGGGGTTCCGTATAACTTGATTATTTTCGCCCGTTCGCATGGAAAATGCCATTCCTTCCGCATATTTTATTCCTTTAAGGTAAACGATTGAGGGCATCTCATAAAATTTTCGTGAACGATCTCGAAACCACCGTTGTTTCAGATTTTTTTAACACAAGTGCTTATGCTACTTACTTTGGGATCTGAACAACGTATGTGATGTTGTTCAGTATTTATTTTCTTACTGAGATTTTGATTGCACTTTTTCTATATCTCAAATAAACTCTTGACATAGAGTATTTATTGTGGTTAAGATCATTTGAAAGACTGCCAACCAAACGATGGGCTTTTTCGCATCTTTTTATCTATAGTTATTACTATGTATTTATTTAGTATATTTACATAAAGTACATTACCGTCAATTCATAAAGCATTCATTAATTTAATGTACATTAGTCTCATGACCATAATTATGATCACAACGACTTTAACTAAGATTATTTGTAAACAGGGCATAAGCAATAAATAAATAAGTAGGTACTTCCAAATGTTGAACAGAACTAATGACTAAATCTAAAAACAAATATCAATTTCAATTCAATTGAATTAGCAGATTAGCTAGTGCATTGAAACCAAACATAGCTAGAAATTAGTAACTAAATTAGAATTACTAACAAACATGTTTGAGCAATTAGTACGACTGGTATAAATAGTCCCTAGTGTTAATGGTCAACCAGGGTTCTATAACTATTCAGAATATCTTCGGGGAGCCCATAACTTCGCGCCTAAGCAATTTAATTACCGAATGAACATAGACCTATTATATATTTAGAATTCCAGACTTTGGGTGACTCAGTGAAATTATAGGTTGACCCGAACTTATCTTTAATATACAAAAAGTTTTCTTTAGCTACTTCATAGTTATTATAAGTTAATGAAAAATATCAACGATTGCAAAAGAATAACTCATAATTTAAATAAATAAGTGTAAAAAACGAATTAAGAAAGAATTCAGTACTCTTTTTGTTTTGAGACCCAGTCATGATAGACAAGAACAAGTTAACAATTTAATACATACAAACGCTTCAGTAGAAAAAATAATGTTTTGAATAATTAGTCAAAAACGTCAACAAATTATTTATTTTATGTACAAAAAAAGGTTACCCACCAAATCAGCATACTAGAAAGAAAGGTCGAACCTTTTTCATAGTTTTTCTCATTGAGTAAAACTTTCCACGCAATTCGATAACCGAAGTGAATAGTATCTTTGCCTGCAGAGACGGTCTACCACCCAAATGCGAAATCCATAGGCTATAAAATAATATTTTAAAGCGATAGCAAAAATATTTAACCCACATACGACAAAATAAATAGGGCGGGTACACACACGATCGCACAGTTGAGGACTGGCCTGTGGATACGTGATCTGGCGACCTAACCCGATATTTGTCTCGAGAATCTCGTAACATTTTCTTGAAAAAATTCGAAACTGTCTTCGTACCATTGCGAGTAAATTAATGGCCGTCTGAAGATGTGGAAGCATGAGATGATGCGATTAATATGAATGTTTTGTTCAGCATTTGAATAAAACATCCCATAAGAGTATTTGGTGAAGAGTATTTGACACACTTCAGGAAACATTGAGATTTAAACAAACATTAAGTAAGTAACGGTGTCATAAGACAAATCTCATTGTGAGTTTCTTTCCTTATTTTAACTGACTTCAAAAAAGGAGAAGTTCTCAATTTGACTGTTTTTTTTTTAATTTTATATATTTTAGGTGGTAGGTTTTCGTATCATTTTGAAATAATAAAATGCATTTTTGTCGTAGTTTTTCTTTTATAATGAAACATAAACTACGCAACATAGTATAAATTATTGTTACTACTTCCAGTACTTTCTTATATCTCACGACAAGCTTAAGATCATATAAATTGTATAAAGACAATGTAAAATTCATAGTAAAAGTATCAAGGAAAAGTTTATTTTATTCTTTTTAATGCGCGATGAAATGAAAGATTGTTTAAAAGAGTATTTTTCTACATTTAATTTTTTTTAATATCCGTAAATACTCGTTTCAAGACAATTCTCTATTTCTTAGTAATAAATTGATTTGATGGTTTGATCAGTAAAATCGCAGAATTCTTTATTGGCCACACAGCTTGCCTAGTATGGCGATCGAAGATACTGAATTGAACACATTTATATTTCTCTAAAGTACTCATATGCTAGGTACATTAATTGTATACATACATACCTATACAAAAAATGGCTTGTAAATACCTAGTTATTGTAACTATATAGCTAATTGTAACTACAGCAAATAATTTACCTACAAATCTAACTACAACATTTGAATATACTTTTTTTATCGAACGCTTTATTTTACAAATCAAAGTCGTATATCACGAACCATATTTTATTTGCCTGAGCTTCGATGATCTTCATAAATGCGACTTGGTACGACTAAGGCGTACCGTTCCAAGATATCTTGTTGAGAAATCGGTGACCATCAATCTGTCGCCGACATGCGGGCGCGATCTGCGATGACACAGACCTAAATGGATAGAAGGCTTTATTAACCTACGAGTATTTTTATTAGGTAATCCTTGCATGTTTTGTCTCTCTCTGGTCGTTTTTAACACTGCTGAATATTGTGGCTCTTTCTGACGTGTCAACTTACTGTCTTCGTCGGTTGCGCTCAGTTGTTTGATGTGTTGCAGCACTAGATGGTGTCTGCTCTCCAGCTCTGAGGGTCCATCTGGTCTGTCCAGCGTTTGGAACTTCGGCCCCTCGGCATTAAATTTGGTTTCAGTAATATCTCTTTTTGTCTCAGACATTGTCAAATTGGATTAAAATTTATCTACGAATTAGCTGCAAACATATGTACATGCACAGCACATGCTTCACAGCACATGTTTCGTTGGACAAGGAATTTTATTATCTTGTTTTATTTTAGGCATCGCTTACAGCAAGCTTGTTGTCCACCACTGACTTGTTCACACCAAACTGATAATACGCTGTTACTTACTGCACATAGTGTATTATTATGGGTGACAGTGAGCCTCTTCCCAGTCGGCACATTACGTTTGGTGTGATCGATGCCTATTTTAAATCTCGATATTTCCAGTTCGTTGTTTTTCGCAATTTATTATGCGATTCCTTATTTTGTTGCCAATGCCACCATTATTCTGTTCCTACCCCGATTCAACAATCTAATTCTTTGTCGTAAGTCAAGCAATTTTGAGAAGGTGTTCCGTCATACAAACCTACGTTTACGGATCCACTTTTCTTTAAGTACGGGAGCAAACTTATTCATTACTCATTCCCTTTTACGACCTCTTATGACACAGAATATAACGGGTGTGAGAGCGTTGGGGACAAAAGGGCCTATTTAGATACCAACTATATTTTTTAAAGCGTGTTACTTGGAAAGAAAATTAGTTGAATTTGACTGGTTATGTCGAATAGGCACAAAATTTGTATTTATTTGGGTTTATAACTTAAATTAAAAAAAAAAAAAACACGGCGTCTTGTTTCGTCTTTCACTGTCTTGTTTAGTTATTTGTTAAGACCTTTTTCTGGCAAAATACTACTCGTTTGCCTAAAATCAAGAAATAAGACTTCTCTTTACGTTTGTGTATATTTGAGGCGTTCAAATATCGATAATTTGTTATCCCATAGAAATGAACCCAAACTAAATTAAAAATATTTTTAGCTGTTTTAAAAACTGTTACCAACCCTAAAGTGGTAACTTTGTACTAGTTTAAACACGATCTTTTCTTAGAGGTTCCTATAAACAACTTACAACAAAAATCCAGACATAAGCGAAAAAAATCAATCTGAACCGTAAAGAAAATCAATTCACTTCCAATCTGTGTTACGATGCTTTAAATGCAAATTTATCCGCCTAATAAAAATGCAAAAACGTCAAAACTTCACGATCCGCAGCGGAAAGCTAAGCAAAGATTACAATCTTATTTAAAACATTAATTTTCTTTACAAATACTTCTTTCCGAGGCGACCTTTGTTCGATGTGTTTACCGCGAGCCTTCGCTCCGAATTTGAAATTATCTTTAAGGATAAATCTTTTTTTTTTGTAAAGGTGCGAAATTGGGTACAAAAATATCTGCGGCAACACATTTTGCTTCAGTGAAGTTAACCGTTCCTTGCTGAGTGGGTTGGGAAGACGCCTGGCGAGTAATCTGCGCCAAACTTGACATTGCGGCAAGCAAACCTTTGAAAATTCAAAAATATCTGGTTTTTACACTAAGTCAAAATATTCAACGCCTTGGAGGAAGCAACTATCCCCGTAGTAATGTCGACGAAATTTCTCACAGAGTACAAATAGATCCCCACCTGCTGTATCTCACATTTTTCGAAATTTTTCGCCGGGCCGTGTTAAGAAGAATGTAGAGTCACACTGCTCGTTCATAAATTCAGCTCCGCTAGGATTAGAAAGCAAAGCGGTGGCATTCTTTTTCTCACATAATTACTTTGTAAGGAGAAAAAGATAAAAGTGTATTTCAGGCGAAATTCTGATAAAAATAATTTTAGCTTAGCGTCCTACTTATAGACGAATAGGTTGAATTAAAAGCAGTCCGACAACGGTTTTGGAAAAATGAAATGCCAGCGCTTTGTTTACAAACATACATACAAGTAAAACAGTATTATTACATTAAAATATAATATACAATACAAACCGTCTTGCTCATCATTAATTTTCTGTGCACTTAAAACTATGTTAGCTAAATAGGACTTGATTACATATGCAAATCAAGAACAACGAGCTAATTTGAGTATATTTACCACGTAGTTTGCATACCTAATAATTTAGTATGGCAAAGCTGAAGTGGTAAAAGAGAAATTAAAATGAATATTGCGAAACAAATAATATCTACTTAGACAAAGCAAATAAATGACTAAAATTTACTGTTTCCAATAGCTACAATCCTCTTTTATATAAAGAATTTGTGACTTTTTAATATTGAAGTAAAGTAATTTCGATAAACAAATAAATATATCAACGTAGGTATTTAAAAAAAAAACAAGTATCGATCACAAAATGCAAAATTGTTTTACCTTCGAAAATAATGCACCACAAATACATAATTCTACCCAATTTCGGCCCTGATTTAAAATTCACAATACTAGGCCGTACTATTTAGGTAGGTTAAAGCAATAATAATAGTAGAGGGAAATAATATGGCAGCCGGTGGGAGAGCAAAATGTTTGCAGGTAATCGTTTTAGTTGGGTTGGCCTATTACAAAACAAAAAGCCTTGTTTCTTTTTATTTTGTTTATTATGCCCTGCAGTGTTACATGAATGTGGAGGAAGTTTTTGATAAAATTAGAGGAAGATAAGCAAATGAGTTATCATGGTCGTAAAAACATAAAAGTATAAATAAAATTGAACTTCATGGTCTTGAGTATAGAAGTGTTTTTCTGTATAAAATATAAACAATAAGTATTGTGTCACTATCTGAAAATTTCTGATAAGTTTCTAATTCGCTTGAGAAAGGAAGAAATTCAAAACAAAAATCAATGTCAGAATAAACTTTTAACAAGATTCAGTTTTGCATTTGCACTCTGAACAAATTGTATGTAATAGCACTATTTAGTCAAATGGTAAACCAGAGTACACACTATGGACAAAAGCTAGGCGTAATAAGTATTTATCGTGAAACTACAATGATGATTATTTCCAGTTCCCTGGCCCTCTACTAATCAACACGTACAGAGAAATTAATATTGTTTTGCAATGACCACATTACGTAAGGCATATCTGAAATCAAAATCATCCGCGGTAATTTTCTATGCTATTTTTGTCAGATGTGTCTAAATTAATGCGAAAAATTGCAGGGGATCAATTTCTGATGATCAACAAAATACTTTGACAGAAAGCTGATAAGCTTTTATCAGATACCGATAATATTTGAGCTGATTGTTTAATGAGTTACTCAAAAAATATCATAATGTTATCAGGATTATGATAGTTCTGCAACATGATGATACAATTCTACATTGATTTACAATACCTATTCGGTCCATGTAGTGGCCTTTACCTATTGTGGTTCGTAGGTCTAAAGACCAACTAGCTAGAGTTTAACGTTATCTTCAACGTCCAGTAATGTAGTTTCAGCCTAACTACCACTTTAATTGCGACAGCAACGATACAAAATTCGCAGCAACCAACTCGACCGGGTGTAGAGTTCTCAAATTTGTATTCCAGTCTCACAATAAAGTTCATTTAAATATAAATGTGACAAGACCTTCACCCCAGTAAATGCTGTTACTTCTATAAACTGAGTCGTAATTTTTTATGACGATCCCCAAAATAACTTCAGGCATTTAACAAGCTTTAGTAGGGAATGTAATGAGGGTATCAAAATTTTAAATTTTGACACCATTTTGGACAGACTCAGCAAATACCGAACAAACAATGATAATACGTTAACCTAAATAAATATTTAATGGGTTGTTGCGCGAAGGGTATTTTTTAATCAGCGAAACCTTTTAGGAGGTCATAAAATATGATGTGCAGCAAACTGTAGTCTTTGTTTATTAACTAGTATGCATATTAGATTTGATTGTCTATATATAGGAAAATTATGTTTAGATTTTTAAATTTTTTTGGTAAATGTTGTAAAATATTTCCCATTTAAGATCAAAGTCATAGTTTAGTCGACAACGTTCGTAAAATCTCAGTGCATTTTCACATGAACCACTATTCGTATTAGCAAGGAATTTATCGACGGTAAATGTGAACCATTTATTAGCCGTTCACTACAGTGTTCCAATAAACTGCTATGTACCATTTTAAAAGCGGGTGGTACTACAAAAAGTTTCGAGCCATAAATCTGCTGTGATTTAAAAATTTATACCATGTCTTCGGCTTCGTAAATTTTCATATAAAATTCAGGCGTAGGTTTAGCGGTGCACGCCGCGGGCTCAACACTTTAGCGTTTTGTACGAGAAATTCTTAACCCTCAGTCCCCGCTAACATATTCATGAAGTGAAAGGTCAATAACTGTACATATCATTATAATTTTTTAAGCACTAGCTTTGAAGTGATTTCGTCGATGCCTCAACTTCGTATGCTACTAGTAGCATGTTTTCAGACACAATGAAAAACGTAATTGTTATCGGCCCGCCCGCGAGTCTTATGGAGATTGACAGGTTGAATTCATACTTATTAGCGAGTTCAAGTATGGATCGACATGATTATCTAAATATCAATTTGTACTGACAATTTTGTAATGGTTCTTAGCAAAATATAAGCAATCTTGATCTTTACAACAGATCCAATGGATTCATCACTGGGCATTATAAAATAACATAAGCCGTTAGGATAAATACGAGTGTAATGAACGCATCGATTCTTTTTCAAAAATGTAGTGTTGTTTCCTATGTGAACTGACCGATATTTATACTAGGCAAATGATATAAAATTCCTCAAATAAGAGGAACAATAGAAATATCTCAGCTGCCCCGAAAGTGTTCGGGATGAATTCCGTCCGATCAACAAAGTAGGGTCAAGAAGGAATTCGCGGGGGATCGATCTGGAAGTTAATTAGCTCCATTTATATTTGCGGTCGTGGATGGATCGGGTCGGTACCCCCCTTAACTACTCTTTACAAATTTACTGCATGGTTTGAATTTTAAAGCACATTTAAAAGTTTGCTACTTATCTCGTTCAGCTTTATAAAGACCCGCAGGCGCCTTGACCTCCCTTGTCGACAGAGTGAGTTAAGACGAGTTTAGAGCTTTGATGATAGATAATTCTTAGACAAAATATACCAGCCAATGAACATCAATTGAGTAAATTAGACAGAATTCCCATACAAAATATAATGTCAAATAATGCTAAACCAGCTGATTAAAAATAAAACATGCGTTGGTGAACTCGACACTTAGACGAGTAGATCAGTGGTTAAGTCTTATGTCAGTTTCAAACCTTTTGGTTGGTGGTTTAGCTACCATCTAGATAGTTAAAGCAATAAACCACCGTCAAAGCATTTCAGAAATCAAATATTACTGACATAGATAAAAGATGATAAAACGATAAAATTACGAACTTAACAAAATTGAAATTTATTTGGTTATGATTAATCTCTATTTTGTATCTAGTCATTATATTTCGCTGATTTATTAATATAAATCCACTCTCTTTTTACCTGTGGTAAAACAAATGAACTGTTAAATGCATCCATGTCTTCCTATCTACTACGGAGAGTGTGATCACATAGGTAATAGTTTATTGTAGCAGTGAAAATATAAGAACATATTTTTGTAGTCTTTACGGGGCAGAATTTATTATGAAACCGCATTAGACTTTATCAGTATGACATAAGATAAAAAAGAAAAAAAATTGATGGTCTTGATCCCAATAACGATAGGAGGGGAAGGCTTAAGGGTTGACTCGTGTTTATCCGTCAAATAAAAAGTCACTTTGCCGATGATATCAGCGTTATGGCGAAATCGGAGTTTGCTTCCGTTTGCATTTTTTATAACACTGAACATGAATGCTAGGATAGGAGATCCCGGGTAAATATTGAATATAGAAGAGGATGATTTGCCAAAATTTTTTCTATGCTAAATTTTGGAAACGCGTATTCGGCTGCTGATACAAACTGTTGCAAAATTTACTTTACAGAAAAGTGATGTCACTCTTACTGCAAGTTTAAGTAATTTGGATATGTGTAGTATATCACTTTATAAAATAAGATGTAGTTGAATATCTGGATTTAAAAACGTCCTTCTAGTAAATAAATATACCTAAAACATTACAAAATAAGAATAAGAAGTTTCCCAATTGTCTTAATGACTGTTGTCACCGCCTTTAAGTAAAAGTCTCATTTAAAAATATAAGTACATAATAACCTCAAACATAAAAGAAAAATCACAAAAATGCATTACAAGAAAGAAATGTCCATCTTAGTTAACATGCGTCTTTTCCTATTCATGTGTAATATGCGTTTGTGCTTACGTGTGTTTTCCATTGAAGGTTTTAAGACTTTTACTTCTGACTTACATAATAGTGGCACGTGCATCTAGTGCATTTCACTGCTTTCTGTTTATTTAATATCAAATAACCGAGTTACGAATAGCATCCTACTTGCAATCCAGCGTTTCCGACGTGAATTAACCTGATTTCGCGCTCAGTTGACGGGGAAACGGCACAGATGCAGTTTGACAAGTAAATCCATTAGACTATGCGATGGTGAACTAAACCAAATTTAAAGAGCATTTTTACTGAATATTGGAATTATTTCACGCGGATATCCGCTCTGCATTTGATACGTGAGGATGTTTTATTTGCTACTGGAGAGATTTCAGTCTGTTACTGTCTATTGTAAGGTTACTCATTCACATACGTAGACAAAAATCTTCTTATACTAAGGTATTTATCATTTTGACATGTTATTTAATAATACGAAGGTCTTTGCGCTGTCAGGATCGTAATTGGTTTCAGAAGCTTGCAAGACGTTACAAAATGATCTTGCCGAAAATACTTTCTGAAACCACATGGAAAAAATGTTCCTTCCTTAAATTGATATAAATGTGTGTGAAGATTATCGTTCATGTAGGTATTATTTTATACATATTTACTTTAACAATTCACTATCGTTAAACAACTAAGTATCGCACCATTTTAACGTTGGTGCCATCAATTAGAATGGCATTTAATGCAAACCAGTATTTTGTAACGTTTTTAAAAAAATCTGTCTAACATTCATTGCTCAGATAGTTTACCTCGAATATCACAGCACTATTTCTTCATCATAAAAGCAAGTGGTAAAAATGACGATAAAAAAAACGACAGTTGAAATTAATAAGATTGGCCGAAACAATATTGAACAGAGCCTGAAAGATGATGATTAACCATCTGCCATCGCTATTACAACGCGACTCGAAAATTACTTTTAAGACTGGCCATTTTTGCCGCTCCAAATGGACGATAACCTTTAATTTGACCAATTACCAGGCCGGGGAAGAACCATTTGTCACGGGATAAAATAAAACTACGCGGCCCACGACCCGTCCCTCCGTCTGTCCGCCGAGACCCGCGTCAAAACTGACTGACAGACTGTATTTATACGAGTATTGCATCTACGGTTTACAAAGCTTAGACCAGACAAGATCTATCTCTCTTGAAATATACGCCGTGAACTCGTAAGTATATAGTTATGTTTTCTTGTATGTGTTTTCATATTTTAAAATATGAAAACACATACACATATTGCAATATTTTTAGGGTAAAAGTTAACGAATCTTTTTGTGCGCATAAATGCATTAATTCGATTTTGTACATTACCTATTGCATTATTTTATTTTGCACATAGTTCATTTGTGTGCGCTATAACAGATTTTAATATCAAAGTTCCTTGTTTTCTTATGATCAAACAGTACAAGTACAATATCGATCGAGTTTTTAAGCCTTTAACTAATTAATACACTCATTTTGATATTCCAATTAATTATGATGTTATTACACCAGCTCCTTTAAAATCAACGAGGAAGGTAAACAACGTTTAATTGTTTTAAGGTTTGTTAGACCCAGCCCGTTGCGAGTGGGTTAATATGCTCTGCATTTTTAATTGGATCCATAAATGGATCTGCTCGCCGTAAAATTCCCTAAGCATTAGGTGCTATTAGCGGATGCGTTTAGGTAGCGGATCGTGTAAAGGTTTTAAAATAGAGCTGGCCACAGTGGATTAAATGAAGGTTCGATTCATTGGCTGAATTCGGAATGTTCTGGGGACCAGAAAATATTCTTAGTGCCAGCAGTGCGATTCTCTAAAACTAATGTCAAAATCCCGCAGCAGTTCCCGCGGCGGGATTTTGATTTGGTATTCTGTAAAATTTATTGTCAACTTTGACACTAATGTATGAGATGACATAAGCATTCGTATAATATGACATTAGCATTCGGGCCGCCAATTTACGGGCAATGTAAATGTACCATACATCGGTATGATAAGGAGCTTGCATACTACTTTAATTTTATTCCATTAAACGATTAATTTTTGTATATATATCTAATATCTTAAAAAAAGTCGTGTTAGTTACACCACTTATAAGAAGTCAAGGATGGCTGGACTAATTAGTATAAATTGCTGGACCAAAAAGTATGTGTCTTTTTACTAAAAACTGAAACTTGCACTAAAATTGCTTAGGTTAAGGAACATAATGCAGCTTTACATACTCAACTAAAACAAAAGAATGTAGCATAATTTGTTACCTTTTATTCTTTCTGCGATTTTTTTTAAATGTGTCAAGCCTCAAACCTGTAAATTATTATTTGAAGTTGTCAATTTTTGATAAGTTTTTTTAATAGTACCTAGGTATAAAAATGAAGTAATTTGTAAAAGCTAAATCCGATATTTAGTCAGAGTGTATCCATCGTTGACTCAAGTAGAAACTGGTTGTGCCCATGGAAAGAAACCCTGCTTTCTCGATACCTAAGGGTTTCTTAAAATCTCAAACCGCTAGAAAACGAAGCCGTCTATCATGGCAAACAGTGCTAAGGCTAAGGTAAGTCTATCTAATGATAGTGCATTTAAAAATAGGTAGATGGGTCATTAGCATGCGGAAATTGATTGCCTCAAATTATGTAATTTGCACAGTTTTGTATTTAAATATGACATTTGACACGTAAAAGAACGTGTGCTCGGAGCATCGAATTCGAATCACCGCGCAGTACGAGATGACAGGTCTACCTCTTTCTTAAACAAATACACTGTCAGTGTTAGTATCGTATTTGTTACATGTCAGAATCAATTGAAATTCTCTGAAACAAACTATATAAATTATGATACGAACGAATGCTAGTCTTGTTTCGTTATTTTGCTACATCAATCAATATCTAAGTATATTGAAATGTATTATGCCAGTTTAATTAGCTGGCATAATAAATTAGTATATTTATTAAAATATACCTATACCTTGGAACAGGTTTTCAGTTTTTAATTTTTTCATCCCTTGCACTATTAACTTCCCTTAAACTCATTCCTTTCCTTGTCCACTATGTCTAGCTATTACGGTTCATGAGATACAGCCAGTAATAGGGTCTATAGGCTATAGTATATTGGCTCAGTAATAAGGCCCCGTTTTTACCCTTTAGGTACGGAACCCTAAAAATGACGTTTTTGAAGTTTTTGTATGTATGTATCTTGGGTCTTGAACGTTATAGACTCAAAATCTGAATAACTTAATATTCTGTGAATATTTCAAGCGTCTACCTCGTCGCCGTTATTAACACAGCGCAATATGCGCCGAATAACACGTTGATTGTATGTTAGAAACATAAAATAAGTCAAATTTTCGTACATATCAAGGAGGTTGTTTATGCCACAAATTAGAATTCCCTTGTTTCAAAAATTTCTTAAATACTAAAATTTCTAAGGCAGTCAATCAACAATTGTGCCGAAAACCTGTAATCGATAAAACTCGACTCGACCCGCTTAGTAAAATACTAAGCGGGTAGTCTCTAGTCGCAACACGCTCAGCCAAATGCCAAATCTAACTGACATATCGAATCGAGTGCGGGGATCGAAGTGAATTGCGTGTTCGTGTTTTTGAGTTTTACAGAATCGCAAAGCAGGTTAATTAGATTCTACTTCCGATTCGATTATGACATGACCAGACTTAACAACTGTGGCGCTCACACCTATCAATCACTTTTTTTTTTACATTATTTGGATCAAGTCTGCGTATTATTAATACCCTCTATATAAGGACACATTTCGGTTTGAGTTTTGCCTACTTTAAAAAAATCTTCTTGTAACTTAATCTCTTATAACCTAGAGAAATGTATCGTTTGGCACTGTGTCAAACTAGGGTTAGTGCCTTCTACTAATTGGATTGACGATGCGAAGACATCGCATGCTTGGCTTAGACCAACATGACAGATAGGTCACAGCGATGAGAAGCATTTAAGCTTGTAGGTTCTACACTCAAGAGCTGGCAGCTTGTTTGTACAGCATATAGGTATTAATGCTACCTGCATTTCGGGAACTGGGACCCTTTTTATAAATTTTATTTTATTGTAAATAACCTCGTTTTTTAAAGTTGTAAGTTGTAAATTAAATATTTACTTACTTTTACTTTAATATTTACTTACTCAGCAAATAAAATGATAAAGTTTAAATGTAAGAACGGATTGATTACTGACAAAAACTTAAAGCTAATCTAACCCTTCTTGGCAGCCAAGTATAATCAAGCATGAGATTCCCAACCGAGCGTTAGACCTAATAATAATGCACATTGTCTTTCAAACTAACCTTGACTCATTAATTGAACATTTTGGTGTCGCACCTAGATGAAAAAAAAATTTATTTAACTAAAACGGTAGCGAAATGTGATAACTTTGAAAAAACAAAAAAGCACTTTGTTTTAAAAACTTCTAATGGATCCTCTCGGATGTCTATTGATTCTCGACTCAACCGAACCATGAATTCGGCCCAATGTTTTCGCAGTTCAATGAAATTTGGCATAGAGCTTCGTGACTGAAATAAAAAATTGTATCGGTATTACGAAATTTGAAATAGAAGCGTACCATTGGTATTGGAGATCAAATTACACAGTAAAAGTCTACGAAAAAGTTACCTTCTATAATAAAGGCAATAACATTTGGCTCAAGGCAAGAACTCACTTGCTCTCTGAGCAAAACAAACTGAACTGATTAAAAAAACCGGCCAAGTGCGATTCGGACTTGCGTACGAAGGGTTCTATACCAAGGTTCCGCACAGTACTAAACAAAACTACTTCATCTTAGTCACTTCAGAGAATTTATTTTAAAGATTTTGTATTTGGTACAAAATTATCCAACATCAATTTTCAACGAATATTATTGCTAAACTAGTAAAGTTATCTTAACCGCTATAGTTTTCCTTTTAAATTTATAATATGCTTTTTTAGATTATTAAAATTAAAACATTAACTAACCCTAACCCCTAACTCATTTTAAAAGATCTACTTAAATATATCAGGACCACGGAACCCTAAAAGGATTACAACAAGAAATAAATTAATATAATTAATATTTGTATTCTTGAAGACAAAATGTTGATATAAAAAATGTAATCTATTCAGTTTTATTTTATTGATGCCTACGCAAAAATAATAAAATACTTGTGCAAAACAATATGATTTATTTATACTTTCTGCACCAATGATAAAAATTGTACAAATGGCTGCTTTCGTGCCAAAATATTACTAAGACAAGACCAAAATTTCATTCTCAAATAAAACTTGAACTTGATAAAAATATAAATAATAATATGCACATACTTAATACAATATGTTCTTTAGGTGTAATAGTACCTACGTGAAGTGAAACTGTAAGAGAAAAAGGGAAAAAATAACTAGCGCATGTGTAAGAAAAATCAAATGCGTGATTTCTTCATAAACAGTAAAAGAGTAACAAACATGATCAGCTCGAAAATTATTAGCATACATCTCGTCCCTTTTCCAAGAAAAAAAAGCAAATGCGCTAAAAATTTACGAGTTGCAATAAGGTTCGCGGGATAACAGCGAATAAGAGAAATGCGCATTTCATTTTTAAAATTTCATTATTTTCGTCTAAATAGGCGCGAGGCGACAAAATGTTTCTCGAGATACGTGAAGATCTCATTCCCAGGGTAATTCAATTTTAATAAGCCTCTTCTAAAGGGGCAACTTACATTATCAACTCTCATTGCGCCTCACTTCAGCTTTCATTGTGATCCCGTTCTAAAGAATACTGTGATGGGAATGACGAAGCGGGAAATAATCTCGCCTTTTTTCTTCGTCTTATCCTATTGTGTAGGCCCATCGGTCAAATACAGCTCGACCTCTAAGATGCAGACAGACCCTATTCTTAAAACTAAAACAGTGTAACAGCTTCATAAATTTCGTCCCTTTCTGTTTTCTGAGACGTGACAGTGACGAAATACATTTCACTCACGTCAGACATTCGGCCTCTAAAATCTGAGAGTACTTTCTTCTTAAAACAAATGTCAGATTAGGGTAGGTAAAACAAAAGTGTGGAAGATTAAGCAATTGGGTGTTGAAGATAATATTATTTCAAATTGATAGTGAAAATTACTAGTACTATCTGTTACTCGCTACGTCATAAAATTATAGTGATTTATACTTAATGGAGGATCAAAATTAATGTCACATTTTCAAAACACCTACCTCTGTTAGCTTCCCGTTTTGCATATTTAAGTAGACTTTTGTAGAAATATACGGTTTTGTTACAATTCTCATTGCTCACAATATTAAAAACGGTGATGCAATTCTTAAAACCATCATATAACGAGTCGACTGAAATGAGATTATACTCGTACCTATTGGAGGAGCAGTCCGCAAATGATACTAAAGATTGAGAAGCTGCTAAATTTTTAAACTTTTGTTAATATTGGCAGGTTTGTATATTTATTGCCTATTGACATTGATTGTTTTTTTAAGTAGTTATGTCAGTGCTGATATTTAAAGCATTAAAGGTACATGAGTAAAGTATTCGTAATATGCGAGCAACATCCACTTGCCACATGGAAATAAAAAATAATATGTAAGTAGAAACAAAGTTACTTGATTCATAATTTTCTAAACCTTTTAAATTAAGTATTAGATACCGCGTGATAACGTTTGAAAAAGAATCCCTGCGAACAAATACCTGCAGGGTTTTCAAGAAGAAATTAAATTATATTGACATCAGATATTTCATTTTCCATTATATTCGAACACTCACAGCTAAGTGATAAAGTATTACGGAGATTTACTAGACTGAAACTTTTTGCTCTTCAAACTTTAGTATATAAAATAAAACGTCTATTATTCAAACACAAATTCAATTTATATAACTTTTAAAAAGCTTGAGCGTGAATATTGCCGGTATTAATAAAAAAAGCGATTCAGCTCATTTGAAGCAGTTAGTCGCTTTAGGATCCCGCCTTCAAGTGATCACACTCGAAATGCAAGCGATTCAAGAAATGGAATTGTAATCTGTATGGTCGTTAAGCGGGAGAAAGCGCTCAAAACGGCCTATTCGAATTATTCAAATATATTCATATGTTGGGCGGAGGCTACTAAAGGGCATGAGAAGGCATGCATACATTACAGACTAACTACTGCGCGGTTTGACGTAAAAAGGAGATTATGAATATTATGCTTGGTCTGTCATTTTAAAGTAGGTACACACTGGTGCTAAATTAATTTACTTATTGTTAAAAATCTAAGCACCAGTTAGCTTTAAGTAATTTAGTAGCTGTCAAATTTTTGCATAAAGTCCTTAAGCTACCCATTACAGTGACGTTGAGTAATAGGTGAATAAAATTGTATGATTAGCTATTAATATTAAATATAACCGAAAAATTTTAAATGATTCTTCCTTCCTAAGCTCTCATAGGGAAAGAAAATTTTCATCATACCAGTGATAGAGCGATCTTTGTTATAGGCCTATACCTATGCCTATGATATAGGCACCAACCTATAACTTTTAATTATTTCGTTTAATTTAGAGGTGAACAGACTTGAGTCTACCGGTTATACAATTATTAAGGCGTTATTTACTTACCAACATTCTAATTTTCTCGTCCTTTATTGTGTTGTTTTAATTACTTTCAAAGAACCTTCCTTTTGAGAAACTTTGTAATACCTTGGTACATATAACATAAAAATTCGCTTATTCTATAACAAAATTTCAAAGTTTCGGGACAAAAATTAGGTGCGAATAAACCCAAGTAAACCCCAGGGGTCATGAAAATGAAGGACGAAAGTTCAATGCCCTTGAGACTTTTTTTTATTTATCCGTTCTCGATTTCTGGGAGACAGCAAAGAAATCAAGACGGTGAAACCCAACTTTTGACTCTTGGGTCTGTTTTTTTCGTACTCCATTTAATATTATATTACATAGGGTTTACTTTTTGAAAGTTTACTTGAGGTGCTTGTGACAGTGGTGGTATCGCTTTGGTAGTGATACCAAAGTTAGGCAACCCACGGCGCGGTGGTAGTGATTGGATATGTGACCAGAGAATTTCCGTGCTTAGGAAGGCACGTGAAGCAGTTGGTCCCGGCTAATATCGGTTAATATTAGTTGTTAAGCTTATTCAGAGGCCCTAGGGCGGCTTGATAACATCTGACAGTAAGGTTTGTCACTTACCTTAACAGACACCCCTCCACCAATCCGCACTGAGCTCGCGTAGTGGATTATGGCTCGTACCTTTTTATAGTTGAGGTGAGGCTTTTGCCCAGCAGTGGGGTCTATAAAGGCTAACTTTACTTTTGTATTTAATTAACCTAACGAATACGGGTAATATTCCTCATTATAAGTAAAACCGTTGACTTGAGTGGTTCTCAGCCTTCTTCTTAATTTTACTATCATTAACAAATCAGGTAAATCACTACTAATTTTTAACTCTTTAAAAGCGGCCGGCCTAATAATAGTCCGGGAGTCCACGGTCACCATAGTGCAACCCTACGTTATCGAGTACAAAATGTGAAAAATAGGCTGAAAATCATGTCTGAAAACTTCGGTCTGCCGAGGTGAAGCCTGTACCTTTGGTACAGTTGGCAACACAGGGACTCAATTTATAACCAACCTCCTCATCGAGAACTTTTTTTGGTGACTGTATCGAAGGGTACAGGTTTTATTCAGATAGACCAGCGACTTTAAACAGTATAGTATATTTTCTTATCGCAACAGTCTCACTTTGGTACTAGTTTATGTAAGGTTGCCACCGTGGTGGGCTCCCAGACTAATACAACATCAATCAATCTAACTAACTAGAAGTAATTTGTGGCAGACTTTGAGTTAACCTCTCAAAATGCCAATTTTACTTTTAAATAAGAATCTTTTACAAATTATGCTAATTATAATTTGTAAAACTTGATTGAATTTCACGTTAATGAAGGTAATCAAGAAGATTTCAAATTACCTTCTAAATTTTAAAGTTTATAAATTAGTTTTCAAACAATCTATGAATACAGTTTCTTACCAAAAGGTTTCATACGATAATACAATAAACATTATTTGTTTAACTTTCAACTAAGTTAAACAATGACCTTTGTTTAGCAAGCGTCTTGTAGTTCAATACTTATCTTTAAAAACTTTGTTTTTCAATTCACTTGTTGTGCCCAGGGGGTTCAATAAAATAATGTATTTTCTACAAAGTTCGGTGAAAAACAAAAGGCATTAATGCATCATTTAAAATTACAAAAAGAAATAGATTATTTTACTGTAAATGACAATTTATTATAAATATGTACATAAGTAATGTGTATACAACTTAACTGAAAAGTCTTATTGACAGAAGCACTGACAACGCGGATCTAGCCAGAATAAAAGTAGTTTCCACCAAGGAAGCAGGATACTGGCTTCAGGCCTATCCTTCGGCCAACGTAGGAACCCTTTTGGACTCAGAAACTCTACGAGTCGCGATAGGTCTGCGTGTTGGTGCTGAGGTATGCCTTCCACACAGATGTCCTTGTAGTACTCAGCTCGTTGGGACATCACGGACTCTCCTGTATTAAAAATGCAGGCCGCTTTTCGCGTCATGCCAGCATCAACGACATCATCCGTCGGTCTCTTGTCTCTATCAACGTGCCGGCTTTACTCGAGCCGAACGGTATCGCGCGTGATGATGACAAGAGACCAGACGGGATGTCACTTGTTCCTTGGCGGATGGGTCGGGCTCTTGTGTGGGACGCTACCTGTGTCGACACACTTGCGGCCTCTCATCTGCCCGGGACAAGCCGTGATGCTAGTTTGGCTGCGACAAGTGCCGAAACTTTAAAAATAACAAGTACAGGCAGATCGACTCCCGGTATCACGAAAAACACGACGAGTCGAAACACTGGGTTCGTGGGGTCCCAACGCTATCTCTTTTTTTACAAGCTTTTATTTAGCTTGCAATGTAACTATGTATATTTGTTCGGGTGGAATCTTGCAACTCAATGTTGAAGCAGATATCTTAACCGGCCGCGGTGCCAGAACGAGTGGCGCTTCGACGGGAGGGTCTCGGGCAGACGGTGTGGGGACACCTCTGCCCAATCACCAGGGACCCTCCTGAGAGACGGTGCACTGCACGCCCAGTACGCCGTCTGGAGTGGGGGTGTTGGGTACATATCCACTCCCCCCTCCGTGGAGATCCGCCCTCTGAATTAGAGGGCGGAAGTTGCCGCTGGCAGGGCCGCGGGACTGTCGAGATACCGCGGCCCCTGCTGTCACAGCCAACACATGCGGCGGGCGTCGTCAGGTTTTAGTGGGTATACCCGAGTCCGGGGGAGTCCCACACACGCTTCTCCCGACGGAGAGGTACGGTGCGTAAGGCATTTCCTAACGTAAAAAAAAAAAAAAGTTATCTTAACCGATTGAGCTGACATTTTGTATACACGTTTAGTTTGGATGACAATGCATAGTAAAATTCATGACGTCATTCTAAATTCAACATGGCGGACCATGCAAGATGGCGGACTCGTTATTTTCAACGCACTTATACAATATTAGTATCAAATTAAAGGGCTTGCTGAGAACAACTCAAAAAATAAAGTAACGTTACAAAAAAAAATCAAAATGGCCGACTTGTAAATGCAATCCTCCAATATGGGTATCAAATAAAAGGGCTTGCTGAGAATAACTCGATAAAAAAGGTGTCGTCATTCCAAATCCAATATGGCGGACTTCTAAAGATGGTAGACTAAGTTTTCTTTGCTTTCCTTCAATGTGGGTATCAATTGAACGGGCTTGCTGAGAACAACTCGATAAATAAGGTGACGTCACTCTTAATCTAATATGGCGGACTTTTAAAGATAACGGACAAACATAGTCATGTTTTTAAAGCTTTCCTACAATATGGGTATCAAATAAAAAGGCTTGCTGATAACATATCCATAAATAGGGTGACGTCACTTCAAATACAATATGGCGGACTATAATTTTATGCTTTCTTACAATATGGGTATCAAATGAAAGAGCTTGCTGAGAATAACTCGAAATAGAAGGTGACGTCACTCTTAATCCAATATGGTGGACTTCTAAACATAGCGGCCTTAGTTTTTTGTGCTTTCCTACAATATGAGTATCAAATCAAAGTGCTTGCTGAGAATAATCGGATAAAAAAGTGACCTCACTGTAAATCCAATATAGCGGGCTGACTGAGAACGATGGCGGACTAAGTTTTGTATACTTTCTTACAATATGGGTATCAAATTAATGAAAGGGCTTGCTAAGAATTACTTAACACATAAGGTGACGTCAGTTCAAATCATATATGGCGGACTCCTAGAGATGGCGGACTAAGTTTTTGATGCTTTCCTATAATATGAGTATCAGATAAAAGGGCTTGCAAAGAATAGCTCGATAAACAAGGTGACGTCACTCCAAATCATATAAGGCGGACTTCTAAAGATAGTGGACAAATTTTTTTTATGCTTTCTTACAATATGGGTATCAAATGAAATGGCTTGCAGAGAACAAGCATGCGAGTTTAACTCCGTTGCTCCGATCCGTTTAGGAATTTGGTGTATCGGATTTTCTTGGCGTGAAGAAAAGGCGTGATAGCCGAGCGGAAAAAACTTCACTTTTCATCCGTGAGATCATGAGTTCTATCACCACCTGTACCAATAAGTTTGTACAAAAATTTAAGTACCTACAGTCATTTTCAAAGATATCGCTGCCTAACGGTGAAGGAAAACACCATGAGGAAAAACCTGCACACTAGTGGCTAGTGTGTGAGATGGAAAAGGCAATGGCAAACCATTCCATTAAATATTGCCTAGAAGTCGTTGTGTGTGTTTTATTCCACATAGTGATCACGACCCTCAGTCGACTGTTAAAAGGGGTTTTCTTGGAGTCCTCGATTATAATTATTGAGGTTGAATTTTTTGAGTCTGTAGCATCGGTAGGTAAACATTGACGAGTTTAATTTTGGTGAGATATGCGTCTACAGCATTGGTTTGCCTGTTTAGGAGAAGGACAACGTCAAATCAAACTGGAATTGTGTTTACGCTGCGTAAGGCTTAGCTTGAAGTTACAATAATTAGCTTGAAGCTTACTTATGCCTTACGCAGCGCATTTCTCCTGACACCAAAGAAAAGGTGTTGTACCTAGTCGGGTGATAAGTTATGTCACAAATACTTGTTGCAGCCCAATTTTAAAGCAAATATCTTCAACCGATTGAGCTGAAATTTTGTATACAGACCTGTATAGTTTAAATGACAATGCATGGTAAGCTGTGTAAGTCGTCTAAGATTTTTGTGTATTGATTATACTGAGGTATTGGAGACCTTGAAAGTAACAAATAAAGTCGAATTGTTGTAGTCTGTAGCATCGATTGTTTAACTTGCAAGTGGCATACAAACATTAAGCCTTAAATTATTTAACATAAAAGCAAGCATTAGGATGCTCTCCCTTCGCGCCTTTAATTGCACTGTTTATTGGGCAGACACAGCTAAGGACCATGGCAAGTCAAGGTTAAAATAATTAGTTTTCCTATTTGCTGTATTTTTGAAGGGATTTCAATACTTCAGGGTAATAATTACTGCTCTTTAACTCTTTGGCTTACATTAAACTCGTAGCCAAGCTATTTTACTCGTCGCCTAGCCATTATATGTATATAAGCCGCCAAGCCGTTATTTGTTGTTCCTTACTAACCTATGTTTAGGTCACTGTCGTTGTTCAATTTTAAAATAGCTCTTTTTGAGGCTTACCTTATTTAATTGTCACCGAAATAAAATTTTAATAAACTGATACCAAGGTATAATATGTTAGATATTAGTTGCACATAGTTACCCTTTCAGTTTTTAGTCTATGGAAAAATATTAAGCCTATCGGATTTTACCGACAAACGCCCTTGCTTCAATGATGCGTTGAATGAGATAAACGGTGAGATATGCCTACAGACTAAGAAATCTGTCCAGAGATAACTAAAAAGTAAAAAATAAATAACAAGTAAAAACCCTATTTAAAAACAAGCTTTTATGTCAATGCGCTAAAAAGTATAAAATAAATTTTGCTTTAAAACTTTTACGATCAAATAATAACATCATTACACAATTCATATTATATAAAAGCTTGTCGCGAGATTTTACTTGAGTAAATTATATATATAGGTGCTTGTGGCGCAGTAGGTGCTTGTGGCGCAGTGGCGGCAGCGCTTTGGTAGTGATACCAAAAGTTAAGCAACCCACGGCGCGGTCGTGATTGGATGGGTGACCATTCCGGCCATTTAAGTGACGTCCATGACAAGCATTTCCGTGCTTCGGAAGGCACGTTAAGCAGTTGGTCCCGGCTAATATCTGTGGTATTAGTCGTTAAGCCTAGTCAGAGGCCCTAGGGCGGCTTGATAACTTCTGACAGTAAGGTTTGTCACTTGCCTTACATACACCCCTCCACCAATCCGCACTGAGCCCGCGTGGTGAAGTATGGCTCGTTCCTCCTCATAGTTGAGGTGAGGCCTTTTCCCAGCAGTGGGATCTAATAGGCTGACTTATTATTATTAAATTATATACATAACTTGATATGATTGACTAAATTTTCTTTAAATCAAACTACTAAATACGCCAAGTGAGTACTTAAATCTCGCGACAAGCTTTGATATAATATGAATTGTGTAATGATGTTATTATTTGATCGTAAAAGTTTTAAAGTAAAATTTATTTTATACTTTTTAGCGCATTGACATAAAAGCTTGTTTTTAAAAAGGGTTTTTACTTGTTATTTATTTTTAAAGAGATTTCCAAGAAGCCTCTTAGGTCACCACTGATGTCAACTGGCCAGTTGACACTAGTATCTTGCTCAGCGTATAAGCATCGCTATCCAGCGCGGTAATGCTGCCAGCATCCTGAGAACCTTACCACAAGGACCCTTTTTATAATTTTTGTTTTTGTATTGTATTAAATAATTTATCTTAATTTTTATTAACAAGTTGTATATATGTTACGGCAAATAGCCGAAGTGCGGCTACACCTAGTTTTAGCCGGCTACAACTGGGTGCAGCCCGCCACGTTTGGTTAAACTTAGGTGTGTCCTACTTATCTATGGTTACAACTAGGTTTAACCTTCATTATAGCGGCTAGAACTAGGTACAGCCGCACACTGGTGGTTAAACTTAGGTGTATCCTATTTATCATCGGCTAGAACAAGGTTTTCAGTTCAGTTAAGGATTTCGGTTTTATTTTGAGACTAGCGGTCCCCCGCGACTTCGTTCGCGTAAATTTAGGATTTCCTGTGGGCATTGTTAGGAGCGGAGTATTTTTTTAAACTGTGATATCTTTTAAGATAAGAATCAAAACGCGTGTGAATAATATAAACATATTAATAGTAACGGTCCCCCGCGACGGTCCGTGCTTTTTGAGTTAACTGCTTCCCCTTTGATTTATAGGTAGATTTATAGGCATGCATTTTATAGCTCATACAAAGCGTTCCCCTACAAATAAGCTATCTAACACAAAATATTTTTTTCAAATCGGCTTAGCAGTTTATATGTTCTAAATTGTCACAATATTGCTTTTTACCTACCTTCGGTGATTCCGTTGTTTTAGTTGTCGTAAATTGACATCTAGTTAGCTTGGTCGTGCAGTTTATACTCTCATATAAATGGACGTACTAGTTTATCGTACATGTCTGGAATAAAAATAATAAACAATCTGTTATGACGTATACTCCAGGCGTTCTCCGGATAAGGGTTAGCTCGGTTCATTTCACTCCACACTTCCGCACTTGGTATCATTTTCCTCAACGCCTTCGATAGTGGGATCCTTCTATCTAAGATTTCCGATGTACCTAACCTTTTGTTTGCAGCTAACTGATAGTTTAATCAACTTTAATCGGGTAGTCTCTGGTGATTCAATTACATTTCTCTAAATAAAAATAGCCCCTATGTTTATTTTTATTCCACCTTATTTTTATTGTATTTAGTTAACTCTGCATTGTGCATTATTGTTTATATTAACCAAAATAATTCAATGCCTAATTTCATATCAGATTTCTTTTAATCGCATGTAATTGTATGTGGCGCAGGTTTTTTTTATACTGTATTAATTAATAAAGGTTGAACAATAATCCGGCGTTTATAAGTAAGAAACTTTTAAGATATTTTAGTACCCAGTGCTAGTGCTGTTTTGCATGTGGAGAATTACTTCCTTTATTGTCGTGGCATACATGAAACCTTTTCTTAGTCAAGTCTCCAGATAATTATGCTAAACCTAAAACAATATAGATATAAAACGTCCTACGTTCTGCAGGCCTTCCGCGCAAGTCGATTGCTTCAAAAATACAATCAATATAGTTTTCAGAGAAGCAACAATATAGTTTCAAATAATTGTCAGAACCGCTATGATCTCTTAAAAGAAATGACAATTCATATTAATTTATATTCAGTTAAACTGCTTTGAAAGAGCAACAGTTTTTGAGTTTGACGGTAAGCCTACCGTCACCTACCTTATAACTGTCACTTACCTATACCGTTATTCGTAATACGAATAATTTTAGTTTGAATTGTATAACTTCTCTACTGTCACGTTCAATTTTACTTTATTTATCATTATTTAGTGGTATACTACGTTTTGATAATCTGTACACAAAACGTTTTGTTTCTGAAACTAAAGAAACGAGCATAAACTCGCCTTGACCAGTATTAAAAGAGATCAATGAGAGATTGAAGGAGGATTCTAAATTAAGAAGCAGTTTTTACAAACCTACAATATTTTTAAGAGATCAATGAGAAATTCAAATAGGATTCCAAATTAAGAAACAGTTTTCACAAATTTACAATATTTTTAAAAGGAAAATTACTAAAACTATATCACGAATCTTGATGTTTACTTACCTCGTCCTACTAAAATACCGTAAATGGATGTTATTACACTTTAATTACACTGAATCGCTCGAAACCAATCTCTTAAAATAAATTTTATAAATACAAACTTAACTAACTAAATTGTATTAAGCTTCTGACCCAGGATATGACTTATGACCCATTTGCTGCTATTTTAGTAAACACAAAGACCATTGTAGGTCTTAAGGGTGTACTTAAGCCTTATGGGTCCATAAGGGCACGTTTGCACACGCAAATAGAGTTAGTTATACATTAGAAATTAGAAACTCATTTCAAACAAGCTTACAAAATGAGTCTAGTAAAGAAAATAAAAAGTTTTATGTAAAGAAACTTAATCGTGAATCATTACAGTTACATTATATTTTATAAAAATGCGTTCTGTTTTCAACGCATATCGTAATAAACAAAGGAATCGGCAGCATCCAATTCATATTATATTAGGTCTAAAACAAGAAGTAGTATTTTTATACAAGGTGCTATTGAAATAACGTAAAACCCCTTAGCGGCCGATACTGATGCTAAAATACAACTTTTTCTATAGGACCAATATCGAAATCGCAAAAAATAATTTTGCTTCCCTTTTTCCTTGAGAAGATTTTTTTTGAGATCTCAATGTTGATCCTATACTAAAAGTCGTTGTATTTGAACAGCAGAGTATGCCTGTACAAGGTTTTGCGTTACAATAACACCTTGTATGTAACAAAACTAAAAAAAATGATTGGTTAACAGTAACCAAAATTTGGCTACTAGTAGGCCGTAATCTAGTGACTTGAAAACTTCTGGTTATGAGTAACGAAGTAGTTTTGTTACTGATAACCAGAAGATTGTTTATATTTAACAAAAATTGACTCCCCTACAATTAAACCTTCAAGTAACAAAACTAGTTTGGTTGAGCCTTTTTTTCAGTGAAGTAAAATTGCGCCACCAAAAATAATACTGCTGACTGCCTGAGTTTATGCCCTTAGGTTATTATTAGATATAACAACGCATGAAATCAACAAAATTGCGTCGTTTTTTCCATAAAAGTGTAATTTACAGACGTGGCGTAATAGCGAGTTAACATTTAGGTAAAGCTAATACTTTTAAAATAAGATCGATTAAAAAAAAATGGTTATTTGTAATGCTTGATTTTTATATTGAATGAGATACAACTCCTTCTGATAACGGACTGTCGAAAGCACACTTCACAGTGACCAGCACATCAGACTACTCATTTTCGTTGCAAAATTTTACAACTGCATAGGATGCCGCAGTGTTTGTTTACTTAGGGCTTAAAAAAGTCCACAGCGGTGGTAGGGTCCGTAAGGTACAGCCTGATAGCTACCACCCTCCCACCGGAGCCCTGCAACAAGCAGCTTGCTGTGTTCCGTCAGAGATCTTCTGGGGGCGCTCGCTCCACCGTCGACTCTGGTCTACGCTACGTCTGGTTTAGTCTAGGGTCAAGAGCAAACCTATTCCAAATAAAGTAGTTATATAGGTATTAAGCAAGCTTCGATTCTGTATGTACTGGATATTTCACCTAAGTCTATTCTGTACTCGCAAAACTAATTTCTCCCTCAAAACTTAATCCGTCTCTAACGACTGCTATTATGACGTCGGGTAGACACTCTGTGATGAAAATTGAGTTCAAGGGAAGGCTTCTCATAATGATATTTCTATAAAATGGAACTTTAGACTATGTACTCGCTTAGGACTGGAAATAGCTAAGTCATACACAAGTACATATTAATAAAAAGATTTTAACTTAAAAAGGAAAAATAAATAGAATACTTATGAGGTGCAATTAAATATGTATGTTACTTTAATTTTTATTTAGACCGCATTATCGTTGGTGTGATGAATAAAAAGTAAATAAATATGCGTAGAATATATTATTTATTTGCCTAGCTAGTCATTAATTTAAAAAAAAACAGAGTATTAAAAACAAAATAATACGAAGTACAATTTATTAAAACGCTGCGCATTCATTGTCTAATTTTTTGTAACCCTGAAAAAACTTTTGGGAAGGAAATGGAGCGCGTGTTCATTAACAAACTAAAATGAGGCTAAGAGCTGTTTTAATGCTTCCCCAGCTGTTTAGTGGACCTTAAATGGGAATGTTATTGTCTAAAAGCTTTGCGGTCCCAAACACTGTGTGAGACGTCTAGATTACCCGCGGCAGCAGTCCAAAGGAATAAACGTAGATATTTTATTTTTTTCCTTTGTCAAAGTAGTTTTACTTTACCTTGGTTCAATTCGTGAGGTTAACTTTTTTTTTAAATAACATATTAAATTATTCAAAATATATATATCAGCTATATCTATTGTAACGCGTTATTAGTACCTAATATAGTCATATTTTTAAGCATCATGTTTCCAGACACGATAGAAAATTAATTGTTATCAACCCGCCCGCGGGTCTTGGGGTTTGACATGTAGAGTACGAATCAATATAGCACCATAATTGTAGAAACATGCTGTTTTTGTGGTCAGAGACACAAAAGCCTAAGTTACATTCTAGTATGTACATTTAAACGATATCAAGATGCATCCGTGTTAAACAGGCATCTATGCAGTGGTAATGAGATAAATAGATAGATACTCTTTATTGCACACCACACACAGTATAAATTTATATAAATATAAATGAGGGTGATTTTACAGTGCAAATATGTATTCTGATGTGCCGGCTGTAGTGACTACTACGAAATCGTTTCACTTCTATACTTTTCTATTCACTCTCTTGTAGTATGTACCCACGTCGGAAATACTTCCCAGGAGACCGTGCGATACGCTTAACGAGATTTTGTCTCAAATAACGGACGGAGTTTTGTCGTCTTGTTTAGACAGAACCTTAATAACAATGTAATGCGACACGCATTGATGCATGATAAAACATGCTTCTGTTATTTTTTTAGCTAAATGTTATTTAAAAAATGTAAAGTCTTCAAACAATAGTAACTGCTTTAATGTAATTAACTTTTCATGTTTATTTTCATCGGGCTCGATGTTTAAACCAGACATGTTTATTTTCCGATTTATGTTTGCACATTTTTTTAATTGTACACGAGTATTTAATACAGGAATTAAGCATAATTAATTTAACGAAGTTGCTTTTGTTACCAAATGCGGATTAAATAATAATGCGGATTTAATATTATGAAAATATCGGTAATTCGGCGTGGAAAAGGACTTGTCCGTTAATGGTTTTTATTCATCAGTAATTCTAACCAGAATTAACTAAATATTAAATGAAAGAGTTCGCAAAAACTAGCCTTAGACTAGATTTAGAGAAAAATTGAAATTAATTTTTTTCTTTGTCTGTACATAAACCGCACCTTCGCCTATACCAATTAACGCTTGAAAAAAAATTGACAGCAAAATTGTCATTCCATTGACAGTAGTACCTATTATATTATAATCTGTAGTATTTATCCACCAGTAGAAAGGCAATGGTACATAGCCATACAGCCAGGAAATACAAGTAATGATCAATGGATGATGCCTCATTACAAAACATATTTTTTCTCAAAAATGGAGGCGTTTAAATTTCAGATCTCTATACGGTTACGTGTTTCATATTTTTGTAGCTTAAAGATATGTTATTGGTGGTTGGTGATATCTTGGAATAAAAAAACAGCCTCCATACGAAAAGAGGACAAGTCCTTTTATTTATTATTTATTTATTTAAACTTTTTGCACACAGTTTATTGTACAAATGGCGGAGTTAAGGGTAAAAAATTATTGATAAAGACTTACGTAATGTCTAGACATTGAGGCGCATAATTTTGAAAGCCTACAACTACGTGTCAAACACATTCACCGCACTTAATTTTAATGCCTACGTCATTACAATTTTACCGATTTCGACCCACATGTGATATACGTCACACTGTCATGAAGGACCGGCGCCTTCAGCATGATGGATGAATGGATAAAACGTTAATTTCAAACTTACACGACGAGTTGCGCTTGAAATTATGATCAGTTCAACTTGAGAGACGAGCGAATGAGACTTGTCTTTAGATACACTTCAAGTTTTACAACATATCAACGTATCTTGCAAATATTTTAGAGATACGATTTTTATTTTTTTGCATCACTCAATCTACAGTTTTCACAAATATTAAAAACGCAAACTCAACAAATACTTTTTACTAATTTCTAATTTTGAATGTGTACCTATAAAATGAAATTCATAGTTTATTCCCGTTTGTAGAATGAGATGAGCCATAGATGAGCGTTGTTTGATAAATTTTATTGAAGCTAACAAAAACTTACAACCCTTGCTAAGCTATTCAATATTTACATAAAAACCTTCATAGGCTTACATATCTTATGAGGGATAAGATACCTCGGAATTTCGTTCACCCAATACATGGTGTTTTTATGACCCTAACGTTAGAGGAGGGGAAGCCTATCGTTCCAACAATATATTGCTCGAAATTGCCACCTATTTAAATATATGGTACTTACGTGGTTTCCCTTGTAATTGTCGTATAATATTATAGTCCATTGCCAGTTAATTGTAGGATATCATTTGGTTCCGTTACGGTGCATACATACATACAGGGGCGCTATTCTCATTTTTGATTTTTCTCAAATCTTGATGTCATTACAGTTTTTGACTTTTACTATATAAGTCAGTGAGAGAATGTGAGGGAAATAGGCATTTTTGTCTTCTTTGATATTATCTAAAATATGTATAGTCAAATTACACACAACTGTGTGGAAAAAAAAATACTTAGGATTTTATGCAAAATGAAGTTCTTCATTGTTAAGTACACTGTACTGGTTTAAACATATATAGATTTGGACTATTATCCAAATGACAAGTAATTCTAAAAATTCGGACCTTCTGCCTGTATGTCGTACAGTCGTATCTTCTGCAACCCGTAAAAATAATTTAGTAGGTATATAATTGTAAATATGTTCACTGTGTGCATAATTAAACGTACGTGCTTGGTTCAAAAGGAATAGGAGCGTGAAATCGTGGCAGATTTATAAACCATAAGAACTCTTCGGTGCGGAATTAATGTAAGAACAAAATGGATCTCAAACAAATCGGCTCGCGAATTAATTATTTAAATACGCGTACGTTGAAAGTCTGAGATCTGAGAGGCACATATCTTTTCAATCATTACTGCGTCAATTTATGAAATAACTAGCTTTTGCCCGTGGCTTGTGGAACGAACAAACATTAAAATGCATACTTTTTATAAGCTTTTATTTTTTCATTTAAAAATAATATTCAGCCGCTGTATGCGGTATTAGGTGTACAACCGAAGTATTAGGTGCCGTAAAATTAGTTTTTTTCCTTTTGGGCCGGGATTGTCTACATCTAGAAAAAGGAAAACTATTATTAGCTAATAATAGAACAAAAAAAATTTGTCTTCGTAGGTTTCATTATTATTTTATCTATGTCTATAAATATTAGGTCAATAGTAGTCATACAATAGCAATTAGTTCTTTTTTGAAGATGGTCCCATAGCACACGTTGTCAAATTAATTGTAGAATCATGATCTAAAAGAAACTCTGTTGAAAACGTTAGACCCGTTGTATAAGTGAATAGTAAAACTGATTTTGTGTACATTTACAAATTTTACGTACATATCACTATTTACAAAGTCTCAAAGTCTAGCAAATTACACAGAGAAATCATACGTACGTACCCACATTACGTGATGATACGAATGAGTAAATTAATTAATTGAAAAAATTAAAATACGAAACACCCGACTGCAAAAATTATTATGTTTTTGAAATGGTATTTTTACTGGCTTTCATTTGATACCCATAATGCTGTGCTAGGGAAAGAATCAATCCCCCTCCCCCCTTTGTTTCCGTTTGCGGGCGCCACTTTTAAAATGTATATACCCTAGATGTCAGTCTCACAATTTTGACAAATTCAGCGACACCTCATGTGTCGAAAACTGTCCAGCCGTTTGGGCTGTAGTGCGTGCATACTCTCGAAAATATAACCCTCCTTCCGCAGTCGGGTAAATATTTGCCTATGACACTCAGGAAAAGTGCAGCATTCTACTGATAATATTATGTATATATATATATATTTAATTCGGATTGGTGGTTGTTGAGTTTATAGGTTCTCTATGGGTTTATTCGTCACAAACATATGAATATGGAAAGTCTTTCCTGTTTATAGTCTTAAGTATGATTCTTTATATAGTAAAATTACAGTTCTTACTATAGTAAATTATAGGAATTAGTATAACTACTAATTTAATATTAACAAAATAGAATAACAAAATATTATGTACCTACATATTTTATATTTTTTACTAACTTTCTTATACTAGTAGGTAGTTACTGACCCTCGTGTCGCGATGAAACGTAGTGGATATGAGATTTATGTTTGTTCTCGGGCCGCTAATTAATTAGTTGATTGTTTAATTAACTAATAGTTGAGTAGGTAGATATGATAAACAAGTGGCATTGAGTGCGCACGAGTGCAGTGATGTACAATAATTAGTATGCATAAGTATCTTGTCAAAAAGATGTCAAGTTCTTCTTTTTCCATTGTTTATTACACTCGGACGCAGGTCAGACTATGCATGTAGGCCTTGAGTCCGCCTCTATTCTATACGTAATAAAGGCTGTTTTTGTAGTTCGGATGTGTGACCTGGCGAGCTTCCGACTGTACTTATTGTATGCTGTTAACGTTTAACCTCACAACTTTATACAAAATGTTATGTTAAGGAAACCTAGTATTGGCCTACTAAATTAGCAGTACTTATAAAATAGCATAATTTATTGTAGCTGTTGGTTTCTTAAATTAATTAATTAATTAATTTCGTTTTCATCTTAGGCTAAAGATATCGCCCCTAAACATTAATGAAAACTCAAAAGTTGTTTGGATGTTTAATATTTAGTATTCATGTTCCTCATTAGGGCCAACTTTAATGAACCAGATTTAGTGTTCGTAAATACTTACGTAAGTATTTCATAGTCTAACAATATTTATCCTTTTTTTTGTCATTTTAATGCCGACATGTTTTCTTTGTGGCAGTTGTAAATGCAATACTTACAGACAGGCAACAAATTTTTATTTATGATTCAATTTGCCAGATAATTTAGGTTCAGTGTTCAATTCGACTGAGGCGCTACCCCTAGAGACATAATTTCAAAGTCAGGCCGATACTACTGTAGTCCTAATAGGCTTACATGCTTTACCTAACAAATCAAAGGTCCACAAACACCACACCTGGACACGAACTTATGTTTGTAGGCCTCTTATCTTGCTGCTCGTTCGTTACTGGCGTTTGAAATGGGTTGTTCCAATGCATATCGGAACGAATGCGGGTTTTCGTTGAATCCGTGTGGGAGTGCTATGCATTCCTCAGCACTTCACATTATCCTCTTTTGAAAGGATTGAAAAGTCGATGCAGCGAATCGACGAGTCCATTACGCGAATGAAATTGAGAGTTCACAAAATTCAACATATCAATTGTTTGGTGCGGGTAGAAAATATATTTAATATCTTTTACAGCTGCCTGCAAATTTTTCGTCAGTTCCGTAACACTTTTTAATAAGCTCATCAGAAAAAGTGAGGGAAAGAGAAAATAAAGCTAAATAGCAAAGGTAACGCAGAACTATAGTGAAGTCTAATTCTGGCTTCAATGATTTTCCACAACGAATAAGTAACGGCGCACTCAAGCACACTGCAAAGCTAAGGATATAAACACAAAGCTAATTTGAAGCGAAACGTACTGAAAGTTTAATGCATTTAATTCAGACAAAGAAAACGCTAGTGGCCAAGGTAGAAAAACACAACGCTTAGCTAAGAGTCGTAATTTCGGGTACCCGGAATCCGTGCTAAGTTTAATTAAATCGTATTCATCAAAACTACGCGAAGTTAACCCCTCAATTAGACTCCGGGCTCCTCCACACTCGCAACACTAAACACGCGGCGTCGCTAATCACAAAACACATTTGAATATTCAAACCAATTTAATTCTCAGCTGCGACGTGTAAGCTCTGGAGCGACACTCAAATTTTCTTTCTAACGCAATATACGCTAGCTTCGAAGATTTTATGAAGCGGGAAGCCTTTAATTCGCTTTCGAGTACTTACAAATGCGAAGTCCACAATTTGCATACTAAATTGTAAACCAAATAGAGGCCGAGCAGAGCGCAGGAACATCTGCTTCTGATAAAGCCAGCCGGCTCCTCGGTGTGAAGTCGTTTACATAGCTAACTTTACTTAAGTTTGTAAGATAAAAATGCACGTATCTAGTTGCATTTCCCGCTTTGTGGCGGACTTTAGACAATAATTGTGAGAATTGAAGGAGCAATTTTCCACTTTGATCACTTAGCTGAAAATAGAGATATCGTGGCATAGCAGACTTGATTTTTTTACAATGCTTAACGAAAAGTGCAACCGACTTAAGATTTTACCGGAAATTTTTGTATTACACCTTAGAATTAAAATCTAAACTCTTTGAATCAATGGTTTAAATTAGGAAATATTTGAAAAGATATTCGTATTATTTGAGTTAGTTGAGGTAAAGTTAGTAAATGACATAATATTAAAAATTATTATCATTATCATTAGGATACTGCTTTTATATTATTTAATATTTCTGAGCCAGCTTGGCTTACCTTTTTAAAAACAAAATAATGTTTTCAATGTTTAAACATACCAATGTATTTGTTTCAAATTCGTTTTTAATTTTGCGCAATAATGTATGCATATATATTTTTACTTATGATCTGAAAAACCTATAAGTAACAATTTTTATGCCAAAAAGGTTGACACAAAACGATTTTTGTTTTCGAACAAAATAAAGAACGTGGCCAAGAACACCCTACCAAAGTCGCGTAAGAAGCAGTAAAGCATACTACATAATGGGGTCCCACTTCGAAATCGCACGCATTATGAACAACAAAGCGGCAAATCGCTCGGTTCGGGTCTTACGAAAGTCAACATTGCTTAGAAAAGAAAAATGTTCCACGTTATAAGAAAATAGTCAAATGCGATTCGTAAATTTGCTTGCATTCAAAGTCCAAGGAAAGAAGTTAGGCGAAAAACATTTTTTTTTAAATCTAACAGCCACCAAATACTCAAGGCCAATATTTCAATCATAATTTATGACTTAACCATACAAAAAGATTTAGATTAATCGCCTCCGGGTTACAAGAGTCGAGGCACTGTTCAATTCTTTCCACTGCAGCTAGACAAAAGTGCTTCTGACAGTCACCGATTTGAGGAATCCTAACCTAGTCGTCAACAATTTGTACTCATAGCTATAAAGTTAAAAAATGAACTTGTACCTCTTCTTCTTAACTTCTACAAAATCCCTACTAGTAACGATGCGTATCAGTATCACAAATATGTGATATGCATTGTTACTGGTAGAGATTCTGTAGATGATAAAAGAAATGATAAAAAAAGTGATCGTGAATTTACTATTAATTGATTTTTATCACCGTAACAAGAACCCGTTTCGTGGGCAAGTAAAAGAAAAAAGTAGTCATTGCCGCTTCGATCGAAAAAACCCATAGCACAAACGACAAATTAATCCGCTTTCACAGCTATAGAAGAAACTTTTTATCACCCGCGCCAGAGATTTATACGATAAAGAAATAGTTTTAATAGAAAGTCTTGGAGATTTACGCAAGCATTTTTATCTTTCAGTATCATCGCACCATTACGGTGTTTTAAAGATTGCAATATCTTAGAAACATTATTGTAATAAGATTTGCTCAGAAAATGTATGTCGCTCGCTCATTGTGCTTGTAAGAGAATATTGTTTTTCATTTTGTGAGTACTTAAGTGCAGCGTCGTTCTTAAAAGATTTAGATAATATGAAATTTCTCGTACACAGTGAGCGATCGTAACTCAAAATAATATGTGATAACATTTACTATCTTCATAACTTAGTAATATTGCTACGTCAACAAGCAGATTTTATTTAATAGAATGGCAGTTCATGTGTCTGCTGTAATACCGTTACTTGAAGTAATTGAATTTTCATAACCAACTATGTACATAGCGGAAAACTTTTAGTTTATTCTAAGTATAAATCCTAAAACACACGGTTAATTATCATTATCCTTTGACATGTTTGTTCTTATCTAAATAAATATAGTATATTTAGACTAAAAGTTCTGGTCCACTTGTTTTTAGCGATCGAAATAGTCTAGAGCGCTTTTGCCAGAATGAGAACGTTTTACCAAAAACTTTGCACTCTTAATATTCAGACCCCTACATTACTTAAATAAGATCTGTCTGATTTTACGTTACTCTTTGAATTTTTATCAAACTTCAATCACATTTCCTTTTCACCCAAATGTAAAAAATCTTGATTTTACAACACAAAGGTCAAACACACATACGAACAAGACATAAAGAAGAAGGTAAATAATGTTCTTAAACGCAACGTTTCCCGGAGTCGGCATTAAAAATAACGTTGGATAAATCTCGGCCTTGGTCATGCATTCACCTTCCCTAAAAAAGGCAATAAAATTGCGGGCCGCATTTCAAATGTAAATCCAGCGTCAGCTCGCCGAGGTTTCAACATTTATTTACACGATCCGGCTATCGAGTGGAGTGCGAACTTAAGTTCACTCTTAATTTTACATCCGCCCAAGCAAACAGATAAAGAAATGCGACCAAACGTTACGGTTATACGCATTTTTGCATTTAAATAATTTGGCTTATGGGCTACGAACTAGCTAAAGTATTTTTTCTTTTCTCAAATAACTAAAAATATCTTTAGCGGTTTTTAGTTAAATATAATTATGATCTAAAATAATAGCTTGTAAAAACGAACAAATATTTAAATTCTATTCTGTAAGCTCTAGTATTAAAACCTCTTAATTCTACTAAACCCTTAAAGCTATAAACTCTCTTAATTTCAGTAAACTCTGTTATAGACATACGTCTCACACAATGTGAGCTTCGGTTGCTACATATTAAAACAAATACGTTACGAACGAACTGACAAGTCAACGCAGTCTCAACTTTTCGTCTACAAACTTTACTCGTACATTAATGACGAGCAAATAAAGCCACAGGCGTTTTAATTATTTATGAACGGGGTTATTGACCTTTCTTTTTCTAACGAAAATAAACTTCTGATGCAGACTCGCTTTATAACGTTATTAAAAGGGGTTCTAATGTTATCATAAGAGGACTTCGAATAAAGAGTTCAAATATTTACAAACTGCAGCTATTGTGTTCAAACTTAATAGGTACGCTTTTTGCTTGAAAATAATATCACTCAAGTCAAAGTTTCGAGATTCTAAAAAGCATTTTAAATATAACTTTTTGTCGCGTCTACTTCATTGGGAACGTGTTTGAAAAGAAGAGTTAATAGAGACGGATTTGAAAAAGCTATTTAGAGTTTTAAAAGATGTTACTCCTGGGACTGCCTTTACCTGCGATGATGGATTTTATTGAAAAAAAAAAAAACTTTGTCTTCGTAAAAATATTACGAAAAATTCTTGGATGAAGTCTTTGTAACCATGCATTGGAATCAATATCTAAATTCTTTGCATACTCTAAGAAAACATGAAGCTTATATGGAATTAGCGTTGCCGCACTATCGATAGTTAGGTTCAAGTTGAAAATTACCTACAGTATCGATAGTATCGATACTACCCATAGTATCGATAGCTCCATCAGGGTAAATACTATCGAAACACAGCAACTCAATACTATCGATAGTACCTATTGCATTAGCGTTGCCACACTATCGATAGTTAGATTTACGTTAAAAACCACCTACAGTATCGATAGGCCTATCGATAGTATCGATACTATCGATAGCTACATCAGGGTAAATACTATCGAAATACAGAAACTCGATACTATACATGGTATTGCAGCTCAATATAATAAATAATCACTATCGATAGTGTCGGCTCTGACTTTTGCCATAACTATCGACAGTGCATTCAATATTGAACTTCGATACTATCGATAGTATTGCTGTGTGTCGATTGTATGTATAGTAGGGAGCTAAGGAGCTATATATCGATACAATCGATACTATTGCTTTTGCCTTAACTATCGATAGTCTATCGATATCCTATTAATAGTCGACTATCAAGCGGCAACGCTTGGTAGAATGCTTGCGCTACTTTTACATAAACATCAACGTACATTCGTTCTTTTAACGTATCTCCATTCATTAGCATTCGTACGGGAACGTTGCATGTGATTTATTACTTACTGAAAACCCCCGCGCACTTTCAACTGTACCTCTATCGGATACAGAATCTGGAACAGAAATAACCGTGATATTCGAGACTGGAGTTGAACCATTTGCAACGATCACGTTTTGTAGGGTTCCTAAACAAATTCAAAGGAACGGTAGTATATACAAATTTATTCACATTTGTTTCGTGATTCAGAGTTCTGTATTAAATTAACTTCCGAATACAGACAAGCGGATCCATCACGAAAATTTCAGGAATCATGTTTTTTGACGAGTGTGATTTTAAAAGACAATACTTATTATTTATTATTTTGCTTACTAACCCTTTTAAGAGGGTGAGCATGTACTTGAAACTTTATCAGGCATCGATTGGTGACAACCGCATGAAAATCCGTTTATTAGTTTTTGATAACATCGCGAATATACATAAATACAGACATACACGGAGGACTAGATTTTATAACTTGTAGCTTGTATTAATTGCATCAACTTAGTTGATACTGAGAAGAAAAAGTAAAGTAAATAACGTGTGTAGTACCTATTATAATTTACGAGGAAAAAACGAAAACAATTTGCAACTCCCATTAGAGGAGAACTTTGTATATAATTTCATATCGGTGAATTTATGTATCAATTTTAACTAACGATTTATGATCACAGTTTGTGATACTTATATAAAGTAAAGTAAAATCCATCAATTACAATGAAAATAAAACATGATACAGCATTTTTCTCTATTAGTTCCAGTCGCTGCAAAATGTTATAAATTTTTTTGAGTAAACTTGAAATTTAAACGACATAAAATATATTTGGAACATTGTGTACCGACAGCAATAGGTTGCTCGTAATAAATCCTATTTTAGGCACCAATCTCTCACAAATCAGTAACTAGATAGTTATTAAGTTATTGTTAAGTTAGCTATAAGTTTTTTTTGTTAAAGATAATATATTAAATATACTTTATTATTGTTATAGATACCTACGGCTTATATATTAGAAACACGTTAATATAACATGTTGACGTCCTGAAAATAAACTTAGATAAAAAAAAATAGAAATACAATAAACATATACTACCTTCTACAATAGTACAAAATAACTAAGCACTTAATTAAAAACTAAAACCTACGAGTTTATCACAACTTTACAACGCCCAACAACGTAAACCACTAAACAGTCCGAATTAACTCTAAATCTAAAAAACACTTGCAAATTGAGAACCACTATTGTCATAGAAATCTGTACGTTACTACTATGTACATGATGTAATCAGTCAATAAAAATAGTTTAAAATACAATGGTAGGAAATATTATAAAGCCCTTGCACTGGATCAAAGTTAATGGTTGAAGTGGCTAGTAATATCGCATTAACAATTTTAAAGTTAGCAATCAGAGTGCAAACACACCTATTAGGTCTCTCAGACCAAGCAAGGTTGCATTAGTTAAAGAGTGAACCGGACAATTTAATTGATAGATTGATTAGTGTGGTTAGTTAGCTAACTTAGACCCTGGAACTAGAAGCTTGTGGAGTGCTAGTAGTAGCAATTATAGTTTCAAGGATCACGCCAGAAGTTAAAAGCATGAATACATTAACTTTGACGACCGTCTTGGTGTAGTTGTTCACGGTCCGTTTCGGACTACAAAACCAGTTGGTTCAAATCCCTCAAGGGGCAAATGAAGAGCTAAAGCTAAGAAAAATTGATGGATTTGTTTGGTTAGAAAGCTATCAATTTAAAAGAAAATGGTTTAGAAAAAGTAAAGACTACAGATTATCATCAGAACACGAAATTACAGGGTGTGGTTTAAGACTTTTAATAGTTGTTTTTAAAAGAAGACCATCGATGCTAAAACTATACTTTAAAATAAAATTCGTAGTATTTATATAACAAAATGAACATCCTATGCTTTATCATTAAGATAGTAGGACTTTGGTTTAGAGAGCATGATAGTTTACAAAAACATACATTATACCAGAAACTCTAAGTCAAACTTAGGTCTATACACTCCATTACTGTCTAAGTCCTCCATCGATAGTGTTGATATATACTCTGACACGCTATCTAAATTCAGATCCACTTGCCTAGGTAAACCCACAGGGGTTGGCCAGGGTTGATTTAATTTTTAAGTACCTACAAGTTGTAGCGTAATAGTGGGAGTGATGATGTTTTTATATTTTTGCATGTCGTTGTCACTTATAATTAAGTTTGCATTTATTTTGTAACTGTATTGTAAGTGTTCATTGTATGTTTTAATGTAACCTTGTTGGTGATCTTATGAAATAAATTAAACATTAAATAAAATAAAATAGTCTGCTTACCTGATCTGCTACATCCTGGATCATGGTCAGCGGACCCAGGGCACTCGCTTGCAAGTGCACAACCGGGATAACGCTAGGAAGATTATTAAATAAAATAACATCATTCAAATTAATATAAAATATTTTCACACCACTGATAATCACCCTCGCTTTACTGGAAACTAAACTTTAGAATCTTTCATTATGCAATATGACGCCCGTGACGTATGGCACTACTTTACTCCTGGTGAATAATCTACTAGCACCTGCTATTCTTTATGGCGAGACCTGCTGGACTTTTGACACTTTTGTAACTTGATTGTACCGTGTTTCTATGTAAAAAAATATGAATATGATCTCACGATGTTAGCCGTATTTAATTTGGCGACTGTTCAAAACCACAGCCTGTGTTAGCTGCAAACATTGTGTTCAAAACCATACGGCCAACGTTATTACCCTTAACAAGTTTCTCAACGTCCCTATTTAAGGTGATGTGAGTGGGTACAAATCCTTAACATCATTCAAGGTGTGTAGTGTTTGGCGATACAAGGGCCCATCCCTCGGCCGTCACGTCCAACGGGTTGAAGGCAAAAGTATACGGTCGGTCAATTATTGCGTTGGTTATAGATACCTAGGTACTACGTGCGTTGTGTAGACCAAACTAGCATACGGAATGTTATTTGTTCCTTGTGAGTTTATTAATGAACGGTTATGGAAATAGTGAAGTGTAACTTTGTAAAGAAATATGATACGCAATCTAGTAAATATTTGCACACAAAAATTTATCGACCGTGTCGTCCGCTGGGTCCTAAGCCCACGACCCTTTGCTATCCGAGCGGATGCTCTTCCAAGGGCTTAAAAACAATATGAAATGGGTTTACTCTTAACTGTAGACTAAACCAGACGTGGCAAAGATAAAGTCAACATTCTAGCGAGCTCACCCAGAAGGTTCTGGCACTCCCACTCACCGATGAAGCACAGCAAGCTACTTGGCGCCGGGCTCCGGTGGGAGGGTGGTAGCTACCAGGCGGCACTTAACGGAGCCTACCTCCGCTCTGATAGGATTCAGCCACCATTTCAAACTGCAGTTTTGGAGTCGTTGTCCGAATTGCTTAAATTTTGAAAATAATTATAAGATATTATATACCCAATAGAAAATGTGTTAGAGTTAGTGACAATAACTAATTCCGGTTTGAGTAAGATGACAAACGTGGTCTATTCTGCATCCTTTGTATCCAGATAAAGAGTTTCAATTAAAAGTTGTATTTTTCTGATCACCGGAGTGTTTAAAAATATTAATGGTTAAAAGACGCTAGAAATAAAGACTTTGCTTCGAAATGACCGTATTTTTGAGTGAAGTCGTCTCTGTCACTTATGCAAGTATGACACCTAGAGCGACCGTACTGGCAAAATTGGAAATTCGGACTTCGTCAACTGAATAAGTTTTCAGGACAACACTTTGCGTCTAAGAAAAGTTTTACAATTTTTTGTTTAATCCAAGTATATTTTTTTCAGACCGTGTGTCCCCAAACTCAATAGTTCGTTAGTAGTTTTCTCTAAGTATATGTATACTGTAGGAACACATAGGAAACGAAATCTATCAATTTGTTGTGCTGAGTTGACCTGGCGATATTCTCTACGTAACGTGACATCTTTACCTTCCCTTTGATAATATTTATAGTTGGATCACACCATCATCATCATCTTAGCGTCATTCCGGTTGTGCACACGCGCGCGAGGGCCCAGGGTCCGATTTGGACCATGATCCAGGATATCTGGTTATTACAGTGGAGCGACTGCCAACTAACCTCTAACCTTGTCAAAGGGGAACCTGATCAGTTTGGATCATAGATCTTATCTATTCAATCACCTGAATGAGCAGGTTTCCTCACGTTGTTATCGCTCACCTTGAGAAAATCGGTTAGTAAAGATTCAGGATTCTAGGTCTTCGGTCTTCTTCAGGATTCTAGGATCCGGTTCAGATCTTAGAAACTGTAATTTACTTGACCTAACATTTTGAAAACAATTGTTCTCTACCTATGTATAGTTTACAGAAAAAACCTATACTAAGAACTTTATGTTCTGAAGAAGCATTAAACTTAGATAAATTTATCAATGAATTAAACCTACACACCGCGCAAGTTTGACGCGCGTTAAAAAAGGGTTTATTGAAATATAAGATACATGTTTTTATATATTTTTTTGAGGTAACCCTTGTAGGTGATTGATTTTGTTTTTTGCAAACTTGTAAGAATGTTAGTATTTTCGCTCACAAAAAATTATCGACTGTTGCATATAAGCTTGCAAAGAAATCGCTTATATTATAAAGATGAATATTAGTACCTACCTATAACTTAATTCTAGGTATTTTATGTGTGTTTACTTTTTTTTTGCTTATCATCACAGTTATTGAGAAAAAAAGAAAAGAAAAAAGTAAATAAATAAATAAAAGGGGTTTAGTATATATACAACTCTTTAAAATTTATGAATATCAAAGCGAATTCTTATCCGTAATGGAGTTCGTAAGCGCAAACCGGCCTTACGCTCGGTATTTTGAAATTATGATAGTCGGAATGAAAACGGAATTCAAATTATTACAGCACTGAGCGACGAAGCTCAGGCCCGGAAGGAAGATTCTAATATGACTTCCCAACTATGCAATCGAAAAAGCACCTGAAATACGATCTTGAAATGGATCCGTGTAGATTTTAGGGCAGCTTAATTATTTGCTATTTGAAAACTAAAACGAAGAACTCTTGGAATGCTGCTTGTGGGTATTTTTTTATTAATTGGCCATTTGTCCGCATTCTAGATTGCAACGATGAGGTCGATGTTGAGTCATACCTAGCTATTATCAGCCTATTCACTCATTTCTTATAAGTATCCTAAGTAATTCTAAAATATCCTTCTGAGTCACGTGATGTTTTGATGGCTTATGTCAGTTTCATACCAACATAATATAGTTGGCGATAGCGATATTTGCTATAGAATAGGTTGCATATTCTCTAAGCGCTTACATTATAGGGTTAAGTTCTCAGAAAGTTGTTTTTTTATGCCTTGTCGAAGTATTCCATCATTTTAGATTTAGCGCTTAAATCGTAATTTGCCGTAACAAAATTCCAAAAAGGAAAATCTCCGAGAAAATTAGAGAGAAATACGGATTTGAGATATTGAAACTTTTTATGTATTTTATAAGTAAATAGTTCAACAAACACACCATTCACCTAGCCCCGAACTAAGTGTGAGCTTGTGCTATGGTCACTAGGATAACGGATAGACATACTTATAGTATACATTTATAAACATCCGTGACTTAGGTACAAAATGCTCGTGCTCATCACACAAACATTTGCCCCTTGCGGGACTTGTACCCACAACGGCTGGTTTTGTAGTCCGGAGCGCGAACCACTACACCAAGATGGTCGTCAATTTTAGATAACAGAATACGCCCTTATAGCTTATTTGATTATTAAACTCACACAAGCCTGTTCGTTTAAATCACGACTTGCACAAGCGACGAATCGACAAACTCAATTAGAATTACATTATTGAGTTACATGTTTTGGTGAACAAAAGGAAACAAGGTTTGTAGTAACTCGTTCGTCTTACAAACATTTTAAACACCTACAACAAAAATATTTTTATATGGAATTGTCGCTTAGGTTCAGTAAATTCACACGTCAGCTTGGAATTGGTGATTAACGAAAAGTAAAAGCAATTTATTACAAACTTTACAGGTACCTACTACAAAGTAACTTATATAACCTTACTTAAAATTATTTAAAAGTTTTCAATAAAACTTGTACTTTTATTTGTGTGGTAAAAGCGATATTCTAATAACGCTTTAGAAAAAAAATACACCCATACATAATACTCTTCGATATTTAAGTGTTGTTTTAAGAATATATCTCACAAAGCACTTAGCTTAAAGTAGAGGAGGTTTTGCCAGTAGGAACTGGCCAACTTAATTGCCAGTGCCACGCTAAGCATCGTACAGCCTAGTGGCCTAAAATATGAGCACCTACTTCACTAAGAGTTTCATCTTCAGACGGGTCTGAAATACTGTAATAAAGCAAATTAAAATACGAGTATACGGGAAATTGGCTACAGCTGCGAACTGCTGACATGGTTTTTCAAATAACGGAAAAAGCCAAACTTACTGACTTTTTGGTTTTTTAAATATTATTATAAAACTGGTTATTTTCCTGATAAGTACTAATTCCACTCACGTGGAATCCAACCCAAATAGTATTTAATAATATTACAGTAATTTTTTGAATGGAAATTGTAATATTGATACAATAGAAAATTATGTTATACTTACTACTAGTTGGCTTTGTACATACCTTTAACAAACATGATTTAATACACCATGTTAGTCCATTGCTTCGAATTTAGCAGACCTTAATTTTTATTTTATTTTCATTTATTTACGAAATCAACGGTGACAACATTACAATCTGTTTCATAATAACTTGAAGGTACGGCTGATTATAGATTTTCATAAGTATTTATACAAAATAATGTTCAAGTTAAAATCTACTTGCACTTAAACAAAGTACAGGAATAAAAATAAATTAGTATATAAATATTTACATCTTAATGAGATTCCGCTACAACTGTCCTTATGTCGCTTATATAAATTTGTTTGTACGTGTGTGTGTGTGTTTATTTAGATCATGGATACATTATTATACCCCTGATGTGTACAATGAGCTCGTTTCTTTTTGTAATGGAGCTGTTTCGTGTTAACGATATTATTTTCCCATCTCCACAAAATACGGAGCGAACCCGATCAATCTTGTCGCAAGCAATGTATCGACGTTTTACTACCTACTGGTATTGACACTGTTTCCAGGGAATACGTCTGTATTATCTCTTTATATTTTATCAGCCATTCAAACATTATTGATCGATCACACTTGTCAAATGTTGAGCTCAAATATTTTTTCAGCTTGAACAAACATTGGGGTGACAAACAATTTTCACACAATACTATGTGGCTCTTTGTCTGATTTTTTCAGATGAATAAATGATTGCTGTAGGTGATTCGTGTAAAATCCTCAGGTGCAAAAATTAAATGTTACTAAAAACCGTTTATGAAATAAAAACTGCCATTGTTTAAAAATAATGTCAGTTTTAATAGTTAGTTATAGTTACTTTTTACTACCTACTGGTACCTGAGAAACTGCCTCGTTGGTCTAGTGGTCAGGACGCTGGGTACTATTCACGAGGTCCCGGGTTCGAATCCCGGGTCGGGCCGAGAGTGTTTGGGTTTTTCTGTCTTGAAATTACTCAGACACAGCTCCGGAGTCAGGATGTTGGTGGTGTTAACACCCCCGTGCCTCGGAAAGCACGTTAAGCCGTTGGTCCTGCGCCTGATCTCTCTCCGGTCATGTCGGACTGCCGTCTCACCGAATTATGAGAGTTAAGGAACAGAGAGTGCACCTGTGTATTGCGCACACACTTGTGCACTATAATATGTCCTGCGCAGTTGGCTACTCTCTGTTGAGATAGGCCGCTGTAGTCGAAATCGGCTAGGAGGACATCATCATCACCTGAGAAAGGTGGCCGGTGGTGGCTGGATGCGAGAAGCGGAGGACCGTGAAAGTTGGCGCAGTCTTGGAGAGGCCTATGTCCAGCAGTGGACTGCATTAGGCTGATATGATGATGATGATGATGATAGTTCCTAGGGTAGTTTATAAATAGACAGAGTATATGTAAAGGTACAAACGATTGCTGTTGCCCCAATTATTATATTTTACTTTGATAATACTAACTGCCTATCGTGTTTTTACAGTACTTACCGTAAAACAACTTTTTAATATTCTTGTAAACTCTACGTTTAAACAATTATTCGAGATTTTAAAGTATTTTGTTTCGGTTAGACAGGTTTTGATTTCAGGCGTTAATGGGCGATTATTTTAAAAATATAAAACAGCTTTTTTAACAATAATGAAGTCTCTTTTTTACAATGGTATATAAATGGTGCCCCGTATAGAGCGCGCCAGACTGACACTATAGACAGCTTAGATATTAAAATAAAAACAACTTTACTTAAGTGTCATAGTTAGGAAGATAATGACACTTTCTTGTATATTCTTCATACAAGAAAAATACTATAAATTGACATTATCTTTCAAACCATGAGACTTGTATTGGAGACGTGTTATTTTTATTTATCATGTCTATGGCTAAGCTATTTCTGTGTGTGTCTGGCACGCCTTTAACGGGACACCCTGTATATCTGCTATATTTAAAATACTTTACCTCCATGTGGCATAGCCATGGGACACTTGTTGAACTCTTGAAATAACTACGGCAAACAAAACGACCAGATGAATTTTTGAAGACAATGTTGATATAAACTGTTTATTTACTGATTTAGACTCAAACGTCACGAATACACAATCGTGTAAAAATTATAAAAGGCCCCAATACGGGACGGGTAGATACGGGCTTGCTATCGGACGTAAGCATAAAGGAAACAAATACCTTTGTTCTCCTAACTATAGGTGTCAAGTAAATGGAGTGTTTTTTTTGTCAACCATCATTTTCGTTTCGTTGCAGCATTTGTCACTTTTGCGTCACTAGAGACGAGATTGTTTGATTTCTTTTTCTTTGAATTTTTGGGAAATTAACTGTAAATATTACAAGTTTTTTGTTCATGTTATAAATTAAGGAAAAGCGACATGCAGCAAACAAAGGAAAAGATAAATGTTGTGTCGTATCAAAAGATGAAGAGAAGGGTAAGAAGTAGATAAGGATGAAAAAAACTCCACCGACAGGAACCACTCTTAAATTGGATGAGGAAGAAATTTTACTCAAATAATTACCTTGTGCACAAACAAGACTACGCTAGTACTCGTAGTTATACTTCTTTGCAGTCGATCTCAAAAACAATGAGGATACGTGGTGTAAGTCAAACTAGTAAGAATAGGTATTTGAATAAAATATTGCTGTCATGGTGCGGGGGTACTGCTCTATCGTTGCCTCTTTGGTCTAGTGGTCAGTACGCTGGGTACTATCCACAAGGTCCCGGGTTCGAATCCCAGGTCGGGCCGAGAGTGTTTGGGTTATTCTGTCTTGAAATAACTCAAACACAGCTCCGGTGTCAGGATGTTGGTGGTGTTAACACCCCCGTGCCTCGGAGAGCACGTTAAGACGTTGGTCCTGCGCCTGATCTCTCTACGGTCATGTCGGACTGCCGTCTTACCGAATTATGTAATGAGAGTGAAGGAACAGAGAGTGCACCTGTGTATTGCGTACACACTTGTGTAGTATATTATCTCCCGCGCAGTCGGCTAATCTCTGTTGAGATTGGCCACTGTAGTCGAAATTCGGCTAGGAGGACATTATGATTATTACTGCTGTATCTTTATGTGAGTATTGTGAGCTAGTGTGCGTGCAAACTGGGCCGTGAATAGGAAATGTTAATGTTACACTATTAATAACTATAGTCCAAAAAGTTCGTGGTCATCAGTATCATCAGAGGAGCGAGGGGCGAGGCATCAATCAGTCCAATCTTTTAGGTCTAATATCCCAAGATACAGGGTTCCCAGTGTTCTATTTTTTCACTCCAAAAGTTTGAAAAATGGCCAGAATGATTCCAGAAGAGATCGAAAATGCAGGCGATGCATTTTTATATAACTGTATGACGGAGATGGCCAAAAAGCTCTTAACTTTCTGCGTATAGCGCAGAGACAAGTAGAGCCTATTTAATGCCATAATCAATCAGTCGGGTCTTGTGCACCTCAACCATTCTTAAATCTGGTAGTAGGTCCTGAATAAATTAAGCTTGGCTGCGTCTTAAGTAAGTGAAATGCGAGCTTAAACTTTTGTTGCTCGACGAGGCCCTCAACAAATATTGTATAGGAATAAGTACCTACCTAATAGCCGTGATAGTTTTCCTTTAAAATTCACAATGCGCTAGTCTCGAGTTTTTTCAGGTGTCCAAAAGTAGGATCCATATGTCCTGTAGGTGGAGAAACTGGTGGTCAAAAGTTTTTACTTAATAGCTTTATATTTTGCAAACGAATTTCTAAATTGATAGTCAACTGAACAACAGTATTTTGAAAAGACTTGTTCAGCGATACCCCACACGTTGGGTTAGGCTATTATGATCATTTATTTTATTTGTGAGTATGAGGCCGCTTTTATATTCTTGACAAGAAAAGGAGACATCTCGGGAAACGAGTTACAATTTTAGTTTTGGGACTTCATACGGATCGTAGCAAAGTTAAAGTAGGTTTCGCTTACAAAAGCTATTATGGAGCTATTAACCTTTACAAAATTGTAATTTACGCTCATATTTATAATTTTTATTCTGTAATTTAGCCATTACTAATTTATTTTAGAACAAATATATATTTTTAAAGAGATTAATGGTCTGAATCCTTAGCTTCATCTCATTCATCTTCATTTTAGAAAGCAAGTCATTAGTATTTCAACCAGTAACTAATCTTCTTTCGACCATTTTTGTTTGGTTTCATCTGAAGAACCGTAATATAAATGTATTCTATAAACAAATGACTAAACTTCTAACTAAACTAAACCACCAAGACAAAAATAAATATGTGATCGTTGGTGGGGACCTTAACATAGACTTACTTAGGAAAAATAATAAAGATAAAAAGAAAATGCAAAAGTTTATCGATTTCGTGCGTTCATTAAATCTACAACAACTTATTAAAGAACACACTCGTGTAACAAATAAAACAGCAACTTCTATAGATCTAATATTTACAAACTACAAACCCTTTGTCAACAAAACCTACGTTGAGGATCACGGTCTTTCCGACCACAAATCAGTAAATATACAATTACGTCTAGAAAATACACTACAACATAATAATAAACCTTGTATGGTAAAAAAAAGGATATTTACAAATAAAAAAATACAGTGTTTAAAAAAAACATTTAGTAAAATTGACTGGAAAATTATTATTAACAACTCCAAAGGGTATTATAAAATTCAAGACTATCTTGATGACGAGAATGTATGGACAGTCCAGCCTGCACCAAACTGATGTACCTACCTTATTATTGTATTTTTTTTTCACTTTTTTTGGCAGCTAGTGGTGACTGAGTTTGTTCCGGTGCTTCTTCTCAGCACTTACCTGATTGTCTGTGTTTTGTCTCAAAGCACTAGTAGGGCCCAAAAGATAAGGAGACATGTTCGGGCCCCCTAAGAGCCAATATTATACTGATTTTAAATTTTTGACGTTCATAAGTGGCATTTTCTGTCCTAAATTGAATAAATTATTTTTGACTTTGACTTTGAACCCTCCTCCCCTGATGGTTTTATCGCGACAAAAAGAAGCGTTCGTAGCGTTGAAGCGTTATTATGTTAGATACATACAGACATAGTTACTTTCGCATCTATAATATAATAATAATATAGTGTAACTCAAAATCAAAGTCAAAAATCCTTTATTCACTTTAGGGAAAATAGTGCCACTTGATTTGCTTTTACATCAAGTGGTTTTTGATTGGAAGACATGAATAATCTGTACACGATTTAAAGTTAACAGGCCAATGGTATGGGATTGGTATACCTGAGATATATTTGTTTCTTTCACACACTTTGACAAAGTTAAATACGCCCTGTTATTACAAAAACTTAGTACCGGGTTTAGGCCCGGACTAAGCTATTAGCTAGCCAATTAGAAAAGCGTTTCTCTATTAGGTTATGTCACGAATGTGTCATTCATTCCTCTGTTGTCGGCTAATATTTAGACCTATTTTAAACTTGGTCTATTTTTTTTTGTCATAACTTCGAAGAAATCTGCAGTGTACGAACAGTATATTTTTTCAACTATATAATGACAAATAACAATTCATTAAAATCCATTCAGCAGTTTTTGCGTAAAAGAGTAACAAGCATCCATACATACAAAGTATCGCGTTTATAATATTAGTAAGAAGTAAGCTAACAGTAAGATAAGTTAAGATTTTTATTTGCTTAAAAAATGGCCAAGTTATGAGTAGTACATATTGAAAAATCCGTATATTTTATCTGGTTAGACATGCAATACTATAAAGCGTAATGGTAACGTTTTAAACGTTATAAATCTAAATTTCTCCAAATGTCATCTCACCTCGAGCTGGGGCCTTTGCAAATCCTTTAGCAGTTAATTTAGTAGTTTCCCCCGCATTATCTTAAGGAGATCCAGATGGGCAGTCGCAAGTTTAGTGGCTAGCCGAAATTAGTTCTAACGAAGATAATACTGTAGTATAACTTTGTGATTTAATAGAAGCCTCGTGGTCTCTTTGGGCTCAATGCGAGAACATCCTTATCTCTAGAGTGTTTGCTTGAATACATTTTCAATATGATTCAACTACTTCCAATATTGGTGATAGTATTAAATTAAACGTTGTTTGTTATAAAACTTTCCTAATAAGAATAAAGTCTTTACGATGTTAAGTTTTATTACCTTTTGGGTTTACGCTGAATCATTTAAGTTTAAATAAACTAAAACGCTGGCAGTTTCCAGAATATTTCACACCACTTCTCCCAAATTATACACCAATATTTAGGCTACTTAATATTTCGCTTCAACTGTTTTACTTACTTATTAATATTTTTAGCTAAAAATATGTATACGTAAGTGTATATGTAACATGAAATTTCATCAGAATCTTGCGTAACGATAACTTTGACTACTGATTAGGTAGAAGATTGAAGTCTTTGAAATTTGCGAAAGAGTTGGTAGCTCTATACCAGTCTATCGAATTTCGTTAGACGCCGTTCCTACCGTTCTAATTAAAGTTGGCTAGGCGAAGTTTCCTTACGGTGCAAAACTGCAAAAGCGAAGCGACGAAAAACAAATTTAATTAGAAAAAAACAGACTTTGATCAGGCCGGCGAAGACTTAAATCGATTGAGATACAAATTTAAAGTTTGGAAGACTTTGAGTAAGCTGTGAGCTCGGTAAATGTTTTTGAGGCAAAAATGCGTATGATTTTCATAACCAACTGTTTTTCGGATAAGGCATAAGGTTCTTTTGACGAAACGTTGTTATATCTATTAGATTGGCTAGTGTGTTTTTCCTGAATCTGTACCTATTACAATCACGAATCCTAAGCATCAATCCATCAATCCTAAGCAGACATCATTGTATGGATATTGTCAGATAGACTGCCTACTTCGTACATCTTTAAGTGGAAATTGCATTAATGTCTATTTTTTGGTGGTTTCTTTTATCCTTCTACTTGAAGCTTTGCAAACTACTGTACGAAGATAAGTTGAAGGGAATTGTACGTGTTAGTGGTTGAATTAGAGGTTTTTATCAGTTTCATACCATAGTGACTTTCTCTTTTTAAAGATATTCTTTTACTGCCTAAAATTGCTGCCGTTTCATTCACATCAACAAGAAAAAAAGTTAAAATTCGTGTAACACTTCGCCACTCATATGTCTTATTTACATAGGATAAGAGTCAAATTAGAATGTCCATAAACCGCATTTCCATCCACAGCGAACTGTTTTACGAAACTCACGGTATGTAATGCGTGTCATTTACTACATGAGTGGCTTTATCATTTAGTCCCTTTTATTTTATACATAATGGAATGAGCGTTGCATTCTAAAATACAAGACAAAAAGAGTAAAAATCAACGTTCGCGATATAAATCACGTCGTTTACAGAGTTTAAAAGCTTGGTTCGACTAATGGCTCCCTTTTACGGGACTTCAGCAAAGGACTTTGATTCCGCCTTGCTCAGTGCCACCTTTCTTATTAGCAGTTGTATTGGTTTGTTCTGTAAACACAATAAAATGGTGTTAGAGGGATTTTGTGTAAATTGTTCGTGCTTATTTCGTTCGCCGTTTGCCATATACAAGTTATGTACTAAGTATTGCATGAAAAGTGGCACATGTTCACAATTTTGATCATCTTAATCAATCAAATTGGAAATTCCATGTTTCAAAAAAAGTTTTTATTAATCTTTTGTTTAATATGAATACACAGTCCTAAAAATGTCATACGTTATTTCCTGCTCAAAATTATGTTCGACAAATCACAGGATATGTATTTATTTAGAGGATGACTGAGACAATATATGGTCGAGTTCACCAGTACATGTTCAATTTTTAAGCCGCCGTTATAATATTATTTCACATGACAATTAGTTTGACATGCTGTTTGAAGATTAGTGAACTCTGGTCTTAAATTTTAAAACATAGCCTACCATCTATGCTGTTGATATACACTTTTGAGAATGAAGTTGTGATTTTTTATCGCTCTCTCAACCAAAAACGCCCGTTTGTACGAATCGAAAAGCGAATGCGGGGAAAATAGAATGCGACTTTTTTAGCTCACTCATATTTTGTACACAGAGAATGAAAACTATTGATAGTAAACAGTGCTTCAAATCGGATATTTATGCAGGCACTAGCTTTTATTATAACTGGCAGCGTGTTTGAAATATATTTCAGTTTGTAAATGTATAATTCGTTTATTTATTACTTATAGCGGTTGCCCGCGACTTGTACGCGGGGAATCGATGATACAAAATATTTTATACTCCCGTCGCCATCCAACTATCATGATCTCTTAGTCTACCATGTCGTAAGAAGAATATTGAGAAATCGAGGCCGATTATAGGCACTCTTTTTTAGATAGGATACTACCAACTCGCCATCCTCCTCTGGTAACAAAAAATTTCGGCAAACTGTCTGTGGCAAAAGTATCCACGAAATAGTTAGCGTTAAGGTCAGCACCATTATCATTAGGACTCCTGAATGTAAACGCTTAAATACCTAAATTAGTCCTGTATCATATATGGTATACATGTCTATAAAATCTGAGGGATTCTTTCGATTTCTCTAACTTAGAAACAGTAGGATTTGGGAGTTTGAAAATCCGTCTAAAGTAAATTTAGCATATCAGTTGCTCCAGACCTTCGATTTGTGTAAGTCAATAAAAGATGCTCATCACGCTGAACAATGTTCCCTAAGGCTCTATTTATATCAAATATAGTTGAGCTGAGCTGCTAAGGTTCCATATCAGTTGCTCCAGACCTTCAATTTGTGTACGTCAATAGAAAATGCTCATCACGCTGAATAACCTTTTTTTAAGGCGCTGCTTTCATATCTCTCTTAGTTTAAGTGTACTGCTAAGGTTCCACGTAAGGTACACCGATCTTCAAAATAAGTTATATCCTAGTATTTGCCCAGACTCCATAGCTATACAATAAAAAAGTTATCTCGTAGATATCGGGCTACAGATTACGATCGTAACACAAGTTCATAGTACAAGAAAGACTAACATACTAAATAATCTAATAAATAAAATACTTTTATCTCACACGTAAGGTCGATGACGTGTTGCTCGTAGAGTCGCGTAGCCTTCCGCGAAAACGACGGAACTCGATGCTCTTAGGCCAAAACTCTTTCTTCATGAAGGTCGCTTCAGTCGGAATTCTAATCACAAACAAATTCCCCGTACAAAAACATAGTACCGGGTTTAAGCCAGGACTAAGCTATTAGCTATCCAATTAGAAAAGCGTTTCTCTATTAGGTTATGTCACGAATGTGTCATTCATTCCCTTTTTATTCTGTTTGACTTGATTTTAACTTGCACTTGCGGCCGTTTTTTTTTTTCTAAAATATGCAGTTACGTCAAATAATAAAGAATATGTTTTGCGTTGAATTCAGATAAAAGTTAGTTCAGTCATACGTATTATATAAATTAATCAATGTTTATTGATCAGATAAAATGAAATGCTGATTTGAACGCCATGCAGCAATATTGTGTTTGGATAACGTGTAAACATAATGTTTTAGTAAACGAAAGTTTCAGTATGAAGAACAAGGGTTTTGTTAACTTTTCTGAACATATAAAATCGTACAAATGATGGATTTAATGGTAAACGTATTCTCTGCCATTCAAACTTTCAGGTTATGCAGAAACTGGTAATAGGTGCAGTAAGTAATTATTTCTCTTTCTTCATTAATTTTATGTGAATGAGTTAACAGAACCCCAGCAATTTGAATGTACCCTTAATCTGAGACTATGTTAAATCTCTTACGCACCTCGGCTTTCATCGCTTATTCGAGGGGGCCATTCTTATAATGAAATTTTCCCTTTAACAGTCCACGGAATTGAGACTGGGTGATACTGCGAATCTCAACTAATGGTGCGTAACCACGTAACTTAATGTTACGCGTGTGCGCGCTCGGCCGTAACCGAGTCGTAAGTCCGCGCCACAATAGAAATTGGTACAGAATAACCGCTACTCACTACTATTGAATGAATATTCTTTCTTATTTTTAAATATTTTTTATAATTTAAGCATTATATTTGCAAGTATTTATGAATTAAAGAGATAAATGATTAAAAAAAAACTAATCGCTATTTGTACTCCGAACTCATGTTTAATATGCAGTAATCAGGCATATTTAAATACAATATTGTTACAATTCTATGTGCGTATGTGCGTTCCTGGGAAACTTAACTCAAATAAATCTTTAAAAAATTTCGTATCCGTTCAAAATGTCATTCATATCACAGAACACTCGTAGTAGGCACGGTGGACCCCACATCAATCTACCCTGATCGGCCAAAACTCCGCAACCATTTTTTTTTTCGTCAGGAAATGCCTTACGCACCGTCGGGGAACAAAGAGGCGTGTGTGGGACTCCCCCGGACTCGGGTATACCCACTAAAACCTGACGATGCCCGCCGCATGTGTTGGCTGTGACAGCAGGGGTATCCCCGCGGTATCCCCGCGGTATCCCCGCTAGTCCAGCGACCCTGCCAGTGGCAACTTCCGCCCTCTAATTTAGAGGACGGATCTCCACGGAGGGGGGAGTAAATATGGTATCCAGAACCCCTACTCCAGACTGCGCACTTGTACAGTGCACCGTCCTCTCAGGAGGGTCCCTGGTGATTGGGCAGAGGTGTCCTCACACCAAATGCCCGAGACCCTCAAATTTCCCCAACCATATTTCAACCTTATGTAGATCACGTAGAGTTCCATATCATTTGAGATATTTTGACAGATTTCGGTAAGTTGATGCGTGGTACTTCTAGAAATCGAGCCTACTGAATTTGTCAACCCTATTGCGGCCCACCGTATACGCCCTCGCGATTGTGTCTTCTGACTTATACATTGAACATTTTAACAGTAATTTAGGCAAATGTACTCACATTTAAATAGGACAACAGCGGAAAATCTCGCGCTATTTTGAAGCTGTTGGCTGGATCACTTTATTCGAGAGTTGAGTAAGTATTTCGCTAGATTGGATTTTAAGTGCTCCTCATTAAGAGCAGCAATGCTTGATTTCTAACTAGATTTGATTTTGAGCTTGATTGAAGCTACATTAAAACGGGTTGCGAAATTTAGTAATAAGCTGACATTATAAAAGAAAATGTACGTGAGTTAATTTAGGCAATCGAAAAAAAAAATGGGATGTGTGTATGTATATCTATTTGACTTTAGGGTGTACCTTAATAATATTATCATAAACATTATTATAACTAAAGCATTTTTTTTGCAAATTATACGAAAACAATTACTTACTGGGTTTAAAATTTTGTGGGTTAAAAAAGGTGTGCAAAAATTTACTCTCCTAATTAATATTTCTTTAAAAATTACGAGAACGCATCTTGAACAATATAATTCTGCTGCATTCTACCAAGTTTATTCATATTCCTACATAGTACAAATACTGTCTTCTATTGTCTTAGACAAACGCGAGTCACTGAATCTCAAAGCGCAGCTATACACATACTAGAGGTATATCTGAACTAAGACTCTCAATTTAGCGAGGAATTCTACTCAGTTGGGGCACTGTTCGGTGGCTAGGGCATCGCCTCGCCAACTATGCAAAACAGTGTTGTACGGAGAGAGAAACTCTAAATGAAACACTTTGAGAATAGTAGCTTGACTCCTTAGCAATGTAAGAAGGTGCTAGTAAGAAAGTTTGAAGAATACAGGTGTCTGAGAGCAAGCTTTTGTATTTTAAGTCGGAAAATGTATTGGCCGTTTTGTGGTTTTCTCATCTTCAGAATAGTTGCCAAACAAAACTTAGCCATTTTCTATCATTTCAGCAGGTTAAACATTAGATTATACGTAGTTAACAATATTTTAAATGCCAACCCAAAAGAGTGACAGTATGACACTTAGGCCCACTTGTGCACTCCGGACTTTTTCAAGGCCGATTTCTTATATTATTATCTGAGTTGAAAGCTCACGTGCACAAGTCTGAATTAGCTAATTTGGAAGGTCCACTAGCACCAGTCCAAATTAGCTGATTCGGACTAGTGCAAGGCTGAGATCAAGATCTGAGTTGAAAACCCATTTGCGACCTTTTCAAGTCCTATGATCTGAGTTGATGGTCCACATACGCCAGTCCGGTTTAACTAATCCACACTAGCGCAAGACCTGTGATGTGAGTTGAAAACCCATTTGCGCAAGTCCAGATTACCTAATCCGGACTTGCGCAAGTGGGCCTAAAGGTGAATACTTATGACAACCAAAACTCAAAAATACGGGCATTTATTCCTCCCAAGGCAGTCATGCTAACTCAAAGAGCTATATTTAATGTGGCAAACATTAACACTTCTCGCAGTGTGAGGCCTTTACATAAACTTGTGCAGTTAAATTTCGCGTTAAGAGACCACTAATACGTGAATACGCGTCTCGCGACGGTTTGTGATAAAATCCAAGAGGAGCTTGGGACCTAAGAAGTAAAATTGAACGGATTACGTTTACTGCCTAATGGCGTAAAGCGGTGTTCACACAAGCGTTTAAACAGAGTGCAAAATGTTGGTCAAGCCAACGTACTCGTATGCTTGCGAAGCCTCTTCGATTGCCTTTGACGGAAGGGAATTATGTGGGCAAGCACAGTTGATAGCACGGAATTTTGTAACGAAATGCGGAAAGTCATCACTACAATCATAATGTTTAAAAGAAACACGGTGCTATTTGGTGAGGCGTAGATTTATTACTTAAAAGTTACTTGCTTATATAAAAAGAAAGAAAGAAAAATATTTTATTTGGAACATTACACATAAAAACAAGCACGTATAAAATAAAAAAGTAGAGTTTGTAGTATATCGTGTAGTATTTGAAGTGAAATGCTTTTATATAACTTATTCATTACATATTGCCATTAATATGTAAATAAAACATTTGCACTACGAAGAAGCCGCGAAAGAAAGCGAGGAGAGAGATTTGGCAACGGACGATGCCGTAGGTAAACTTCTTATGTTAAAATAGTAAGAACATTAGTAATTAGATCAGTAACATTATTTTATAACTAGTAGCAGGTTGCGCCAGCTTCGCACAGGCACACTTTCAAAATTAAATTAAGTATATAAAAATATCCAATATGTTTCCAGTGGCGTTTAAGTATACTACCGGTGAAAATAGTTTCAGTAATTCCAAAGGATTTTTTCTTTAAATCAAGGTTGATTCCTATAAACAAATCCACAAATCTTACGCTCCCCAGAAAATACAATAATTACCCTTACTTACTTACTTAAGTCAAAATTTTTGACATCGTTACTTAAAATTGCAATAAGTAGTTAGATCTTTCAGAAAAGCTTTTAAAATGACATCTCAGAAGCTTGAAAATGTCATTGTTTTGGAGTTGCAAGCGCGATCATGATAGCTTTAAAACTTGGCGGTAAGCCTGCGAGTGTGTGGGGGGTTACAAAAGGGCTCCGGTTTGTGACCCTTTACGTATCCCTATATGTATGTAGTTAGGATGTCGAAAAATGAGGTCTCCAATGGTCTTTGTTTCCAGCAAAGTGCAGGGCGTCCCGCCCGTCATGCAGCACTCAATAACACCACCAGAAGAGTTCTTGCCACCCACTCCCTGCCATCCACTTCGTGGATTGGTCTATGATGTTGGCAAATGACATAAAAGCCTCACGCTCGATCTCTGGATCTAAGGACGGGCCAAGTGTCAAGCACGGTAAATACAAACCCCTTGCTAGTTTGCACCGTATGGCATTCAAAACTTTGATCTGCTGCGACCTAATTTCGACACTTTCGAGCGTTTTCATCTCACACGGTTTTTGATTAAGTAGTTTTAAAAGTTTTAATTTAATTTATTGTTTGTTTTTATTGGTGTTAAATTAAATATTGCTGCATTTGCTATAGTAGAGATTGGTCACTGAAGGTTTTCATACTTGCGTACTTCAATGGTTTGCGGTGAATATAGCTTAACGTTCAAAAGTCGTATTCCGTATTCTTGGGAGCCGTATAGGGTTTTGCTGCTGTTTTATTGTTCTCTATAAATGCCACTTAGGGTTTCACATTACCTATTATATAATTTTATTACTATCGCGAATTTTTGATGACAGCTATGAACACTTATTTTAAAATCAGCTTTATTGCCAAATTATATGACTATTAGGAGATTTAACATGAGTTTTTTCGTCTACAATATAACTGCAACAACTGACATCATAACTTAAGATATACAATAATGTAATTTTGTAAACTCGTTTGAGCATTACTGTACGTATGTGATATTGACATGTGTAAATTACATTGTTTGTTAGTTAATTAAGCAAATTAAATCAATTAATCTTACCCGCAAGGTATCTAAATTGAAATGGTTGTGAGGTAATTTGAACAATTGAGGTAAATGTAGTAGACTCCTCAATGTAAACGTCATGGTTTTCATACATTTGTTTCGAAAAGCCTCATTTAGACAATTTATTGATAAATGTATTTTACACAACAAAATAACTATGTATACTGTAACATTAGCAGTGCTTTATAGATTTCTTGCGTTTTTACCAATTTTGTTCTTAGCTTTGCCGCACTGCCCACTTTTCATTTCTGCTTTGCCTTATGATAAGTATTCGGTATACATGTCTGAGACCTGACTATAACAATCGAACAAACACGAGTCAGACGAGGGTTCCATACAAACTTGTGTAATTGCAACAAATGTTTTTTTTTTTATATAATGGAGCGGTTTTCATATTTTCTATACCTTCCTTGTGAATTGCATGATTCTAGGTATACTCAGAAATTTTATAGCCAACCCATTTGCGATATTTTATAATATACTTTTGATTCAAAATATTTTTTAACCACTGATATGAGTGAAGGTCGTGTCTGATTCAGATCTTAGATCATAAAATTTTTATTATTAAATCGGTCTTAAAGTAAATGTAAATCTTTAATTTTAAAAACTTAATAAAAAGCAACTCCAATTTTTTTTAAAATCTGTAACCATGTAATGTTGGGACCGTGACGTAAATGAAACACGTTCAGCTTGTGTATCTGATGCTAGTATAATGCCTCAAATAACACTTACAAACTACTTACATGCTAAATACAATGGGATGAAGTGAGCAACACACTACAACCAATTAAATGCAAGTTTTATATTGATTTTTTATTATGTAAAGTAATCCTTTTTTTATAGCTAATGCCATAAAATAAGACTTCATGTATTTAGACTGGTCAGGTTGTCAAATGAGATACGACCACATGATTACTATGTCAATTGTGCTACCACCCAATTGTAGTAATTAGGTATGCATTCAATTTACGCTGTCTGTTGATTTATTTGTTACTTGATAGTTCAATTATGTATTAATTTAGCAACAGTATATTGCCTACATATACAGTCTGCTTTCTGTAAATGACAAGGTGTAATTAATTTTATAGGTCTATGTATAAAAGCGTCTCTTACAACTTATAGAAAAATTACAAAGTTATAAATGCAGTTTGTTTTCCCAGGTGCTATTACGAAATTTCCCTTTCTCCAGCTATATTTTTTTTACTTTGTAGACTGAATTACTTATTAACTACTGAAGTTGGTGGTGTTAACACCCCCATGCCTCGGAAAGCACGTTAAGCCGTTGGTCCTGCGCCTGATCTCTCTACGGTCATGTCGGATTGCCGCCTCACCGAATTATGAGAGTGAAGGAACAGAGAGTGCACCTGTGTATTGCACACTTACTTGTGCACTATAATATGTCCTGCGCAGTTGGCTAATCTCTGTTGAGATAGGCCGATGTAGTCGAAATCGGCTAAGGTCCTCCTATATCATCAACTTCTGAAGACGTCTATATCATCATCATCAACTTCTGAAGACTGCATAGCCATGAATGTTGTCCTTTCAAATACCTAGCAGGTACTACTCATAATGCTGCTCTAATGTTTTTCCTCATTTTGCACTTGAAAGCTTTAACTTTGCAAACGAATCTCTGAACAGAAAATTTACAATCCAAAAATGTTTTTATTGACTTATTCAACGATATAAGTTTTAAATGAGAAACCAAAAATTCGCACACAGCTGACAGTTGCAATACAGCTCGGGTAGATGTCGCTGCCGTCACGCAATGACGTAAGACAGAGACCAAGAGTTTCACACGGAAAGATGGACTGCACGGCACGGTAGCTCAGTTGGTAAGAGCGTTGGCCCGATTAGCAAATGGTCGTAGGTTCAAATGCTACCCGTGTGCGAATTTTTGGTTTCTTATTTAAAACTTATTATGAAAAAGAACGTACACTGTTAGTGTTAAAAATATTGAAAAACTATTATTCAACGATATTCCACATGTAGGGGTAGATGATAAAAAAAACATCCCCACTTCGTCTGTAGGGCACAATCCACATTTTTCTAAAGATTTTATTCAACTGTTCTTAGTGTGTGTGATATAGGAACTTTCCTATTACTTGTGCTAAAATACAGCTTTTTGGTTTTAACACTAGACCGCGGACAGATAGACATGGCGTACCTAACTTTAAGGCTGGGATCATTAACTATGGAACCCTAAAAATACAGATATGTGTAGAGATGCCTTGCATACCTATTTTTTACTGAATTGAAGTAGGGAAAACGCCCAAGATACACGTCGATGTTGATCGTAGCGTAGCCGAATATTAAACCAACACGGTGTTATTACAAAAAAATAGACCAGGTTTAAAATAGGTCTAAATATTAGCCGACAACAGAGGAATGAATGAAATATTCGTGCCATAACCTAATAGAGAAACGCTTTTCTAATTGGCTAGCTAATAGCTTAGTCCTAATAGCCTAAACCCGGTTTCTTAGTTTTTGTAATGACGGGGACAATGTTTTATATTTAAATCAAACATATAGAAAAACTGAAACACAATACTCAAAAAAAACTGTCGCGCGAGCTTTGGCCGAGTTCACGAAAGGCAATTTCCCAGTAAAAGCGAAATAGCTGGCTAGATGGCTTGTCTAGGCAAATCAGACTGTCTTGTGTATACCAATGAATATCAATTAGAATTGTGTCTGTGTTGGTTTCACAATTCTGCTTTTCAGTTGTTGTTTTTTTTTTTATAATGCGTACAACATGTTTTAAAATACTAAAGGTCTGTTTCCAGAAAATTACTGATAGTGACGTCATTATTGTTCATGCTGTAATTATTAAATCCACACATTCAATTACTAATTTCCGATTTGAATACCAAATAATCGAAATTAAGGTCTCGTCAAAAAACTAAATTACCGAAGCCTCAATATTTCCAAAAATATCTTTCGGATTCCGCAAATTTTACAACTTACTAACATTTTGAACACACTTTGAAAGCTTCCTGGTTTATATCGCTTATTACACGTATATTCAATATTTTTTTTATTAAGTCAAAGTTAAGTTTCTTTTCGAAGTAGGTATAATACCATATTGGTAGTGTGTTTGTTTAGCTCAATTACTTAATGAAGTAATTAAGAACCTATATTTTTAGGAAAAAAAACATCTAAGCACATGACAATGTGTCCTGTCAAACCCCATAATACCCGCGGGCGGGCCGATGACAATTAATTTTCTATTGTAACATACGTGAAGGTCGAGGTGGTGGCCAGGATTATCATTCCACGCTTATTCGCTTTGTGAATTATAGAGTTAGAGCAAGTTACCTACAATTTATCTCTGCAAGGTATCTGAGATCGCGATCGCTTCCGCAAAGCGATAGAAAAGAATGAACTATTTGCGATAAGTGATGTTCCGATTGCTAACTCGATAGCTGCCTGGATTCCGAAATGACAACCGTGAAATGGTGTTGTTAGGATATTCGTTTACAAAGAAAGGTTTAGTAAGAAGGTATACGTAGCCTAGAGTTCACCATCATCATAATCCTAGCGTTATCCTGGTTATGCACTCGCACGAGATGTGGCAGATCTGGTAACTACAGTGGAGCGACTGTCAGTGACCCTGTTAACAGGGGAACCTGACCAGTTTGGATCATGGTTACATATTCAGTTACTTGAATAGGTTTCCTCACGATGTTTTCCCTCACCGTAAGAGCATTGGTTACTGTAACAACTTATGCACATAGCTCAGAAAAAGTCATTGGTACATGGCAGCAAGTGGGATCGAACCGGTACCTACCGCAAGAGAATCCGCTAGCCACTACGTTACCGACGCTCCTAGAGTTCACCAACTCATATTTATTTTTTTATCAGCCAATTAAGCATTTTTTTAATAATTTGTATGGGAATTTTACATATTATCGTCAATTGATGTTTATTTCTTTAAGGATTCAAAATCTGCTAAATAATTTTAATGCAAATACCATACAGTTTCAACAGAACTAGACATGCATAACATTGGTTATATTTCATCTCAAAAAGAGAAGTACATAATAAAAATAGTCATACAAAGGTGACCTCTCTTCATCATACGACATGTATTCGACGTTGATAGGGGTACATTTTTTTACACAATAGGTAGTTTTGTATCACCGATTCTATGCAGACGAAGCCGCAGATAACACCTAGTTAGTTACAAGAGCTTGCCAATTGCCGTGAAATTGAATAGGCAAGGCCGTTATAATTATTTCCTCTCAAGCGAAAAGTATCGAATAATGCTTAAAGAGTATTAAGAAAATATTATTGTATCTATGACAAAAATGGCTAATAGTTTTTTCGTAAGTAATCGTTCTCACATAAAAGCTGCTTTTTTCTTTAGAGATTTTTTTCCGGTGACTCTTATGTTTGTCTCAAATGACTTTGTACAGTTTTTTGTCTGTCTGTAGGTGTCTGATATTTCTTGAAAGGACGGCTTAACGTATTTTTAATATGCAATTTAACTTTACTTCTGCTTCGTTACACTGCAATTCACAATTTCACTTAATTTTACTCGGTCGAATAAATCTGCCTTTGCACACCACTATTCAAGATTGCTTCGAAATGGTCCGTGAGTAATAACTGTGCTGGGAGCTCTCGCTTCATTATGAGCCGGCTCTTTTGCTGCTCCTTAGCATGCTATTAGTGAATCATAACTTATTTTTACTCCATTTGTGACTTACAGCTCTGTTTTTAATTTTTATAGTTTGCATTTATTGGTTTAGCTTTTATCGTTTTTGTTCTGATTTTCATTTTTATCTAAGTTCATAGACGAATTATGTTTCAGTAACAGCTTTTCTTCGCTTCATTCTACGCTCCTGCCAATCTATACTCGTAATATAAAAAAAAACACTGTCTCCAAGATAATATAAAAGCAATGATTGGTTTGTGTGAAAATGAAGACAAATAAACAATCTCCCAAAAAGTTCGGTAGATAATTCGAGTGCAATAAGCGTAAGATCCAATTGCGAAACCAATATTAGCGGGAAATTCTGTCGCTAGTCAGAAATTGTCACAAATTCTATATAGCGTTTCTATGTGCCGTATTCTGTCGTTTTGCTCGAAATGTCAATTTGGAACATGTTTTGGGCACAAGGTGAAGTCAAACGCTGAAAAATATTTGCCTCAAAGAGCGACTCCGGGGTCAAATGCGACGGAAATCACATATCCGCAAAAGGCGGTCTGTCTGTGAAACGTTACCTTGTAAATAGATTTGTTTAACTCAATCATTTCTTGAAGTACGACGACGAGACGATGCGTTGGATTCAGGTTCAAAACTATTGAATCGATAACTATCTATTTGGTTATTTTTATGTTTCTCTAGCTAGACTAAAACAATCGGTTTTTTTTGTGTTTGACTGAGGCATAGCGATGGGCAATTGTTCGAAAAAAAATAATCGAATGAATCGATAATCGACCATTCGAGCTATCGAATGTCGATTTAGTAATTCGAAAAAAATAATATCGAATAATAATCGACAATCCAATGATAATCTATACTGGGCCCTTCGATGCATTCGAACCAACTGCCGCGACTGTGCGCACAGGACAGGTAGCGACCGAATAATTAATCGACGCGACGAATGACGATTCATTCGTTAGTAGTTAGTAGTACGGCCTGCACACCGCGCGCTCCGGTATTGCTCGCCGCATAATCGAAGAATAATCGAATGACTGCGGTTGCTTATCGAATACATTCAATTACAGAGACCATTCAAATAATTCGATTAATTTAGTAATAATCGCCCATCACAACTGAGGCACATTGACAACGTTTATGTATGCATTTTGTATGGAAATATCATACATAAACTGCTGTTCAAGTACCGAAGACCGGCCACATTAATTTATTTTTGAGCGTGTTGTTTTTTTTTTACTTTTTAATGCTTTAACTTTAACCGCTGCGACAAAAATAATGATATTGTTAGAGTTTTCATTTTATAAACGTTTATATTGCTAAAATATTTTACCCCAACCAGAGAGAATGCATTGTGTATGGATGTCATAATTTTATTTCAGCGCGTTAAAAATATAAATAACGGCCTGAAATAGCTCGCCAAAACTGTGCAATACTTTGGTTTAATCAAGGTTTACACACAGTGCGTTTTACTAAACTTTTTTCAAGAGCAATTAGATTGATAGCGAATTCGACCGTTTACAAACTATAATCGATGATCCCCATTTGTTTAGGTTCCACGTCAGGTAAAAGAGAAATCAATTACGATACGATACGATACGAGGTGCTACTCAGCCAGGATCAAAGCCTGATCCGGTAAAACCGGCACACCGAGTAGCACAATTTTTGGGGTAAGACACGCTCTGGGATGGGAAAGGAAGACCGACTAGCCGGAGCCCGTCGGCCGCAACCAACTAGATATGCATCTTAAGCTTGGTATAGGAATATAGGTAAAGACGGGTATCATAATCAGGAATGAGCGTTGGTGAGATGGGCGTCTGGCCTTAGGTGTTTCGTGTGCGGGCTTTCTGGGCTTTTTTTTATGCTGTATGTTTCGGACGGGGCTGGATCATTTGTTGTTTATGACGTGGCGCTGTAATCGGATTCGCTGTCGGTCTCTGCTAGGTCAAATATTTCTTGTGCTGCTTTTCTTAGTTCTGATTTGTTTTTTGCCGCTTCTATCCACTCTTCGCAAGTCCTGTTGTAGTAATTGAGGTCTTGCGCTAAGGAATCTTGCCATGTATATATTGGTCTACCAACTTTCAAAGCCGTTCCTTAAATTTTCTTACGCTGTGAAGGATGTGAGGGCGTGTTCGCCGTAAGATGTGCCCGTAAAAGCAAAGTCTCATAAATTTGGTTCGCTTTGTGATGGTCATGCCCTTTAAAAGTTGACTTACCTTTTTGTTTTTTGGTGGATTTTTACTGTAGCTCAGCATGTCTTTGAGTATTACCCTTTCATATTGTCTGAGCATGGATCTATTTGCTTTTGTTATTGCGGCTGCCTTCAGCCCGTAACTCATTGTAGGCTCTTTTATCATTTTGTAAAGCAATCTTGCTAGCTGCCACTGCATTCCTGTCTTCTTTATGAACGGAATTAGTATTTTGGAATTTTTGACACCCTGCTTGCATCTAGTTTTTAATGTATCTTTTCTGCTGTGTCCCGCTGTAATGTAAGTGCCGAGGTACTTAATTTTATTTACTGGTTTGATGTTTATACCATTTGCTACTGTGAAGAACTAGGCTTGTCTTGATGCAGTCGATGGATCACGAACAAGTATTTTCGTTTTAGTTTCATTCATTTTGAGCCCTACTGTTGTCAAAAGTTCTTTCATCTGAAATAAAATAGTTTTCAATTGGTTCAACTCTGTTCCTATGATGAATAAGTCATCGGCGAACGATAGACATAAAAGCATGGTAATTTTTGCATCCTGATTGAGATGAAAAAACGAGATTTCTTCTTCCAGTGTTTTCAGAACGTCGTCCATTAAAATTGTGAAGAGGCGTGGTGATAGCGGACATCCTTGTTTTACGCCTTTACCTTTGGTAATAAAGCTGGTTTGCTGACCGTACCACCTGATGCAGGTCGATTCATTCAAACACGCTTTGATAATCCTATTGGTAAATGTCTTATTAGTTCTTGTAACTAAAATGTCTTTAAGCGCGTTTAGGTCTACATTGTCAAAAGCTTTTTCTATGTCGATCGCTATTACAAATTTTTTGTACCTTCTCTCCAATTTTCGTCAAGGACTCTCCTCAGTGTGAAAATGTGGTCATCAGTGGACCTATTTTGAAGAAAGGCTGCTTGGTAGTTGCCAGGACTATCTGTTATACTGTCCAGGCGTGAAAGGAGGAAGTTTGCATAAATTACGTACCCGGTACAGCATATAGAAATGCGTCTATAGTCGTTTATGCAGTCAGGTAAAAGACAAATCAATTCATAACATAATAACACACTTTCATAGCTAATATTACCTACCCCCTTACATATTTAGCCGTCCTATATTTATAAATTTAAGACGACTAAAGGTCATGGCACAGTATACCGGCACCGCAACGGCACCGGCTCAACACAGCAATTAACTTACCATTCAAATTATAGCATTATAGTTGTGAGTCGTACAATATATTTTGTAATATTAATAAGAAAAAGCCAACGGCGAGCAGTCAGCGCACTCGCCGCTACCATACAACTCAACTGGCAGCTCGCGTCCTCACAGCGCGCTGACCGCGTCCTTACAGCGCGCTAATGGCGTGCATACAGCGAGCCGGCTGCGTGCTTACTACGCGCCTTTGACTTTTTCTTTTTAATATTACAAAATATATTGTACGACTCACAACTTAATGCTTGCACCTCGCCGCCGGCGGGCCGGCGGGCTGTGAGCTTGTTCCTTGCGGACGACACGTAGCTAGCGTGCTGGCTGCTAGCCGTAGCCTAAATTTGAGGCGACGCCGTGCTGTTGCGAAACCGGTATAGTGTGCCATGACCTTAATTTGCAATCAATGACAGACAGGTGGCATGAAATAGAGGAGACAAACATTTTAAATTAACCGTTGCATATTTATTCAAGTGCAATAGCAATGGTAAGGGGGCTAATCAAGATAATTAATTCTATTTTACAGTTTTAATGTGTGCAAGTTTAAAAAAAGCTATAAAAGAAAATAGAAATTCCTATGTAAATTGACAGCCTTTTTACCCGACTGATTTTTTTGATTATTCTATTATGTGTACCTAATCTACTTTAATTGGCACTCAAGCCCCACTACATAAAAAAACCTAGCGCAAATACTTTTTCGGCAACTACCTTTATCATGAGCACTTCTCGAAAGTTTTCTTCTCGAAATTAGCACTTCTCGAAAGTTAAATTAGCGAGTTCCCACCCCGAAACATGTAGGCGAGATTATAATGATAGTGGAAGCGATCCTCCCCCGGGAAACAACTTTTAATTTGATTAGTTCTTTCTCCTCCGTTGTAACAAGTGTTGGTTTCAAAGTTTTTCTGGCTGCAGCACCTGTTAGTGCTAACGAGATCGACAATATTAATTACGGGGGCAGTTAATAAATATAAGTAGGCTACGTTGGATAGAGTTAAGGATAGTGTTCTGTTTCTTGTTTCACTTGTTTTTGGGTTATGAAAGTTGGATATAGACTATCTATCACACAATAGTATGAAGATGCTACGTTGTTCTTGTGATGATGTCACTGAATTGTAATTTAAACGTAAACTATCTGGAAAGTGATTGAAATGTTTAATATTTGGATCTGGCCTAAAGCAAATATTTCAATTTAGTAATTACTTTAAATGATTGGCAATGTATTTTAAAATCTATTATCTCAAAAAAAGTTTTTTCCGTTATTAATTAGGTCAAATCTTTCAACCCAATAATTGGGCTTATAAATACTCCATTTTTATAAAATAAATTACTAAGCTTCCGCACGCGCTGTATTCCTACAAATTCCTTAAAGTGTGTAGTCAGTGACTCACCTACGAAGAGATGCTACGAAACCAGTGCTACGACGCTACGGCACTACAATCATACTACGACAGCTACGTGTTAGCTACGAGAAAGATACAATTCTGTTCACTAACGAAGCTCTATTTTCATGGCTTTTAATCACTCTAATGTAGATTTCTACTGATTTTCTTTCGTGATTTAAAACTTCACATCTTTGAAATACTCGAGAGCATGGATCCCCAACGAGTGCTCATACCCACTCGTGACAGAAGGCGAGCGATAAAATAAACATTAAATAATTGTGTTGAGTAAAAATTATGTCGCATTTGCGAACAAAATGCTATACGGGTGAATTCAAAAATAGAGCTCCTGTTTGACTCCGTGCTGGAATGACGTTTAACACGTTATTGTGTAATGGACCACACGAAGATTCTAAGACTTTTTCACTATTATCGGCCTTTTAATATTCTTTAGTTTCCCAGAAACCTTGAGTAAGTTTTCTGTGGCCTAATAAAATCATTATTTTTGTATAAGTTGTCATGATCAATATTCCCAATTAAAATATCTATATAAAAACAAAGTTAAGTGCGCGAAGTATGTAAGAGAATATGTACGCAGTAGGCAAACTTTGCTAGCTAATTAAACTTGGAAGTTGCCGGCTTCACTGTTCTCCGCATTATCGGCCGAATAAAGGACTAGGTAAAGGAAAATCCCTTTTTTGTTGTTCAACATATTAAACATACTTGTTTACTGTACTGGATTAACGGTTATTTGCTTTCTTTTAATGGCTACTTGATCAAAGCAAATAAACGCTCAGAAAAACTGAAAAACTGAAAAATCTTGCTTTTGGACGGAAAATCATTGAGAATTTGATATTGAGAGGCATCTTTTTTAATAAATGAATGAATGAATGAACTGTATTGCTGTCAGCTTTCATACAATAACTGTGATCGTGTGGTTGTCACGGCTTTGGAATTGGCCTTACAGCCAAACGAAAATAGTTAGTAGTAGTAATAGTTATATTATAATAAAATATTATTTAATTGTAATTGTTTAATAATTGCTATTTTGTGTGTGTTAAATTATGATCTAATTAAAATATTACTGATATTTCGTGTATGTAGTGTCTGTATTTTTAAGTTTAATTAAATTTTAATTCTTATTTATAAGGTAAAAACTTTTCTATATTTTTTTTCGCGATCACGCTCGTCAGCGATGATTTTTTTTTTCAAAACGCGCCGCTAGTGGCACTGACCAAATCCCATAAATTTTTGTGGCACGGGCAGGGGTGATCGCGTGAAGCTCGCACTTATACATGTTTTAGTTTTAGTTCTTTTTTTATGTGCTCACACCATGTCCGAAGGTTCCCGCTGAAAATCAGTGTCGTGACAAATTTCAACTTGTCACCTAGGGCGACCTTTTTTGGCACATGGCTTTTAGTGTAGTATTCCATTCCATTTATAATGTATGCATAATATCAATTAATAATCCCATTTATAATGTTCAAGTAATTCCTTGTGTTTTGTTTGCCGTGTGCCAAATAAAAAATATTATTATTATTATAATACTCATCCTCATCCTAGCGTTATCTCGATTGTGCCATCGCACGGGAGGGCCCAGGGTTCGCTGACCATGATCCCTGGATATTCTGATATGGCAGATCAGGTAATTACAGTGGAGCGACTGCCACTTGACCTCCGTCACTGTTTTAACAGAGAAACCTGACCAGTTCGGATCATAGTTACTAAAACTTGAGGAACTAAAACTATAGAATGTGTTAGGGAACCGACCCTAAAAACTTTTTTAATGTTGATAAAAAGTAAAGTTTGTCTTATTCATTTCAAAAATCTTAAGTTGATTTTCCACCCCACCTATTTAATTATTAATTATTTAATAATAAAATCAAATGTATAAAACGCCCTAAAAGCTTGTCGAGTCGGTTCCCTAACACATTGTATAGTTATTTTTCACTTTGAAATTCCACAATATAGTGAAGTTAAAACTATTTTTGTGCAAACTCATGTATAATTATAACAAATTCCACTTTTCATAATCAAATGGCTGGAAAATGTTGAGTCGCGTCGTCCCCAGTTCCATAAATTATTTAGCGATGTCGTTTAGCAAAAATCCCACAGGCTAATTTATTAAATCTGCAGTGACCTTCATCACGCACATTTATGCCCGAGTCCACATTTTCTACAATAAAAGTATATTATCAGTGACAGTGTAAAAGCCGCGTTGAAAACCCAGCGCGCAGCGAGGTAAAGAAAGCTATGCATACGATATGCACTTAATGACAGTGTAATTGGATGACATGATAGTACCAGATCCAATTACGGCTATAAAATGCAGCATATATTGCCGTTTTTATGTACGAATTAATAATTATAAGCAGGCAGAATGCACAACATTAACAAATGAAGCCAATACGCACATCTACGAGTATATATTTTTAAGTACATAATATTTATTAAATCACATAAAAATAATCAGTTAACTAAATATGTACACTTAAAAAAAAACTTTAAAATCTACTTATTCAAAAATGTAACCGTGTCCATGAGGCAAGGAAGCGAGAATGCTGGCTGCGTTTCCGCGTTGGATAGCCATACTTAGCCTCTGAGCGAGAAACGAGCCAGCTTTTTTGTTTTCCAGAATTGTATTTAATTTAGGGGCTAAAAAGTAATTTGGCGTTAGGTCCCCACGGTCCAAAAGTTTCAACGCCAAACGGTGCAAACACATAATCACCTGCAAGAGACTCGTATTTGCGCCGCTTGGCGTTTTCTGCCGACTCAGCGGCAGACCCAGCTTTAAAAGCTGATTCCCTGAGATGAGAAGAAGCCAAAGTATCAACACAAGTTGCGTCCCATACCAAGGCCCGTCCCCGCTCCCAGGGAATGAGCGTAAGGCCATCAGGTCTCTTGCCATCATCACGGACCAACCCACGAGGTTCTAATGTGGAAGGAACGTTAATGCTGGCAAGAGCTCTTCTGATGGCGTCATTAAGTGCTGCGTGGCGGGCAAGACGCCCCGCACTTTGCTGGCAACAAAGACTATGAAGACCTAATTTGTCGACCTCCTTTCCACAGGGACACGTAAATGGTTCACAAACCGGGGCCCCGATTCGCAAACCCACACACACCCGGAATGTCTCGCTGTCAAAAAGTGTACCTATATTTTTAGATGGGAGGGCGTGAAGCCAGTGGCCTGATTCCTTACAGGAAACTGCCAAGAGCCTTGCACGATGACAATCACTGACTGAATTTCGAAGCAGGGTATTGAAAGTCTCACTTGCTAGAGGGACATCCCAGAGTTTTTGGTTGTGTGTTTCCTTTGGGATGTCTTCACTAGTACAGAGACTTTGCCAACATTCCTCCGCCTCTCTCAACTCAGTTAGCTGGCGAGGGTGTTTAAAGATTTTGTCTACAAGACCAGCTGTGCTATGAAGAGAGGAGAGAAAAGCGGGGAGGGCAATACTAGAAATTTTGCGAACGCCGATACCACCAAACCGAATAGGAAGCGTTGCTTGTAACCAAGAGTCGTTTTTTAGCTGCAAATTCAGATTTTTTTCAAGGTATGTTCTAAGAGTGGTATCAATAAGTTCTACAAGATGTAGTTTTTTCCAGATTGGACTTGCGCGAAGGTAATATGTAAATTTTGGAACGAAAAGGCAGGATTTTAGAATGGTGTAGGCAATATGAGAGTTAAGATGTTCCAATCTGGGGGCTAACAGGGTGAAATGATTCAATTTTTTGTCGAGAAAAGGTTGAATGCTTGCATCTAGAAGAGGAGCTCCGAAAAGGCAAAGTGATTCAGAATTTAGAATTTTGATGTTAGGAGCAAGGACGTTAAATCTTTCAATTATATTTTGACGGGATTCCGCAGAAACATGGTCATTAATATAAAGTTCACACTTTGAAAGATTGAGCTCCAAACCTATTTTTTTAAATTCTTGAATTATCCGAACGAGGTCTTGATACACAATATCAGCTTTGCCTCCGAGAGACCCATCATCAAGATACCAGACGTTAAATTTTGAATTTAAAGACGAAATGATGGGGTGAATGCCTAAACTAAAAAGTGCAGGACCTAATGGGTCACCTTGCTGAACGCCGACGGCAGAATCAATGCAATGGTCAAGATATAATAATATGGATGGGCAATTGTAGCATTGGAACACAAAAGGATAAATTTTGGAGGTATGGGTATGAACTTCATTCAGCAAGGCGGATCTATCAATAGAGTTAAAAGCATTCCTCACGTCAACTTTCAGAAATTCCTCCGATTCGTTACAGGCGAGAAAATTTCGGGCTGCATGAACTGCAGCTTCGCAGCCTCCTCTACTGCCAAAGCCAAGTTGTATGGGCTGAAAAATGTCCTTGAGCGGAGAAAAAATATTACAGCAAGGTAATTTCGCCGCTAGGCGTCGAAACGTAGAGCCAATTGCGATTGGGCGGACACCGCCATCTTTTTTTACAAAAGCACAAAGTCTTGCGCCATATAATAGTGGAAGAAAGCTATCAAGGACTTTACCTGACAGGAGGAGGTTGCAAAGCTTCGTGATGTTGGAAAGTAAGGTTCTGCCGGTGTCAGCGGCGGATGCACTAACCAAATCCTTAAGATATTGAGGAGTGATGCCGTCGATGCCCCCGGCAGAACCAGACGGGAAAGACATAATCGCAGCAAGCGTATCGCTGTCATCAAAGACCTGTAACGGATGAATGTTGTGAGGTGGTGGAATAGGAAAAGTAGGAAAGTCTGGACGTGAGGGATGCTTATTTTGAAGGCTGTCGAGAGTTTCCTGATTACGAGGAGCGAGTGTATCATCAAAGAAAAGGATACGAGCCGCATTCTTCAGATCACCGTCCATCACTTTATTTTCTACTGTGCGGAATAAGTTGTAGGATTTGTTATTATAACGAAGATTTAAAGTGGGAGGGGTTGAATTTTGAATAGTGTTGTCGATAAGAGCGCGAGTTAGAGACTTAGATGAAGTACTGACATGAAGGTAGGTATAGGAAAAAGTAAAAAGATTTTGCCAATTTGATTCAGTGTTCAGAAGACATTTTTCGATGGACGCTGAAAGAGATTTAGCAATAGATATTCTCGCTCCCCTAGGAATTCTTTTGACCACTGGAGTTGATTGGTGAAGGTGAGAGATATGAGATTCGAAAGAAGGGTTGGATGTAGATGGAGAATTTGGAAGAGAGGGTAGAGGAAGAGATGTCTGTAACCTGGGATTGCTGTGACATCTTGATATATGGATATTTAGGCCCCTTTGACCTTTAAAGGTTCTGCTTGAGTTACAGATGTGACAGCGATAAAACTCCGGCTGTGAGTGGGAACCGGGAGGTATAAAAACACTCATAAAATTAAATTTAAACCTAGGTAAACAAACAATGAAATTTTGTAGACTAAAAACTTGCCAAAACAATCAATAAAAATTATATGCAAATAGAAAGCGTGTCAATAACTCGTAGCTTACGTTATTTACAATCTTATCTACTAACTTAATTTCGTTTCTAATAAACCAAAACACACAAAATGACAAAAAATTGTTCAGACACAAAACGATTTGATGTTGCGCTGACACACGCAAGACAGTCCATTTTCATTCCGATAGAAGCTATTCCAATGGTGGAAGAAGTTTTGTGTAAAGCGCACATTGGTCAAATTGAAGTAACTCCTGGCAACGGCGGGGGCTTGAAATGGCTTCCTTGGCAACGGCGGCTTCTTAGTAAAAATGACGTTGACAGGCAACAATCAGCTGATATTAAATAAAATTGAATTTGATGTCGCAGTAAGCTCCGAAGGCTGCGCACATGCGGAGAGTGGCAATCTGCACTTTATTTTACAAAAGGAAACTCAAAAGCTCCACATTAATTAGATAATGATATTAAACGAAATAAATTAAAAATCCAGCGAAGTCGCCCCCTTTTTTTTTACATAATTCATATAAATGCTCTAAATTTTAAAGATCACTTGACGACCGTCTTGGTGTAGTGGTTCGCGCCCCGGACTACATAACCAGCTGTTGCGGATTCAAATCCCGCAAGGGGCAAATGTTTGTGTGATGAGCACGAGCATTTGTACCTAAGTCATGAATGTTTATAAATATAAATAAGTATGTCTATCCGTTATCCTAGTCACATAGCACAAGCTTGCGCTTAGTTTGGTGCTACGTAATTAGTGTGTTTGTCGAAACAATTTATTATATATTTACTAGTTCAAGAATCGTATTCAAAATATTGCTGTTTCTGCCGCGCAAAATCTCGGATTTCACTCGAAAAAATAACCCGACAATGACCCGAACAATGACTTACGGCATTTCCATTAATTCGTCGGTATCCCAAATGATTTATCATTACAACCACAACTCGTCATACCGCTGTCAGTCGACCAGACACGAATGCGGGCCTTTTGTTAAATATTTATTTCGGTTTTGGTTATTGGTTGAACTGGAGCAGAAAAATGTCTCATTAATTCATTACACAACCCTTATTTGAAGGAAACAAAGCAAAATTGATTAGGGATGGTCCAGCGGAGAGGTTGTTAATAACGCACACATTAAAATCATGATACAAAATACAGAGACGGATTTATTAAGTCCCGCTTTATAATACGATTTTTAAGATGTACTTTGTACATCTTTTTGTGTAAAATGATTCATAGTTTCTTCTGTGGTGTGTAATAACGAGTTATCTATTTGTCTTTTTTCCCGATGATTATAAACTTGGGACGTGTAATCTCCCATTTACGTCTCCAAATAGATATATTTTGCAATATTTTTCGAAGATTTAATTCTGTAATTATTTCGCAATATTACATAGGTTTTGTAACTTTTGAAAGCAGATACTATTACTAATAGCAAACTATTGCTACTACGAGTGGTACAGCAAGCAAGATGAAAGCACCTTGCTTGCTGTACCACTCGTAAGTCTTCTTTTTCATAGTCGTATACGATATGACTGAGTGAGGGTCGTGATGATTAAGTGGAATAAAATACATATGACTCCTTCTTTATTTCACACGCCAATCAACGTGAGATAGACTGTACTTAAGTTTGTACGAATCCGTGATGGAGATAGGGAATCGAACTTACAGCCTCGCGGATGAGTAGTTAAGTTTTTTATTTTTGACTTTTAAACTCTGATCTCATAAATCTTTAAGTAATACATTCATGACACAAACTTAATATCGAATTATGCTATTGACCTTACAATGCGCATCTATTCATTAAACGTGACCCGTTCATAACAAACAATTGATAAATAATGACAAGATGGATGGCACACAACCTCTACTAGGTTACAAGCAATTTCAGCCGGCAACGGTGTCACCACAGCCCCCGGCCTCTGTCCGCTTGATAAATTGACGTCCAACGTTGTGATGTATTAATATCAACCTAAACAGCCGGTTAACTTTCTTCTTTATCCGGGTCCTTATCGAGATAAACGACCGATTGCGACCGTCTTTTGTTGGTTGCGAAACGCGATTTCGAACTATACTTAACGTTAACTTGTCTGTTGCGGATCAGAATATAATATTTAAAGTAACTGACCTTATTTAAACGGCTGTTAAAAAAAATAAGATTTGTGGATGAACTCAACCTTTAATCAGTAGTCATAAATAAGTACTCACTGACAGCGTCAAAGTAAATATTAACCTTTAATCGGCGTTTATCGGCTGTAAAAACATAGAACATGAAACATACTCGGGTAATCGGGTTTTAGACCCAACTTTACCAATTTTGAAACAGCCGGTAAACATAGATTTATAGTTTATTTGACACAATTCCCATATGCAATATGTCATATTATGACATATTGCATATGGGAATATGTCATGTTCTATGTTTTTACAGCCGATAAACGCCGATTAAAGGTTAATTTGACAGAATTCCCATCCAAAATATGTCAAATAATTTTAAACCAGCTGATTAAAAATTAATTAAACATGTGTTGGTAAAATCTAGGCTAAGTTTCTGACTACACAGTTTGTCCAAATTGTCTGTTGCAAATCGGAACAATATCATCATACAATTTCATAAATCAGACTTAAAAATTCGATTCTGTGGCTCCAAGTCTTAGTTTTATCTTTAATGATAATTGATACACCTTGAATAAATACAGTAGGTACTTATTTGGTGAGAGTTCGAAACTCAATAGCATTTATAAAAGTTTATGTCCATGAGATGAACATAAAGACGTATGAAACGTTGGAAATATTACGTCAATAAGGCTCATGCGATGATATAATTCATAATAATATACATACATTTAATCAAAACAGTAGACTACAAAAGTCTGTGAAATTGATAAAAGTGGTATAATACAATTAACGAAAATAGATTCGACCAAGCACAATTGACCTAGATACAAATTACAAAATTAGTTCACGTTAATTTAACTGTATTGACATTGTACCTTTGTGAGCTCAATATTTGACTGGTCAGAGCCATTATTAGAAATCTTGTATTGTTATACTTGTCACGTTTATTTACCTAACCCTAGATTCTATTTTATTCACAATCTTTTGGGTTTTGAGGTAAAGTTGGTGTGAATAATCTGTAATATATAACAGACGTGTGATAGAATCGAATATATAAATCTTAATTCATCATGTAGATCGTTCTTTTTGAAACTCAATATAGTGTTCTCTTCTTTGCATTTTTTGATAAAATAACATATTCAACAGATTTTGATTTTATTGTGATAATAAGAAATATATAAGATCGATTTCCACCTGAGACAAGTTATTTTTTCTACACTACACATGTTACGATAAACGGAAAATTTTTAATACATAGCGCTGCATACTTATGGTCTATTGAGTCTTATATCAAAAAATTTGCTATTTTAGTATCTTCAAAACTACCAGTAATTTGGACCTGGGCCAATCTATACCCCAATCACAATATAACTTTGCCTCAATATAAATAATTTTTTTTGGAACTATTTTCCTAGCAAACGTTCACATTCTCTAGAAATGTACTACAAGTAGCTACAATAATAATTGTATATTTCTGTGTATTTGCTAGATTAATTCCATCTAATCTCTTGCTATAACAACAAATAATACAATATTTGAAGGTTTTTTCCATAAACTGTAAGATTTATTGACTTATTAAAAAACAATTTTACTCATAAATATTTTTAGTATCTTAATATGAAGATTGACGTGCTATCAAGACTAGTTAGGACTATAAATATAGGAGGCAACTATGGAAGTGGATGCAAGTGCATAACAACTAAGTGACTTAGGACCCAACATTTGCCTTGGGTCTACCGCCAGGTGTTTGCAGAACGCCTGTGCGCACTGCAGTTAGGCGTTTATTCTGAAGCGAAATATAGAGGCTGTAAACGAGTACTGAAATATACCACCTAGACTTAATACGGGGTACAGAACGTGTGAATAGTAGGGGGGATTTTAAATACTACTACGAGGGTCAAACTGAAAGTTCTTAGAACTGGCCACTTATAAACAATATAATAAAAAAAATATTCTAAAATTTGAAAATAGAACTCTTTGCCAATATTACTGAGTATATATTTCATTCATTTGTCATTTGTTTTACGACTTGGCGGCAAATTGAAAATTGTCTGTGTCACGTCAAAATGAATTTAACACGAGAAAATTTTCGTGCAATGATTTTTTATGACTTTCGATGTCATTTAAGTCAACAAGAAAGTTATGATAGACTACGATTGGCCTTTCACGATGAAGCCCCATCTCGTGCGACTGTTTACAACTGGTTTAATGAGTTTAAACGTGGTCGCACTAATCTCACTGATGATGTACGTGAGGGACGGCCTTCTACGGCGACGACTGAAAATAACATCTGTGTTGTGCGGCGTATGATAGAGACTGACAAAAGAGTGACCTATCAGCAGATTCGGACAAGCTTAGGCATCGGTATGAGTCAAGTGCACAAAATCCTCCACGAACATTTAGCGGTCAGGAAGCTTTGCGCCCGGTGGATACCTCATAATTTGACTAAGGCTCAAAAACTCCATCGTGTGGATTGGTGCCGTAAAATGATTGAAAGATTTAACGGAGGTGACTCAAATGCTGTGTTCGACATACTAACAGGTGACGAAAGCTGGATTTACTGTTATGATCCTGAAACCAAAAGACAATCTGCTCAGTGGGTGTTTCCTTTCGAGGAGTTGCCAACTAAAGTGAAGAGAGATCGAAGTGCGGGAAAAAAAATGGTGGCCTCGTTCTTTGGAAGGATAGGTCATTTCGCAACAATTGTGTTAGAGGATCAAAAAACAGTTTCTGCAGAATGGTACACTACCAATTGTTTGCCACTTGTCTTGGAAAAAGTTCGAGAGAAACGACCTCGCAGTAGGATCCTCCTTCACCACGACAACGCCTCGTCGCACACCGCCAAGCGAACGATCGACTATTTGGCGACATCAAACGTTGAATTACTGGGTCACCCGCCGTATAGCCCCGACCTCGCGCCTTGTGATTTTTATTTATTTCCAAAAATTAAAGAAAAACTTAAAGGAAAGCGGTTTATGAATGCTGAAGAAGCGGTGGCTGCGTATCGCGATGCCATTGAAGAGACCCCTAAGGACGAGTGGGCAAAGTGCTTTTCCCAGTGGTTCCATCGCATGCAGCGGTGTATTGACGTCAATGGACAATATTTTGAAAAGATATAATAAAACTAATAACTGGCTAATGTAATCAGTTTTTGATTTTCTAAGAACTTTCAGTTTGACCCTCGTACTACTCGTATTCTAATTTCACACTCGAGCTTATGCTAGTGGTAAATAGAGCTATGTACATTTTTATTCATTTTATCTCAACCGTAAAAAACAATATATTTAATCCGTCACCGAACGAAAAACATTTCTGAGTACCATACACTGAAAAAGGATCAATCAAACTAGTATTGTAAGTTGAAGGTTTCGTTGTAGGGAAGTCAATTTTTGTTAAATATAAACAATCTTCTGGTTATCAGTAACAAAACTAGTTTGTTAGTGATAACCAGAAGTTCGCAAGTCACTAGATTATGGGTAAAATTTGGTTACTGTTAACCAATCATTTTTTTCATCGTAGTTTTCGTAGATACTCGTGTTTAGGGTAGTTTCGTCGTGTCCGTTACTCAACACATAAAAGCAAAGATATACATTTTCACGCCACTCAATTCATCTAGCGTTAAAGTGTCTGATTTCAGGAGCTTTCGTAATTGCACTGGCAGACGTCAGCAGTCTTTTTACAGACTGCGGCATCAGTTCTGCGATTTATCACGCAGACAAGGGTTCCGCGGCTTTCGCTGACAACTGTCCAGATAAAATTAGCCGCGGCTAGGCTTAAATCGTCGTTTGTCTTGCTTAGCCAATTACGCGCTTAAGTTTTGGGGCTTGTCACCAAAAACTAAGATGTTTAGCTTGATGAAGATATTGTAGCCGGCCGACCGACGGGAGTGAGTTAAAATAGTCATGATAAAAAATTGAAGCATTTTTTAGTGGCATTCGATTTTTGGCTGATATGAAAATATCTGTAAACGGTTTGACAAATTTTAGATTTCAAAGATGTTGTATCAAAAAAGAGTTTACAAGAAGTACAGTGTGGATATATTACGTATAACTGATACCAAGATCAGTTATACCCCAGGAACAATTAGGCAAAACACTCTAACCGCTGGGACATTCAGGCCAAAAGTCTTGTTATAATACATTATGAGTAACTATGATAAAACTAGCTGAAAATCATGTGCCGTCAAAAAATAGCTACGTTATTTTATTATTTCAATTTTAACTTACTCTAGCTTAATGTTTAATATACTAATAACTGAATGTTTTTCAACGCCGGGGTGGGTGTATAAATCGCTTCGAATGAAGCTGTCACATAATTGATTTCGAACTTCACTTTGTATGAATGGTATCAAAAAGTACACTATATGTAAAAAAAATACCGAATTCTTAAATTATATAAAGTTTCAAAACCTCAAAAAACTTTATTTCAGTCCACAACAGGTAAACTTCGACTAAAAAATACGTTGCTACTGGTTGAAAGCAGATAGAAAATAGCTCTTCTGGTAATTTAGTCGTCATGTTTTACGCTTCGTATGCCGGCACGTTAGCGTTGCAGTAATATCCTGATTACTCACCGTCGACGCGATGAAATAAACATTTCGTTTATGCAGTCACGGTCAGAAAGAGACAGGTAGCTCGGTGATGCTCCTTTGGGACCCATGTATCACTAACGCAGTATCAGCTTCCTTACCGCACCGCTGAAATATCCAAAAATATTAACAAATAAAACATCTACCGCAGAAATACCCCGTCGAGGTAATTTATTATCAGTTTCCGAAAATCTGATCATAATAAGGTCAAATGTCAATTACTACAAGCCGTGGTGACTTAATTTGATAAGATATTTTGTCAAAAATAGCTTTCAATATTTTTTATCGAAAATTTGGTATTGGCTACTTACTCAGATAGAAAATAAATAATATTTAGCTATGTAAAATATAAATTAGGTACTCCAAATGGAAAGGCGTTCGTAAATTTCGTGCCTAAACCGTCGACGTTTTCGGGATTCCTGCTAAGCCGTATAATATTTAAAGGCAGACATTCCGTTATTATGGCTGTACAAATGCACATTCATTTGATTCTAGTACAGAATGGTACGTTGAGCATAAGTACAACAGTGTTGTCACAATAAATGTTTTGACACATGAAATGTGGCTGTCGTCATTACGCAAACATTCCCTTTTGTCTACGTTACGTAAGTAGTAAGTACAGTTGGCCATTAAAGCCTCTCTGAAAAACAACCCTATTACGACTACGTAAGGTAGAACGTTCGTTAACGTATATCAGAGAGTATACCTCGCCATTAACAGCGAATGTATTCAATTAAATAGACGCGCACTCTTAGTTTTGTTAAGAGCCGTTACACTAAATTAGATTTACTGAATAGGTAGAACTGAAAAACTTGAAACATTAAATTCAGTGCTAGCTAGATAAAAATCAAGATGAAAGAAAAGAAAGTTACACAAGTTAAAGCGTTATACATTTTTTTAGAGACCACTGAATAACAAATCTATATCAAAACAATAGGGCAGTGGCAGTAGCCTTATGCTTCTTATATATCTGTGGAAAGGAGCTTCTCTAATTATTTATTTATTTATATTATTTGGTAATAATTTATGACATCATTAAGACCGATATCTTACAAAATAAATTAGGTAGTAATTCAAAAGCGCAAGCTCAATATTTTTTTGCAATTATTTTTATTTTTCTCATATCAGATCACAACTCTTGATCTTACTTGGCGGAATTGAAGGAATTTTATACTATTAATTTAAAGAATTTACTGTCAGAATTTTATATTTTTTTCCCTTTGCTAATAACATTTGATGCCTGGGATTGTTTTAAAATGTACATGCAGTCGAGGTAAATAATTTCATTCGGATAAACCGAGACAATTTGTTTATTTATAACCAGCCGGTTGTTGGGTTTTGCCTGCAGGCAGAATATTTGACAAAATAATTGTCAAGCTTTATGAAACATAATGCGTTTGTCTATTGGTGTGTTTAATTTTTCTCCATTTTACATTGGTTCCCTATGTACCATTATTTTCCTAATTTACGGCATCTTGCAACGCCTGCATTTCGCCTCTTTCTTCCACTTGTAGTTGATGGGAGAAAATGTAATGTGTGCGTTGTGTGGTTGCAATAAAATAAAATAAATGAATCAATAACAGAATGCTTTATAAAACAATAGTTTTATGGCAAAAATCCATGTTAATTTAAATTTGTGTTTCGGCCTACAGCGTGTTTTGTTACTGAAGTATTGGCTTTGTCATCATCAACGCAATATAAACTAAAAATGATTCAAGATATTGTTTTTGTGTTATCTGGAAGAGATTACTCCCAGTGATAAGACCGCGTATACATTTTGCTAATACTATGCTCTAAATTGTATGTATGTGTGTAATGTGTTTCTTGTTGCACTAAATCTTAAATATGTTTTTAAATTAGACATTGAGAACGAAACCGATAATTTATTGTCTTTCTAAAAGTATGTCTTTTCGGTGTATAGTAACACCAGTAGTAGCACGCCACTTGATTTCATTTTCATTTTATAATCAAAAACTTAAATGCACTTATGAATGACACTATCCCATGTGTCGAATGCTTTAGAGAATTCTAAACAACTCCAACAAATATGGTCCATTGTCCAGCTGGGTCAAAAGGAGGGTAATGCTTTTAAAGCGTATGTTTGTAAAAATTAAATCAAATTTCACTTACAAAAATTAATCGACTGTGTCATCCGGTGGGACTCGAACCCACGTCCCTTCGCTATCCGGGCGAGTGCTCTTACCAACTAAGCTACGGAGGACGTTAGTCAGTCGACGAATTTTTGCAAGTGCTTGCTATGCCAGTGAGCCGGCGTTCGATTTCATCAATACTTGGGGAATGTACCCGCATGTATCCAATGGAAATATTTTTACAAATATTTAACCATCAGTTAAGATGAAATCAGCTTAACTTATTATATTTTTTTAACTTAAGCAATTATATTGCAAGTTTTTACGAAATTAAATCAAATTACGAAATTAAATCGTATGTTTGTACATATGTCGGTCAAAACATACTTTTTTTACCTAAAGGCCCATAAGGTCGACCAAAACTAAGTTTATCCCCTAAAAGAAAGTTTAAGTTAAATAGCGAAGGGACTTGTGTTTCCCTTTTCATTTCATTATTGCTAAGCTTCGGGTTTTTGTTTTTTTAGTTCCGCGTTAAAATTCTAGACAAAAGATGCGTTGATTAGTCTGCACTATATCTGATATACATACTATTGTTCGGCGTTCATCGCAAAAATTACTTCGGACAATGAAAACGTCGATTCGCTAGTGTTTCCCAATTTGTCTTGCCCATTGTCCGGCTGACGGCCAATTTGTGACTGATATTAAGCTGCGTTCACATTGTCATTTTATGACAGGGGCAATTAATGCTAGTTTTTTTTAACAGTCGTAAAAAGTAGCTTAGTTCGTTTTTTTTTTAGGGTTCCGAACCCAAAGAGTAAAAACGGGACCCTATCACTAAGCCTCCGTTGTCTGTCTGTCTGCCTGTCATCAGGCTATATCTCATTAACCGTAAAAGCTAGACAGTTAAAATTTTCACAGATGATATGTTGGCGCTATAACAACAAATACAGAATAAAAAAATCAGGGGGGCTCTCATACAACAAACGTATTTTTTTTTGGCGGTTTTTGGTCTATATTAATAACAGCAAAAGGTAGACACTTGAAATATTCACAGAATAATAATATATATATATAAGCTTTAAAAATAAATAATTGAATTAAATTAAAAAATATATTTAATGGGGGCTCCCATACAACAAACGTGTTTTTTTCGCCGTTTTTTAGTTTAAAATTAAAAAAATCAAAACTCAGTGTTTAATGTTGTATAGGTACCGAGAAACCCTTCGTGCGCGAGTCCGTCTATTTGAGGGATATCGCCGATTTATAATTTGAAATTTAAACAATTTTGCAAACACTAGATAAATAACTATTTCAAAGTATGGTGAAAAAGTGATCTGAACCTAAAAGACTGGGAAAGATAAACAGCCTGTTTATTGGAACTAAATATACGATCCAGAAACCAAGCGCATGTCGACAGTTTGGGTGTTTCAAAATGAACCAACATCTGCCAAAGTGAAGCGATCTCGGAGCGGGGGGAAGATTTTGATCGCCAGCTTTTTTAATTTGACTGGCCACTTGGTGTCGATTCCCTTACGAGATCAAAGAAGCATCAACGTCGAATGGTATACTACCAAATGTTTACCAGAAGTTTTCTCTTATGTGTGCAACAAGCGACCAAACACTGGGCTCCGCGGACTACTGCTCCACCACGACAATGCGCCTGAACACACCGCGCTCAAAACGAGAGACTTACTAGACAGCACGCCAGTAAAACTCCTGGGTCACCCTACTTACAGCCCTGATCTAGCACCGTGTGACTTCTTTTTATTTCCAAAAATAAATAATCTGTTCAAAGGGATACAATTTTCGTCGTCACGACTTATACTGAGCGGGGACCTTTTTGGCACACTATCCTAAATTCATAAGTTCTTTATTTTATTTTTGTTATTATTTTCGTCAGTTGTTTATTCGTTTTTTCTTTTCTTTGCCTTTGCCAAATAAATGTTTCTATTTCTATAAGATGCGCTGGCTGCGTTGTGAACGAGGTGTCTGTGGCGGACTGAAAAAAGTGTTTTGAAAACTGGTTCAGACGCACGTATCTTTGTATAGAGGCTGGTGGAAAGTACTTTGAAAAAAATTTATAAAAAAATTATGTACCTGTACAACTTTTTTTTTAGTGTCGCACAACTTTCTGAATGTCCCACGTATATGCATACACGTAAAACTTAAGCAATGAAACAGGTAAAGGCGTTAGGGCTGTAAAGGATCTACTACATTCTAGTGATCCACCGCGGACAACGACTTATCCAACTCCCGTTTGTGATAGCGGCTAAACGATCCTATCAGCGGTGGTGGGTTCCATTAGCTGCTGCGGTAGCTACCACCCTCCCATCGGAGCCCGGCGCCAAGCAGCTTGCTTTATTCTGTCGGTGAGTGGGAGTGCCCGAATCTTCTGGGTGAGTTTGCTCTACCGTCGACTCTTTCTAACCACGTCTGGCTTTGTCCAGAGTCAAGAGCAAACCTATTTAAAATTAATTATTTTTGAAGTGTTTAAGCCTGGCTGATATTACTTGGCGTCAGTATTTTAACCCAGTGAGTGTCTCTGAGGCGGCAAACGGACTTAGCAGGCCGCGATGCGCCGTTTTTGAAACCGCATGATATCAGGCGCGCTGACTTGTGGCCAGTTTCATACAATAACTCAGCCTCAACGGCACGCCGGTTGGATGGCGGCTTCATAATACCTGACTTGCCTTATAATGGTACCCCTCCATAATCCTACACTGAGCTAATAAAGTGTTAGCTCACACTACCTCACGACTGCAGCTGTAGTGAGTGACAGTGAGTATACACTATAGCGAGACATGAAATCACGTTCCATCTTCTTTATTACACCAATGTAAATTAACCTTTAAATCGTACATTTTCCACAATACAATGCTGGCATCGTTATTTGCTGTTTCATTATCGAAAGTAAATTAACAAACTGCATTCGTGGACCGTAAAGATTGATCGTGCGTTGTGCGCTTTTCATGTATTTGCAATTACTTTTATATGTTTGCGAACTGCACTTGAATACAAAACTCTCGAGCTTGTCCATTTTGTTTTCTTGCAGTTACAAAAAATCCCTCTGTGCTAAAAGGTAATTATGTTTTCTACATTTTGTTTAATTTTATACATATTTAGGGAATTCGATAACTCGAAAAATACAATGAAAGTAATTTAAGTAAGAATATTTAAAGAACAATGCATTCGATTCTTGTTCTTTAAATATTTTTGCATTAGTAATAGAATTATAAAATTACATAAAAAGCACTAGTCGTTCAAGAAATAAGTTAATTTTTGAATTGACCAATAACTTGAACGCAACATCAAACTGAAAGTTATTCAATCATGCCCTACAATCTATGCTAAAATATTAACGCCATAGCTGAGTAACGTAGTGGTTCATTTAATCGAGCAAGTTAAGGACCATTCATCATCCCAACCTTCGCTACATACGTAAAATTATACATGTACTCAAGTTAACAGAGATTTCAGAAGACACTCCTCTTTATATCTTATGAAATAAGGTCGACAATGTAAGGAAATTTTCGTTGGTAGTTGTACATACAGACACCGATCTTAGCGCTTGTTAAGTTCAATATTTGCAATTTAGCCGTCTTATTCTTCTCCCACTAAATGTAAGAGACAGAAACTTAAACCATTAGCGAAATGTTCAGTTCTGTTATTATTAGTGATTAGATATTCAGCATCTTAAAATGTGCAAATGTAATTGGCCTGCCTTTTTAAGTTGCCTTTGTAATTCACTGAGGTACGTATATTAAGTAAACCAAATTTTAGTGCACTTAGTTGTTTACAAAGATATAAGAATTTAATTTTTTTGTAGTCATCCATAATAATAAAATCAGAAATACATACCTAAATTTTTCTGATACAGTGTCACGTAAACTACAAAAATTTGGCGCAAGCGCGTTGCTTGTACTGCAGCGACCCCGTTATAATTATTTACCTGATGTTTTTCGGCTGGCAAAGTAAGAACGAGTATGATCACGCGTGAAAGATATGGAATGAATAGTATGTATCATTCTTAAAGTTTTTCGTTCCCAGACACAAAAGGCAATCAATTATTATCGGGACGTCGGCGTCCTTATGATACTCAAGGCGTATAATACATATTTTCCCTTATTGGTAACCTCACATAGAATCCTCCTTCTCAAAAACCTAGCTGATCTTAGACACGTAGATTTTTAAATAAAGTTTTCAAACGCCTCAAATAGAGTTATTTGAACTCGACGATAGTCCGCATAAGTGAGGTGGGCCGGCCGCAGGTTTATTCAGCCGGATCGTCGGATTGCGGCTCCGGCTTAACCGCCCTGAGTCCGCACCTGGCCACTCAAGTTACTTAACGGAATGTTCGTAATAACGTGTGGTTACAAATTTTTGTATTTTAGTTATTGACCTTTTGTTAAAATTCCCAAGCACACTAATATATTTACATGACAAAACATAGGCTGTTGTTGTTTTGAATGGTTTAAGCATGGCCAAATTAGCAAGCAGACTGAGCTGGTTACACATTCAACATAATATAAAAAAGCTCCTATTTATTACAGGACATGACACAATGAGACTTCATTAGGCTTTCAATATGAAAATTTATTAAACGCAGTTAAAATGACGTATTAATAATCCGTTTCTGTTTTTTGAAGAAAACTACTTAACTCTTTATTATACGAGTGTCTATATACACGCTGTTACTTTGCATCCTTGCCATATTTACAGAGGTAACTATTTTACGGACACTGAACTCAAATCATCAGAAAAATAGTGACCTGAAATTTCGATTTTTAATCTTAATTATTTAATTTTATCGACAATCTGTTACGCACACCAATAACGATCGTAGCACATACACATCACTGTTGGCTGTTCATCGGCACAAAAGAGCCGCGGCGATTGCGCCCTCTTTCTAACATCATAAACGCCGCCCCTTCTTCTTCTTCTTTTTTATTCTTCTTTTTTTCCCCTTCTTTTATCTCTGTGAATATGGCAAGGATGCAAAGTAACACCGTGTATATAAATAAATGTATCGGAACTATCCGTGGAATTCAGAGTTTGCTTGTTTCCTATTTCACTCCATCGGTTATCTCCAGACATTGATTGATGATTGCTTAAACAAGAGAAAACACAAAATCAACCGTTCGTTTTATTAATTAAACATCAAAAAGTTTCTCACTGCCCGTAGGTGAACATTATGCTTTGCCGCAAATTATGTATGTAAGCAGTTTATGTAAAATTTTCGAATTTTATATTACTAAACAGCTTATTAGACTACGCGATATTAAGACAGTCTTTGTTCCATCTCACTCTTTTATCGTGTGAAAGATCAAGATTGGACAGACAGACTTACTGACTCACTCGCATTACACTACGCTGCGACTTTGTAAGGTCCACTTGCAGCAAACGCTAAATCTCGATTTAACGTCATTCTGTCTCTGTCATATGTTCGGCGATGACAGAGACAGCATGACGTCAAATCGAGATTCAGCGTTTGCTGCAAGTGGACCTAAGACTGTCTGAATATCGCGTAGTGTAAATAAGCGCCTTGAATGTATTTCGCATATTTTACAGAATATTACTTCGATTCCGTTATCTGAATCCTGTGCCAACAGAAGTTTTCATTAGTTATATGTATATCCCAAAACAAGTAAAAAGTAAAATAATAACGATAAATACTAGATTAATTAAGACACGACGAAGCCGAGTAAAAATATAGACGTGCGACAGCAAATTAATGTGAAGGCCGATGACATTGTCTCGAGATATTAAAATGTCTCCTTCCTTGACGTTTTTCATTACGCACAATGAGTGGGACGGTATTAATAACGTAAAAACTCCCAGCATGACCACATATTTCATCCTTAAGTGTACATTAAAATGTAAACAAGCCTCAGGCGACGATATTCTTTGCAGTTATTTTAATATACAACGCGACGAGGTTTTTATGTGAACCTTTTATAACGCCAAAGTGGTTAAAGTCAGCTTTTTGTACACTTTAGATTCCAGTCCGTGGAACTACTCACCCATTAAATGAATTTCTAAACTACAATATATAATGGAAAATATAGCAAAAGCTGCAAAGTGAATATTAAGATGAAAATTTAATAGGAGCACGTAAACATAACCCTTTTCAATTTCTTTTTCGAGTTTTTTTATGTCTAGTAATAAACGTCATCAACGCATTTAGTAAAGTATTTCACATTTAAGCACTGCATATTAAAATATTTTCTTTAGCTTAAAGAGCCTTATGAAAACCTGAAAGTTTCAAATTTAACATCATGCACTTATTTTCAATTTTAAAAAATACATCCATTTTCCAGTTAAGTCCACTTTGAGCGCGCTGGTCAAACACAGATAGTTTACCAAATGGTTCACAATGCTTTTAACGAAAAGTTAATCCCGACCTTTGTTGAATACGCAGCTACAAACGTTTAGGGTAGAAATTAATTCATTAGGCTTAGAACAGACGTTGTGACACACAGGCTGTGGCCTGTAGCAACTCAAATTAACGTCAGACTAAGCTTCTTTATTGTTCGGTCACACAATACATTAAGACCGTACGTGAATGAACCCTGCATAACTTAATTGTCATACGCAGATCTAAACTAAAAACCGATTGTTAGCCGAAAGGCTTAACGTCCCATTATTCTTTTGACCTAAATATATCGCTCTCGCGCCGTTTATTAAAATTAACTTTTAGGCAGATTAACTTGTAGGCAAAAAAAGATTTCATACTTACGAGTAAAAATCTTAGAAGTGTGTACAAAAGCATCTAGCTTCATACAAAGCCATTTTAAGAAAAAAAGCGTTCGTATTTTCAAGAGTATTGAATAAATATTTTTTCAAAAGGATTTCAATCTGTTACAAATAATTTTTATTAATTGATTGATGAAAAAATGAACTGAATATTTAAATTTCGTGAAATAATAGTAAGACAGGTTCCAAACTCCCAAAGGCCAAGGCAAACAAAAAGTAATATAGATGTTGGCTTAGCACGGATAGCTAGAAATAGGATTATAATAAAGTGTAAAGAAAATAAAAGAAAACAGTGCGCTTAAAACCACTCGCATTAAAACTTCATAAACTGGCCGTTTGCAATTTCCAAAACGTGAGAGTAGAGACAAAAGGGAAAATATGATTTCGCCGAACAGAGAAAAACACGAATATTTTTCCGTTGTCTGAAATCAAGAACCAGAACTAAATGCTCAATAACTGTTTCGTTGGTGCTCGTTGGGACTACGCGTATGCGTGCTCGACCATTTGTTGCGAAACAAAATGTTGAAATGATTTTTTCCAGCAGCTACAGAAGTTAAATGATGCAAAATCCGCATTATGGGCTCACGTGCGTGCAATGGGAACGTATACAAAAAAATTATTTGATGTAACGACGACTATGTGTTGGCCAGATGATTGTTTACAGTTGAGAAGTATGTGAAGCCTTTAAATATGGTATCTTTTGCCTCAAAAGTTTAGAATACGCCACAGGTTTTTCTTTTGAATGTGGGCTTAATCGTTTGGACAGCAGCTAAAAATTTAAGACAAGCATTTTACATTGACTTAAATTATTTTGTGGCATTTTTATTCAATATGCAAGGCAAAAGTTTTATCGCTACGATTTAATGGTTTTATTTGATAAAATTTTACTTAAGCGCACACAAAAAGCTCCAAGGATCATGTTTGGAGTACACTTATTGAACAGACGTGAATCGACCCTTATTGTCATAAAAAATGTAATATTACTTTGGGAGAAAATACGTCCGAAGAAAGTGCTGACGCTCCAGTCTGGACCATGTTTGTAAACGGGAGGGTCCTTAAATGGGATGTGTAATGTTATAGAAATAGCTTTTTCAATCCTTACAAGGAGCTCGCATATTGTTACATTATTGAATTCGCATAACTCATGTCACTGATCAGATTTCAGAGTTTGGAGAGGAGATGATGAATGGCTACGTCATAGTCAAAATATTGCTTTGAAAATAGTTCAATCTGCGTCTTCTTTTTAAGATGTTTGTTACTGCTACTAAATCAAATAAACGTTTACCAATTCAACAAAATTAAAAAAAAACTCCTTAAGATTAATAATTTTACTATTATTCAAAAATTTGAGAAAATGCGCATTCAATTATTTTGAAATACGTAATAGTTAGGCCTTGAACTGACGACGTTGTTTTTCGTCGTTAAATCGGCAAGCCATTCAACGCAAACACTGCCCCGTTATGCCTTGTAAGATCGAGGTTATACTTCGAGATACGGCAGCTTCGGAGCTTAAATTCTTGTGGCAAAAATCGTTCTCAAGTCGTGTCTACGTGTTTCTAAGGATAATGACTGTCAGGTGTGCACGGCCGATCGTAATGCAATATTGCACGCCGCCCGGGGACTATAACTGCCAGAGGTCCGTGCTGACCCCGGATATTAGCCATGTGTTTGACGTTTGACCAGGGTTGAAAAAACACGAAGAAAACTTTCTAGTTGTAAACAAGAAAAGTTTTTACAGACGCTACCGCTTCGGTAATTTCCGAGTGGACGCATCTAAAAGCTAAAAGATATTTTACAAAAAGACAAAAACAATTGAGTTTTGACTTCTTTGGAAATCTTGTAATTTAAATAAGATAGATAGATAGATACTCTTTATTCCACACCAAACACAGTATCAATTTACATAAATGTTCTTAGAGAATGGAACAATTTATTGCTGTAAGCAATTTCTTCCAGAAAACCTTCGGGTAGAGGACAGTTCAAAATTGAATTGGGTCGGCGATGAAAACTATCAGAATAAATGGAAATGGGTAAAGAATAAAAATAAAAAAAAGCACGATATAAGCATACATATACATAAATTACTAAGGCTATTAATGTTAATAATACTAATAAATATTCTGAGTTACATAAACATACAATAATAATTATGCATACAAATTATAATGATACTCTATACATACATAAAATATACATACTATATACTAAACATAACATAATTTATATAAAGTAGTAAGAATTTAAAGAAAATAAGAGGCATGACAGGAAGTACGTTTTTAATTTGCGTTTAAAGATGGGAAGAGATTCAGACTGCCTGGTAGACAGTGGCAGAGAGATCCATAAGCGGATGGATTGGACAGTAAATGATCGGGTGTACTAGGAACGGGAAGCGTGAGGGGGAGATATGAGGCGGAGTTTTTTGGAAGACCGCATATCGTGACCCAGGGGCGGCTGCATAAATTGAAAACGCTCTTATAAGGTGCTGTATAGTCAGTCATTCATGAATATGTTTTGAAACTGATATAATATAAAACTGACGACGACGTATTATAAAATAGAGGATGTTTATCCGGAAAATTTGAGTTATGGCAATGAATACTTGTGTGTAATAAGTAAAAATAACAACATAATACAGGACTTTATCAGTTTCAAAGCCGTGTGCCAATACATCAGTAACAACAAAGTTTCCAAGAGTAAGTATCTTTCTGCTGTTCAAAACTTCCGCTCCACGCTTTGTTTAAAAATTCGATACAAACCATGTGTTATTTATGAGTGGGTATACTTTCTAATTTTGCGTGAAGGTATTTTCTCATATTTAAGATTTTGCTTACTATGCAATTTTGTAAAAAAATCCCCGCCAAAAGGCAAAACTTAAACCCCGTTATTACAAAAACTTAGTACCGGGTTCAAGCCAGGACTAAGCTATTAGCTTGCCAATCTGTTAGGTTATGTCACGACTTTGTCATTCATTCCTCTGTTGTCGGCTAGTATTTAGACCTATTTTAAACCTGGTCTAATTTCTATGTAATAACACCAAAAAAGTTCAATACCTACATAAATTACTGTAGAAAATTACGTTTACCTACAAATCTGTGTTAATTAATTACATCTATAAAAACAATATTATATCATTCCTAATGTACATGGCTGCACATCAGACTACCCCACTTTGATCTTGAAACCGCCACTATTTCAGTAATAAACGCGTTTTCGTTAACGTGCAGCCGACTCTACTTAGGTGTCACTTAAGTGTACTGATTAAGAAAGCCAGAAGTAGATACGTGAAACACGAACTAAAGTCTTGATCAAACTCCGTCACTTAAAACAATTGTAAGCGAATAATTAGACTGACTATAAAGACAGCAAGCTATATGAGCAGAGATTAAAGAGTGGGTACCTGCTCTTCAAAGCTTCGCTCTCACCCAGCTCTTCTACTGACGCTACTTAGCACTGAAGTCAGTTAAGTAATAGGACGTCACTTTAGAAGTAATTTTGAAAACCATATAATTAGGTGAAGGGTCTGCGGGGCGCATATCAGGGGAGCTTGGATAGTCCAGTGAAAATGAAGACAACATATCTTGGTAACAGAATTAGCAAAAAAGACATGAAATACGTGGGTATCCCAAATTGACCTACTTCGTACAAAAACAGGATAAATATAGAACCAATACCTCTATGAAAGATTCAGTCTTACGCTACCTGCGTAACAATTCAGTCAGATATTTATTATTTATCTCAGGGAAACCAGAATTACAAACCATTACTGCGAATCATTTTATATAACAATAGCTTTTTTATGCCATGATATTGATCAAAGTATCGTAACAAGTTAGTATAATTATTGAAAAACAAAACACGCGAGTGCAAAAATCATAATATTTTTGAAATGTTCTTTTTACCAGCTTTCATTTGATACCCATATTGCTATGGTAAGGAAAAAAATCACCAGGTGCCATTTTTTAAATGTATATAGCCTATGTCACCCTCACAATTTAGACAAATCCAACGACATCTCATATGTCATAAACTGTCCAGCCGTTTGGGCTGTAGGGCGTGCCAAACAACTATACATACATACTCTCGAAAAACATAACCCTCCTTCCACAGTCGGGTAAAAACAATCCAACTTTTATGACCTAAAAACACTACAAATTATAGAGCCAAATGGCATAAACTGTCACAATCTCTGGAAAAATTACGTATTTTTTTAGCACAAAGGATACACGGGTCAGTGGTCGCCAACAATTTATGGTGGCAAATGCAAACACTTTATTGCTTGGGAACGCCCACACCTCTGGCGGATACAGTAGTGGAGCAGACATCTGTTTTGTCCCGCTTTTTTACTGTCATATTTATTATTTTCTGAATACAATTCAAAGTATAATACCAGAATTTCTCATTTCATTATTAAACCAAGTTATACTTCCAACTTTAAGTCTGTAATATTTAAAGGTCTGTTTACTGCCATCATCTCATTTCCATCAGTGCATTACTTTCGTGATTAGCCTTCAAACAAGTTTTTTATATTCCAAATTGAAATAAAACTTCATTTGCGGAATAACGAAAAAGGAAAAGCCCCGAAGCCACTTCTTACAAAAGTAGGTTCTGACCTAAAATGTTGAGAGCCCCTGCTACTGGTTAAGAAAGCCAGTTCATGGTGAATAGAGGGGGATTAACTTCGGGGCGTCCGCGTCCCATTCGTTAATAAAGATTAGGGTTAATTCCTACCAACGAGCCGTGGGATCTTTTTGCTGTACCCACGTTGGCACACGTGTCGGTCTTAAGCTCAAGTTAAGAGCAATACATTAATTAATTAAAATAAAAGTAAAACGAAATACACGTTTACCTTTGTCAGGTTCCTTTGCTCCTTTGCACGCGTTTATTAAGTACTTATATTAAATCAAGGAGAACTGGACTGGAACAAGACTTCTTAATTACGTAAACGTTTGGAGAACCGATCTGGTAGTAAATTAACATCTTATATATCTTTAGATCTTCTTTGGTGCGTACGTATACTCGCACTTCAATCATATTAAAACCATCAAGTTTAGTACTTGGAGTTCCGAGTGACAGTTTCTAATTACAACTAAACTCACATTAATCAATCATCATTTCGTCTCTCTCGTGTCTGTCATTTCAACTTGTTATCAGCTTATGTGCGGATATATCGAGATATATTGTCCCATAAAAAGTCCCGCTATAAAACTAATCCAGAGAACATTCTAGTGAAAGTGATTGGTCAAAGAAAGAACAAATGTCTAATTTATTAGCCGAAACGTTACAGCGCGCTCATTCTGGCAAACATTGTTTTGGAGGCGATCCAACGATACTTTGTCTGGTGTATTGAGTACAATTCGATACTTTGAAGATGATTATCGTGGGAACAATAACGGTATACGACAATAACGGAATACGAAACATATTTTCTCGATAGCGACTTTTAATGATGGCATTTATAACGTTTAGTGCTATTGAGCGTCTCCATGCGCGTGGGTGGGAGATAGAAGTATAAAGTATTTTACGGAGAGGAATTTTTATTTTTCCAAAGCACAAAAGCAAAAACGCTCAAAGAAAACACTGATTACTCTTCCCGTTATAAGAACACATGATGTTTACTTCTAAAACTGTAATAGGATTCCAGATTTCAGGTATTTTCTCGTCAAGTTTGCTCATTGAATCGGTGCTTAGTAAAAATGACACCGCCCGATCCTCGTCTCGGTCAACATTACTTAATAGAAATTGACCTGAGATGTATAAAAATGAGCTTAGAAATCGAATGTAAACAGAATCGTTTCCAGCAAAGCTAAATATCGTGTAAAACTATAAGTGCAGCTCGGGTAAGTCGTTTAGTGGCTATAAATAAGAATGGTCGTTGCATTATCAGGCGTACAACGGTAATGCAACTAGGATCGAGGAAGCAGTGCATCCAATATCGAATTTTTATCGCGAACATTTGGAGGCATAACACGTTTAGAATACAGGATATTGTCGACCTCGGAAGTCACTGTCGTAAGTGGAAACATAAAACCTTCGTCACCAACTCGTAAAGGGGGCAATTTCTTGTCAACGACTGAATCGACTGTATGAAAGTATGTTGCAGACGTGTTTTGAATGACTATTAGACGTCTTACAGCTAGAAGCGATCAAATGCCGATGTCTCAAACATTCGTAAAAGCTGATGGTATATAATATACGAATACATATAGGCCAGATATGAATTTTAACGCTTCAGTTGCAGAATTGAGTACAAATATATAGTAAGGGTAAGAAAACATACTGTATCATATAATTTAATGTAAATATATTTTTATTCTTTTGTGCAAAGCTATGGAATCAATAACTGGTATTTATATAATCTTACAATTAGCAGGTTGTATTGTATGGTTAATTTAGTTTTATTGATTTAAATGCAATGCAAAAAAAAGCACTTCGTCATAATTTTGTTCCGTTTGGAATAATATGCATTCTATTTTTTTAATACTATATTTCTAATATCATAAAACACTAGACTCTAAAGCAAATACAAGTTTGAATGTATCGATCAGAAAAATAATGTAGGTAACATTGAAATTAATAATATGTAACATAATAAAATAAAATAATTTGGATCTCCGGAACACCACAATACGCTCCAGAACTGGCATAGCGGATGTTGGCGAGAAGACAGCAAAGCTGAAGTGGGAATGGGCGGGGCATGTTTGCAGGATGCACCCAGACAGATGGGCCCAAGTCGTCACGCGTTGGATACCATCAGACGGATTCCGACGAAGAGGTCGACCCAAAAAGAGGTAGTGTGACGACTTGGACAGCTTTGCGACTGATTGGGTGTCATTGGCAGCTGATAGGAATCAATGGAAGGTGTTGGGGGAGACCTTTGCCCAGCAGTGGGATGATGTAGGTTAGTAAAAAAAAATTTGGATCTAGTAGAAATAAGAGAATTTGTGAACTATCTACTTTATTATTATTTTTTTTACTAACCTACATCATCCCACTGCTGGGCAAAGGTCTCCCCCAATTCTTTCCATTTGTCTCTGTCAGCGGCCAACGACTCCCAATCTCTCGCAAAACTGGACAGATCGTCGCTCCACCTCTTTTTAGGTCTACCCCTTCGTCGGTAGCCGTCTGGTGGTATCCATTGCGTGACGATTTTTGCCCATCTATTCTATTCTATTATTAAACATATTCAAATATAATTTGTAGGATTAATACTCTTTTTAGTCGGGCGGGTTGTCTAGACTTTATTATAGTTAATCCTTTATTTGTATAGTACTATTAATAATACTGCATTCGGCTCAACGATAGCGAGTAGCGCTCAATTTTATTTTTTCTTTCAAATTATTTTGCCCTCCAACTCGACAGTCACATTACATATTGAAGAAAGGCTCCGGAAAACAATTTTGTTTTTACATCGTTATATAGAGAGTGCTCTAAATAATTCGGTCAGAAATGTCTTCGCCTATTAACGTTTACGAAAACCCAACCAAATGGATTCCATACTTGAGTCTGTTATAAGAATGGACGATAGAGGTATAACTGAATGCATTCTCCTTGAAATATACGTGAGTAGAATGTCCCTCGTGTAAGCTGACTGGATCTCATTGGTCAACGTTCGTTTGACGAAGCTTTTACCGTGAAATATTTTCTATAAAAATGTGCACCATGCCATTTTATATTATGAGAGCACTATCGAAAATACGTATATCGAAACGCTTGGTTAGAAATTAAACAGAAAAGAACGATCCAAAACGATTGTGCGCTAAGTTCTGTGTCAAAATCCGCTGGTTTATTTAAAGTCTAATAAGATTTCATAGAGTAAAAATTGCTTGTGCTTTTATCATGTATTATCAAATATCATTCTCCACAATGATTTGAAGTTATGTAGCTGCAGAACGTATTCTGTAATACAATCAAAGGCCCGAGTATTTTGTTAGACTGAAAGCCTGAATATTTATTTTCTTTTTTGTCTTGTATCTCGTAAAGTCGTAACATGGGCCAGATGACAGATCGTCTGAATTTATATACCCAATTCCAACACCTACACGCTGCGGACAAAATCAGCACTGTGTATGCAGGCCGCGGGTTTTTTAGCCTGTTTAGTGTTGAGCCATGTTTATTTGTATAATAAATCGCATGCGGTGCGGGAATCGGTGCTCCAATCCGGCAAACCAAACCGAAGCCATCCGATCCTGCGACGTGCCCGACACGACGTCACGTAATTCACATTACTGCGTTGAATGACTGCCGAGTTACGACTCTTTTCAGCCAACGTTAAAAATGGTGGCCCCTTCAGCTATTCTTTCGCCATTATTCACAGGGCACAATCCGTTGAGTGTTAAGCACCCTTTTAATGCTACCGTTAAGGGCATAAGTACTTGTGTCATTGTGCCACGGCTTATCGCGACCCCAATTGAATACGAAAACTCAACAATGCATTCCCAATCTCGAAAACGGCCCGTCAATCTAATAACGATTTTAAACATCATCAATCACTTAGATTTCTTTTGCGTAATTTGTTTTGTAAGTAAATACATTTCTAAACAATGTCGTTAAATCGAGTCGAATGGACGAGCGCCTTAAGGACGTCTATGCAAATTAAAAACGTGTTTTCGATTTCAGTAACGACTCTCTCAAAAGATAGGTATAACAATAATTATTATTTCCTCTGAGCATAAAAGCGGCTCTGTAAAATATTCGCGAAATTATTCGGTTTTCGGCGGGCGAGTCATTAGCAAACATTTGTCATTTGCAAACTCTGCCTGACGTTTATCTCTCTACAATTGATGAACGGATGTTAGGCCACGTAATCAATTGTCCCCCGAGGATGATTGTTGCGAATGCTATTCGCAAATTATATTCGGTAAGTAATACAAGCGGACACAATTTTGGATAATAAATGAGCATTTATTTTGAGGGCAGTATCATATTTCGAATCGCTAAGAGTCGTTCATGAACAGTAATTATCAATATAATCTGAAATCCGGACCAGCTCCTACATAAAAATTATATTAAAAAGCGCGCGTTGCACTTACTTGTTATTTTAAATATTCTTTAACTGAGTGCCGTGCAAGGGCTTATGAAAAGATGAACAGAGACAACCCATTAAGTTCCCGCAACTTTGCATAATCCCGTAGCGCAGTACTTCCTTACTTCGATATCACGCGTTGTAGCTTATAAAACTTGGATACAGCAGTCTAAAAATGAAACCACCAGGGCTTTCATTGAAATGGGTCAATCTCCACGTTAAGTTTCCATCTTACAACCGCTATTTACGGTGTTTTCGTTATCTTGTCCGAAACCGCTTGAGAATTCGTTTTGGTTTTCTTCTCACTTGTTTAAAGCAAGGTATTCGTCTGCAGGGAAATCAAATTCTCTCCAAGTAAAAAATATTTTTCACTTTCAAGTTCAGAAGCCGTATCTAACTGCGTAGACATTGCTACGTAACGTTATATTATAACGTTTTTAGCCAAAATGTCAGTAAGGGCCAATTCTTTCGGTTTTGCCTTGAATTTTGCTAAAATATTAATTATTCCGGCCCCGTCAATTTTTATTTACGTTCTAACCGTGCATAAAATTACAGCTTCGAAGTAAAATTTTCTGTAGAAATCTAATTAATTACTAATCATGGTTATTAATAGTGGTAATAAATTTAATAAATGGGACAGTATAATTTAAAGTGTGCTACTGAGCTTAAACTTTACAAAAGCATTTTAAGAGTTCTGTGAAATCGGATTGTTATTGTCACTCATTAATAATTAAGAATCGTTTGACGCTTGTAATTGCACATAAATAATGCCACAATCTTGCTTTGAGACACTATTTATCATTTAAATACATTAATATTGAGACTTTTGAGACACTATTTATCATTTAAATACATTTAGATTGAAATAAAAGTAAAAGAACTGGAGAAAAACAGGGACAACTCTACAATTTAATTAAAATTAAATTCTCAATTGCAGAGTGGGGAAACCGCCTTTTTATAAATAGATAAGGATTTAGTTTTTTTAAATACATATATTGTTAGTTTGTATTTAGTTTATAATTTTTAGTTAAATTCGTGCTTAGTTTTACGGTGATTTCTGTTGTATTTTTTATCTTTTCTTTGTAAATAAAATATATTATCGTTTGAAAAAAACTAAAATGAAATAAGTTTATTCTTTCCTTGCAATACTTAAACTGCAAAACCAGTATCACTATCAGTTAACGTATTACTTATTACATGAATAGCATGCTTACATTATTGCCCTGGCTAAGGCTTACGTAACTCTTGTTTCTAATAATTTTGAACTAAAATTCAACAAAAACAGACAAGGGCAAAAAGGGCGGGTAAAATATGGGAAATTTTGGAGTTATATGATGATGTTGTCCTCCTAGACGATTTCGACAATGGCGGCCTATCTCAACAGAGATTAGCCAACTGCGCAGGACATATGTGTGCGCAATACACAGGTGCACTCTCTGTTCCTTCACTCTCATAATTCGGTGAGACGGCAATCCGACATGACCGTAGAGAGATCAGGCGCAGGACAGGCTTAACGTGCTTTCCGAGGCACGGGGGTGTTAACACCACCAACTTCCTGACTCCGGAGCTGTGTCTGAGTAATTTCAAGACAGAAAAACCAAAACACTCTCGGCCCGACCCGGGATTTGAACCCGGGACCTCGTGGATAGTACCCAGCGTGCTGACCACTAGACCAACGAGGCAGTCAGTTATATGATAACGCAAACTTATTCCATGGGTTGCTGTCAGTTCAAATTTTAAACTGAAAATTTCGCATAGTCTAATTTTGGACGTACCTACGTCAGTACGACTTATCAATTCAATTAACCATGATGGACCAGCTGTAGCTACAAAATTACTCATAGGTATTTGATTTCCGTACCTAAAATCACTGTCAAATTAACGCATTACTTGTCTAAGATGTATCTCGTTAGGAAATTGGACAGAGACAGAATGTCGACAAGAACTAAAGGTCGAGTTCGCCAACACATGTTTAATTTTTAAACAGTCGTTATAATATATTTTTTTAATATTTTCTATAGGAATTGTGTAAAATTAACCATAGATCTACGTTCACCAGCTGTTAAAGAATTGGTGAACTTAGGTCTTACTAAAATATATGTAATACGAGAATAAAGCTACATACTGCTGTCAAATGGTTTTTGTGATTGGTTAATCAGCCCATTACATCAAGTGCAGCAGTTTGTTTTTTATTATTATATGACTCAATCGAATATTTTTCCTTATCATAAACAACTGTGGCTCACAATCCCAGAAACAAAACGTAAATCCCTATCCAAACATTCAAAAGTCAATTTGGCCACGAATCACTAAAACCCTAGTAGTCGTTCACATACTGAACCTTCGGTCCGGTAGGAAATTGAATCGGGTTGTATAGTCGACACCAAGTTGACTTATCCAAATCTGTCAAAATATCCTGAATGATATTGAACTCTCTGTATTAAAGATTAGGCTGAAATTTGTTTGCGGAAAGTTTAGAAATCAGTGTAGGTTGATTGCCGTGTGTACAAGCAAACGCATCGATAAGCGATGCCGACAAATGACCAACGCGAGCTGTTCACAAACAATGTATTTGTATTGTATTTCGCAGAATTTCACTATTTCCTCTGATTCAGCTTTGAAAGATTAATATTTACCAAACGTTTGGTAAATAAGATTAGCGTACGCCTACCAAAAATATTCATTACTAGTGGTTCCCCGCGACTTCGCCCGCAAGAGTTGGATTTTCAATATAAACTTTCATCCCCCATTTCACCCCCTTAATATTTTTATATCGCGACAAAATATAGCCTATATCCTTTCCAGGGTCTCGAACTGGTCTCCATACCAAATTTAATCTCAATCGGTGCAGTGGTTTAAGCGTCAAGAGGTAACAGACAGACAGACACACTTTTGCATTTATAATATTAGTATGGATAGCGAGTAAGTTAGCAATATTAGACGACCAATCTTGAACAACCTATTAAGTTCCATGTGCGAAAAAAGAGATATAAGTACATAAGATTAAAGTTTACACCTTAAACTTTTGATTAAGATCACGAAATTTTGTCAGTTGATTAAAATGCTTAAAACGAACGAAGGTGAACTTAACAACAATTATTTGACTTAATCGTAAGACGTCAGAAAGAACAAAACAGCTGCCAGTATGTATGTATGTATGTATGTATACTAATCAACGCTAGGGATATTTTGGATATAATAATACTATGCTTTGTATATCCCTAGACAGTGTTGATGTGTGTATTTGTGTAATATTTATTCAGATGACATAAATATACGAAAACATTTGATTATACAAAATTGACATTTTAATCCGTCACTGGGCATAACTCTAGCCGTATCGCCAAATAGCTACTACCAGATTGTCGAGTTTGTACTTAACTCTGATTACGTTTATACTCGCAATTTGGGATACTATTGGAAAATCGAGATGGACTGCCCGATAGGATTAGAAATCACAAGAACATGAAGCAATTGGATTACTAATGGTTTGGAAATATAACTGATAACAGAAATGAATTAGATAGTCATAGTCTCCGTGATTGAGTAAATTCGAACAATCTCGGCCAGATAATGTCAGAGCAAGAAATGTTTATAATCATTTCATACGATGAAATCCTAAAATAATATAATTGCGACCGGATCTCTATGAACTGTTCATATATGCATAAAATAACCAGCCTCATAACGTTAATGAAAGTTACTACAAAATTGACTTAAATTGAAGAATTTATGTTAAGTCGGTTATAATTTAAATTTAAATTTTAGATCCGGAAATAGAGGCAATTTTAGATCCAGTTGCAATTTTGGGAAAATTCATAAAAAAAATCGTAACTCGAAAACTACGAAAAATCGCAGAACAAACATAGAGGTGATTTAGATACCTCTCAACACGAGGCACTTAAAAAAAAATTTGGACGTCACTTCTCTTGCCACCCTGTATAAATCTCATTGCTGGGCAAAGGTCTCACCTCAACTATGAGGAGGTAAGAGCCATACTCCACCACGAGGGGTGTATGTAAGGCAAGTGACAAACCTTACGACAGATGTTATTAAGCCGCCCTAGGGCCTCTGACTACGCTAACGACTAATATCAACAAATATTAGCCGGGACTTAACGTGCCTTCCGAAGCACAGAGATGCTTGTCATGAACGTCACATTAATGGTCGGAATGGTCACCCATCCAATTACGACCGTGCCGTGGGTTGCTTAACTTTGTTATCACTACCAAAGCGCTGCCACTGCGCCACAAGCACCATAATCAATCCATCACACCTCTTTTTTCCATGAGGGGTTTGATTAACTACGAGAACTCGCAGTAAACTAAAAAAAAATAGTTTGAAAATATGTTTGCTGAATTTTAACCTATTCGTGTTATTGTTAGGAAGTATGATGCGCAATTCTTGTCTAACTTAAAAAAATCTGAAAATGTTTTCCAATATTTCGGTGCAGACATGCAAATTGATTCCAAACGTAGTGTGTAAACATTAAAAAGGTTGGCGAGAGCTGATACTCATAAGTCCGGAACGATCGTATTTGCGTCTCAATTCCGATGCAAATATTTGTACTGAAACTGGATAATCTGAATCTATAACATACAGACGGATAGCCCTGTATGTTTGTCCGACCTGTTTGTACGTATCTATTGTAAATGCTCTGTTTCATGGACTGTATGAATCATTTATGGAGTTGATTGATATTAAAACAAATCCTATTTAGATATGTAAGTATATATTATGTACATCAAGTGCATAACAATCTCGAACCAAGCTTTATGAGAAAAACCGGCCAAGTGCGAGTCCGACTCGCGCACAAAGGGTTCCGTACCTAACAACATAAGACACTATATTATGATCTTTTTTAGTTTTTAAGCAGTAAAAAAATCACGTTGGGGGCCCTTAAATACATATATTTTTTTGACTTAATAATTTATTTTTATTGTTTTTATAGAACTTAATATTCTGTGAATATTTCAAGCGTCTACCTGTTGCCGTGATTAATGTAGAGTAAAAACCGCCAAAAAAAAAACACGTGTTTTGTATGGGAGCCCCCCTTAAATAGATTTTTTTTTATTCTGCTTTTAGTATTTGTTGTTATAGCGGCAACATAAATACATCATCTGTGAAAATTTCAACTGTCTAGCTATTACGGTTCATGAAATACAGCCTGGAGACAGTCAGATGGCGGAGTCTTGGTAATAGGGTCCCGTTTTTACCCTTTGGGTACGGAAACCTAAAAATCGTTTTGGTTAAATATTGGTAAGATGGTTCCATCTGATACTTGCAGATCCATTACCCAATGTTTCATAAAATTGGACACTGGCTCACTTGCGTAGCAAGCACTTACAATAATTTGTCGATTGACTAACTGGATAGCGAAGATTCAAGTCCCAGTGGATGACACGGTCGATCAATTTTTGTGTGCAATATTTACTTTCGTAAAAACTTGCAATATAAAATAAATAAATTACATATATTAAACACTTTCCCTCATCTTATACATTATTTTTAAGAAATCTAAATAAGTAAAATGAACGTTAGTAAATAAATAAATACATGACAAGATTCAATTCGCTCAAAACAAATGCAAGACAAGCCGCGTTCAACACAATGGTCCCCTATATTTTAGAGTTCCTCGGGGAATGGTCTAGGGGCTGTACTCTGTAAGACAATGTTAATATTTTCTGCGCGGACGCTAGACTGTAAAACTTGATCATCGTCTTATGCCCGAATTTAATAAATCCGAGATCGAAGTATTTAGGAAATTTCGGGTGTCAGTGTATCCATTGAACAAGTATCGTAACACTGGCAGCCATGGCTTAATGGACTGTTCAATTGATCGATTGACCAGCTTGCACCAGCGTTATTTCCTTTTTAAAAATCACCTTTTTAAAAGAGGCTTTGGCATAACAATAGTGATTGAGTTTTTTCTGCTGCTTCTTCTCAGCATTAGCCCGCAATTTGACCCGAAGTAGTAGTAGGGTCTATCTTGGGACGTGTAAAAGTGCTCCTAGTGGATCTGCACGCATAAATAAAAGACTTTCGTTATTGCCCTAGCCTGCTGATATACCGGCACTGAAGGTACTAATAAAACACCAACATTAACTTGAAACTATATTCACTGAACTTGTACTACTATAACTTCTAGATGTACTGATAAACTGGTGTCTACTTTTAAGCTGACATACAATCAACTACAAAGCTCTTATGAATCCGATGAAATCGGCCTGTATCGCGAGTCAACTCCTTGCCCCGCCATCTATTGTTACACATTATGTCCTAGGTGTAAATAAATTTGAATATTGACACTTGACAGTCCTGAACACTTTTATGATTTGAATCCTGGATTACGGATTGGTTATTAATTTCGGGCATTACAGAGTAGGGGCACTGGCGTTAACGTTCAGCCATCAGAGGTCACTCATGCGTGTAGATAGTAAATCTGGTGACCAACGCTATTGGCTCCCAAGATACTCACTTTAACCAGCTCTGTGTGGCTATTCAGTTAGTATTGGTACATTCTCAATTTAAACGTTGCGATTTTAAGTCGTAAAATATTTGAGTAGGTAATCAATAAGCTACGGAAGACAGACGGAAGACGGAAGACTACTTTAAATGATCGATGGAGCTACGTCATACAGTTTCCTTTTCCACGTTAGATTATTTAAAAATAATAATCATGTCCTCCTGGCCGAATTTTAGTCACGGTGGTCAATCTGAGTCGAGATCTTATGTGTGCAATACAGAGGTACACTTTTGGTATCTTGACTCTCAAAGTTCGGTAATATGGCAATCTAACATGACTAGAGAGATCAGGCGCAAGACCAACGGCTGCACGTGCTTTTCGAGGCACAGGGTTGACTGCACCACTGACTTACGGACTTCGAGTTGTTTCTGAGTTATGGCCAGCATGGTGACCACTAGAGCATCGAGGCAGCCAAATAAAATATGAGATGTTGTTCTCTGACTTATATTTTTTGTAAGTTTGTAAATTTAAAAATTACAGCTTGTAAGTTTATGTCTTTTTTTTACTTGAATCTAGGTATTCTGCACACAATCCATATAGGTTGGTAAAGTATACATAAATAAATTAATTAATAAGTAAATTCTTCCCAAATCACACTACAAACTAAACGTGAGCTTGTGTTATGGCGACTAGGATAACAGATAGACATACAGACTTTTGTTCAGTTATTATTACTTTTCAGTACGGTGCCAAAATAACAAAATTTTTTTTTTATATTAGTTATTTCTATTCGCTGTTAAAAATACACATAAAATACACGGAAAATACGCACGCGTGATATCTTCATGCATGCATATATAGCGATCAAACTCTCTATTACTTAAAATTATATATTTTTAAGTTAGATGTTATTAAAAAAATACGATGATTGAAAACGAAGGAAACGACCATCATTTCCTTATTTGTTGCCTTAATCTTATTTAAAAAAATTGGCACCTAACTAAAAAGTAGCCCTTTTATAAACGTGCGCATCAAAAAAACAATTTCCTCTTGCGGCATTTGAATCCGCAACCGCTGGTCTTATAGGCAGGACCGCTAAAAACTACACCAAGATGGTCGTCCTACATATGTTGTTGTTTATTTTCTTAATAATATGTATATTCAAAAAATGATTTAAATATTAAATGTATGGATCTGTTTTTCAATTGTTAAGTCGATAAACAGAATAAATAAGTCCCTAAATTTATAATATCACATGCACTCTGAAATCACGATATTTGCATCATTGACATTTGCATGAGTATTTTATTCATAACACAATTCAAATAATATTTGTTATTTCGGAAAATAAACACGTTTAAAAAAATATAGGTGAGGATAAAAAATTAAAACCTATTAAAAATCCAAAATTCTGTCAAAACAAAACTATCGCAAGCTGTTTAAAATTTCTGAAGCGAAGCGAAGAATCGTCACCTCATTTTGACAACGCAATTCATTAATGTAATTTACGTGTTAATACATAATGGACAAGTCAATCGTTCAGCCAGAAAATTCGACGTTCACATTTCAACTAATTTTGTAAAGCATTGTGTCGCACCCTCTCGGGTACTGATATCTTGCAGACAACGTAACTGCATAGACACTTCGGTCCCAAATGGGTGAAATGGTTTATTCCAGTAATTTTACTAAAAGGTTGCGAAAGTATTAAAAGTGAAAGTCTTTAATTTCCTAATTGTCGTTCGACTCCTTATAAAGCGACGATTTTGAATATTGATACAATAGATAATGAAGTGCATACCTAACTTTCTAACATTATAACAAGTACAATACTGACACCATTTATTTGTATAATTTTAATGTACTAGGTAAAAACGATTAGATGTTTTAACCTACTTTAAAAAAGGAGGTTCAATGTTCGACAGTATATATGTTCACCGATTGCTCTGACAATCGCAGTCCGATTTTTTTATATATAGAGGAGCATACTCCTGAGGTCATCCCATTGTCACCGAGTCGGGATCAAAGGAAGGGATCCTGGAGAAATCCAGGTAACTCTTAAATTTTTACCTAGTGTTTTTGCTGCAGAATTTTCATTAATTCAAGCGTTTATATCCGGGAGTCATCATTTTATAGTGCCAAGCGGATGATGGAAGTCCTCTTAAAATATGAGTTAGCGAATTGCGATTGCGGTAACAGTACGGGCAATTAGTGTAAATAAAAAGTGCAAGTGCTATTTGCAATGGACCATAATATGATGCCTAAATAAATAAATAATATTTTTATTATTATTTCGGTTCGGAGTATTGTACGTGTACGTCTATCCTTGCACCGACTTTCTTCCTCGTTTCTTTCATCTGGTGATAAAAAAGTTATTTCAAACTTTTTAGTGAGATTTTTTTAAAGGCGGCTGTTGATTTTTTCGAAAATAATGATCCGATTAACAAATATTTCAATAAAAAATGCAGGCCGCGATTGCGTCTAAAAAGCACAGTGCGCTGTACTTTCCCAAAGCTTTTGCTAATTAAAATAATGAGCTTCCAATTTATCGTTTTCAGTGACATATTTTGCAGGTGCTACCAAAAATTAAATAAATAATGAATACTTACTTTAAGTTCAATACCTACTTTATTATTCTAAGCTACTAGGGATATCGGTTCAAAGCTGTATCTACGGTAGGATTTAGGGATTAGGCGAAATTGTTGCTTGCCTACGAAGGTGCCTTTAGTATTACCGGACAGTAAACGTAAGCTTGTCCTTACATCCTCCCTGCTAAATTATACAAGAGGCTTTCAAAGTGATAAAATACAGATCAAAGGTTCCTCATATATAATCAAACATGTTTTTTAAACTCCAAAATAGTTAAGGTGTTTATTGATACCTAGCAGTTCCCCGCTACTTCACCCACAACAAAAGTCGGATTTTCCCCATTTTACCCTCCCCTTTTGTATTTTCATATCGCGACAAAAAAGTAAACCATGTCCTTTTCAGGGTCCGAAACTATCTCTGTACCAAATTTCATTTGAATCGGTTCAGTAGTTTAAGCGTGATTGCGCAACACACAAATAGTTACTTTCGCATTTATAATATTACTGGTTAGGATTGACAATACATAATCCACATTTTTATTAATATGAAACGATTAATTCGGTACTGCAGCAAAACGTTTATTGAACAAAAGTAATGTTTTAAAATAAAATAGTTCACAAAAAACCGGCCGATAACAGCGGTAGCTTTTTCAGCCAATTCTGAAAAAGCTATTGTAGTCCGCATTCCATCCGTTACCGGATTCAAAAACCTCTATTGTAATAAATCACCCAACAACGCCAACATCGCGACCAATAGAATCTGAGTGCTAAAGTCTGTTTATATCCAACGACGAACACATATCAATCAGTATTAAAGAGAAGTCACGCTGAAAGTAAATAAAGCCGAGGAAATAAGAATTCACAATTCGCAAAGCCCGACTTCTCGTAATGGCTTTTATAAATTTTCTATGCCAATGTTATTGGCCGATAAAGCACGAATGCGGTCATTGGACCGATGTAATGTGCTTATTATACAGTCTTCCTTTGTCTATAACAAGTACTAATATTCTGTGTTACAGTCCGTGTCGGGCGTTTATTCGAGTAATAATTGTTTTTATTGAGCAAATTTTACTGCGTATCCGTAATTGTGAAGCCGCGGATCGGAGCGGTTTATATCCTATCAGACAATGAACGGAGTTAATGTTATTAAAATGAGCGCCGATCGGAGCTTGGCACAGATCGCAAGCAGTAAAAAGAATGCGCCATTATTAACGTCCACATTTATTTTGTTATTTATGGTATCTGTAGTATTATTATCTAGTATGTATTATGCCTTTTTTGACAAAAGTCACTGAGTTTCTTGCGGTGCTTGCCCACAATTATCCCAAGACAGTAGGAACTTCGTGTATCATTGCCCCTTTTTTATATGCATAATCAAATTTAATTTTGTATTTCTCATTTTTAGGGTTCCGTACCTCAACACGAAAAAAATAACCCTTAAAGGATCAATTTGTTGTTCGTTTGTCCATTTTGTGTCCGTCTGTCGGTATGCCTATCGTTCTGTCTGTCTCTTAAGACCTTTTTCCTCAGGAACGCGTAAAGGTATGTTAAAATTATTAAAATAATTATATACAATTATTAGTGGATATATCGTACAGAATACCTTGGTTTGTACAGAGTCCGACATCGTCAAACCACCTGATTTCATTCAATTAATTCATCTAGCCTTAAAAACTTTGCTTGTTCCGAAACACCAAGGTTCACGTATTTGTGTACTTGCACCTTAAATTTTGATCATACAGGTATTGTATTGTCATGTTAATTAATCATACTTGTGAACTATACATTTTCTTTTAACAGAATCTGTCAAATAAAATCTAAGGTTCAAGATTATTATTTTTACACTTTTTATTTTTGTACACAATTGTTGTTGGAGGCCTGTTCCACACTCGAGTGATTTTCGTGGCTTTCTCCACTGCGAAGGACAACTTTCAAAGACCATTAGTTATAGCAGCCCCATGAACCGAGATCCCCCTAATGATACAGGCCTAACAATGTATTTCGCCGGAATAGCTCAATGAGGTATTTAATCGCTGTGATTTCTTAACAATGTAGTCCAATTTATTTTCTCCTTTTGAATATGAGTCTCATTTTGTCACTTGGAAATACAAGTTTTTGCTTTTAATTTTTATTTTTATTTCTGCAAATTGATTGTATATTAATAGAATTCCTTGTGTATATATAGGTACAGACGACCGCACGTCAGACTACCCCACTTTGACTTTCAGACCGCCTCTATTGCCCATGTAATAAGAGCAGTTTTCGTAGTGGGTAATCTGACGTAAGGTGCCTGTGGCGCAGTGGCGGCAGCGCTTTGGTAGTGATACCAAAAGTTAAGCAACCCACGGCGCGGTCGTGATTGGATGGGTGACCATTCCGACCATTTAAGTGACGTCCATGACAAGCATCTCCGTGCTTCGGAAGGCACGATAAGCAGTTGGTCCCGGCTAATATCTGTGGTATTAGTCGTTAAGCCTAGTCAGAGGCCCTAGGGCGGCTTGATAACTTCTGACAGTAAGGTTTGTCACTTGCCTTACATACACCCCTCCACCAATCCGCACTGAGCCCGCGTGGTGAAGTATGGCTCGTTCCTCCTCATAGTTGAGGTGAGGCCTTTTCCCAGCAGTGGGATCTAATAGGCTGACTTATTATTTTTTATATTATAACCTGACGTAATGCCGACCGCACAAGCACACATAATTATCATGTATAATTAAATACCTTATTCCATAAAATAAATAATAAACATAACCTTATTGGTGATTAATGTTCGCGACGGTGAATTGGCACAAAACATAATTACTCGTTTATTGGTAATTTAACATGAACCAATTTAATAGTATTCTTGTAACAGGGTGTTTTTGTTTTACGATAAATGTGTAGCACAAATAAATCCATCCAACATTTTATTTCGTAATCGTTTTAAACTAGTTATAAAAATATGTTAACAGGTTAACATCGCCTTTCAAACCCGCAGGGCAGTTTACACGGAACGATAAAGGCGTTCATACAAGAGTTAGTCCCAAGCGTACAGGTTCCGAGCATTTTCCTTTACCGAAAAACGACTATGTTTGTGCATAATTTGGAAAACTCATCCGCAGTTTACGAAGCCAGTTCCCACGTGACCTATCGCCTTTTATAGGCACATTTTTTTTAAAGTTAATAAGGAGCTGTTACAAATATCAGTAAACATTCGTTAGCGCTGAACAGGTTGTTTTAATCAAACGTCTCGTTAGACATTGTCAGGGACTTGCTGGGCCTTGTGCAGAATTTATCCACTCAATATTTTTTTACATATTTTTTGGGATCTTCTTCAACATAATAAACATTACTGTGTTATTTTACATTTCATGTTACATCCAAATGAACGCAAGCATAAAATTACCAAAGTAGATACAACACAATGATGACGGTTCTATCAATAGCGTACACACTGATGCTTGTTTCCGGATCATTTTCTTAAAAGGAAGATGCAATTGGTCCTAAACGGAGCCGAATTAAGTTAGGTTAACAAAGGAGGCAATAAACATTTCTTTGCTATTGGCGCCCAACTTGAGACTAGCACTTTCGCTAAAACACCGGCTCCCAGTAAAAGTTAATCAAACGTGAATTTCACTTACTGGCCAGGGGTCGTTCGTTTTGAAGGGCCATTACATTGCCGATGGAGTGACCCATCAATTTAGCTCCACGCCGACCGCACGCGGCCGCTTGGGCTGCGGTCGACATGTGAAACGTTTTATTACGGTTCAGGAAAAACCGTTACAATAACGCAACTCGAGGGCACTTCACTAACCGACCGCATATTGGAGACGTATTGCTCAAGGAAGGTTAAGAAAAATTCAAATTATGACACAGCATCTTCCTTACGTTATCCCGGTGCACAGGCACGCGAGGGCCCAGGGTTCGCTTTAGACTAAGATGATCAAGAATATGGCAAATCAGGTAATTATAGCGCAGCGGCTGCCATCTGACTTCCGCGGCCCTGTTGACAGGGAAACCTGACCAGTTTGGATCATGGTTACACATTCAGTCACCTGAATGCGCAGGTTTCCTCACGTTGTTTTCCCGTAAGAGCATCGGTTAGTGAAACAACTAATGTGCATAACCCAGAAAAAGTTTTTGGTACATGGCGGCACGTCGAACCGGTACCTCCCAAATGAGAGGCAACCCGCTAGCCACCGCTACCGACGCTCGCAAGAATTCAAATTATGATTGATTACGCTTCTTCTACACTAGCTGACGGACAAACAAGAGTGTAAAGATAGCGCTATAAGCTCATTGCACAGTTTTCGATACCTAAGCCGACAACTTTTTATAATTGAAACAATAAAATCTAGACGGGTGTTACAAAAACCTCATAAAATCAATATTATCAGAGTCGTACCTTCATATTGCTAACCTCAGTAGCGCAGAACAACAGTACAAAATACTCTCAATATTTTGTGGTGATAGGTGGTAATTTAAGCATGCTTTCTGTTTTTTAGTAGTTTTAATATTAATGGAATTACTTCAGCTTATTTCTCGAATAATTCCAACGCTGCTTTAATTCGAGGAAAACTGATATCTGCCACCTGCTTTATCTAAAACTTTGTCACTAAATGATTGATAAAGTTTAGAGATATCAGATATAACAAAACAATAATGGGAATATTTGACGGAATCCCGAAACCAGCAGAATGCTCTGGTACAGCGTGGAAACAGCCAAAGTTATAAGATATTGACATTTTCAAATGACACTTACCGTAATACGATAGCTATTTTCTAATCTAGATAGAATCGAGGGACCTGATGTATCTTGTTCTAAAGATGGGCTGTATCGCCAGTTAGCCGAATAATTTTGGGTTTTATCACACAAATTTATTTTAAGGAAAATCGGTATCTGCTTTAGAAATCAATTGAAAAACAAAAAAACTTATAAGACTTCAAAGTCAATAAACTAACATACAGCTAGATATCGAACAAAAATCGCGTTCGTGATCGGATTTCCAACTCCAACCGTCATAACGGAATCATGGCAGAATTTATTGGCGTACGTAAATCAGCCGTCAATCATTAACACGAGTGCAGCCCCGGCCCAATCTCAGAGGTATAGCCCCTATAGCTCTGGGTATAGTCTTTCAATCTGAAGGAATCAGGAACAATTACTGTTTTAATAAATGCCGAATCAAATTTCGAACGCGACAGATGGCGCGCGTGATCACTGTTGCGAGCGTAAATAATTTTCGTCAACAATAAGTATCGCACTGAAATTATTTCACTCGTTTACAACAACGTATAGGCGTCGCATAAAACATTTGCTTACGTTTCGCTGGATTCGGTTTATAGCCTTTATTTTCATATTTTCCGATAGTAATTGAGGTTTTAAAACAGAAAAACAGGAATATGAAAAAACGAAGCTCAACATATTCTGAAATCAAATATCAGACTAGTGTCTGATATTTGATTTCAGAATATGTTGAGCTATAGAAACCACGCCACGTACAATAAAATTATGCGGATTTACGTTAATTTTCAAACTGTTAAAAATTAATGTAAAAACATCAGTGTGAAAGTATATGACTGTGTCTAGCCGTAATTTTACGTTGTATCTACGAGTAGTTCTATATCAATTGACTATAACGTAGCGATGTTAACGCTCGCGACAATGTTTGTTCAAATAATATCAGGTCTAAATAGCCCTACAATAAATTGAAAAATCGACGAGGAACCGAGTGAGTACCGCGGAAAACCCGTACACGTAAAAACACTTACGTAAGATGGTGAAACTAAATACGTGGAACAGTTTTCGTTTCTTGACTGATTTACTGCTTCTACGTTATAAATATTTAACGGGACTATTGTATTCCAGCAGGATTGTGCATCGAAGTTCGATATTTTTCTTCATTTTCACTGTATTTCGAAAAAAAGGAACGATCTTCTTTTAAAGATTACCCATTGCCCAATTTCATAATCTTGACGAATATTTTTTTTAGTTTAGGCACAGTTCTATCCCTACCGTGAAGGCTCAAATTAATAGAGTTTTTACTTAGGATTGCCTATCTTTGAAGTTATGTTTGGTTAGGTTAGTTCAACATATTCGTATTCCTGGTCAAGTTTTGTTTTTTATTTTTTTATTTACCATCAGGTGATATTGCGGTCAAATGTCTGACTATTAGGTAATACAAGAACTGACTACTGTAAACTAATACCCACATTATTTTCTAAAAACACTCAGCTGAATTAGACGACTCGCCTATTGCTTCAGTCACGTGGAAGCAGTGTATTGAACAAATAAAACTGTACATTTTACTGGCTCCGCCATGATCCTAATCTAAATTATTTATCCGAAACACCTGTACAGGCCCACTACACAGTGTAAGAAATCAAAGGGTATTCCTTATGGGCGTAGGTTAACGGGCTAATGCTGATTCAAATGTATTCATCTACCCTCGTTACGGATCCCGTGAATGCCACGTGACATGGGTCCGATGCGCGTTACGCTAATAAACACTGTGTTGTTATTAACCTCGTTGCGGTTAGGTGCTCTAAATTATCGAACTAACTCACTTACTTAATTAAGACTTCTTTGGCTTGTAATATGGGCATGCAGGAGTCACATGAGCCTGTTAGGCGGTCTTCTCACTGCCCCGCACTACGAAGCGTAGCGCGTAAATTTCTTTGTATTCTCCCGCGCGTTGCGCGAGCAAGCAAAGATATTCACGCGCCACTCTGCATGATGTGGGGCAGTGTAAAGACCGCATTATAGGTCAAATAAATGTAAGAACAACTACAGAACTAACTAACTAAGCTCACTGCACCTGTAACTGGTGCAGTGTTCGTCTAAATCTACATACCAGACGTAAAATTAACATACTCCGATACTTGACAAAAGCTACAGAGCTTGACAAGAGTATATTTTGTAACAACAAAATGATACTCAAGTACGTATTAAAACGAGCGCATTGGTAGCTTTATACTAAAATAAAACCTCAGTAATTCAACAAAAATAATTATGTTCCTTATGCAGACTCAGGATACATGAATTGTAAATACCTTCTTATTACGATTCAAGCACAATATCCTAATTCATTTATGAGTTGCTCGTGGCTTCATGTTGCTTGACATGGGGACCAGTCATAATATATACCATAATTTTATTAGGCTTACTGGAGGAGACGATGCCACAAATTATGAACCTTTTAATAATTAATTTATATCACTTAATATTAACTTTAATATTACGTCACAAAATAAATGAAAGTGATGCGTTAGACGTACGCGTGCGTAGCATAGCCTTATGTTTTTCCCGAATATAATAAAAACCGTTTTTTTGGAGCTCACATAATTCTTCTTTGAAATAAATATTTTTTTGTGTTTTTTAAAGGATAGATAAAGAACCCTTCATGTACAGAAAACAAAGTTTGTTTTTTCAATTCAAAATTAAAAATCATTTTTCATTTCTAGTCATCCGTCGAGTTGTTTCACAGTGGACTCACTCCATACATCACTGTGTTAGTTATCTGTTTAGCTGTTGACGTTGATGAATGTTTGACTGAACAAACAGGACTCCGTCGTACGGATCCCAATTTGGGTTCTGCTGCTTCCGTTGTAGTGTGCTACCTACTTACTTGCTTGTGCAATGTACAGTCATCAGCACATCGTTGCAAAATTAACCTTAACACAACTGCATAGATGCTGCAGTATTTAGCTAGATGTTTTTCGCCTGCACCTACCTACTACAGCGCAGTGAGTCTTATCCTGCGTTCTATCAATAAAGATATTATATGTTGTAAAATCTATCATAATATAGAATATGAAACTGTTGTAGGTTATGTAGATGCTTATTTTTCTCTAGGGTACAACACAAACACATACCATTCTAAGTCAAAAGATATATGCTCCATAGAGTATAAAACCGAGTTGTAATCATTTTTAAACAAAGGACTTGTCCATTAATGGTTTTTTATTCGTCAATATTGCTAACCAGAATAAACTATATATTATATGAAAGATTTCACGAAAACTAGCCTTTCTGCATAATTAATATATTTTTTATGCCTCTGATTCAGAGAAAAATTCAAATTAATTTTTCTCTTTATCTGTACATAAACCGCACCTTCGCCTATCCCAATTAACGCATGAAAAAAAAATTAGACAACAAAATTGTCATTGACAGTAGTACCTATTATATAATCTGTGGTAGTACCTAGTAATATTTACCCACCAGTGGAAAGGCAATGGTACATAGCCATACAGCCAGGAAATAGAAGTAATGATCAATGGATAATGCCTTAATACAAAACATTTTTTTTTTCAAAATGGAGGCGTTTAAAATTTAGATCTCTATGGTTACGTGTTTCATATTTTTGTAGCTTAAAGATAAATATAGGTTATTAGTGGTTGGTGATATCTTGGAATAAAAAACCAGCCTCCATACAAAAAGAGGACAAGTCCTTTCTAATAAGGTTTTTTTTTTAAATCCGTCTACGACTAAGTGACAAAAGATTATCTCGTTGTTTCCACATTTTTGTAACATGTTCAGTTTGTAACATTTTTCAAAAAGTGAAGGTACTTTTGGCATTTGGAAAGCCTTTATTCCCCTTGTATAATCTACAACATATTGCCAGTTGGTAAAGCTGTAAACAAAGTAGCTGCAGTTGTGAAACTCAAATTACTTTTTACATTTGTAAACCCTGCCATTGAGAGCAGCTAAATATAATAGTACTAAGTACCTATCTATCACTTTATATCCAATTAACAAACAAAAGACGAGCCTTATTAAATATACCTTGAGCCTATAAAACGATAAAAAATCACAAAAAATGTAGCCGCATCGCCAAGTTCCATATAAAATACATTATGTAAATCACAATAATTCGAGGAGAGCAGTCACGATTTATTTGCTTTCCGGATACCCCGCTCTTTTGTGTCAAGAGTTCTGTAAGGGCCGTTTGAATCAAGTGTATTTTGGATAATAAAAGAATCATCCACTTGCTCTTACGAAAATAACGTACAATGCTTAGAGGTGGGGAACGTCAAAATGCGAGGAATACTTCAAATATTCCGCGCTGGGAATTGGGCCCTTTCAATCCACTCGTTTTGTTTGAGTACACACTAATCGCGTAATCCTTTACCAAATTGTCCCAAATATCCTTTTCTTTAATGTTCTTTCTTCATATATCGAGTGCGTGATTTTTCTCACCTTTCCATGTCAGTTAATATAGGTCAAGAATGTGCTAAAATAAAAAAAATACGAGTACTGGGTATCTTAACAAAAATAATTTCAACCCTTCATGAACTGCAAATGCAATAGCATCTACACTTTATGACTTATGCTATCCACAATTTAGTAGAATAATAATTTAGACCAATTTTCGCAATAAAAAAAAAGATTTCATATCATGAAAGAAAATTGTTATTTTTTTTACTAAAACGTAGATATTGACGATTTATTATTGGTAATGTTACTGGGTAATTAAGAAAGTAATAATGCATGCAATTGCAATTATGGACGTATTCAGTAGTAGTATTAGGTATTAATTTAGTTGTTAATTATAGCTAACTACATTATATCAAGGAGTTAAGTTACAATACTTGAAGCAGCAAACGGGCGTCTAGTTTAAATGTAAATAGATACGTTTCTCGAAGTCTTTTAAGGTTCCGTACCCAAAAAGTAAAAACAGGACCTCATTACTAAGACACCGCTGTCCGTCTGTCTGTCTGTGTTACCAGACTGTAGTACCTCATGAACCGCGAAAGCTAGACAAAAAAATTGACAGATGATGTAATTCTATAGCCGCTTTTACAATAAACTCTGCAACAAGCATCAACTTGTTGACGATATTAATAACGTCAACAAGTTGATGCTTAAATATTCACAGAATTTTAAGTTATTCTTGATATTAAATATTCTGAGCTTATATTTAGTACATCTTTACATACAGGGTATTCAGTAATTGAAGGTATTCCTTAACAACAGATTAGTCACCACATCATGCTCTACTATACCTAATCTATGGCAAACATTTTTAAAGTGAAAGATTAACCGTTTTTGAGATTAATTTTTTTGAAGCGTTACTGTTGGTTATTATTCCGCGATCATGGCACTTGCAACAGTGTCGAAATATCCGAATTTTAAGTTTTATACACCTTAAACAAAAACAATTAAAAGCAATATATTGATGTGGTCTCCTATAAAACAAATGTGATTTGCCGTTTTTAAAACAAAAAAGGTTATAATATAAATAGTTGCTAATGTTGATAATGGTACAGAACCCTTCGTGCACGAGGTCGAGCACTTGGCCGGTTTTTTATATGCTAAACTATTTGTCTGGGCCAACTGTGAAATTGCTTTTCGCAAGAGCAACTCTGCAACCAAAGTAAGATGCAACAAGTTTGTTGGAATCGATCTAGGGTTCTTCTGAAACTAGAAGGCAAAGTTATAAAGATTGCATTTCGTAAAGTTTGCTTAGGAATTTATATTCAAATGTAACATTTTTCTAATGTCTCAAAATATTGTATTAAACAAACAATAAAGTCCGTTTTTCTTTGCGTGACAAACATTGTTATGACTTTTAGAACTAATACTGGTGAAAAAAAATATTCACTAATAGCTCTAAAAAGCTACATTATCAAACGATAAACTATGGGTGTTTATCGTTTGATAATGTAGCTTTTAGGATGTAATTTTTGTTTGTATCTTATTTTTAAATTTTAATTTAAAAATTAATTAATAAATTAAAAAAAGGAGTGCCGAGACAAGAAATGAAAAACGGACTTTAGGTAGTATTATTCTTCACTCTTACACTAAGCTAACACGCTTATAAAGGTGATTAGAATCTCTTTCTCTTCCTGGCTATAATCTATTTATGATAATGGTCGTTAATTTATTATTTAGGCCAGTGCGATGTAGCAAAATTGTAATTGAATAAAAAAATGTTGGAACTGTAATTTTTTTTATCATGTGCAAAATGTTTAAATCATTTTTTTACTATTTAATTACATTGTGTTACATTGTTAGCCGAATGGCCCAACGGTTTACAAAATGCAACGCGATTTTAACGCCTTCTTATTTCTCAAACCGTTATCAAAATGTAAAACCTATTAGGAACCTTATTGGCGCGAATGAGGCGACAGGAAACAGAATCATTTCAATGGCGTCAGAAATAAATATTTATCGAAGATTTTTATTACAGCGTCGGAACATACAGGGAAGGATTGAAGGGTGACTTGATGTTATCTTGCGAGGATGCCATGCCGGGAAAGTATCTCGGGAAACAATGGAAGTCTATTATAATAATAAACAAAGCGTGGCAAGTGGCAGCTTTCCATTAGTTTTATAGGTAAGTGGACCAACTGTATGTATTCTTTCTGATTAATTAGGAGAAGATTGTACTAGAAAAGTCAATGTCAATATATACTTTTTTTGACAATACTTATACCTAGCATGCACTCTATTGCACATTTATTTTTTAGCTCATCATCAAGTTTAAACTAGCATGATTAAGCCTGGAGTTCACAAACACATGTTTAATTTCGATCAGCCGGTTAAGCATTATTTGACATATTTCGTATGGGAATTCTTCCAAACTAACCATCAATCGAGTCTTAACGGCCGGTTAAAAATTGGTGATAGGTCTTAGACGAATTGTAAAACAAATCAGCGAACCGCACTAAGTAACTGTAAGATAAACATCTGTTTTATTAAGTTCTTGATTTAAAAAACTGTACTTGTCTATGAACTTACCTAGCAATCATTTCTCATGTTTGTTTTCCGGGTTTTTATTTATTTCAAATTACTGTTATTTTAATTTCGTTATTAAGCATTATTCCTATTACAGTCCTTTCCTTCCTCCCTAATCACACAGCCATCTTACAGTGCTGAAATAATAATAAAAACTACGGCAGCTTTTTCTTCAATGCTGATGTACATTGATGGTGATAGGTTGAATCGCTTAAACACTCTATGTGAGCATTTGACCCAAGAAGACAATACGGTAAGTGTCCATTTACTGAGAAAAGGTCCGTCCCTACAGTGCGAAGTTAAAAGGGTAAGAAAGAACCCGTTACAGAGGTCTGAATGACCTCTTAAACATGTTTTTGCGATTTCCATGTTACTCTAATTCAGCCATATGGCTGTATAGGCCAAACATCTACTTGATGATGTTATATAAGAATATGAATAGAATTGTGATTAAAAATAACTCTTTGTAGAAAATCATGGTTAGCAATTAAGCCCCCTATATCAAAAAAGTTTTGTTACTTTTTTACTAAGTATTTGGTCAATTACTCCGATCCTTTTGTAAATTAATCTACTCCTAAACGAACGTATTCACGTAATCCACTATAGATTTGAACACAAAAACAAAGTACCTATGTCAGGTGGCACTCATCTTAGCTGAGAGCTTTTTAAGCCAGTTAGATAAAATAAAATAAAAACATAATAATAGCAATATGTGAATTATCAGCTTAATGCAAAATGCTATCGAAATGTTTCAAATCTTAGTTTGGTCTAAAATCGTTTAAGCGGCTCCGATACAATCTGTTTAGGCCATCTTCCGACGTCGTAAAAAATCTCCATTCATGCGTTTCCCAGTAGGCCCGCCGGAGCCGGTTTACTACCGGCTATTTACACCCGCTCGGTGTGTATAACAGCCATAACATACACAGCATAGGCCCTATAAACTGAGCAGTCCGCAGAGATTGGCATAGTCCGTAATGATCGTTCTGGTAGTTGGACGTAAATCAATCTTTTTTGCAAAACTTTCTACTTGAAAGATTCTTTAATGTTAGAAACTATGAAAAACCTGCCCGTACAAAACGTATCGCCGACACTTTTTTGATGCAAACAGCTAAGAACGGGAACTCGTTGCCTGCTAATATCTTCTTCTAAAATATTACGACCTGGGTCTCTTTAAGGTAAGAGTGAATAGGTTTTTCGTAGACAGATATGAACCACCCTAGACCGTGTCTACATCTCGCACCAATTATGTTCCCTATGGTCAAATGCCTGCTTTAAAAAAAAAAGGGTAAAACGTTATCCCTATTCAGAACTCTACACATTTTTTTGGGTAACCCTAAGAGTGTCCAAACTACAAGTAAATCGTAAAACGTAATCACAGTTACCCTAGATAAATAAATTATTGGATAGAGCATGACACGTGATGGCCACAGTACAATTTTCAAGTCCCACCAAACACACTTTTGGTGGACTTTGTATTATTCGCATACATTTTCGATGAAACTTCAACTTTATAATATCATTTCTTTTGAACATTAAAATAATAATAATAAAGTGTGCCATGTTCACTCTGTCTTTCTGTACATCGTACATAATCATCTAACTATAGGTTATTACAGCCTAGTACGCAAAAGGTATCAAAGAAATCAATAATGAAATAACAAAGCCCTCTGTGTACAGATTGTCACTTTTATCCGATTAGATGACGAGATTACTAACTGAATAAGCTTGTGTAGTATACGTACACACATCCTGGCCTTTTTATGGGTCCCTTTGAGTAATCCAAAACAAATTGGGACGCTTCATCGCCAGGTAAAACAGTGTAAGAGGGTTGCCGAAAACAAGTAGTTTGATTTCCGGATATTTATAGACACGGATATGTTTGTTGATAAAATTTCAACGTCAAGGAATCTTATTGTTTTAAGTGATAAGCATTCACTTTTCAGTCTAAATATTTCACCCGCGTTCTCGTATAGAACCTTCGATTCCCGCCTCTGGTGGTCATTTTTTCAAGTGTGATAAATATATGAAAGTATCTATCTATGTATATTAAGATAGTTTTAGTTGGGAAACCATCACTTTAACTTTACGACTAAAACTTTTGTAAAACAAAATAAAAAACTCTGCAATACTTACTATTCTTTATCCAAAGTTGACTCTTGAAACCAAAAAAATAAAGGCTCGTTTGGTTTATGTTATGTTATCATTTGTTGAATTCGTACTACTAAATTTCATGAATTTTATATTGACAGGAAAAAATGGCAGGATATGCAGTTGCTTTGGTTTGATTGACTGTTAGTGGTAAGTTTCGGATACTTTACGGATTTCCGAATACCCATAACCCTACAGTAGGTTATAATTAAATTTTCCGTAGGAGTAGGTATCCCTAATAAAGTTTCCTTTATATCCAATTTCAAAGGTAAACATTACTAGGTGCCTCTATTCGGCTCCTGTGTCTTATGTTTTCAATTACTGGAGAGGGAAGGTCAAGTAAATAATCACGTTAATATACCTACACATTTTTTTTAATTACGCCCAAAAATTAAGTGACCTAATAATAAAGATACTATTAATTCATGTGTATTATCGTAATTGAATACTATCGTTAATCAGCAACGCTATTGAGGCTTGTGCTTATCCCAAAATATCAATAAACATTTTTTCATTGTCAAAACGTCCCATTTGTTGGCATGTCGTTACTGACCTGTGTTGAGTTTCTTTATTTCAAAATTGAGTATAAAGGTTCAAATCAAAGAAGCTTCAAGTTAATAATTTTAATTCATGTGTTTGTGTGGAGTTAGTGAAAAAATATTCTTGTTTATATTTTTATGTTTTAACTATGCACGTCATTTTACCAGTAACAAATACCTATTTTATGTGTTGGCATAATAAAAAAACGGGTATAAAATATCCCTTTCGTAATGACGAGGAGTAGGTAGGTATGTTTAAAGTTACGTGATATGGTAATCAAAAATTAATGAAGGAGAACAATCGTTTAACATTTCTGTTATTGAACACATACGTTTTTTATTTCACATTTAATTTAAGTATGATCAAATAATAAATATTTTTTCCGACAAATACCCCAATTACCTAGCCCCAAATCAAGCGTGAGTTTCTGCTATGGCGACTAAGATTACGGATACCTGGCCATACGTATATACGTTATAAGCATCCATGATTATGTCGAAACGGCCAAGCCAAATATTTACAAATGATCCAAAAACTTTTTAATACTGCGAGCCATATGATCACGTGTTGGCAACATTTTACATGAAGATATTTTAGTGGGATCATTTTTATTTATTCAATAGGAAAATTTAACTTCCGATAATCTTACTTAATCATGCATAATAAGGTAATACAATGTCACTAGTATGCAACTGTTAACTTCAATTGTAGAGAATGCACTTTATCTCTCCACAAAGTATATTCAAGCTGTAGACTAAGCAACATCATAATTAAAATAACTAAAAAACCCGACTGCGTTTCTGTGTAATTGGAAATTAAAAAACCCTAAAACAAGGAAGAGGTCATACCCGGGTTAAATTGGTACCCATATTAAACATTGTAGCAGTCGGGACCCATTCTAAAAATATAGGCTTAGTGAATTTAGAGCATATACCTGTCTCTATATTACTTTCTAACATGGGTCCCGACTGCTACAATTTTTAATATGGGTAGGTACCAATTTAACCCGGGTATGACCTCTTCCGTGTTTTAGGGTTTTTTAATTTCCAATTACACAGAAACGCAGTCGAGTTTTTTAGTTTTTTAAATTATCGTTTTTATTTCATTATTTTTTGTTTTATTATTCAAAACAAAACACTAGACTGCAAAAAATATTATAGTTTTGAAATGGTTTCTTTACTGGCTTTCATTTGATACCCATATTGCTATGCTAAGGAAAAAAACAATCCTCCTCCCCCCTTCATATCCATTTGTAGGCGCCATTTTTAAAATTTATATAGCCTATGTCATTTTCACAATTTTGACAAATTCAACGACACCTCATATGTCAAAAACTGTCTAGACGTTTGGGCTGTAGGGCGTGCCAAACAATTATACATACATACATACTTACATACATACATATTCTCGAAAAACATAACCCTCCTTCCGCAGTCGGGGAAAAACGTGCAGTTTAAAAGTTTTGGTCTCTGTAGCTTTTTGGTATTTCTTACAACGCCAACTTTAACAACAGAAATAAAAACTAGTGGCTGGATAGTTTGTTCTCAACTCGCGCAAAATGCGATACAAAACTCTCTTGCTCGATGTAGTGGCGTAGGCAAAGATTTAAAAAAAAATAAGCATCACCTATGCAATCCATCGAAATGTGCCTTTCCAATACCCCAAGGTATAGGATGTGGTGCGTGAAATAAAATTTACTTCAGTGAAACGTGAGCTCCGAGCCGCAGCTGGTTTCAAACGTCGCGCTACATTATGGGCCACGATTTCAATTTATATTGTGACTGGCATTGAAAGAGTTTTGCAGTGAAGGAACGATGGAAGCAGATGGCATTTTTTAGATTTTAAGCCGTTGTCTGACACACCTGAGAGACGCTTGGTATTAAAAAGCACGCTTTTATTTTATTTTATTTTAACACACAAATATATGACCAATCTTACGGAATTCGTACTGCGCGGCGATTCAAATTGATGATTTGATTGATTGATGCACACGTTCTTTTAAGTGTCATAAGTCATATTTGAATGCAAAGTTGTGCAGATTACACAATTTAAGTAAATCACATTCCGCGCGCTAATGACCCATCTACCTCTTTTTAAATGCACTATCAGTGGAATTCAGAATGTCGCGGTCGGTCGTGTTCCCCAAACAGAGCAAAACAAAAAACAAATGAAGAAACAAAGTTAATGCAATCATTGCGAGCCTGTTGAAAACAGCAGCAGCATTGAGTAGTAGTTCGTATCACTTAAATTTCGTCTCATCTACACCTAGGTACTATCTACCGTGTGTATTACCCTCTCTCCCTCTTCGCTCCAATGAAAGCACTGGCCGTATTTTCCTACAACTGCTACTCAAAACAGGTTTATGTATCAATAAAAGTTAGAGTATTTAACTTTCCACCCTGACCGCCCGGCGCCAAACAGAATTGAAACTTTTATAGCGCGTGTTGGGAATTCGTTATCGAGTACGGATGGTGTTTCGAGTTGTCATCTGATTTCAGTTTAATTTATGCAGCAAGTGTCGTATTTCATGGCGGCCTCCGAATTAATATCAGCTTTTAATGAGGTTTACATACGAACTTACGTGATATACGGTTGGGTAGGTAAAATTATGTAACCAGTAATAATGTTGTATAAGAGCACAATTTTACATTAACTAGAAAATACTTTACTATCTACTAATATTTACCTCTGCCATGTGATGACGGTTTTTAACATTTTTAATGTACGTGCTAATAAAGATACGAGTGTAGCCTACACTTTTATCTAACCTAATAAGGGTGAGAAGTGATTTGCTTTGTGCTTGCACCAATCTACCAACAAGTTAAACTTTAATAAAAATTCGAATGCGACATCAAAATAGCACGAGAAGATGAATATTTAGCAGGAGACAATTTCTAGCAGTAATTTATATATACACAGTATTATTTAAATTGCTATCATGAATAAAACAACATTGCTGTTATTAAATTCCAATTAAGTGTATCAGAATCCTCCAATCAGAAGAGAATTAATAAGTAATTACAAAAGTCTTAACTAAGAGTGCCAGCAAGTGATACAACATTTACATCATTTGGCAGCTAAAATGCAAACACGAAATAAAAGAGAGGAAAAATGATTTAATTATTAATTGGAGCTTCCGGAATCGACAGCATGGAATTAGAAAACTTTCGAATAGGAAACAGCTATTCAAAGAGTTCGATAACGTCAAATGAAAAGAAATTAACGATTCTTTTTAAAAATAGTCAAAGTCTAAGAGGTACTTCTGGAGTCGCTGGCAGCGGAGCAATTACTGGAGAATCAACTGATATAATTAATTGGTCGCCTTGTGACCGTGCGCTTGCAACGCTACCAAGTTTTTAGTTTATAATTAATTATAAAACTTTAATGAATCTTTTAACCGAACTAAATTGTTAGTTAATAGATAGTGGGTTGTCATATCATTAACAGTTAAAACTGTTATGACTGCCTCGTTGGTCTAGTGGTCAGCACGCTGGGTACTATCCACGAGGTCCCGGGTTCGAATCCCGGGTCGGGCCCGAGAGTGTTGGGTTTTTCTGTCTTGAAAAAAACTCAGACACAGCTCCGGAGTCAGGAAGTTGGTGGTGTTAACACCCCCGTGCCTCGGATAGCACGTTAAGCCGTTGGTCCTGCGCCTGATCTCTCTACGGTCATGTCGGACTGCCGTCTCACCGAATTATGAGAGTGAAGGAATAGAGAGTGCACCTGTGTATTGCGCACACACTTGTGCACTATAATATGTCCCGCGCAGTTGGCTAATCTCTGATGAGATAGGCTGCCGTAGTCGAAATTCGGCTAGGAGGACACAACAGTTAAAAAACTAGTTATGTTGACATCTTTTGGTCGTTTTTATATACTTTTACTATGTGTTGCGAGTTTATTTTTATCCGCTTTTATGACAAGAAAATCTCTTACCTTAACTGTGTCGTTAGGATCTATAGACGCAAAATAGCATTCCTAATCATAAAGCTCTATAAAATTTTGTAATTTTTCATGAGAGCTTCGCCCAACGAACCTACCTACCTACTCAGCAATACACTAGGCTAAAATTTCAGATAATAGAAAGAAGAGATATGAAATGGGGACGCGCGATCGCGATATGGTCAAAATGAACTATCGATCTCCGGGATTGGTCACGTTTCACGCACCACGCGCCAATGAGCGTTACAAATTGAATTACTGTGTTTTTTATGCTTGCACGAGTGTTCTAGTAGTTGTACGCACACTTAAATTAATGTGGCCACAGGATCGCGATGAATAACCGAGTTATTACAAACCTATCTTTTTTCTATAATCTGGACTTTTAAATAACCTATTTCTTCTCTTGTTCAGGCTGAGCCTATTCTATGTTAGATAACCACTAAATTTTAATCGCTTGACCAACGAAAAATCTTTTAGCCAGTACCCAAAAACCGGTAGCAAAAGTATAGAATGCGCACCCATACAAATAAATCGTTTCGCCGCAATATGCGGTTTTCTCTTTCGATCACATAGCTTGTTTTCATTCTCCTTTACATTGTAACAGGCCGGCCAATGCGGACCTCAAAACCGAGCAGCTAGATTTCCCGCCCATAGAGACAAACTTCTTCTTAGCCTGATGTAGCACACTAAATTAAGAGCACAAAAGGCAAAATTAAAATCTGCGGTTACGTGCAGCGCTGCACTAATAAACTTATGTGAATGTGCTCCAGACGAGCGGTATTTTTGCTGTAATCCGCATTAAATGGATAGAGTCCGCTCCACGCGCTAAATAGACTTAATGAAAATCCACTTCTGACTCAGTTCGGTGTGGTTTACTTACATAACTATTACGAACAACAGACTATTCTCTTTGGTGCGTTTTCTATAAGTCTGTTTTGGGATTTCTCCGTCGCGTATTAATGCAAAGAGCAGATGATGATGTCCCCTAGCTGAATTTCGACTACGGCGGCCAATCTCAACAGAGATTAGCGAACTACGCGGGAGATAATAATATATATTTCCGAGGTACGGGGGTGTTAACACCACCAACTTCCTGACTCCGGCTTTGCCTGAGTTATTTCAAGGCAGAACAACCAACACTTTCGGCCCGACCCGGGTTTCGAACCAGGGACTTCGTGGATAGTACCCAGCGTGCTGACCACTAGACCAACGTGCAGTCGTCGAGACCAAAAAGCAGAATATGGGTTACAAAGAGGTATCTCAAAATACTTTTTACTAATTACTAGGTTGCGGGTTCGAATCCCGCAAGGGGCAAATGTTTGTGTGATGAGCACGAGCATTTGTACCTAAGTCATGGATGTTTATATGTATTTAATTAGATATTTATATCCGTTATCCTTGTCACCATAGCACAAGCTCATGCTTAGTTTGGGGCTAGGTAATTGGTGTGTTTGTTGAAACAATTTATTATTATTATTAATATTACTTATATCTGATAAAGTGAAGTTTTCTAAAAATACCGCTCCTTACCCGATCGCGCGACTTCCACGCGATTTAGTATGCATTTAACGGATTGGTGCATCCTTTGTGCGTTAAACTAAGTATAGATTCAACCTGTATACTAGGCAGGTGTGCTTTCTGGGTCATATGTTTGGAGAAAATATTCTCGGAACAAATAAACTTCTTTGAATCAAAACGCATTTTTAAATCATTTATAAGTACTGCGTGTATTAAAAATGAACGTTTAACTAATTATGGCACAAAAGCCATTATAGATAGTTTAGTTAAAAAAAAATTCATATGACACAGTTAAACTCACCTTAACGTGAATATAATATTAAAGCTTATGATTATAATATTTAAATTATTAGCACTATAATATTATATTTCTATTAGATACGATCATAGTCGTTATTCTAACTCTACATACAAATATTGGATCAAATTCTTTTTGAAAATATTCCTTTGATCATAACTCTATTTCCTTTTTCAATTAGTAGGTTTTCACACGCTGGAAGATATATTACCAATTGCCCAAAAGCGCATTCGATAGCTATTCTTTCTATTGAGTCATAGCTCAAAACTATCAGTAGAGTTAGACTTCTCAAACCTTAAATGAATTAATACACTATAGACCGATTAGTTCATACTAACAACTGCATTAGCGCGTATTGAGTGAGGGCGGGCGGTGCATTCTGCATTTGCCTGAACTAATACTTAACGTGGTTACGGTTGGTGTGGTTCGGTGCCTGCGCCAGCGTCTCTTAGCGGAAATTTTAAGAAAAGTAAGGAAAGAGGATTTCCTATGACAGCATGCGATAGGGGTAAGTAAGCCCTCTCACGTCATTTGCAGGACGGTCGCGTAGGAACTTGTCGGAGTACGACGTACTAACATCGCCTTAAAAAAAAGCAAACTAAAACACAACTTTCAACTGAGTCACTACAAGTGACTGTTAACCATCTATTTCAGTTTAACAACAGATTAATAATTAATATTCAAGTGTTAGCGACAATGTAGATAGATAATTAGGTATACGCATAATTAGTTTTGAAGTCTACCAAACCATTGCAAAGTGGACTTGATAACGTCTCTTGATTGTCAATTTATATAATAACTTTTCTGAATTATTTTCTGTCTATAAATGACAGTAAAAAGCTTAGAACTCTAAAAAGCAAGCAATAGGCAAACTTTCAAAAGCCTGTCTTTTTATTTTGGCTATATGATGCTAAATATTTTTTATGTTCTTAAAACATTGGTTCTTCTAACTTTATAAACATTCGAATGGCACGAGGTTACAGGTTTTATCGCTTTCTTGTCCAACATTGACAAGATGACGTGATACATATTATGTTTGGTTGCCCAATTGACACAGGCTTTCTGTTTTTTCTAAACTGTGAAAAAGTGAACCGTAGCCGTGCATAAATCCCTGACGGCACCATTCATTCGGAAACTACCCTCGCCAAAACATTCCGTTATCGGCTTTCCTAAATCTCTTACGCTGAGTTGAGCACAACTTAAAATTTATTATCCTCATTGATTTGCGGTACTACACTTAGCAGTTCTAGACTTTTGAACGGATCCCGAAGATCGACACTTCTATGCTCAAGACTCAGAACTCATCAGTTTTATGTCGAAGCTGTCCATTTGTTAATTAGTAAAAACTGCTCGTAAACACTGTGCGCAAACGAAAATGTTTTTACCTTATACACGCTCTAACAAATAACCAAAAGTTGGTTTGTGTCTGAGACTTATTATCAAGAAAATTAGAGAATGCACATTATTCTTTGTGTCTACTTGGCTGTGGAATAAAAGCAGACTAATTAATGTTTATGGTCGCTAGCCGTAGTAAAATTCTAAAGTAAAGAAACACATGTCATTACGGGAGCCTTACCGAGTAAATTAATCAAAAAAACTGAGTTGCTTTTGTTTAATTGAATTTCACCTGAGTTTCAATTTAACTTTTTACCTTTAAAAAAATATCGTTCATCAAAACGTGCTATGCATTAATTTTCCCGTAAGGTGGATTTAATCTTAAGGACTTTGCGTGTAAACAATAATTGTATTAGTAATGTGGTACCAAATAATCAATACCAATACATTTAGCCCTTATAAGAAGAACTTGATATCAAAATCATCAAATGCCAAGCCATCTGATGATAAAACGAAATCAAAAAGTTGTGAAAGCAATATAAATTATGAAGCCTTCTAAGATAAGCTGGGACGTTTCGGCAATACTTTGACGAAGTTAAGGGCCCTTAAGTGGGTACCTATGTCTCTAAAAAGATGTACTTAATGACACTTTCTTCGTATCTTCCTGATGAGATACTTAACTTGAATCACTTAAGCCAACCAACTTTTAACTAATCCGGCAATTATTTTAGGCGGCATAAAAACTTATTTCGTTTATGAGTAGTATTTTTGAAGCTTAATCGAGCAATATCCCCGTCTTTTATTTTCAATCTTACCTACTTACTATTATCCTTTAACCAAAAATGGAAACGTTGAGTTTTCTTTTCAAATCCAAATGAGAATTTAGCTTTTTTTTAAATTCATGACATTTGCATAAGATTTTTGTGTGATTCCATCTCACTGACTTAATTTGATTAAAAATTTAAGCTGTGCATATGGTTAGACGAACAATAGTTCAATCTATGGACCCAGTGAAGCAGAATTTGTGTACGTTCATCATGCCTACTACTTTACAAGCCTCTGCTATCAACTTGCTTTAATTATTGATAACTCGATAATACAAGCGCCGCAAACAAATTTGTTCATTGACAAAATAAACAATATTTTCTCTGTAATTCAGGTATACCAGACGCTCTAATTGATTACTCCATCCAGTTTAACACTGTAAATGAAATCAGGATTAAGCCCGTTTATTACAACATTTAATGTTAATTCATTTACAACCCTATTACTGAGATGATCGAATTGGCGTTGTAACTAGAAATAAATCGTTATTGGTTTTCATTATTATTTACCTCTCTTTGACTTACTCGTACATGCTGAAAAAGAAGAATCTTATAAAACAACTACATGAAAAACTTTAGTATCAAGTTACGATTCGATAATTTCCATGTACGATTGTAAAGTTTAAGATTTCACGTACAAAATTAATTTGGTATGATATTCAGTAATTCAATAAATATAATTCAATTGTAATCTCTGTTAAGTTTCCGACAAATAAATAAAAGGACTATTATTTCATCTTCTAAAATTGTAACCGGACAGAAAGATGGCGGTCGGTGGGAAGGCATTCTTATAGGAGTAAAACGGTGCTGTGTGGTTGTGACATGGACGAAATATTTTTTTATATTTGTGTGCGCAGTTGGATGGACAACGTCAATAAATCGGTGTTGACAATAATCGGTGTTAAAGACAGAAGCTGGTGTTTTATTATACAATAGTAGACAATGTAAATCCCGGGTTTATGTTTTTAATTCATAATTAAAATTATGAGATTTCAAGACACCTAGTTATGTATATCCGTTTTCCTAGACGCCATAGTAAATACAAGCACAGCTTATTAGGACTAGGTAATTGTTGGAAAAACACCTATCTATTAAAGTTTCTTATTCAGTTCATTAACCTCTTTCATTCCACCGTGTTATTAAAACATCAGTAGTCAGTTAGCAGCCTTTTATCAGGCGCATTTTTATTCTCGTCTGGTATTTCACCCGCATTTTCCGGGAGCGTGATCTATTGCAACTTAATAAGTTTTTCTGTTCCCACTGTTTTTTACGGATCGCTCGCAATTTTAACTCGTCGTTCTTGCTACGAAAAATCACTCGTTTGTGCTTCGTTCTATGAGAAATGTATTGTTCGTTTTGTGTATTTTAAAACAGTTTGTCGTTATTCTTAACCGATTTCAATAAAAGTAGGTTCTTAATTCGACTGTATGTTTTTTTTTTCAGCCATTAAACAACATTTGTAGATTTAAGTTTTAGTCAAAATATTCTCTAATAGTATATAATTAGCAAAATTTAAACTTTGTTTTAGTAGTATTGCACTTACTTTTGCCTCCAACAGGTCTGAGCATGCGGTTAAATCTATTTTTGGTCCATTTTATAGCAAAAATATTGGTTTAAATCGATTTAAACAAACAAACAAAAATCAACAAATGGCATGCTAAATGAAACCGTTTAAAGCCTAACTGTCCCATCGCGTCGTCGCTGCGCAGATTTCGCATCTGAAAATGGGTTTTTTGGCAATTTCATGGATGAACATACGAACAAAACAAAAATGTATTTTCATAGATTTTGTCTTTGTCTTCGTATTCTGTTCCTCATGAACAAAATAAAAATGATGTATCTGAAATTTTAGCTCCAGCAAACATATTAAACCTTCACGCATCATGTTTCCAGACACAATAGAAAATTAATTGTTATCAACCATCATTGTTATGGGGTTTGACAGGTAACATGCTAGGAAGGAAAAGTTAGAACAAACTTCAGGAGATTATATCCAACTAAACTCCTCTAATCGTGTTTCAAGATCTACAATGATTATCTTAGCGATATCCTGAAGATTCTATTAATATAGGTTGAAACCTTCACGAACAAATTCTTATAATAATTAGCTTTTTCAACGTCTCATATACACACATCAACACTGTCTAGGGATATACAAAACATAGTATTATTATATCCAAAATATCCCTAGACAGTGTTGATTAGTATATTTGCAAGGTATCGAACCTGATACTCGCGCATGATCCCAATAATGAAACCGTGATAAAACCGTGATATCATTAACGTGTTTTTCGTAAACGCACAGCTCATAACTGATTGCTCAATAAAGATAGGGCAAGTCTATAAACCCAGGAAGGATTACCGCGGTGCGGATATAAGACTACGTTTCATTAGTTACATTACCGAGATTTGAAACGTATCCCAAATGAAACGGTTAGGCCAATTGATAAGGATTTAGTTAATGGATGGATGTCATAAGAGAACAGAAAACAAACACACATTTATTTCGTGTTTCGGTCTTAGATGTTCAGATCTTGTATTCTAGTTTTTTAGGAAGGGTTATGGTGATGATGATGAACTAAAGGTGTTTTCTTTTAAGTGAGGCTAAACAGTTTTAGTTTACGCTATGATCAAATACAGCCATCGAACAAAGTTTCTGACGTCTCCAATGAATATTATCATTCACTTTGTAGTCGAAAGATTAAATATTGCACTTGACGACCTGAGGCTGGAATTAAAGTTGCGTTTCTCGCATACCGGGTGATTAACTGACCTCTCGGCCACACAGACGTTGGCAAAGCCTGTCGAAATTTTCAAGTATTTCATGACGCTGTAATGCCGCATTACTTTCATCAATGTTATTGAGATTATACCTACACCCTCAACAAGTTTTTCACGGTCGAAAGATGAAGCTTCTAAATATTATAATAAATTAATATATTTAGGTGGCAAGCATTCACTTTATTCGGATGGTATTTTTTTAAAGTGTATCATCTAACTAATTTTCGCTTCATTAAAAGATCGCAGTTTTGGCGTCCTTGCCAAGATCTATTCATTTGTCTTGAGCAAAAATTAAAAAGTCGCTTCCAAAACGTAGTAAAAGCAAGTCGGTAATGCAAATTCATTAAACTAATTGAACGACCCTGTCAAGGTTGTGTCGTCAGTTAGGGTCTTCCCAACAGTTTATGTAAAGTGATCTGGCCGGTCCCAATAGGCTGGCGACGCGAGTTCCCGGGGTAATATGATAACAATACATTATGTTGGGACAAGCGGGCTTAATGTCCCCGGAGAGTAAATTCAAGCTGCGCAACGTAAGGGTATATTTATTGTATTTCCTTTTTATTTCGGCTCAAACGCCTAAGCCCCATTATAGTGTCGGAACATCAATCAAATTGTGTTTAATTTGTATCCGAAAAATACGTCTGCTATGTATTTCTTGAGGGAAAATATTTTTAAGAAAACCATTTGGACGTATGTGTAAATTATTGAAACCAACTGTAATTTTATTCATATACATTTATCTTAAAAAATTCTGGGAATAAACCTTAATCAAATATATTTTTTAATCCTTCAAACGTTTTACGCGCAAACATGTTATTTTAATCTAAATAATTGATAACTTTTATACCGTTTGAAAGCAAAATGAATATAAAATATAAATAACAGCCGATACACTTTTTATTCATATCGATCATACTCGTATTTCAAACAGTTGTTTTTATTCAATCCATTAAAGTTTAAATTAAAAACTAGTAGTTGAAATCTCAGTTAAAAATATTTTTGTTTAAAACAAGGCAATTAGATGAAGTGAGCTGACTAGGTACTTTACTCTTTAACTTAACGCAGACGCAAGTAATGCAAGTAGACGCAAGCAAAAAGATCTTAATCTCAAGAATTGTGTGTTACCTACTCTTGAAAATAATGCAAAGCACCTTATCACATACAGACACACGCATTGAACATTTCACAACAATATAAAGCGAACTACATGCTGCATACACAGCTACTCCTAAGCTTAAATAACTATCAGAGATTGCTTTGACTTGACGATCGCCGTTCGTAACAGAAATCAATTGTCAATGCGGGGATGTCCGTCAATAGGGTAAAGTCGTCCATCCTTGCGTTTTGCCTCTTATTGAACAGCTACATTTATGAAGGTTCGGTAGATTTAACAGTGCGAGTAATTTGTTCCGACTGCCGAACTACAGGAACGTAGCTGTTTAGTAAGAGGCAAAACGCAAGGGGGGACGAAATTACCCCACTAATATCAAATACTAAAAACAGAAAAAAAAACATGTTTAAGTGGGATCTCCCATACAAAAACCGTGATTTTATTCCTGTTTTTAAAACTAAATTAAAATGTTGTATAGATACGAAACCCTTCGGGCACGAGTCCGACTAATACATGGCCGGTTTTTACCCAACTGCGGAAGGAGAGTTATGGGAGTAAGTAAGTATGTATGTATTTGTTTGGCACGCCCTACAGCCCAAACGGCTGGACAGTTTTTGAGATACCTATGAGATGTCGTTAAATTTGTCAAAGTTGTGTGAGTGACACAGGCTGTAAACATTTAAAAAATGGCGTTCGCAAATGGAAATAAAGGAGGGAGGGGGGATTAATTTTTTCCTTACAATAGCAATATGGGTATCAAATTAAGGGTTTTTTTTTTGCAGTCAGGTGTTTTGTTTTTTCAATAATAGTTCCATACCTAACCCAAGTGCTTAGCTACTGATTTTTATATCGGCCTGTTTGTGTTGCTATCCAGCATTTATTTATTCATGGTAACTGTCATTCGGTGTCAATCATTAAGCATTCTTGCCCTTCAATTACAACTTCTAACTTTAATGAGTGTTTAACTGCCGTACTCAGAGATTTAATTTAATCTATAATTAGGTCTTGTTCAGTGACAGAACAGGACTTAATTATAGATTAATTTATTTTTTCAACGAAATAGAAAAGGACAGCATGAGACTTAATTAAGGATTAACCTTAATTGACGTCCCTAAGTACGGCAGTAAGTTAATGATTGTTTTAATCAACCACGTCCTTTTCGAAATGTCGTGCCACGTACAGGTCATAACTGAAGTTATTATGTTTATGTCAGTCATTCGTGTAAGGAAATTATAGCAGTTGCGGTAAGTTCGCCAATAAAATTGTGCATGTTACTTAACAATACATTGTGTTGTATACGTTTTATTAGTCCATTAACATTAACCCTTTACCGCGCCATGGAAACTGCGTTTGATGTAAAAGTTAATTTTTACCAAGATTTATGTCCTGAAATTTTTTAAATGGTACGATTAAAAATATGATATTCTAAAACACGCAATTATTGTACGTGGTTTGATAAAAGACAATCGTGTACGCTGATTTTAATTGCGTTGAAGTCGAAATCTTCAAACATTTTGAAATTAAAGGACGTAAATCAAGATTGTAAAATCAGTAAGAAAAATAATGAAGTTGCACTTCAGTTAACACAATACTACTTTTTTTGCAAATGCAAGCAAAGCTAAAAGGGGTGCATCTCATAATGCAATCAGGAACAGCGCTTAGCGCTTATAGTACGGAGGATCATACATACCGACCACTCATGCGTTCTAAAGGGCTTGGCTTTTCCTTTCGGAGCGTTAAAGAAAAATGGCTAAGTAAGTAGGTATAACAGACCATGTAAGTAGAATAATGAAATAAAAGGGTTGTACTTTTCTTACAAAATCAAAGCACACACCTTTAAAGTCCAATTTTATTACAAGACAAACTATCACCTACTCTTTTTCTATACTTTGCCATTAACTTTCAAATCTTAAAAAGAGACCCAACTACTTACTTATTAGGATATTAGACACACGACTAATCAATGTCGGGTGTTACAATATGTAACATTAACCATACTCTCAAATCCTGTATATTTATCCGGGTTTCGACTAGCGATAATTTAAGGGCCTTTTAATTCATTAAAACACAATTTTACGGATTACTTCGCGATTTATTTACATTTTATTTAAAACCTGACGTTTCGAACACTTTACAGCGTTCGTGGTCACAGGGAGACTAAGGTATTAATTGCCAATTACAAAGTTTTGAAAAATTTTAATTGCCTTTTAATTATCAAATTTTTAAGACATTTTAATCCAAATGTTTTATTTTTTGATTTGATTGATTTTACTTTTTTACCGGCAGTCATGTTTAACAATTAATTTAATTATTCTTATATCAATATATTGTTGCACTTGAAAAATGATCACCAGAGGCGGGAATCGAACCCGCGTTCAAATTTTCAAGTGTTTGTAACGCTTACATTACAGCGTTAAGAAGCACTTGAAAATTTTGACAGGCTCTGCCAACGCTAGGATGGCCGAGAGGTTGGGCAATCGCCCGGTATGCGAGGAACGCGGGTTTGATTCTAGCCTCTGGTGGTCAAGTTTTTCAAGTGCAATAATATATTTAGATTGCAAAGTGAATGCTTATCGCTTAAAAACAATAATTTATTGTAAGCTTTATCTTTCAATTGTTTAATACTTGAAATGGTACCTATTTCTTTTGAGTGTTGAGGGTGTAATCCAAATAACATCGCGGCATTACAGCGTTAAGAAGCACTTGAAAATTTTGACAGGCTCTGCCAACGCTAGGGTGGCCGAGAGGTTAGGCAATCGCCCGGTATGCGAGAAACGTGGGTTCGATTTCCACCTCTGGTGGTAATTTTTTCAAGTGCAATAATATATTTAGATTGCAAAGTGAATGCTTATCACTTAAAAACTATAATTTATTCTTATATCATTTTCATTTACTAATTAACATGTTCCTCGATTTTTTTATTATTTATTATCATTATAAATAAAGCGACATAATTACGAGTATTATTATAATTGCTTCGTAAATGCCATTATGGCCTTTAAGAAACAAAAATTCTAAAGGAGAAAAAATATTTTCCTCGAAATCGCTCCGTAGCACCAATATTAGTAATCATTGTTAATCCTCACAATTCCTCAGAGATGGATATTTGTAAAAGCTTCGCTTGTGGTTCAGGCGTATTAGGATAACAATAATTGTTGGTTTATTATGAACACATTCATTAGCCGAAAATATTTCCAAACGTACAGTCGGCAGCACGTCAGGTTATATACATTTAAAGAACGAAAACAGATTTTATTTCGTAAAGAATAGCGGCGATCACCAAGGTCAAAATGTAGGAGTATAGTCTAACGTGCGTGCGTGTGTACCAAACTGATTTTTAGGACTCTGTATACAGTTTTGATAAAAAATACACTCCGCTAAAGAATAAAAACTTAAGGAAATCCATTTATTTCCAAACCAAGACTCATTATTCCCAATATGTTCTGCAACTCTCTATTTTATATTTAAGCCCAATATTTTTTTTAATTATATTCCCTGTGATAGAACTAAGACTTTTACGACCTCTCACGCATCACGTACATTTATGTCATAACGGATCACGTCATAGAACCGCAAAATATACTCGCGATAAAAAAATAAAAATATCAACAAAAAAGAATTTAACATCAACTTGACAAATGCTACGTGCCATCTCCTTAAAACTTACTACAAAGGGCAAACAACTCGTCTAAAGTTGGCAGAGACAAAAACCCTGTCGAACAGATATCTTGGATCTTGGAAACTCCGATACTTCACTAAGCTTACAATCTTAAGGTGATATTGGAATTAAACATTACGCAAATTTTCTTGTAGCCGGGTAAAGGCAGCGGCCGAACAGAGTAATTGAATTAACCAAATCCCTTTGACGAAGTTCGTGTTTGTAGGCAACTCGGTTAAACTGCAAAATTATTAGCGGCCAACATTTTGCTCTTTTGCGGTGGCTCCCAGGGGCGATTTATTCTGAAGATTAACATAGATAATTAACTAGTCACTGATATTTCATGGAAAATTGAGGCACATTAGGTATGTCAAGTATGTCTTTTTGATGTTCCATTTAATTTATATAGCGTACATAGTTTGAATAGCGTATCGTATCAAAGACGTCATACTACCCCACTATGACCTTGAGACCGCCTTTATTCCCTACGTAACAAAATCTGTTTTCGTAGTTCAAGTGGGTAATCTGACATCCTGCCGACTGTACATTGTTTCATAATGCTCAAACAGCAAATTAATAAGTATTTTATCAGATTTTAGTTACAAAGTAAAGTATTTATATGTTGAATTTAAACTTGATAGGTGAATTGTTATAGTATTCATATTAAAACAATATGTTGAAAATTTATAAAACTAAAACTCGTGTCAAGTTTTATTAGGTATTCTATCATATAAAATAACTAGCCGTATTATAACTCGCTCGCTTTTCTTTAAATAAATATCTACATTCTACAGCCTCGCGTGGCCACGCGGCGAGCTAAGGATGCCCGCCTACAGTAAGTACTTTAATTTTGAATGAATTTATGTGATAAGTCGTTTTCTAGTTTTGTGATTGTAAAATTAATCAAAAAGAAATAACGTTGTGAATGAAATGGAAGCGTTAAATAACATACTTACAGAAATAGAGCGTAGGGCACTGTCTGTTCGTACTAATATGTTAGCTCGCAGATTCACTCGCAATTAGGCTAGCGGCAACAGCATCCTGAAAGCCTTCACGGAGCGGTTTGGCTGTCAGTACCTGAACCATTGTAATAGGTTCATGTACTGACTGGAACTAAAATAAAAGTTTAACGAACATAGTTCCTAAGTACCTTTTGTTACTAATACCAATATAAATGATAAACAATGTATAAATCAGTGAATCTATGTAATCTGTCAATAAAAAATTTATTAGTATTATTACCTGTTGTGTTAGTAGATATATAAACAAACGTCATTGACGATTCGTCAAAATACACGATACTCGTACGTCACGACGGATGGACGTTCTCATTGCATACGGAATCGTGTTTTTTCACGATTCGTCAAATTATCCGAATTGGTGGCATCAGCGGATCCGTGACAATAAATTCACGATTCGTGATTTTTAAAAACACGATACTAGATTTAGGACGAATCGTAATTTTTCACGATTCGTGATCCGTGTGAACATGGGCATTCAAAAAGCATTGCTGCCGTCGCAAAAAAGAACGAATCGTGAAAAAAGACAAATCGTCAAAAATCACGAATCGTCCTCGAACTCTAACTTAACATAGACAAAATGGGAAATAGGAATATCTTTTACTTGGTTATAATACCTGCATACTTTACAATGTGATATCTTATTTTAAACAAAATAATATTCACAAATCACACGCTTACTGCTTACAAAACCATCACTCGGTCGTTCATTACGGCGCAACCGCGACTGGTGTGGTATAAGTGTATACTGTATACCCGATTGCGTTCTGGCCGTTTGTATGAAGACAACAAACTGTTCTATAAGTTTAAATAAGAAACAAAAATTCGCACACGAGTAGGATTTGAACCCACGACTTTTGGCTAACCGGGCCAACGCTCTTACCAACTGAGCTCCCGTGCAGTCCATCCACCCATGCCAATAAATAAAATTCAGCTCGGGAAGTTGTCGCTGACGTCACGCAATGACGTATTCAAAAGAGACCAAGAATTTCGCATGGGTGGATGGAGTGCACGGTAGCTCAGTTAGTAAGAAGCGTTAGCGCGAATTTTTGTATTTCTTATTAAAAGTTATATAAATATGAAAGAGCACTGTGTGAACACTTAAAAATATTAAAAACTATATAAAAAAGTGTTAGTTATCTATACTGTGGTTAGAATTAGCTAATTACTACGTGAATAAGCACTTTATAAATATAATTAGTATCTCAAGCCACGACACTTAAAATTTCTCGTTAAACTTTAGTTACATAATGGAAATGTCATACCTCGTAACTAAATGATTAGGGATTTTAAAGTAATTTATATCACAGCCTAAGGTGTAGCTTAAAAATATATTATGCTACTTAAAGTTTTTAAACGTACTGGAGTACAGGCTTACGATTAAGATATTTGGCCAAGTAAGTGTTTTATCTTTCTTTATTTATCTTTGCTGTGATAGTTATGCTTTTTGCTAGACTTTTTTGTGTTTTAATTAATATTTTTAGATAACAGGCTCTCAAGAGTACCTAAGTAATTATTTTTTATACTTCAAAATTGTCCAATAAAAAAATTACAAATTGTGGCCTTGCTCCTTCACGTATTAGTTCAGAAACGAAAACGCAATCACTTCATATCCATCACGGTAACAATCTTATAAAATGGTTTGAATCATGGTTATATGTAAAACGCTTAAGTATATCGAAAAGAAATTAAAAAAACAAGTTTAAAACAGTAAAAAAAAACGCAAGTGTGTGACCGGCACAATGCCGGCTAAGGTGATCCCTGCGATTCCCAAATACACTGGGTAATTTTCACTATATCTCCGAAATTATCACAGAGTGCTACCCGTAAAGTGATATTTCTGCTCACATCGAACTTTCTAGTAGATAAGTTTCGGACACATCAAGATTATCAATGAAATAAATCAGGACGTAAGGTGCCCCCGAGATTTATTGCTCAAGGAGTGAGGAATCCTCGTCTCATCTTATGTTTTTTGGGTGAAACAATTCTCCCTTACTGTGAATTATTCAGTTATTCTAAAACACATGGGTTAAGAGTTGTTTTATTTACTTATGCTGGTTGTATAAATATGTAATTCTTATTTCAATATGAAGCAACGATTGGAAATGGCGATGTTTATTTGAATTCCTCCCTTTAAGATACTTAAGGTTCGAACGTCCGATTTTTTTTTTATATTATTTGTTCGATTTTTTAATTTAAGACATTGGTTTGCAAGTTTTTACGAAAGTAAATTTTGCAACCCAAAAATCAATCGACCAATCACTCAACCATTCGTGTCATCTGGTGATTATCATCAAAAATTTAGACAATCACTAACTGGGACAGCTAAAACATAAAAGCGTGTAGTTATCAATAATTATATTATTACATGACGACTACAGCAGCAAAAAAAGCCTAAAGCAAAAACAATAATATAATCTACACGTAGAATAAAATAAAAAAACAACATAAATTCGTAACACCAAATTAATGTATTACCGGTGGTCCTAATACACAATTTATTAATGCTCTTAGCATTTGTTTTCTCTTTCCATGACGGGCGTCCATTCAGCGACTTACCCACGGGACTCGAAGTGGGACCTTTTAAATTCCTTTAATTAAAGAAAAACAAACCCAAGCAATTTGGTATCCCTGTTGGTTACACAGCGATAGGTAGAAAGGTTAACCAAGGTTAGAATATAACGTATCCTATTTATGTCACAAAGCGTTGATACATGTTTTTTTTTTCATAATATTTCACCCAATGTAACGCGTCTTTATCAATTTACAATTTATGTAAAGTAGCTCGACGTTCAGCCAACTGGTTAAACCTTATACTCAATGTTACAACTGGCCTAGTTGTTCTTTAGCCATTTCAATGGATGCCGGGGTTTAATCAACGGCCTAGGCATCCAATTGGCTGGCCAAGATGGATGCAGCATATACAAACCTCTAACAAATAAATAAATGTCGTAAATAGTGTTTCAATATAAATTTATTTCTTGGCGAATAAAAACAAAAGGATTAAACAAAAAATTAAAACGGTTTTGTCTCTCATTTTAGTTGCATTTTTTTATAAAGTCTTAATATTTTAATCAGCTCTTTCTGGACCGCTGTACATTGCTTATGTATTAATATATAGCTATTATTTTAAGTGTTATAAAAACAGAGGCTGCTACGCTCCTCCATTGCATTTCGGTAAAACACAATTCATGTCCAGGCTCTGTTTAGAAAAATACACTGAGTTACGAGTTTCCGCGAAGCGAAAAGTTTTGATGGGGAGTTTCGCTAGGAATGCTTCAAAGCAGCCTAATTTATTGCTACTATTTTTCATTACTTTGTTTCCTCCAGGCTTATAAATTACCGTTAATGTAATAGAAAGCAAATAAATTAAACAATGTTAAAATGAGTAGGTACGAATACGATTTTTAATGTAAAATTATTATAAAAGTACATTTTCTTGTAAAATTATTTGGTAGCTTTATAAATTATTAAAATAGAAATACTCGACTGCGTATTAAAATCACATATCAAAAAAAACACAAATAATTGTGATATACAGGTTGTTGGAGCCTTCGTGTGACGTCGGGCTTCCTCGAAGGTCGTCGCGTGCGCCGGCCGCGGTGCGCACTCGTAGGCGCTCCGCTGACACAGACCCACTCGATCATCATCGGCATCGGACCCGTTCCTCCCTAAATAGGCGCAGTTAAATATCCACCAGCAATAAACCTATGTATTTTACAGTCCGCCTTATCATTTATATAAAGTTCATTAATAGGACCCTAACAGTAGTCCTTTCGCCGTCTTTAATCGTCCCGTACCGAAAATTGAAAATCGTCAAATCGCCGGTCCGTGGACCTTGACCGCGCCACGTGGAAACGCCGTTACCGTCGCCGTCTTGAAGAAAAGAAGATCGAAAAGCTGATGTCGCCTTCTGTTGGGAGTATTATACGGTTTTTGCGTGAGTCGTTCCAATTAATCGCTTTCCATTCGTAATTTTTCCCCACTTTTTGCCTTACAATATTTTAATTACCTTCCAAAATTACTTCTGCATTTCTCAATTCTGGGAGCTTGACCATGTTTCACCCAAGCATTAATTGTCTCTCGAGGAGAGATCTTGTGAAAAGATTTTCTTAGAAACAACCTTTCGCAAGGACGACGGTCGTTTCGTCGTTTCTATGCCCTTAAAACAAGATCCAAGTTTACAAGGTCACTCGTATGAAAACGCAAAATGTAGGTTCTTGTCGTTAGAACGACGTTTTCACCGCGACCCAGTCTTTAAAACTAAATATTGTGATTTCATGCACGAGTATGAGTCACTAGGCCATATGTCCTTAGACAAAGATTGTACCGTTGTACCTAATAGCTCTAATGGGACCTATTTCATTCCTCACCACGAAATCATTCGGGAGTCTAGCTCCACTACCAAACTACGTGCGGTTTTTGACGCTTCGGCAGCCACCTCTTCGGGAGTGTCCCTGATGATCTATTCTCAATTCTCATACGCTTTCGTCAGCATAAATATGTCGTCTCAAGTGACATAGAAAAAATGTACAGAGCAATATAAATAAATCCCATTCAAAGGCCCTTACAAAAAAATTTCTTTCGGTTCGATCCTAAAGAACCTCTTAAAATATACACACTGAATACAGTGACTTATGGCACTGCCTCTGCTCCTTATTTGGCAACAAAATGTCTAACTAGCTAAGCTGACAACGTAGAAGACGGTCGTGTCAAGTCAGCCATACAACGTGACTTTTACGTTGATGATTTTTTGCATTCTGCCAGCACAATTACAGAAACTGTCGAGGTTTCCAATCAGGTCGCTTCAATTCTGGCCTCAGCCCAATTCCATCTTCGTAAATGGAAATCTAATTGTCCCGGAATTTTGTCCCAAATTAGCGGTGCATCGCATGGTGACCCTACAAATTCTATAGACTTTTCTGAGCAAGGCCTAGGTAATACTCAGTCTAAAACATTAGGTCTACATTGGATCTGCGATACTGACATGCTCACCTTTTCCATAAATATAGATCCATGTGAAAACATCACAAAACGTCGTATTCTTTCTGTGATCAGTCAAATTTTCGATCCTCTAGGATTAGTGGGGCAATGTGTCGTCGAAGCTAAAATAATAATGCAACGTTTGTGGCTAGATAAATACGATTGGGACGACACAGTTTCACTCGAAATTAGGGACTTATGGTCTATATTCGAGCGTACGTTAACTTATCTTAATAAATTAAATATACCAAGATGGATTTCTATAGATGAATCCAGTTTCTATGAAGTTCATGTTTTCACTGACGCATCCGAAAAGGCCTATGGGGCCTGCCTTTATATTCGGTTTTATAATGAGTCAGGTAATACACGCGTTCAACTCTTAGCATCTAAAAATCACATTTCGCCGATCAAGCCAACTACGATCCCGCGACTTGAGCTTTGTGACGCGTTGTTGGGTGCAAGACAGTGTACAAAGGTGGTGGACTCGCTTTCTTTGCACATAGACAAATGTAGGTTTTGGTGTGACTCCACAATAGTTTTAGGCTGGTTGTCAACGCCCCCTACTCAATTAAAACCTTTTGTGCGAAACAGAGTCAACGAAATCCAAGAGAGTACTTGTGGTCATACCTGGAGCTACGTACCGTCGAAGGATAACCCTGCTGACCTCGTTTCACGAGGCTTACGTGCTAACGTTATTGGTAGTACTCCCCTATGGTGGTCTGGACCTTCATTTTTGTTACAAAATGAAAATGAATGGCCTACGATACCCAATACGGTGAAGCACGATCTGCCGGAAGTAGTATCTCACGTCGTTAACAGTAATGATAGTGATGATTATTCTGTTAGTGCCGCCTTTGTAACCTCTATTAACATTTTAATCATACAAAATTTAATTTCCAAATATTCTATTTTTTCAAAATTACAACGCGTTGCAGCTTACATATGTAGATTTGTTTACAACCTTAAAAACAAAAATGATAAAAAATGTGACAGTCTGTCTTTAATAGAACTTCAAATTTCACATAATTTAATTTTACATTGTGCTCAACTTCAAATGTTTCCTGAAGAATATAAATTGCTTACTTCAATTATTATTGGCAAGCATACGTCAAACTTATTGGCCTCTTAAAGGCAAAAACTTATCTAAATCAATTGTAAACAAATGTGTTATTTGTTACAGACACAAAGCACAAAATGTGCAACCTGTCATGGGGCAGCTCCCTCTTAATAGAACGCAGTTAGAATTCCCTTTTCAAAACTGTCATGTTGATTATGCCGGCCCAGTATTGATAGCCGACAGAAAAGGACGAAGTTGTAAATTAATAAAAGCTTATTTGTGCATTTTTGTGTGTTCCGCAGTAAAAGCTGTGCATTTGGAGCTTGTCACGGACCTCACCACCGAGGCTTACATGGCTGCTTTATTTGTTTCTTACGTTTACGCGAATTGTTGAACTCATTAAAACACAATTTTACGGATTACTTCGCGATTTATTTACATTTTATTTTAAACCTGACGTTTCGAACACTTTACAGCGATCGTGGTCACAGGGAGTCTCCCTGTGACCACGATCGCTGTAGTAATAATAAGAGTAAAAGTAATCCGTAAAATTGTGTTTTAATGATGGCTGCTTTAAATCGGTTCGTGGCGCGTCGGGGTAAACCTCGAAGTATCACGTCCGATAACGGCACGAATTTCGTAATACAAAGGTTCCTTCTTAGTTCGAATATTGCATCTGAGATGGCGCAAGAAGGCATTGAATTTATTTTCACTCCTGCGCACACTCCTCATTTTAATTCTTTGGCCGAAGCTGCCGTTAAATCTTCTAAATTTCATTTGAAAAGACTTCTACAATTAACCCATTTCACTTTTGAAGAAATGTCAACTTGTCTATGCCAAATCGAGGCAGTTCTCAATTCACGTCCTCTTACCCCTGTCTCTTCGGACCCTCATGATTTTAGCGCTCTTTCTCCCTCTCATTTCTTGATTGGACGACCACTCTTAACTGTACCGCACCCACAGGTGGCTGACGTCAACATCACTCGTCTGGATCGATGAAGACGCATTCAGCACGTCCAGCAGCACTTCTGGCAGCGTTTTAATAAAAAATATGTTTCTCTGCTACAGACCAAGACAAAATGGTTCGCTTCCACAGGCGAGGTGAAGCCTGGACAGTTGGTCCTTATCAAGGAGAAGAGCCACTGCTCTGGTCACTAGGGCGGGTCGTGAAGACCTACCCAGGCGTGGACGGCGTCACAAGGGTGGCCGAACTGAAGACGAAGAATGGGACCATACGTCGGGCCTTCAACTGCATCTGCCCTCTTCCACTTCATTGAAGACCTTCACCCTTCAACCCGGGGAGTATGTTGGAGCCTTCGTGTGACGTCGGGCTTCCTCGGGAGTCGTCGCGTGCGCCGGCCGCGGTGCGCACTCGTAGGCGCTCCGCTGACACAGACCCACTCGATCATCGTCGGCATCGGACGCGTTCCTCCCTAAATAGGCGCGGTTAAATATCCACCAGCAATAAACCTATGTATTTTACAGTCCGCCTTATCATTTATATAAAGTTCATTAATAGGACCCTAACACAGGTTGTAGATTTCAATCTGAGCAGTACTTACAGATGATTTTATACTGATCACGAATCACGAAAAAAAAAGACTTCAAAAAGTCATAGACTTATATGTATTTTATACTAGACACCCTGTTCAGAACAAATTTTGTATCACATTTTCTAAAATGACAGAATTATAAAGTGTTGCCATTGTTTACTACAATATTTTGATTTGTTTGTGTACCCTATTGATACTACACCGCGCACACTCACACGCATACCTGCCTTAATTTTATTTGTTTAAAACGTACCGTGAGAACCCCGAAGATCGAGTCGACATCGAGACGTTCCCTATGACACATGTACTAGACTGACCAGAGCGCTTTCTCCGCGTGTGTGTCCTGTGAAACTCCTTACAGACATTTCGAGTGATTGTGGCCTGTGAAGTGATACCTAAACCCTGAAAGCGAGATGTGGCAAGTACCTAGCTATAAGTGCTCAGACCTGACTAATTTTCCACCTATCATTGTCACCCTCCACGTGTAATCCACTGCCTAAACTCTCAAACATTTTGGTAGCAGAGCGTAGTTTGTTATTAGGACCCCTTATTAATAACGTAATTTGTTTAATTGAGAGTTATTTATTTGCTACTTTCTTTTGTAATTTGAACAAAACGTCTCGTCATATACCTAACCTATTTACAGTAAATTCCTTAATACCATTCGAGTACAACCCCTTTTACATAAGTGTCGATTAAATCGATTAGCGCGTTAATTACCTACCCTTTGAGTGCAAGTGAGGTGCGCGAGCGCTTTGTTTCCCTATTGATCACGCCATTACCGCGTGACCGCGTGCAAGTTGTTTACGAGTTACGTTTGCCATACCCGGTGCCGTCCCTTACTATTTGTTCCTTTACGCATCGTATTGAAATCTTTTGTGAGTTTAATTTACCTACCTTGTTTCTTGCGATTTAAAGTAAGTAAAATGTCGGATACCGAAACCGGCAACGAGACCGTAAGGGCCGTACTTAAACGGATACAGCTGAATACCGTGAAGCTATAGGTGAACTCCGTTATATTAGTGACTGGGTTGATGATTCCCACCGAGTTCTTGAGACCTTTTCCTCCAATCGTATGCGAGCGCGTCTTTCCGACCTGCCACTTATGTGCGATAAGTTTTCTGCCGCTTGTTCCAAGTTGTTAGGTAATCTCGATCCTGCGATTTATGAACAAGAATATGTGCAAGTTAAGAACGAGATGCGCGTAGTAAGGGACAAAGTAGACGACTTAAAAATTAAGTTAGACGAAATACGACCTCACCAATTTGAGACGTCCCGTACTAGCACCCCCTTTAAGGGGAACAAATCTCTGGCTATTGATAACCCGGCAGTAAATTGCCTGACCTACCTATACCTAAGTTTGATGGCCGTCCCGATAGTTGGATCAGTTTTATAGACCAGTTTGATAGCGTGGTGGACAACCAGCCTAGCCTTACCCCGACTTTGAAGCTATACTATTTAGTGGGAGCCTTATCGGATGAACCTCGTCGATTGATACAACACCTCAAGATTGAGGCGGGCAATTACACCGTGGCCCGTGACCTCCTATAACGTAGGTACCATAACCTTCGTGTTTTAGCGGACACCCACATAGCGCAAATAATGATGCTCCCTATTATAACGCCTAAACTTTCCGGGTTACGTGTGTCGTTCCTGAACCCCCTGCTTTCGACTTATCGATGCTTAGAGAGATTGGAACTTCCTGTTAAGCATTGGTCATTCCTATTAGTTCACTTATGCCTTGCTAAACTGCCTTCTGAGTTAAAATCGAGATTTGAACGTCGTTATGGCGATAATCGTAATCAGGTGATTAGGATTATCGCCATAACGACGTTCAAGTAGCCTAAAGAGATCTTTGACGAAATTAGTTCGTCTTCCTGTCCAGTGAACTTCCATCCCTTAGCTTCCTAACCTTCTCGTAAACACTTGACGTGTTTAGGGCGAGCGATATGTTTACTACAATATTTTGATTTGTTTGTGTACCCTATTGATACTACGCCGCGCACACTCACACGCATACCTGCCTTATTTTTATTTGTTTAAAACGTACCGTGAGAACCCCGAAGATCGAGTCGACATCGAGACGTTCCCTATGACACATGTACTAGACTGACCAGAGCGCTTTCGCCGCGTGTGTGTCCTCCTTACAGACATTTCAAGTGATTGTGGCCTGTGAAGTGATACCTAAACCCTGAAAGCGAGATGTGGCAAGTACCTAGCTATAAGTGCTCAGACCTGACTAATTTTCCACCTATCATTGTCGCCCTCCACGTGTAATCCACTGCCTAAACTCTCAAACAGCCATTATTATTTTTTATTTCTTTCATTTGATGCAAATTATTGCCGTGTTTCTGAGAACAATCAATATTAAGCTGCTGTAGCAAAAAAATATAAACCATCATGATTTGTTAAATCATTTTCAAACATTAGAGAAAAATAATTACTGAAAAAACAAACACTTTTCAAGAAGAAAACTCATCCATTATTTTTTTCCCATTCCTACCAAACAAGACAATCGCCATTAAACGGTAGCACTGAGCTGTCAAAGGTAGCAAAGAGTAATGGAACAGATATGACACGTTGCTGGTTTTTAGTTTTTGCCTAAACGTCGATATTACTAGAAAGAAAAGAAAGAAAGAAAATACGTTTATTGATGAATGGACATCACATAACACACGAAAAAGTTATAAAACAAGAAACACAGAAAAAATTACAATATATGTGGGTAAGCCAGTCGGACTGCGCAGTTGTGCGTCTGTGATGTCCATATTAAAAGGAGGTAGGAGGAGAGGTATTACTACTTACGTCTATTTTTTAATTTTATGTTCATGAAAAAATATGATATTGTATCTACAAAAAAGTGTTATATGCTTACCAATATTATAACAACATAATTAGACAGTAACATAACCTATCTCACAATATTATTCAGTAACATATTTTTGAACCTCATTTTGCCTACTTCATGATAAAGTCCATTGAAATAAAACAAATGATTCGTTATAACAATATAATAATAAAATTACAATAACTTTAAGTTTCATTTGGTTAAGAACTAAAAACTACGAAATATTTTGAGCTGTTTTTACAACCGTTGGCATTTTTGAATAAATTACTTATACATTCATATATACCTAGGCCTTTTTTATCTGAAAGAAAAAACATAATTAAATTCCTTTTCTTCCTATAAGACTTATGGCATGTCTGTTTTGAATTTTCACATTAATCTTTGGTTTTCTATGCAAGTTGTGAGAAAACTAAAATTAATACTTTTACGCCTTAAATTAAACTTCGAATCACTTAGATTTACTTAACACAATTAAACAAAAATATGACGTACAAACTATGTGAAAATATGGCTCAATAACGCATATTTAAGTAGTTTTTTAATTTCGTCTTTTGACGTAGGCGACGTTTTAACATGGTAGTTTCTGGCAACAGACTAAACGCGGAAGCTCTATCTGGCCTCAACTCACTGTACCACAAAGTTTGTTCTAAACAGCCTGTCTAGTGTAACATAGAGGTCGTTGCAAAAAGTATACTTATTTCTTAGTAGCGGCGGCTTCCGATCACACGTGCTGGTCGGGGTTACGGCGCAAAGCGGGCTCAGACCAAATAAAAAAAGTTTAAGTTAAAAAAAAAAAAATTTGGTCTGAGAAAGCGGGTGAAAACAAAAGCATTGCGCTGTCAACGTACTTTGTGTAATACCCACTGCGCGTATTGTTGACTAGTCGCAAATCAATAAGGGGAAATTCTCAAATCATATAAATAAAAAAAAACCGGCCAAGTGCGAATCGGACTCGCGCACGAAGGGTTCCGTACCACTTAAAACATTAGACAGTAAAGGCAAAAAAAGTTATTTATATATAATTTCAAAAGTATTCATCACAGGATACTTGAAACAATTTTAAATAAGAGTTTCCGCGCCTGTTTCTTTACGTGAGTGATTTGAAGCGTATAAATCCAAGACTTTAGAAATTACAGGAAGGGGACACCGTGTAAACGACTTTGGCGGGCTATATCTCGCAAATGGTAAATCTGATAAAAAAGTGTTGTATGGAAACCCTACCTTATTTTCATAGTCATTTTCAACGATACCCCACACAAGGGGGTGCACTCAAAAAATAACTCACCCCCCCCCCCCCCCTTTACATGTATGGGGAGGTACCCTTAAAAATGAGGTAATTTTAATTTTTCGAATTTTTAAAAATGAGATCTATATGTGAAGTATCCTCAAACCAAGTTACATGCAAACCAGTCCATAAACGTAGAAGATATTCACAGACTAGGACGGATGGACTAAACGATCTTATAAGGGTTCCTTGTCGGACTTCGGAACCCTAAAAAAGTATTTTTTTCGTGATTCAGTGATTAGAATAAGGTGTAGAATCACCTCCGTAAGTACTGCTCAAATTTAGATGTATAAATGGGTACCACGTGCTGTCATATTTTAAACGTAACATTAAAAAATATTTTTCAATTAAAATATGACACCAGTTCTTAATTGTGATAATTAGTTTTTTGGAGTTTTCGGGCACTCATTATGCTAAACTTTCTGTGCATAAATAAAAAGCCCTGGTCTTACCGGTTTGGCAGCACGGTATGTGCTAGCTAGGGAAACGTGTCGCCGGCTAGCACACATAAAATGTCTGTTTATATAAAAGTCTTACTGACTCCTAAATTTCGAACTGGATTGTTTGATGACTTCAATAGGGAAAAAAAATTTGGCATATCACTAATCCTCATAGCAAATTGAGGTAGCGGGAGACATACACACCGCCCTGATATTTAATTATGAAGTGACCAAGTTTATCTGCCGTTTGTTATCCTAAGCTCTTATAAATACGCTCTTTTATCGTATCTAGTCGGAGTGGTTCGTGAAGTGTGAAGTTTTCTTTTTCGCTCCTTAGACTAAGGATTCGTTCACACGTAGTTTTCGTTAATTGATTAGTTTGTTCCAGAATTAAGTTAATATGGCAGTATTGGACCCTTGCAACACCTAGGCTGTTTGATAAGTTCTCAGTCTAACCTAGCGATGGGCGATTGTTCGAAAAAAACTAATCGAATGAATCGATTATCGACCATTCGAACTATCGAATGTCGATTTAGTATTTCGGAAAAAAATTAATTGAATAATAATCGTCAATCGAATGATAATCTATACTGGGCCCTTCGATGAATTCGATCCAATTGCCGCGACTGTGCGCACAGGACAAGTAGCGACCGAATGATTAATCGACGCGACGAATGATGATTCATTCGTTAGCAGTTAGTAGTACGGCCTGCACACCGCGCGCTCCGGTATTGCTCGCCGCATAATCGAAAAATAATCGAATGACTGCGGTTGCTTATCGAATACATTCGATTACATAGACCATTCGAATAATTCGAATAATTTAGTAATAATCGCGCATCGCTAGTCTAACCTAGATTTGAGCTTGATTTTATATTATAGCTTGATTTTTCGTTAAATGATGTACCACGTTTCATTGCATTACCTCTCGTAATTATTTTTTTATGTTTTTTTCCCGTAAGGGAGTGTGCCTCTCTTCTATCAAAATGTATAAAATTGAAGTGGTGGCCGTAATAAAAATTTTGTAAAAAAATATTACACCGTATTAAATGAAAGTAAATACGATTATTACATAAATTGAAACTGTGCCTTTTTATAAATTTTAACAGATGAAGAGGTGATTGTTTGTGGAGAGCTATTTTTCACAGAGTTCTTAAATGAGCTTCCAAAGTCTTTATAAAAGCACTGGAGCACAGATAAAATAACTATATTAAAATAAGAGGTAAATGTATAGAAATATAAAACATAATTTTTATTTAACTTCATTTGTTTTATTGATAGGGCCGAGAACTTATCAAACCACCTCGTATCACATTATTTACTCGGATATCATCAGAAATCCGTGGTTAAAATATGTCGGGTTACTCTTTTCCCACCGTGTATTAGGAATATACTGGTTAAAAACCTTTGGCTTTGCCGCGGTCGGGTAACAATACAACTATGTGACTAAAGTGTCTTTGTCTGAATGTTTTGCATTTTGCATAAAGTTCACCGTGACTGCAGTTACGCATTATCATTGTTTCCAAAGTTTTCCCCACGTGTAAAATACTGCAAAAGTAAGTTACATTACTCATATGCATGCGTTATATCATGTACTTCTTAAAGAATAAGTTACATGGGGCTAAAAGATAACATTTTTTTATGTGTAACGTAAAATACAAGTACGCCGTTTCTGTTAAAAAAATAAGACACGTTAAAATGTAACAAAAGAGGTCATTTTTTGCAATAAAATAAAGAATGAATGGTGCTACTTTAGATGATGGTGCTCTGAAAGACAACGATTTATTATAAACATAGAACCGGCTGAATGGATTTATTAACCAACATAAATGAATAAGTATTCAAAAGCACCTTTGAACATAAATTACATATTTTGATACTATTGAGTAATTCTCCGGAAAGCATTCTCCACGTCACCTTCGTGGCGATTTTTAGTTTAAGTTTTTTTTAAAATAGAAAAAAAACTACACTACAGAAGACCTAAAATAATATTGAATTCTGTTGGAATCAAACAAATCGGTTCGTTATTTATTCCGATATTTCATTTTGAAATTTTGGTACCCACGAAAGTTATTATTGACTCCACGAAAGTTACGAAACGTATTTTTCACAGCGAAGTTCTATTTTATTTCATAAAAATACTTCAAATAAAACCTAAATAATTAAAAGTATACTTGCTTTTACGAAAATTAATAGTTTTTTTATAGTACAGAGCATAAGAAGCATTAATAATTAAATCTTTTAACCTTTAATAGTAAATAGTTCCGCTTTGACGACAAAGTAAGGTTTATTTTTGTTAGCTTATGTACTAAATGCTTTTGCACACATGCATATCTACAACATAATCTGACGCAGGACGTCCACTGATAAACATATGCCTACCCCAATGACTTTCAACGTGACCGGCTACAAGCGGCCTGTATCCAGTGCGATCATGCGACCTTTGCAGGGTCGTCTGTCAATCTTGCTGGTGGACGCCCTACGCTACGTTCTTAGCCAAACGGTATCTAATCAAGAACCTTTCTGCACTGTGCCTAGCCCATTGCCACTTAATCTTAGTGATCTACAGGGCTATGTTTCTTACTGTAACCTCAGTTCGTCTACGTACCTCTTCAATTCAATCCAGTGGACAAACACCGAACATAGCTCATTTTTCGTCCATAAGCTTTTTCATAACGCCCATAGTAAGAGACCATGTTTCGGATTGGTTGTAGACGTTCGTTTTCAAGCACTGAAGTATTTGGGTTATAATGCCCTCGCTAGCGGCTCTGGAAACAACACCAGGGGCAGCGGTGAATGCACTGCTAGACCTTATAGCACTACATATGCAGGTACAAAAGGAAGCCAAGCAGTGTATATACAGAATATGCACCCACACAAAAACCAGATGGACCTCAGAGACACTAACAAAACTTAAGGAATCAGTCCTTAAACACATACCCTTTAGCATGCCCAGCGACGACATGCACACAGAATACAACTTCCATAAGATGTATTCAGTAAACATTCCGTCAAGGAACAAATGGCTAAAGGGCCAAATGATCTTCAAAGAAGGAAGTCACGTCTGGTATACAGATGGATCCAAGAAAGGATCTGATGTAGGGTGTGGGGTATACGGAAAGAGGCCCAAGCTCAAGTTTAGCGTTAACCTGTGCACGGAGTCTTCTGTCTTCCAAGCCGAAGTCTTTGCAATTAACAAATGCGCGGAGATAAATTTGGAAAGGACGCTTCGTAACCAACACATCTACATCAACACGGATAGCCAAGCAGCACTGCTGGCTCTAGAATTCTTTGAACTAAACTCGAAACTAGTTCAAACATGCAACAGAAACCTGAATGCCTTGGGTAACTCCAATAAAGTAACACTTACATGGGTGCCAGGGCATTCTAACATATACAGTAAGGAAGTAGCAGACGAGCTCGCCAGAAAAGGAGCCGACAACCCTAAAATCGGCCCAGAACCGTTCTGTGGTATTACCAAGCAAAGAGCCACTACACTTCTTACTACCCTTTGTAAACAAGAGGCTATTGAGTTGTGGAAGTCCGTACCAGGACAAGAACACTCTAAAGCGCTCATACAAGGGTATAATAACAAAGTACCTAAAGAACTGCTAAAGCTCAAAAGATACACAACATGTGCTGTGACCAGAATACTGACGGATCACTGCAAACTCAACAAACACATGACAACCATAAAATTGACCAAGGACGTAATGTGCCGTTTCTGCCACTCAGCAGAAGAAACGTCTATGAGCGCGCTTATGAGCAAAAGAAGTATCCCTTTAGGGCAGCATATAATGCACCTGGAAGAGATAACGGAACTCACTTCCCGAAAAACCTAGCAATTCCTGGATTCAACGGGTATAAGTAGTGAGCTATAATCAAAGAGGCTGCCACAATAGACCAATCACTGGTCGAGCTGGCTTATACTTGGGCCAAAATTTTAAATAATAAATGCCCTCGCGTAGTTTTTCGCATCTCATCCAGCCAAGGTAAACCAAGGTAAGCCAAGGTCTACCGAAAAAATCACTGGTTCCAAGTAAACGAACTCCTGTCGTCTAAAACTGTAGATCATAGTTTCCGTGTGATGTATTGGTTATGCCAAATCCTTTTTATTCCACATGTGCATACATTCAATCAAGGGCAGTGTTTTATCAAGTTATTCGTATATGAATTCTATGTAGAACTTTCCTTATTGAAGTCGATAAATTAATAAGCCAACCATTTATTTAGTTAGTAGAACAGGGTTCAATCAATTAGACATTTCAACCATGTTTGACTAAAATAGATAAATATAAGAAAAACTCATGCTTATACCTACTCAAACTATCATTTGTTAATAATTTTGGGAGAAAACGTTAACATGGTTATTTAAAAACATTTACAGACTGATAGAAAAGTAAATGAAGACTGCATAAATAGACCTTCGTAACCTTACGTGGAGTGAAATATAACCTTCGTGGTCAAATGTCCACGAAAACCATGCCACAAAAGTTACGCAAATTTTACATTTTCAAAAATTTACTAGTTGTTTCTTGACAAATATAAAAACTAAAAAGCGGACAAAGAAATTGAAAAAGGGTTTTATAATGAATATTCAACAGTTATATCTAAATCATTCTATTGTCTTTAATATTTAACTATGGGTTTCTCCAAAAGGTTGCTAGAAAAAAGTTGATGAATTTGTGAGCCTATATTTTCTGTATCATAGCGATAAGAAAGGCATTTGTCCTCCAATGATGCTGTAATGAAACTAAAGTTTCCGTAGGGCCATTAAGCGTATCTAAAAGTTGATGCTCTTTAAAGCTATGGACCTTTTTATGTCGCGTTCACGAAACTACCACAATCGTGTGACCGAGACAAAATATTTTCTTACACATTCTGTTTAAACGATATCAATATTGGGTTTTTGAATGATCAATTTTGACTTATTTACAATTTTTTTGACATATAGTATGTGTACATAACACAACAGACAATAAAGATATTTGTGGTTGAACTGAGCGCGAGGTCGTTGGGACGCGCGGAGAACACCGGTTTTGCTCCCGTTTTTGGCGGTAAAATATTATTTAAAAAATATCTGTAAGCTCTATTTTATATTAAAAACTATGTCTGTGTAGATTAATAAACAGAGTATTATTTAAAGTTAATTTCAAAGCTGTTTATTGACTGGGTTAGGAATTATGAACGTGTGACCGCCAAAAAACGGCCCTCGGAAAATCACTCTATTATTAAAATTATTATTTAGCTTTAAATTGTTTTCTAAATTTTGGTTTATGGCACCTCTCAAAACCCTTTAAGTAAAATGCTAGATTGAAGTCGATATTCACAAAATCGATTTAATACTTTTACTGCCAAAATTGTGAAACTAAAACTATGTTACGTGGAAAGTATAAAATCTTTTTCCCTTCCATGAAACTCGGAAAATGGGGAACATTAGCCATATCTGCAGTATGCTCATCATCTACTATTAGACAAAATGAACATCACAGATAATGGCCGCTGCGGTTATTAGGTTTTAGTGGTGCAGTTTTATATAATAACGTGTTGGAATAGTTAACTATACTTAATCCTTCTTTTAAACTTGTTTTTGGGGTAGGTATACAGGATTGCGCAAAAGGAGATTCCATTTTTTTCATCCTTACATCTAGGCTAATTCAAATATACCCTATTTTTATACCCTATATTGTTTCCTGAGTTTTAGTAGTTCCGAGATACTATTTTTTACTAGATTACAATCAATAGATATTTTGCGTTCAAGCGAGCCATTAGAAAATTCAAAAGTAGTACCACTGTTCCCTGAATAATTTTAAAAAATATAAATGAAGTTTCGTTTATAATTATTTACATTATCATGTATAATAATATTGATTTATTTTAAATTGGAATAAAATCCTTAGTTCTGTCTAGCTCGAATCAATTTTACTGCAAACTCCTTTAGCCTTAGATAGCTGGTAATTTTATCTAAGTTAGCTCATTGCATTTGCTAGAAAAATCTCCGACGTAACATAATGAGAAGTTGGACAATTATTTTTTCAAGGTTGTCCAAAAATTCTCAAAACTATACTGTTATTATCAATTGCAAACAATTTGATCAAATTTAATTCAGAGTCAAACATTATCGTTTCCCAATTTGTAACAACTAACATTACCCATGAATGAACAATGAGCCAAGCCAGTAAATTGGTAACGTTTGGACAAATGTTCCGGCATGCGTACACCGAGATACGGTTTTCACCACAACAAAACTGTTTTGTCTTGTGCCCGGATAAATTCCTCGAAATCCTATTAACAATAGGACCCTTACTATGAAGGATGAAATTGTGCCCCCTTCTCTATGATGAGAATAAAGGGGACTAAAAATAGAGTTGGAAATATAAGCAGTAAAGAAGCTTTTGATTTTATGTAACTAGACGTTAATAAGAGCTATGATGGCGCAATAAATCACTCACTCGCCCTTACTTATAAGTAAGTCACAAGACTTACAATTGATGTAAAAAAGTTTTTTTCTAAAAGTTCTGAATGTAAGGTACTTAAAGATCAATTGCTGAAAATAGCCATTAGTGTAAGTATATTGTTTTTTATTACAAATAAAAATATCCTTAAATTTAATTAAAATGGCCGGAAAACAAATTTCAAAGATCCACCTATCAATATCAGTCTCAGATACTTCCGAATTAAAAAGGGCGGTTCTCTGACTAATTATACCCAAATGAAATTTATCAAACCTTCTAAACCCAAAGGGTGCAATTTTTTATTAAGATTTCCCGAACTTTTTTCATTAAATTCCAGGAAGTATTTGAAAAGTTCGAGTCGTTTTAGCGTTGAAAAAACTCCTTAGCATTTTTCACGTCGTTAATGTAGAATTGTAGAGCAATGTTCTCAGTGAAATAATACAAATAAAAAATAATGATATTCGGACAAACTTATTTCGAATAATAATATTATTAGAAATCATGAAACAGGGGCCAAAGAAAAAGTGAGCTTAAACTATAATTATACTTCGCTAAAAACGCTACGCTGCAAAAAAGATGATAATGTTTTTTATTCACATGTTAAACAAAATATTGTTTTGAATGGCAACTACCAATTCATGGCATGACATTTTCATATTTTCTCGCTCTTTATTTGGTTGTATTTTCCCATTTCAATGGAGGGAGCTGTGTAAGCTTCCCGCTTTCCGAACACAGGCGATCATGTTGTTGCGTGTTCCCTGGCATTAAGATAAGCCGACCAAACGAGACACAGCCAGGATTAATGACGGAAAACAAAATGGCGTCTTCAATGGAATTTTTCTTTCTTGTTATCTAACTGCAAAAACGTACACACGGACGCACTCAGGGTGTAGTTTAATCCTATACTCACGCGTAGTCTCGTAACTCGTGTTCCTAGGTGAGGTATAGATTCGACCTCACCTAGAAACACGAAGCATAGGGTAGTAAAGGTAGAATCGCTATAACTTTTTATGCCAAGCTGTTGGTCAGAAAAATTTCGTCTTATACAAGAAGCTTCTTTATGAGCTCAAAAATATTTGACGATCTAAAGTAAATTATTGGCTATGACGATGAAGTTGTCTCAAGAAAGCTAAGAGAGTGAGAATGTATAATTTTTATTTCAACCTAAAACTGTATACCAATTTTATTGTTTAGTGTTAATTAAATACAATACCTACAAATAAGTCAAGCAAAATATAAACAATGTAATAATTGGAACACAATGTTTTTGCTTCACTCTATTTAATTAAATTAAATGTTCATTGATATTTACTGTATTTAATTTTATATTATTTTGACCGACCTGACTACGCCCCTGAGTGTGTTTCAAGTTTCAATGGTGTTTACGATGTAAAATATTTGTTTCCAAACCATTTAATTTGATTGCCAGACATGTTTGAATAACATTTCAGAGTATTTTAACAAGTTTTGGATTAAATGTAACAGCCACAACTTTTTTAATTCAAAAACATGTTTGATCTAAAGAGTTAATGTTTATTTGTAGTCATGATCATGCAGCCTAGGCAGCTTATAACCGATCTGTCGACTCTGGAAATCTATGGGAAATCTATGGGGAAGACATATGTGTAGCAACGGACGTTCTGCGGCTTATGATGATGTTGTTTTTTAAGAGTGGAATTAACTATTAAACGCTCTGCCGAAACCGCTAATTAACGTTTTATGTAACTACAACGAGAAAAAATGTAAAACCTTACTTGTAAAACAAAGCGCGATCTCACTTACTGCTTCATGAACACAACAAGGTTTCCAACAGTAGGGTAAACATGTACCACATACCTATAAAGTCTAACTTTATTGTGTTCAATAAACTAAATAAAAATCCGCACAGACAGATAACATGCATCGACACATTCAATTCAACCCGCCCCAAAATGTCCTAGCCTAGTGCAAAAGATTTTCATTTTAAATTGTCAATGTGTACTAAAACGTGTTTTTTGTCATTGCTTCAAACTTCATCATAGCCCACTATTACAAGTTACATGGCTCTGCAATCTCCAAGCCAGTCCAAGTTCCACTAAGCCTCAATACTGATGATGATAACATCACTATAGAAAAGTTCAGCACGACCCGCAGAGCTGGAACTTTGAAATCCTCTCAGTTGCGAGTGTTTTGTTTAATTTAGAGTTAGTTGGAACAATCGTGGCAGAGCTGTTAGTAGCTATTAAGCGTTTTACAGCTCTTTAGGGAAACCTATTCAGATAACGGGAATACGGCTCGTCATTAAAATGCAATTTCGTCAGCTTAAGACGAGGCTGAGAGTTCACTCATATCAAAGAGGTGTAGATTTTTATTGTGTATTCACTGTAAGGGATTCATTTGTTTCATAACGTTCAATAAGTGGTTGAATTCTTTGAATTTCTTAAAACTGTGTTAGGGCATGATGACCGCTTGTGTGAAATGTATATTTTACTTCTAGTATCTAAATTGGATAAGTATTATCTAATTCTATTGAAGATTACTCCAATAGATCAATCTCGTATCGTGCGCATTAACCTGTAGATGCATGAAAAAGTATCAATATCTCTTTTGTAAGAACACTCTGTTATCAAAGGACGTAAACAGTCGCCTGCTGGTAAATTCTGTTGCGCATATTCGTCTCCTTACAATGCTCTGATTTTGCAGCGTCCTTAGTAATTCAAGTGGAAAAGCAGGCATTATAGCAGTGTTGTCAGGCAAAGCTCGTCGGGCATCAGTCGCACCGACATTGACGTGACTTGAGTGACCTAATCTCCCCACGTCAATCACGCACGTCGTCATCGGATTGCTCGAACCGACGCAGTGCAGAGGCCCTACACTTTAATGAATAATAATTACCCATAAGTGTCCAGTATTTTTTAATCCACCTGTCTCTGTCACTTATACGCATGGTAGTGCTAATGAGCGCGAATGGCAGAGACAAAAATAAAGACTTTTTACAGCGCGCTGAGACCCCAGCGCGCAGTATCAAAGTCGCATGAATATTAACCTTTATGACAAAGGCCAATGTATTTTAAGATAAACCAAGCGCTAATTCCAGATTTTCACACCCCTGAATACTAATTATTGAAATACTGAGTTCAATCTTTTATGCGTTCCGTCTTTGTCAGCTTGTTTTTTTGATAAAAGTTTATCCAAATACCTTTCATATTTTATTATACATACAAGAACTAAATGAAATTAAGAAGAATCAATAAGAATGAAATTAATAATAAATAAACATTGTTATTTATTGTAAATCTAGCAGATATCTACAGCAATCCCTGCTGTGGATATCTGATAGATTTACATGGTCATGGTGAGAAAACACGAATTATTGGAACTTGAATCACCCAACTCTTTACAACAAAGGCCTGGGTCCGGTCCGGACACCAAATGAAACATACTGAACATAAAATTGTTATGCAGTAACATTTTTCTTTCCAATTAAAATGCAAATTTAAAGAATAATTCAGAGCGAACTTTTTATACCGTCATTAACTGGGTCCTCGGTTTATAGGGCGGCCGTGGTGTAAACGCTGAATGTGCGTAATTGGCCTTATATTATTATTGCCTACAGAATTAATACCAACGCCACGGCTAAGATATGTTATCCGAGTGGGAATTATTGCCCAGCCTAACAAACAAAATAAAATACGAGTAGATCTTGCGAACGTAACAAATTGCTGCTTGTGTATTTTTTCCAAAAAATGGATTCATTGAATTTCTGTGCTCGCAATTAGTAGTAGTAATTTAGTGGCAAAGGTATAAACCAAAGATATATGAATAGAGAAGATCTCGCCGCTTAGTATGCATGGAGTCTTATGCGATGCAATTGTGCAGTATTCACTTTTGATGTTGCCTTGTAAACTTTGCGTTTTGTTGATGAAGTGGAATGTATCTGCACTAATATTAAAAAGAGGAAAGAATAGATTGTTTGTTTCTTTGTTTGCATTAAATAGACTCCGAAACTACTCGATGAATTTTTTTTACGATTCAATGCCGTCATTATCCCTGATGAATATAGCATCCTACGGGGATTTCGTCGCGATATAAAAACATTGAGAGGGGGGGTGAATTGTGGTATGAAAATTTGTCTGGAAAATGCTACTCTTGGCGCGGGCAAAAGTCGCGGGGAACTGCTAGTAATAAAATACTTAGCTTGTCACTAATATAAAAAACTACACTATCAATATACAGAGGAAAGATTTGGTTGTTTGTTTTTTGTAATGAATAGGCTCCGAAACTACTGGGCCGATTCAAATGAAATATGAAATCATCAGGGGGGTGAAATGGGGGATGAAAATTGTACTAAAATGACTCACATTTCGGTGCTCATGTTTTAATATCACACATATGTTGTAACTTTTCCGTGCTTTAGTCTTAACTGAAGACACTATCTTTATTTGGCATTTCTTTAATCAATATAATACAAACAACCACTCCGTAGAACAGTCCAACAATAATTACGTATTATGAGAAGCGAAATAATTTCTAAAGCTTTTCAATTAATCTCGGACTAAAGGTAAACAAGTAAGAAATCGTTTGCAGGCGCTGTCTTTTAATTATTAGGTTTGCTGTAGATGAACAGCTCAATCATGGCAGAATCTTATTAAAAGTTTCATCTCTATCTATCCAATTTCAAAATCATTAATTGTTGTGTATTAAGTATTTGTGCCAACAATGTACTCATTGCAACTTATATGTACCTATTTAAATTGTGGAGATAAAAATAAATATAGTTATTATTATTTAAACGTCCCAACATATAAAATGAAATTTTTTTTTGTCTTTACACAAAAAATATATTGTGAAACTTGACACGTTAAACTATGCAAGAAATAAGTGCGATACGTATTAAGTTAATATACAGTATATTTCTAAAACTATATAACTTATACTGAAACTGTATTTTCCAATATCTTGTCAAATAATCAATAAAAATGAAATGTAAAGTCTAATACTTTACGACAAAGATAAGACGACACACAAAGTCTATTGTATGTGGGAGGCCTTAGTCAAACAATTCTGTCACTGGGTTGGTGACATTTAAATCCGGGAATGATTTAATTTCCTATGAACCTTTGGCAAAAACGCAAATATAAATTGAATTTGTTGACTCGTCTGCTCCCGTGAATATTTCAGTCGGATATTTCACTTCAAGGAATTAAGGAATGAGGTTAAAAAGGAAAAAGGTGAAAAGACCTGTCATTTTCTTCTTTACTAACAGCAAAGTTATTAACATCCAATTTGATGGAATTGATGGAAAAAGTTTCAATATAATTTATTTTACTCATTTAGTTTATTTCGCAAAATAAAAATATGTTTCTGTTATATAGAAAAAAAAATGCATAAAGCAACGTAAATGGCAGTAGAGGATGTCTAAATAATATTATTATAAGTTATAGAAGTCGACAAAACCTTGTGTTTTTTTCTAGACTACTCGTAGTTAGAAATTCGCCATCTTCTTCCCATACCGTAACAGACAAAGACAACATCTGCGTCTTCTAAAAATAAGTTTTACAAAACTTTTTATAAGCTTCAGCACTGCACTTTTTGCTGAACAAGTACCAAACTGTTGTTTGTTTCACGTGAAGTGAATAAAGCAGAAGCACCGAGAGGCATGCCAACGATTGTCGACTAACTTTCGGTGTAATTGGTTGGAATAGTTTTCCAACCGCGCTAACATACCTTTATCTACGTTTTGCAACGCTAAGTTTCGTACGCTATCTTACAGTCGTGTATGTTGTCTGATATTAGTTCTACTAATATCTGTTACTTTGATATGATATGATATCATATTTATGTACAGGATAATATCTTGAATTATTTCATCTCATTTTCCTTGTTCTCAGTAAGCAAATAAGGATGTACCCAATTATATTTAATCAGTTCCTAAAATGCTGTATTTACTTGATATTTTTCGAAACATTTTGCAGTCAGTTTACAGATACTCCATTCCCCAGTCCGGAGAAAAATATAATTATGGTCATAAAAGAGCAACTGAGAGATGTGTAAAGTATTCACGCTAATACAGAACTGAGCATGAATTATTATAGCGGTGGAACTCACCAGCTCAAATCCGCCCATTTTATCTGGCTCCTGAGGTTTCCCTGACAAACGAGATACTGGGCTTTACCGCAAAAGATAGAATCTCACCACATCTTTTTGTTTTACACTCGCTAAAATTTATTTGTAAAGATAAGTTGAATGGAGCGCTTCCATTAGATATTCGTGTTCATATTCCGACTTTGCTAGTTCTTTTGTTCGACGGCAATTCGGTGTGATCCATCATAAAATATATCATATTCTAGTCTAGAATATGGAAAATTGTCACGTATAAGATGAATGTATCAATTGCAATATCCGAAGAAAATTTATCACTAGTTTAGAAGTTTGTTTTTACACATCGATGGAATGCAATGATTGCAATTTATCATTTTACTAATGGATCACATGTCTTTTACTAAAGTACTAACAAAATGGAGAATTCTGTTCCATTGCTCATCAACCATTTTAAGGGTAAAAATTAATAAAAGAAAAATAAGTTTTCATAGAAACAAGTTTAAATATGGCACAGAAGTTTTCATCAAAAGTTTTGTTCTCTGGAATCTGTAATTTGATTTTTATTTACCCTTTTCATCATAAGGATACCAGCAACATTAATCCCCAGTTCACGGCGGTCTATGGAATCCTAAGTTGTTTACCAAATTGTTCCGGAAAACTTCCACCTTGGAATGTTTCAACTTAGGAGCTACCATTTGTTTGGATTATACAATGCACCTAAAACTTCACAGGTCTACACGAATTTTCCAAATATTTTCCAAGTTCGCCAAGTTTAGTGAGCCATTTTCTTTATCTTTGTTTGCACTAAGAAAGTTCTCTTTAAGTTTTTCATTCAAATGGTTGGTTAATATTAATCGGGATTATACTATCAGACTAAAGCTGATATCGAAACTTGGCTTTATCTTCAACAAAATTGTGCAGAAGGTAAATATGAATTCAAATTCAGATTTTAATTTTGTAAGTTAGTTGAGTGGGAGTGTTATCGCTTGACGTTAGTCGGTAAGTCTCGGCAGAAGCCCTAAGGTGGCTTGAAGTAATCAAAAATTGGCTGGTATTAGCTGAGTAAATGCGTAATAGCGAAGATCGACAGATAGAAGATGTAGTTTGTACTTTGTAGGATCGCTGTATGCAAACCGCTTACAAGCATTCAGTCGGTCTTTGGAATTCTATGGGGGCCGTTCATTCGTAGTTTTGGTTTTGTATAAATTGATGATGATGATGACGTGTGCAATGGCTGACATTTAGGCCCACTTTTACGAAACTTGTTAAATACGTTTAACGGTAATTATCTTTACAATATCATCCCGTTTTTGCCAACGTCGAATGACTGACAAAGACAGAATGATGTTTTCAAATATGTTTAGCGCTAAGTGTATTTATCGAGTTTCGTAAAAGTGGGCCTAAGTACTTAAAGTCAATTAGACTTAGTAACAATTAGTTAGGTACAGTATCAGAAGTAAAAAAACAACATTCTTCCTAAAATTACACTAAAAAGTTAAAAATGACTTTGTTTACTGCCACGTTTCTTTCACTTGGCGTAAAACGTCGTGACGAAACGAATTGATATTTTTCACAGCAATAGTTCCTCTTAAGTTGCTATAACGCTAAGCCTATTAAGCCAATACACTTAAGAGCATTCACAAATCGCCAAGAGTATTGAACCCTTGCTAATGAAATACTCGCACTAATCCTTCCCTAGTTCCGTTCCATTATTTTTTTTAAAGGAAGTATTTTAACGAAGTAGTAGTGTAAGTACATAAGATAAGTAGAAGAAATCGCGTAAGTTAAACAACTTACGATTTCTTCTATTTATTATCTTATGTAGGTACTTATATTGCAATGCAAGATACAGATACGTTAAAAAATGTTTTTACGAAAGTAAATTTTCGTACAATCGGCAGCACGTCAGATTACCACGAAAACAGCTTTTATTACGTAGGGAGTAGAGGCCGTCTCAAGGTCAGTCTGACGTGCGACCATGTGTAATGGAACTGAAATGGAATCAGTGGAAAAGTTTAATCTGTACAATGACCCCTCTGTACTTACTGTCGTTCGTCCAAATCGCAGACGGTCTTCCCACAAAATCCATTAGAAACCTTTCTGCCTGAGAGGTCATCAATTCTTCGCGCCACGTAGCCTAGCATTTTCCACTTTAGCGTTCTTACGAGTATCTGTTAGGTTACTGCCCGTTTTCTAAAGTAAGTAGGTACAATCGACATGTCACGTTACTCATGTGGACGACGAAAACAGCTTTTATTGCGTGAGGAATAAAGTCAAAGTCAAAAATTCTTTATTCAATTTAGGACACAAAATGCCACTTATGAACGTCAAAATATCAATCAATTATGGCCCATATGGGGCAGAACATGTCTCCTTATCTTTTGGGCCCTACTAGGGCTTCGAGACAAGACACAGACAATCTGGCAAGTGCTGAGAAGAAACGCCGGAACAAACTCAGTCACCACTAGCTGCCACAAAAATAAAACAAATCAAAATAAACAGGTAGGTACATCAGTTTGGTGCAGGCTGGACTGTCCATACATTCTCGTCATTAAGATAGTCTTAAATTTTATAATACCCCTTCGACATTAGGGTAGTTTTGACATGTAACTTAAATTTATTAATAGGTAGTTCGATAACATTATGAGGTATTTTATTGAAAAATTTGACACAATTTCCCAAGAATGAATTAATTGTTTTGGCTAATCTGAAGTTTGGAATGACAAGTTTGTTTTTATTTCTTGTGTTATACGAATGAATATCACTTTTTTTTATAAAAAGATCTAAATTTTTGCGTACGTACATTATATTATCAAATATGTATTGAGAAGCGACAGTGAGGATGTTAATTTCTTTAAAGAATTCTCTCAGGGATTCGCGGGGACTTAGTTTGTAAATGGCACGAATGGCTCTTTTCTGTAAAATAAAGATGGTATCTATGTCCGCAGCAGAACCCCACAAGAGAAAACCATAAGACATTATACTGTGAAAGTAACTAAAATACACAAGCCTTGCTGTTTCAACATCAGTCAAATGTCTAATTTTTCTAACCGCAAAGGCAGCTGAAGCAAGTCTCCCAGCCAGAGCGTCAACATGTGGTCGCCACTGCAACTTCGAATCCAATGTAATGCCCAGAAAAACAGTGGAGTTTGATAGATGTAATTTTTCACCGTTGAGTAGGATTTCTGTGTTAGCTTGCTTCACGTTAGGCATGGTGAATTTAATACATTTAGTCTTTTTTGTATTAAGAAGCAAGTTATTGCTAGTGAACCAATTTAATACCTTAGAGAGAGCTCCGCTTACATTGTCAAATGATTCTTCGCCTCTTCTTGATTTGAAGACTAAAAAAGTATCATCAGCAAACAGAACTATCTCACAGGAGTCTTTGGCATAAAAAGGAAGGTCATTAATATAGATCAAAAATAACAAAGGTCCCAATATTGAGCCCTGGGGCACTCCCATTTGAAGCGGGGCACCTGAGGAGTTAGTACCATAAACGTTTACTGTTTGTAGTCTGCCTGAGAGGTAAGATTTCAACATTTTAGACGCGTTATTAGATACACCGTAATGTTCAAGCTTAATAATGAGTGTTTGGTGATCGACACAATCAAATGCCTTCGACAAGTCACAGAATACACCAATCGCATCGTGTTTATCTTCATAAGCATCCAAAATGTGTTTGACGAGTGCCACCCCAGCATCTGTTATATAGGTAGAACCTTTGGAAAAACCAAACTGTTTCTCGTGCAGTAAATTGTTAAGTTTAAAATGAGAGAGCAATTGATTAAATATAACTTTTTCAAAAATTTTGCTAAATGCAGGTAGAATGGAAATTGGCCTGAAGTTGCATGGGTCACTTTTTTCTCCTGACTTAAATAAAGGTATTATAATAAATTTGCAATCTAAATATATTATTGCACTTGAAAAAATGACCGCCAGAGGCGGGAATCGAACCCGCGTTCCTCGCATGCCGGGCGATTGCCTAACCTCTCGGCCACCCTGGCGTTGGCAGAGCCTGTCGAAATTTTCAAGTGCTTCTTAACGCTGTAATGCCGCGTTGCTTTCATCAATGTTATTGGGATTACACCCTCAACACTCGAAAGAAATACTATTGCAAGTATTTAACAATCGAAAGATGAAGCTTGCAAATACGATAAATTATTATTATTTTTTTTAAGTGATAAGCATTTACTTTGCAATCTAAATATATTATTGCACTTGAAAAAATGACCGCCAGAGGCGGTAATCGAACCCGCGTTCCTCGCATGCCGGGCGATTGCCTAACCTCTCGGCCACCCTGGCGTTGGCAGAGCCTGTCGAAATTTTCAAATGCTTCTTAACGCTGTAATGCCGCGTTGCTTTCATCAATGTTATTGGGATTACACCCTCAACACTCGAAAGAAATACTATTGCAAGTATTTAACAATCGAAAGATGAAGCTTGCAAATACGATAAATTATTGTTTTTTTTTTTTAAGTGATAAGCATTCACTTTGCAATCTAAATATATTATTGCACTTGAAAAAATGACCGCCAGATTCGTATTTGCAAGCTTCATTTTTCGATTGTTAAATACTTGCAATAGTATTTCTTTCGAGTGTTGAGGGTGTAATCCCAATAACATTGATGAAAGCAACGCGGCATTACAGCGTTAAGAAGCACTTAAAAATTTCGACAGGCTCTGCCAACGCCAGGGTGGCCGAGAGGTTAGGCAATCGCTCGGCATGCGAGGAACGCGGGTTCGATTCCCGCCTCTGGCGGTCAGTTTTTCAAGTGCAATAATATATTTAAAGGTATTATCTTACTATATTTCATTAAAGTGGGAAATTGACCTTGATCAATACATTCGTTGAATATATGTGCTAAGTGAGATGCTATGAGAGGTATAATGGGTTTTATTGTGTCAGTTGATATTCCCCATATATCCTCAGCTCTTTTTTGTTTTAATTCCTTGAAAGTTTTTACTATCATTAAAGGATTAATATGAGTGAAATCAAATGAGGAGTTACACCTGTCGACACTAGACACCAGCAGTGATTTCGCATGCAGAGCACACGAATTAAGTTGTTTTGTGGTTTCGATAGGTACATTACAGAAGTACTTCTCGAAGGCACCTGCAACTTCATTATCAGATTTAATATTCTTATTATCAATTTTTAATGTAAATGTGTGATCACGTGGTTTAGTTTTACAAGTTTCTTTGTTTATAATATTCCAAGTTTCTTTAATTTTATTACTGGATTTATTAATTTTTTCACGTATATAATTAGATTTAGCTACCATGCAAACGTTCTTGAATAACTTTGAGTATTTTTTAACATATTCTAGGAATGTTGGGTCATTATTTCTATATACTTTTTGATTATATAATTCAAAAATTTTTTTCCTACTGATGTAAATACCTACTGTAGCCCAGTCACTGAACTTCGGTTTCAAATTGTTTATAACTAATTTCTTTTTAGGAAAATTTTTATCAAAGTCACTTTTAACTAATTCAAAAAATACTCATATTGGTTATTAACATTGTCATTAATAAAAGGCAAAAGCGGAATTTTATCACTTAAGTTAGACTTAAATTTTTCTTTACGGGAATCAGTGACTGGTCTAAATTGAATTACATTTTTAGTTGGCACAAAACGGTGTTCAAACGTGACTGACTGACCGCAGTGATCGGATTTTACAAAATTTACTATAGATTTTTTTATCACAACAGAGTTACAGAATATATTGCCTAAGCAAGTAGCTGTTGTAGCAGTAATTCTAGTCGGTTCAGCAAAAACAGGCATTAAATTGAAAGATTTGAAAAGGCTTAAAAACCTCACTCGATAGGTTTTTTCTCATCTATAATATCGACATTGAAATCCCCACATACAACTACTTTTTTTTTTTATTAGTAAATAATTTCCTGAGTGATTCTTCCATTATTGACTCAAATAATAAAGGCGGTCTCAAGGTCAAAGTGGGGTGGTCTGAGACGTGCGGTCATGTGTACCTACTTTGTCAGCTATGTATTTTGTATTGAATTGAATTGGCATACTGCTACCAGCAGGGCTACCGCGTAACTATAGCGATTACAATTGCAATCCTAAAGCAATGACAATATACTATTATTAACTACAAAAAAAGTATATTGCAGAAAATATTGTTCTCTCCAATAAATAACAGTCCGGAACTTCGACTCCGAACATAGCAACGATCAATATTGACAAACAAACTTGAGTTTATTTAAATGTTAAGTGTACGAACTAGATCCAAATTCACTTGGTCAGGGAAGGGTTTCGATAGTAACAATATTTGCGAACTAAGCTTTTAAGCAATATTAGCAAATTAGTAGGGTACGCTTACTTGTATCGCAAGTTTGAAAACCTAATGATTTGCCTCCACCGGTTTCTGTCCAGCGCGCTCTTTACAACCTCGTAGAATTTGGAGGAGGAAGTTTCCTTTACTTTATCGGTCCATCTTGTCAGTGACCGACCGCACGATCTTTTCGTTTCCAACCACAATCAATTTTTCCAGGCTATCACCAACTCTGCGCATTGTGTGGCCGAAATATGCGAGAATGCGTTGCTGGCATATGGTTGACAAGCGAGTTTAAACTCGAACCTGCGTCAAGATCGATGCGTTTTGCAGTCCACGTAATTCTTAGCATCCGTCTGCATACATGTTTCTAGTAATATATAATACATAATACGCATATAGCTTAGGTGTCTTTCCGACACAAAGGCCTCTTCCAGCTTTTTCCACTTTCCCTTGTTTTAGCTGTTCGCTGCCATAATGGACTATTTTTTGATTTCGTAAAACCATCTTTTCCTTTGCCTTTCTCTTTTTCATTATGGTGGGAATTTAGGAGTCCATTCTGGTAACATAATGGTTTGTGAGTAACGTTGACCATAGACCAAGAGGTCCTGTATTCTTCTTTGTCGTAAAAACTTTATATTTCTTCGACTTTTTCTAGAATGGATGTAACATTTTAAAGCCCAATGGTATGGTAGAAAATGCTTAGAAATCACTTTGGTAATTAAAACTGTGTGATGATGAACCATAACGACGATCAAAATACAGTTTGATTAGATTGACGAAACTTTCGTGAAAGTTGGCGTCCGTCGCAAAGCAAACGGTGATACCGAAAGTTTAATTGAAAAACCAGGAATCTGTGTTGAAGGGAGTTTTTATTTCGTCGCCAGGTTTGAGAAGGGCGAGGGATTTTAGACCCGTTGTAATTAGCATGCGATTAAAAGTTTGACGTTACATGGAAGGGTTAGATACCCAACGTTTCTAAAATTTAATGCTTTAGTTTTACTTATATGGCTCCCTTTTCTTACCACGCTGTTGCGTTTTAACAATTTTGCAAGGTATTTTCTATGTTTTATCATCCTGACGAAGCGTCTTTAGAAATTCGTCAAAATAGCTTTTATTTTCCTACCTTTCTTAATGTTTTTTTAAATTATTACACCACTAAGAATACTTATTAGTTTAGTAAAGTTTTCTACAAAAAATAATTTTAAGATAACTTATGCATAACTCCACAACTGATTAATTATGCTAGAGTTAAATAAAAACATACCTTTTAATCCAAACTCACTTCGGCACCCGTAAAAACAAAGTTACCTTGTGATCCTTATGAAAACATCAAAGAAACTTCTTTGCATATTTAAACACTTTGAGCTGCAAAAGTCCTAACTTATTAGCACGTTATTAGTTAACTCTTAAGAGCTGAAAGCGAAAAGCCAACAATGGGTTTTATTTAAATTCACTTCATTTGAAGCAACACAGCCTTAATGGAACAAATGAAACCGTGACAGAGGAAGCAAGAGGCTAACTTTAGTAACTCAAGTTTAGTTGAGACGCTTAGTTATGCAGCTCACTATAGACTTGCAATATGGTGTCTGCAAGTTACTTTTAGTATGGCCGTTTTGCCTATCCTGTCATTTGAAACACAACCTGACTTTATGCATTAAACAAATAAATTAATGCTAAAGTTTCATGAGGTCATCGTCGGAGCTTCGGTGGCGTAGTGACTAGCGGGTTGCCTATCATGCGGGAGGTTCTGGTTCAATCCGACGTACCGCCATGTACCAATGACCTTTTCTGAGTTATGTACATAAGTTGTTTCACTAACCGATGCTCTTACGGTGAGGGAAAACATCGCTGCACATTTGGGCGACTGAGTGTGTAACCATGATCCGAACTTGTCAGATTCCCCTGTTAACAGGGTCACGGAGGTCAGATGGCAGTCGATTCATTATAATTACCTGATCTGCCATTATCCTCAATCATGGTTTAAAGCGGACCCTGGGCCCCTGCGTGCGAGTGCACAATCAGGAAATCATCACAAAAGTAATCGCAGGAAAACTTACACTTCATTAGAGTCGACAATTGTAAATTCTCTCGAATTTATTTAGATAAATAAACTCCTTATTGGCTGCCGAAATTGAGACACAGTAGAAAATCTATTTGTAATTAGTTAATCATGCACCAGCCAGTGCGTGCTGTGGCGTGCAACCTGTTAAATAGCTATGTAGCAAAGTCATACGACTTTTATATTGTATAAAAAATGCTTGACAGTTTCGTAATATTTTCAAAAACCTTGGTCTCCCTACACAAGTCGAGCGTAAAGTTGTGGAAAGACTTCAAGTCGGCAACTTATGCACGTGTCGTGGCTTTGCGACGACGACGCCGATTTTAATTCGTTTATACGTGCCGCTCCAACTTTGACTGCATCTGCATCAGTATGCCAATACAGAAGTTCGGGATTAAAGCAAACAATGCGTTGTGCATACTTTGTACTGTGTAGATACAGTGCTATTTCGCATGGTTAATAATAAAACTCATGCAAGCAACGCGATCGATGCCGGATTAAGTATATTTGTAAAAAAAAATGTTTCTACAAATCGTTTCACAACTCAAAAGGGCAGTGGATAGAGTGCCTATAGATAACAGGCAAGTCAAGTTTAATATTGTAGTATATTATGCAGTGGGAAATCATTTTCCGGCAAATAATAAAGGCAAAGTATACTTACAAAAGACAAAAAACAGAAACAGAATTTTTTAAACATTAAATTTACTTATTAAGATGCTATTGATATGGCATTGGTATCGGTATTGCCATATCTGGTACTATAGACAATAAAGACTTGAAAGAAGTGAACTAAAGAAGCTTTACAGTTTACACACAAAGTACAACTTGCGCATGTCTAGATTAGCTTTTCCGGACTTTTTTAAGGCCAATGTTCTTCCTTCTACGTTGAAAGCCCACTTGAACAAGTCTGGTTTAGCTAAACCGGAAGGTACTCTTGCACCAGTCCGTATGTACTAATCTGGACTGGCGCAACTGCGCTTTTAACTCAGATAATAGGCCTTGAACAAATCCAGATAAGCTGATCCGGACGTGCGAATAAGAATATTATCCAATATTTTCTTGTACCAAAATTCAGAATAATAAATTTTGTCACGAAATATTAACGTTCATAATTAGATTTCAGCGGGAAACTTCTTTAATAATATCCGGAGACACATTTTCTGAATTTATAAAAAAGGAAAATATTAACAAGTCGTGACAACATTGTTAAAATGTTATGCTACTTAAAAGGAAGTTGTTATCGTATTTGACTAATTAGCTGTTTCATCGAAGTGTACCTCAGTGACAGGCTTGATGACCTTTAAGTCGAAAAGTTTGTTTCGTTTCATTTTTATGGTTCCGTACCTCAAAAGTAAAAACGAAAGCTCTATAGGATTACTTTGTTGTCTTATCCCACAGATAGACTTATCCATAGGAATAATTATCCACGATCCCTGACGAAGCTGTAAAAATAAGACTTAGAGAATTTGTTCTCATAAAAACTATTACAGTTCACTTACAAATAAATACGTGTACAAATATTACATTTTTAACAATAATTGCTGTTGGAATAAAACAAGCTGAATATGAAAATATAGCGAATTTCTATATTTAATAAAATTATAAAACGGAACAATGTTCAGAGTTACAAAATGTAGATCAAGAAGAAAAAGTGGCAGTGATGCCAACAGTAAAAAAATTAAAAAGTGATACCAGTTTAAGACTGATAAAAATATAAACAATTTATGTTCATGTATTGAACAATTGCCTCTAAAACGCAAGTAGGTAATACGAAATCACAGTGTGCTTACAAATTCTCTTAATTTAGCCTTGTACATAGTCAAACTTTCCCATTTTTCAAACCAATCTTTTAAGTCAACGCAGTCAACAACGTAATAAATAAATAAATAAATAAATTGTTTCAACAAACACACCAATTACCTAGCCCCAAACTAAGCGTGAGCTTGTGATATGGTGACTAGAATAACGGATAGAAATACTTAAATACATATAAACATCCATGACTTAGGTACAAATGCTCGTGCTCATCGCACAAACATTTGCCCCTTGCGGGATTCGAACCCGCAACCGCCTGGTTTAGAAGTCCAGTGCGCGAACGACTACACCAAGACGGTCGTCAATGTAATGTAAGTTATTTTTTTTGTAAGCGTTTGTACTTCGTAAAAACTTGCAAAGAAATTGCTTAAAATATCAAAACAACTATTCTCATAGTCACAAATATTCTAATGACCATAATATTATAATAGCGCATAATATTATGCTGTGAAATTATTTTATACATAAGCATAAGTGGTGAGATCTGACTATAAGAACCGATTTACGAAACAAAAGAAAGACCTCGTTATCATGGCCACAGTTCAATTAACCGTGAAAATATTACTCATAGACTTGTTTCATAAGAACTGAGTGTCGTAGTGACACACGCAAATTGTAGTGGAAAGTGCCTTTTAACCGTAAACTGTTTGTAAATTGGCTTTATTTGAGTAGAACACCTTAACGTTTAATAATACAAAACCGTGTTTGTTCATTCTAGATAAATCTTTGCTGAGCTCATTTCTGTTTTAATATCCTATTAACATAAAATTGTCTCATTCATTTTTTAAATATTACTATCTATAGATGTGCAAAATCAATAGAAAAATTATAACTTGCATAAATGTAGATGATTTTAATACCTTACCTTATTTGTCTTGCAGTTACAAATATTGTTGCTAATCGGATTTAATTAGATTTTCATGTCGATATTTTTTCTTAAGAATGAACCTGAGTAAATAGTTATGTTACTTATAAAAGAGAAATATACTAGGAAATTCTTTTCTTGTTTTGATTTTCTCGTAATTGCTTATCGCGAAACCTAATCTTCTAATTCTGGTCCTAATATACTCGCTGGTGAACTAAGCAGTGTTAGTTAACCAATTCGCAACAACAATATATTGTAAATTAGACTGAAGTCAACGAGTGGGTGTGAAATTATTTACTAAGGATTCGCAGCTGCGCCAGAAAAGCTAATCGTGACGTCACACCAAGCAACCCCAGTATCAGTATTATTAAAGTAAATTGAACTAAAAAATCACACTCAGTTGGGCTCCCTCGAGAGTTGTAGCATTTGTAAATACGAGAAGATCGTTGCATAGATTAATCTTAGCAAAATGTTCGATATATCAAGTCAGTACAAGAGTTTATATCAGTTTATTTAAATAAGTTCCAATCTAAATCCACATTGAAATGTATTGGCTAAGTGTATTGGGGTAAAAGGTAACTATCTAGGCACGGTCAATTGAGAAGTGAATCAAGATAGGTCATACAATCTCAATTCGATACAGCAATGATAATATTTAAAACATAATAGGTATGTATTGATTATTATTTAGTGCATGAAAGATTATTTCATGAGCAACTGTTGCTAGGTAATGCAAGATTTGATGGAAACCTACGTCTTTCTCTGTCTAATTATTTATTTTTATTTTTCAATTTGAAAAATGTTTTTTATCTAAGTAGTGTGGTCGGGTTTCCATACAATACTCTTTATGTTGATATATGAGTAAAGTAATAGTGTAAATTATAGTAAGTATAAGTAGTAAAGCTGCAATAGTTTTTCAGCATTCTTTCCTTTTTGGCTCATGTAAACGATTTCATTTTTGTTTTAAGTTTAGGGTCGGTGTATTATGTTACAATTGAACCCATTTTTAGTTACTTAAACGTTTTTCCAAAAATGAATATCACTGAATACTAGTAATTTAACTAAATAGGACGTTATACTTAAGTAATTGTTTGTTGTAAAATAAATAAAATACTTTATCAGTATAAATAATGTAGAATTGTTTAAGTAGGCATTATTTCTCAAAATCTCTCAATTGCCATGATAATAAACGAAGCTATTTAAAAACATCGTTTCAAACAATAACGAGTGTGTACAAACATGGGCATAATGAACAGCGCCTAAATGAGGTTAAAGTCACCTCGAGATACAATCAGCCGCCCTCAGTATAATGTCACCTTTGTCCCCTAATCTCCATAGCTAATTACCGCCAACCCTATCATAACTCCTAAATTTTATTTTCGCCTCATAAAATTCGGGCTTCGAGTTCATTTGCATGTCTTAAGCATACATAATAGGCAGCCTATTTAGCGTTGTCAGCTTAAGAGGCGCTTCGTTAGCAAAAAGTTTGGCTTTATAAAATAAAGGAAGTAAATAAATTAACAGTATTCATTCGCCAGCGGTTACACCGTTATATTAGTGAAAAAGTGTGTGTCAGACTTGTACACAAAGGCTTCCGTACCATTATCTACTTCATCCTAGTCAATTAAAAGAATTTATTTTATAGATTTTGTAGTTGGAACAAAATTATACAACACCTAAGTTTAACGACTATTACTGCTAAACTAATATTATAATAATGTCCTCCTGGCCGAAATTCGACTACGTCGGCCTATCTCAACAGAGATCAGCCAACTGCGCGGGACATATTATAGTGCACAAGTGTGTGCGCCATACACAGGTGCACTCTCTGTTCCTTCACTCTCATAATTCGGTGAGACGGCAGTCCGACCTGACCGTAGAGAGATCAGGCGCAGGACCAACGGCTTAACGTGCTTGCCGAGGCACGGGGGTGTTAACACCACCAATGTCCTGACTCCGGAGCTTTGTCTGAGTAATTTCAAGACAGAAAATCCCAAACACTCTCGGCCCGACCCGGGATTCGAACCCAGGACCTCTTGGATAGTACCCAGCGTGCTGACCACTAGACTACAAAACTATTAAAGTTATTGTAACCGCTATTATTTTTCTTTAAAGTTTATGAAATCCACTAGTAGTAGAAAAGTCAGCCTATTAGATCCCACTGCTAGGAAAAGGCCTCACCTCAACTATAAGGAGGAACGAGCCATACTCCACCACGCGGGCTCAGTGCGGATTGGTGGAGGGGTGTCTGTAAGGCAAGTGACAAACCTTACTGTCAGATGTTATCAAGCTGCCCTAGGGCCTCTGACTAGGCTTAACGACTAATACCAACAGATATTAGCCGGGACCAACTGCTTAACGTGCCTTCCGAAGCACAGAGATGCTTGTCATGGTCGTCACTGTAATGGTCGAAATGGTCACCCATCCAATCACGACAGCGCCGTGGGTTGCTAAACTTTTGGTATCACTACCAAAGCGCTGCCGCCACAAGCACCTCAATGAAATGCACTATCATCATGATTTTTTCAGATTTTTCAGACAGCAGTTGAGCCTTTAGAGGCCTCTGTGTATTGAAAATCTGAAACATATAGCTTATGAAGGTACTACAATACCGTACTGTACCTCAGTGAAGAACTTGGGCCTGATTATTGACTCTACGCTCAGCTGGACTGTTCACGTCGCGGAGGTCAGCCGTAAGGTTGTCACCTGTTTGAGGTGTCTCTACCGTTTAAAATTCTTTCTTCCATTTCAGACTAAGCTTTTACTTATGCAAACTCTTATCATCCCCATTATTGACTACGCCGACTCTTGCTGCACTAACCTCACCGAAGCACTCACAGATAAACTCGAGCGTCTCCTCAACAGCTGCATCAGGTTCATTTTTGGCCTTCGGAAGTACGATCATGTCTCGAGTTACAGAAAAAAACTTAATTGGCTTCCTATCCGTCAACGCAGAGAATCTAGAGTTCTTGGCATCTTACACACTGTTCTTAGTAATCCTTTGTCACCTGCTTACCTTAAAAACATGTTCTCATACCTGTGCCAGACTCAGGCCGGCTGGGCACTCCGGCTCATCGCACCTCGTACATCTCGAAGTCGTTCACAATGACGGCGACTCGGCTGTGGAACTCACTTCCTCTTGATATCAGGAGATCGGATTCAAAGTTGTCTTTCAAGAATAAACTCCGTAAATTTTTACTGGATAAATTGCAAAACGTTATGTAAGTGTATGTACACGGTGTATATTTGACTTTTTAATTACCCGAGAAAACTAAAATTTGCGTTTATAAAAATATGTATGTCAGTAAGTAACACACAAATATTATAGCGTTCATACAAAAATATTGATTTATAGGACTTCAAATAAATCCTGTTAATGCACCAAAAACATGTAAACCATCTTCGTAGTACTTGTTTAATGAGAGAGAGAGAGACGCATGCATTCATTCAGATTCGCGCGGCGCTCGCGCCGTTTCCCGCGCATGCGCGTCTGCTACGCCTAGTGCCAACGATGGTCAAGATCGCCAAGCAGCGCGGATTATTAGCATTTAATAAACGTGATATTTGTTGATTTGTATTTTGTGGCCATTACGAAGAAATAAAAATAGCACTTTTCGCGAGTTTTTTTTATCTACTTACTAAATTGTTTATTTTAATTACTTAGTTAAGATGTATTTTAAAATATGAAATCCACTAGGTATTTACAAGATTAACAAATGATACAAATACCTAAAAACCTTAAAACAAATATCAACATACCTTACACGTATTGCAGTATTTTTTTCAAAATGTCCTCTTTCCGAGATACAAACACGTGCTCTTTTCCGCAAGTTATTCTTCAAAGAAAAAAGGACGTTTCTTTGAGCTTAAACCTCTGGAAAAGCCGCAATGATTCGGTTTTGCAAATCACCAACACTAGTAGGTTCACTCACAAACACTCGGAGCTTGATCTCGCTCCACAGATAAAAGTCCACAGGCGTAAGGTCCGGGGACCGCGGAGGCCAGGGCACGGGCCCGCCGCGGCCGATCCACCGCGCTCCGAACTCGCCGTTTAGGTACGCGCGCACTGCATTGTGGTAATGGGGCGGAGCACCGTCATGTTGGAAGTACAGCGACTGGAGATACGCGAGGGGCACGTCGTCCATTATGGTCAGCAACATCTCCTGAAGAATAGCCAAATCGCTTGCACCCGTCAGCCGCCCTTCGATGAAATATGGGCCGATGATAGTGTCGTTAAACACACCTGCCCATACGTTGAGTGAAAAACGGTGTTGGTAGGTAACTTAGCTAAAACATTATCAAAGCTAAGGGGAGAAACAACGGCGTATGTGAAGGATTCCTACCATTTCATCAGTGAAATTAAGAACTTACAATTAGCAGATGATGAAACTATGGTTAGTTTTGATGTACAGTCCCTATTCACAAGCTTACCAGTACAGGACTGCATTGAAATTACTAAAAGGAAGCTGGTTCAACTCGACATGCCAATAGAATATGCGGAACTATTGGAACATTGCCTTACATCTGGCTATTTACTGTGGGATAATGAGTTCTATCTGCAAACCGATGGTGTAGCAATGGGCTCTCCGGTATCCCCAGTTGTTGCTGATATATTCATGGAGGATTTTGAGGATCGAGTTCTGAGCACATCATCTATATCACCAAGGTTTTATAAGCGGTATGTAGATGACACTTTCACAATTTTACCCACCAATAGTGTTTCTGCTTTTCTTAATCATCTTAATTCAATACATCCAAAAATTAAATTTACTATGGAAATTGAGGCAGACAGTAAACTAGCTTTCTTAGATATTTTACTAACTAGGAATTCGGATCATACCCTTAGCCACACAGTCTTTAGAAAAGCCACCCATACCGATAAATATCTCAATGGTGCGTCTCACCATCATCCTTCACAGTTAGCTACCGTGGGCAAAACTTTGTTTCAGAGAGCGAGGGGCATCTGTGACGACCGACACCTGGCTGCTGAGCTTCAGCATGTAAGGAAGGTACTACGGGACAACCAGCTTCCAGTACCACGTTGTTGCAGACCCCGTGCCAAGCCTACGACAGTTGAACGCCAACCTGCAGTACTACCATACATGAAGGGAGTCACTGACAAGATTGGGAATATCTTGAAGCGTGCTTCAATCAAAACTTACTTCAAGCCGCAAAAGAAGATTAACCAATTCCTACCACCTGTCAAGTGCAACATACCTCTTCAAGATGCAGGGGTGTACAAGCTGGAGTGTGACTGTGGCCTCTCCTAAATTGGGCAAACAAAGCGAAGTATAGGCGTGCGGATAAAAGAACACATAGCTGACGTAAAACATAGACGGAACATGAAATCTGCAGTGTGTGAACATGCCTTAGACAAACCCAACCACTTCATTCGTTTTGACCAACCCAAAATACTTGCAAAAGAACGGCGTTTTATTCCTCGAATGCTACGTGAAGCCATTGAAATTAGAAAACATCCAAATTTCAATAGAGAAGATGGTTGGAAAGTTCCACCGGCATGGGATCCTATTCTAGCAAAAACCAAAGCAATACCCAGCACTGCAAGATCTCAAGACACGGTTAGCTCTTTCTGCGTAAATAGGAACGTAAATTAGTATTATTGAGTGACGGTAGTTAAAATTTTTCAAAACTTTGTAATGACAAATAATACCTTAGTCTCCCTGTGACCACGATCGCTGTAAAGTGTTCGAAACGTCAGGTTTAAAATAAAATGTAAATAAATCGCGAAGTAATCCGTAAAATTGTGTTTTAATGAGTTGAGGTGCTTGTGGCGCAGTGGCGGCAGCGCTTTGGTAGTGATACCAAAAGTTAAGCAACCCACGGCGCGGTCGTGATTGGATGGGTGACCATTCCGACCATTAAAGTGACGACCATGACAAGCATCTCCGTGCTTCGGAAAGCACGTTAAGCAATTGGTCCCGGCTAATATCTGTTGGTATTAGTCGTTAAGCCTAGTCAAAGACCCTAGGGCGGCTAGATAACATCTGACAGTAAGGTTTGTCACTTGCCTTACAGACACCCTTCCACCAATCCGCACTGAGCCCGCGTGGTGGGGTATGGCTCGTTCCTCCTCATAGTTGAGGTGAGGCCTTTTCCCAGCAGTGGGATTTAATAGGCTGACTTTTTCATAGTTATTCCTTCTGTACGTCAATATTACGCGACCAAATTAGGTGGATTTTGCTTCCGTTAATGTTGGAATGATAATGATTACTATTTGAATTAGCAGGACTTTTATGGTGCATATTTTTTAAGGAATGTTAGGGACTTTTCAAATAAATTTCTCATAAAAATTTTTTTTATTTATTCTAAAAATTCGATGTATATCGATATCTGAGTATGTTAGTTAATTTTCTCGGGTAATTAAAAATTCGCGGTGTATATATTGAAGTATTATATAATTTATACATAAGTATAATTATTTTAGTTTGTATTTATATATAGTTTATTTATATTTAGGCATAGTGCGTTTCAGCAGGTTATAGTGTTACAGTGTGAAAATAGCCGCTTAAGTGGTATAAAAATAATAACGTGTGATAGGCCTATAATTGTAATCAGTGTTTATATGCCTACTAATTCGGGAGATAATTTACCTGAATTTATAGATTGTTTGAGTGCAGTAAGTGCGATTGTTGACGAATACGGAAGTGAAGCTGTATTTATTTTGGGAGACTTCAATGCGGACCCGGGTGAGTTGTTTTACAGTGAACTTTGTAATATTTGTAACGACCAACTATGGTCATGTGTAGACACGGAGCTATTAGGGTTAAACTCAGGCACGTTTACTTTCATTAGTGATGTGTACGGGACCTGCAGCTGGCTAGATCACTGTGTAACTTCTCAGTCGGCGAAGCAGTCTGTAATTGATGTTGATGTATTGTATGATACTCAGTGGTCGGATCACTTCCCGCTGCTTGTACATTGCGACTTAAAATTACTAGCCCCAAAAATATTGCCTAAAATTATGAATGCAAATAAAGATATAGTATGGGGTGAAAGAAGTGTGGACCAAATCAATATGTATACCAGTGAGTGTCATAGGAGGCTAAGGTTGATTGACTTTCCTCTTGATTGTGTGAATTGTGCTGATCGTGCATGTATGGACCGTGGCCACTGGCATACCCTAGATACGCTTTACGCTGACATTGTGACTGCTCTGCGTGATGCGGCGGTGGTGAGTCGGGGAAGCGGGAAAGGGGGGAGGAGTGGCTCGCGCGTAGTGGGCTGGAACAAACACGTCAGTGCGGCTTATAGGGAGGCTAGGTCTAAGTTGCATGAATGGAGGATGTGCGGTAAACCAAAGTCGGGTTGTGTTTACCAAGAAATGTGTGAAAGTAGGCGAGTTTTCAAATCGAGATTAAAGTGGTGTCAAGACCACCAAGAACAAATAAAAATGGATTCGCTGGCCGAAAAACATTCAAAGGGAAACTTTAAGGGCTTTTGGAAAAACACCAGTAAAATGAATGTAAGGCCCGGCCTTCCTGTAAGCGTTGACGGAGTGACTGACCCCAGAGAGATTGCTAATGTTTTTAAAAAACAGTTTTCTGTGAAATCACCACTGGGCCCGGCTGAGGAGGCGCTCAATAAAAATAATAATAATCAAGAGGCTCCAATGGCGTTTCTGGCCAAACATGTTTCAAAAGCCATAAAAAGTATATCACGAGGTAAGTCTCCGGGACATGACGGTCTAAGTATTGAGCACCTGCAATACGCCGGACCACATATCGCGAGGGTATTGGCTATGTTTTACTCACTGTGCGTGAGCCATTCTTACTTACCAGCTGATTTTATGAAGACAGTTGTAGTGCCTGTGGTGAAAAATAAAACTGGTGATCTCACTGACAAAACTAACTACAGGCCTATTTCCCTTGCTACTGTCATAGCAAAAGTGTTTGACGGTTTGCTTAATGCACAGTTAAATGAATACGTGACACTTAATGATAACCAGTTCGGTTTTAGACCGCGGCTGTCGACAGAAAGTGCAATACTGTGTTTTAAGCATACCGTTAAATATTATACAAACCGTAAGACGCCTGTTCACGCCTGCTTCCTCGATTTATCAAAGGCTTTTGATCTAGTGCAGTATGACCTTTTATGGGATAAGCTGAGAAGCATTAACTTACCTGAGGAACTCATCAGCGTGTTCCAGTACTGGTACTCAAACCAATCAAACAGCGTGCGGTGGGCGGGTGCAGTGTCGGATCCGTATCGGCTTGAATGCGGCGTCAGGCAGGGCGGATTAACATCTCCGACTCTTTTTAACGTATATACGAACGACTTAATCGTCTCTCTCGGTAGTCAGCGTGTCGGATGCTATGTCGATGGCGTATGTGTAAACAACCTGAGCTACGCTGACGACATGGTTCTACTGAGTGCGTCGATCTGTGGCCTAAGAAAACTGATACGCATCTGCGAGGAGTATGCGAGTGGACACGGTCTAAAGTACAATGTGAGGAAGAGTCAATGCATGGTCTTCAAGGCGGGTACCAAGTGTCCCGGGGACTTACCACCAGTACTATTGAATAATGTCCCGTTAGAAGTGGTCGATCACTTTAAGGACACGTAATAACTCCTGACCTCAGAGACAATGCGGACATCGAGCGGGAACGGAGATCGTTGTCTGTTAGAGCGAACATGATAGCCCGCAGATTTGCGCGATGCTCACAGGCAGTCAAAATAACATTATTTCGAGCTTATTGTACATCACTCTATGGGGCCAGCCTGTGGGCTGATTATAATAAACGGAGCTACAACGATCTTCGTATCCTGTACAATAACGCCTTCAGGGTGATTTTGGGGCTGCCCCGCTTTTGCAGTGCCTCGGGTATGTTTGCGGAGGCGCGCACTGCCTGCTTCCACGCGACCATGCGTAAGCGGTGCGCGTCAATGGTGCGCAGAGTGCGGGCCAGCTCCAATGTCATCCTGAAGGCGATAGGGGATAGACTGGACTGTCCCTTCCTCCGGCACTGCTGCCACAGACATGTCCCAGTAGTGGCTGGGGTAAGGGGCTTCAAAATGAATAATATTTTAATGTAATGGTTGTAATATAATAATAATAATATCTTTCCAATGAATTGTAATTTATATTTCTAATTTCGAATAGTATTTTCACTTTGACATGTTGTTGTTATTTTATTGCAATTATATTGATGTAATTTATTTAATGAATGTTATAATGTATGGATCAACGTTATCTGAAATAAAATAATTTTGAATTTGAATTTGAATTTGAATATATAATATTTATATTTTAGGTGTTTATGTATGTTTGTAAGTATAGTATTATATATATATATATATATATATATATATATATATATATATCTAAATTACTTTTAATGTTGCATTGTTATTAACAATTGCTCTTTCTTGCTGATTTTTACACCTTTTGTACACTTCTATTTGTGCAATAAAGTTTTTAAATAAATAAATAAAATAAATAGAGGGGACCCTACTCGACCAAAAAACTGCACTTTAAAATTATTTTTATAACTCAAGCAATTGTTTTGCAAGTTTTTACGAAATTAAATCAAATTTCGCTCACAAAAATTAATCGACTGTGTCATCCGGTGGGACTCAAACCCACGTCCCTTCGCTACCCGGGCGAGTGCTCTTACCAACTGAGCTACGGAGGACGTTAGTCAGTCGACGAATTTTTGTAAGTGCTTGCTACGCCAGTGTACATTAAAGTTTATTTCGAAAATGAAGCATTACATCGAAAAATTGTGTTTAAAACCCCGAAGTCATTTTAAATGACCTATTCAACGATACCCCACACGATGGGGTAGACGACGAAAAAATTACATCCCTTACTTCACATGTAGCGGAGCTACCCAAAAAATATATATTTTCCAAAATGTTATTCTACCACTTTGTCGGCGTAATTGATATACAAAAAACTACAAAATTACAGCTTTCTAGTATTATATTATATTCTTAGCAAAACCTCGGAGAGACCAACAGACAGACAACCAGACGAACATGACGAAACTTTGAGGGTTCCTTGTCACGACTACGGAACCCTGAAAAAGGGGCAAGTGTGTGGTCACACGCAAATGTAGAGTGCCGTAGTTGCCCGTCTCATCTCATCGAAACCTTTACCTGCGGCTTTGCACACTTGTTTATTCTACTTATTTTGCGTTTCCATATCCACAACATCTGAGATATTACGAGGGAAATTCAATCAGCAGCAGTCATATCAAGTTACGTCATGTCACCAGTTATTTGACGAGATATGAATTCGTTATACAACTATATAGGCGAGGCTCCTTTGTACGAAAGTTGCGTGCCAGCAAGTGTAGATTTCCCCTGAGCTCATAATGAAAGTACCTACTTTCAGAAGTAAGAAGTTATGTCCCGCGTCGGATAACTTTTTCGGAAAATAGATTACGATATCGTCCTTTACTTAAGATGAGAGCCCTTATTCTAAAATATAGTTATCGGGTCAGATAGGTGTTTTCTTGAATCGCTATCATCGACTTTTATGATAATCGAAATGAGTACCTGAACTGTTTTCTACATTTATACATTATCATGAAAGCGAGATCTCACGCCACACAAATACGATAACAGTTTTTCTCAACAAACATAAACATGTACCTGCAACAAATTCGATGTTTGTTGGTAACAAAAAATAATCGTTTCTTGAAACCAGCTTATGTAGGGGTCAAGGATACACGCCTAATGCCCTGAATGAAAAACCAACCCATAATCCAAGATTTACCCGTAAACAATATAAGCTACTAGCAGTTCCCCGCGACTTTGCCCGCGCCAAAATTCGGATTTTACATACAAACTTTCATCCCCCATTCTACGTCCCTGATGATTTTATATCGCGACAAAAAGTAGCTTATGGGTTTGAAACTATGTCTGTTTCAAATTTCATTTGAATCGGTCCAGTAGTCTCGGAGCCTATTTAATACAAACAAACAAACAATCAAATCTTTCCTTTTTAGGGTTCCGTAGTCCGACAAGGAACCCTTATAAGATCGTTCAGTCCGTCCGTCCTAGTCTGTCACAGCAGAATATCTTCTACGTTTACGGACTGATTTGCATGTAACTTGGTTCGAGGATACTTCACATATAGATCTCATTTTTAAAAATACAAAAATTAAAATTACCCCATTTTAAGGGTACCTCCCCATACATGTAAAGGAAGGGGGGGGGGGTGAATTATTTTTTTGAGTGCACCTCCTTGTGGGGTATTGTTGAAAAGAACCATAAAAATAAGGTAGGGTTTCCATGCAACACTTTTTTATCAGCTTTACCATTTTCTAGTCTTGGACCTATAAACTTCAAATCACTCACGTAAACTTAAAAAGTATTTTTTGCCTATACTGTCTAATGTTGTAAGCTAATGGTACGGAACCCTTCGTGCTCGAGTCCGACTCGCACTTGGCCGGTTTTTTTAAATAATATTAGTGTAGATAGCAATAGACATGACTATAGTTTTAGCATGTCTATTGAACAGCCCACGATGGCGACGGCTGCCAGTGTCAAAATAATCAGAGGACGCAAACAACCGAGAATCTATATCGGATTCGCTAATAATTTTGGCTGATATAAACATAATAAAATAAGCTCTGTTACCTGGTAATTAGAGCTCACAGACCTTTACTATCAAGTTCCTTCATACCCGCCCCTGACCAACGTGAAAGGTAAGCTAAACTACTGGCCGCATAAAACAGACAACTACACTTAAAATTTTCCTGTACTCGTGACTTTGACTTTTATGCATAGTGCAAGCTATAAAGCTGGGAAATATATTATCCGAGCAGAATTCTTAGGACGCGAGAAATTTTGCAATGCTTTGTTCCACGATCATGGCTGACATGATTGTAGTTTGTTGAAAAAAAGGAGTTATGAGAAGGGTTTTGTTTTAATGTTCAACTGGTAACTTGTATAATTTCCAATGACTACAAAATAATAATGATGGGTTGTAGGAGCCGTGTCTGAGTTATTTCAAGACAAAAAAACCCAAAATTCCGAGTTCCGACCCGGAAATCATACCCGAGACCTAGTGGATAGTACACAGCGTCTGACCACTAGACCTACGAGGCAGTCAATTTCAATGAACAGTAGTGTCATAAACAAAACTTGATTGATGGATAAAGCCGTGCCAAACAAACTACGAACAACTATCCCGTACCCGGTATCATCGGGGGAATGGGACGCGGCGGTGACGGTTTGTCATGAATTTAAAACAAGTGGCTTCGGAAAGGCCTACAGGGATTTTAGGCGTATTTTCGATTAATTTTAGTATTTTGGTGCATGATGCTTATATTCTGTTCACATTATTTATTTATTATTACAGGTTTTAACATAAAACCTATTCCTGGTCATATCGACTAGTCATTTATAGCTTTTGTGACTGTGTGGTAGATTTTAAACAGTTTCAGTTTTAAGCAATGTTTGTTTTTTTTTTCATTTATTTTCTCCTAATTAACAGGTATTGAATAAATTCCTGATCAAAACTTAACTTTGGCTTTATTTGTAGTTTGTTGCCAGCAAATTTTTCAGCCTGCGTAGACTATAGGATCATCGGATATAGATATTACAGCCATCTTTAATATCTTTAAAATATAAAAAACAAAATTCCTTTTGATCATCTTATATTACTACATTCCAGACTTAGCTAAATGGAAGTCTTAATTCAGAGAAGGGACAATATTATTTCCACAATATTTTCGATTCTATGATATTTTCCATACAACATTACTTAAATTCCAGAGGCATGATAGTTTTGTTATGATCGTTATAAGCCGGGATAAGGTAGGAAGGGCCGGCTAGGAAAATATTGTTAGCGAACCGGTATTATTACTGGATTATATTAATTTACGCAGATACTTGTATGTATTTTATTATTTTATCATTTATTTATTATTTTTTAATGTATCACTAGCCGTTTCGTGCGAATTCGTTAGCGAAGACTTGACGTTACAAAATACATTAGACTCTAATGTATAAGTCTCTCTCTAATGATTAGAGTATAAGGTCCAAGAATCATCCCTTAGTTATACCATGCCGTATGGAGAAAAGCGGTTACCCTGAATCACTAGATTTATCTTATTCTACTAGGATGTAATATAGCCTAGTTGTGTTTTGAATTACGCATATTCAAATAAGCCTTAAAATGGATTTCACAGATTTTGAGTCCATTACATAATAAAATTGCAAAAATAAATTGTTGCTTACTGATGTGTGAGTCGACTGACTTGAACTAGACTGACATATTAATTGTAAAATCAATAATTACAGAATTTGACTCTCTACAGTTTAATTATTTTATCTATAGTTACTATTTCTCTATATATCATAGTCAAATTATTTAATACTTACTGGGTTATACTATTTGAAATGTCATTACATTTCAGACTAAAACATTTACAAACTGCGTAATCTAATAATCCAAACATTAATTTAAAGGGCTTTGAAATTAGCTATTTGTCACAGAAATGTCCAATAATTGCAATCTCAAAACAAAGTTTATAGCCCCGAGCTGGCTGCATTAATAATAACCGAAATATTTTGAGTTAAGTTTAGAAGGGTTTCTCGAACAGAACTTAGTAAAACTTTGGTAAGAATTTCTGTGAATACATTATTATTTCAATTCAACTATTACTTACACTTACTCAAAGCGGTTTGACGAAAATATGAACTGAAACTATTTCTTTAGACGATTTATGCAAATAGGTAGTATTCAATTTAGTTTGAAACTTTCAATATGAATTTAATAAAAGCTTTTAATTATTATCACAAGTAAATTTGGTGGAGGTATAGTTTAAATATGCAAGCGCGCATAACTTTTTGACAAAGATTATGATTTTGCTTTTCTACAGAATCACAGTTTTCAGAAAAGCAATAAAAGATTCAAAGTAAAGTCAGGAAAGCACTGATAGCTCATAAAATTTTACGGATTACTTCGCGATATCTTTACATTTTATTTAAACAGCGTTCCAAACGTCAGGATTTAAATAAAATGTAAATACCTAAATTGCGAAGTAATTAATAAAATGGTATTTAATGAGTTCAAGTGTTAGATTTTAGACTATACCGGTATTTAATTATTTACCATAATTTCGTTATTATGATATTATATAAATAGCCATGCCTTGAAAACATTTATTAAGTGACTTTTCATTGTTTAATTACATGTTTCCGCAATTATCGATATTAAGTTATGTTATTTCGTTTTTCTATGTTTAACCGATAGTTTGCATTTAATATTAAATGTTGGCATTATTTCATTAGTATTTAACCGCCATGATGCGAATATTGACTCCACATTTTTGCGAGCTATTGGCCAAATAGCTTTAAAGAAAAAAATATACGTATTTGGTGATAATTTCCTGTTTTATTTCTAATAAAGCCAGGCACCAGCTTTTACGAGTATTTGCGTAAACGTAAAAAACAAGCTATTATAATCAAAATATGTCAATTCATTTAAAGTTTGTTTGGAATTGAGGTGAAGCAGTATCTGTGGAATCGAAAATTGAACAGAACCAACATTATTTACTCATATCAGGGAAATGTATCAAGCTATCCGTATCTTTGTGACTTCTTAATGCATACTATGCGTTGTTTGTTCTTCTAAATAAATTATACCCTCATCATCTTTCCTGAGTTTAGAACAAGTTAACATTAGCCTTAATCAACATTCTGTACTTCCACACAAAGAACAATTAACAGTTTGATAGACCACTACATTTTGCAATTACGACCAAATGATCGACTGTTACTAAAAACCTACTAAAGCCTAGAGTTCACCAACACATGTTTATTTAATGTATAATTAGCGGGTTTTATTATTTGACATATTTTGTAAGGGAATTTTGTCAAATCAACCGTCAATTGATGTTTACCGGCTGTTTCACAAATCGTGAACTCAAGTCTTATAGTTATAGTTTCCGGTTATGTTAAAAAAAACGTTTGTTAAGTAAAGTTTGGTTAAGTATGTATACAAAAATATTATAAGTAACTATTTATCACTATGTACCAATATCATACAAAAGTATCTAATTTGTAGGAAAATATACAAAATAAATAAATTCACTTTAAAGATTAATCAACCTTAATTTTGTAGAAAATTTTACTAAGGTTGAGATAATAATAAAGAATAATATTTTAAATAGCACAAATTATAAGATCCTGAATTCCAAACATAGAAAGGGCATGTGCTCGTATTTCGAAAGCCAGTGTTTGACCGTTCTTGTAGAAAAGAACAACCTATCCAATATATTTGTTTAATGTTCAGGTTAACTAACATCAAACGTACATTACCTTGGATGTTTTGTTCAGTTTGAGATCAATCGAACTCGTTAATGTGGATAGATGTATTTTCGCACGATTGGAGTTAATTAATAATTTCCACAAACCATTTTGTGCTTCTGTAATTAATTTGCCACTGTAACCATGGTTTTAACGGTGATTGTTCTACTTACAATTTCACTCATGATTAGTTAATACATATACCTAGTCCTATCCGTTACGTTCGAAAGAATCCGTTACGTAACAAATATTATAAATCATTACCTACATTTTTATGTCTAGCCGTAAATATACTAGGAATAGAAATATACAAGTGTTACACATACAGAGTTGTATAGCGTTTTGACGAAATGAAATCAGAAGCAAGTTCACTTAAGTGTAGGTAGATTTAAGATGGCGTTCTTACTACGTATTCGATTTCTACTTTTTGGTAGCCTAGCTACTGGCTTAATAAGTTTCCAAACCTATACATGGTCCAACTATGGTGTACAAATCAAAAATAGAGGATTTCAGGGCCCTAAGTAACATACACACATAATAGTGCATTTGCACATAATAGTGCATGTTTACTACAATATTTTGATTTGTTTGTGTACCCTATTGATACTACGCCGCGCACACTCACACGCATACCTGCCTTATTTTTATTTGTTTAAAACGTACCGTGAGAACCCCGAAGATCGAGTCGACATCGAGACGTTCCCTATGACACATGTACTAGACTGACCAGAGTGCTTCCGCCGCGTGTGTATCCTGTGAAGCTCCTTACAGACATTTCGAGTGATTGTGGCCTGTAAAGTGATACCTGAACCCTGAAAGCTAATGCGGCAAGTACCTAGCTATAAGTGCTCAGACCTGACTAATTTTCCACCTATCATTGTCGCCCTCCACGTGTAATCCACTGCCTAAACTCTCAAACAGTGCACGAGTTGGGCTAATCTTTGTTAAGATTGGCCGCTGTAGTCAAAATTCTGAAGTTTTATATGGATACAAAAGAAGCTACAAGCAACTATGTACTGTTGTATTCTTCTTCTTCTTATCGTGTCGATGGTAAAGATGGTATTTATTCTTTTTAATTCACCATGCAATGTAAACGATTTGAGATCTACACTTTGGATCCTTAAATATGGTAGAAGAAATAACCCAACTGATTTTTGTGGGGCGTGAATGTGTGGTAAAAATGTTGCAGTAGCGATCTTATTTTATACACACATCAAGACTGTCTAGGGGCCAAATAAATGTTATATTTTAATAACTTAAGCAATTATTTTGCAAGTTTTTACGAAATTAAATCAAATTTCACTTACAAAAATTAATCGACTGTGTCATCCGGTGGGACTCGAACCCACGTCCCTTCGCTATCCGGGCGAGTGCTCTTACCAACTAAGCTACGGAGGACGTTAGTCAGTCGACGAATTTTTGCAAGTGCTTGCTACGCCAGTAAGCCGGAGTTAGATTTCATCAATACTTGGGGAATGTACCCGCATGTATCCAATGGAAATATTTTTACAAATATTTAACCATCAGTTAAGATGAAATCAACTTAACTTGTTATATTTTAATAACTTAACCAATTATTTTGCAAGTTTTTACGAAATTAAATCAAATTTCACTTACAAAAATTAATCGACTGTGTCATCCGGTGGGACTCGAACCCTTTACCAAATAAATATTTTATTTTCATATGAATCGGTCCAGTAGTTTCGTAGCTTATTCAATACAAACAAACAAACAATCAAATCTGTCCTCTTTATAATATTAGTGTAGATGTGTACATATATCACCGTTGGTACCTACATTTAGCTTTGCTATAAGTAAGTACTCGTGAGTACCTAGTTTGGTGAATTGACGGCGCTTTTCCGAGAAAATAAGCTTCTATATTCGAAACGGGTTTGTAAGCCCATGGGGCAAACATGTTTCACACCTTAAAGGTAGAATATTCGTTCGATATAACTGCTTTGTGTTCAAATAAGTACCTAGATATCTGTTTTTTACATCGAGATTTTAGTAATTGGAAGTATGGGTCATTCTCAAACTTTTTCACTCTTAAAGGAAATGGTTGTCGTTTTTTGAATTTTTTTTTTCATAATAGCGCTTAAAGTGTCAATTAATGAAATACTTTTTGTTTTCTTTTTCAATCAAAAATAACAGTTATATTTATTTCCAGAATAATGTAGGAAGGTAGGCCTTTCCTTGGGTTATTTTCATGATCTATCAGCAAATAAGTTTACATCGGGAAAAGAAAAAACCACAAAGTTGGTTTTAAACAAAAAGTCGTTGTTTTGAGACACGATTTATTTTCACGTTTCGACTGTTTTTTGGCTATCCAAGCTTTGATGTGGCCGTTGGTTTAGTAGCCAATACTCCTGCCTATGCCCAAGAGATTTGGGGCTTTATTCCCCAACCGGGCCAAAAGGGGTTTGATAAACTTTGTATGGACCAGTGGCACTATTTTTTTTCTATTCTTAGTAGTACTAGTATGTACTAGGAGAGCTGCTTGTAGTGCAGTGGCGGTAGCGCTTTTGAAGTGATATCAAAGTTAAGCAACCCACAGCGCGGTCGTGATTGGTTGGGTGACCATTCCGACCATTTAAGTGACGTCCATGACAAGCATCTCCGTGCTTTGGAAGGCACGTTAAGCTGTTCCCGACTAATATCGGTTGATATTAGTCGTTAAACCTAGGGCGGCTTGATAACATCTGACAGTAAGGTTGGTCACTTGCCTTACAGACACCCCTCCACCAATCCGCACTGAGCCCGCGTGGTGGAGTATGGCTCGTACCTCTTCATAGTTGAGGTGAGGCCTTTGCCCAGCAGTGGGATCTATATAGGCTAACTTTACTTTTTACTTTTAGTAGTACCACAGTGCGACAAGTTCTTGCGCGACCTTCCTTGCATCCTGCAAGAGGTACGGGGGACAAGGAAGCGCCAATCACACGCGATTGTCAAAGCGAAAATCCCCGCTGACGTCTAGCGTGTCTCACCCCCCGCACCTCTGGCGACCGCAGGAAGGTCGCGCACAAACTTGTCGGACTAGTATAAGTAAACAAATATACCTAAACAAGAAGTTTTGATATTAGACCTGTTTGTATCGATAATTTTTTATGGTCGATCGTGACCCATTCGTTGGGTGATTGGGTCATAATAATTTGATCATTCGGGTCTTGATTAATGTTAGGTTCGGGTGTCACAAAGGCAAAGGTCATGGCCAAATTGTTAAAGGTATTTTGTATGGACTTGTAAAATTTTCACTTTATAGTATGAAAAATGTGAGAATATATATATGTTTTTACATAACCCGCATAAACAGGTTTAAGTTCGGGTCAAAAATGAATGAATCTTTTAGAGATCCGTGATTCGACTAATCTTTTATACTTATATGTTACGATCGAATCATAATGATTCGTTAGATCAACACAGGCCTATTTGATGTACAGGATGTCTGGGTTTCGACTAGCGATAATTTAAGGGGCTTTTATTTATCAAATTTTAGAGACTTAAGTAATCCAAATGAAAAAAATTGATATTTTTCAGAAAAAAATTGTTTTTATGTTTAGTTTTGTATTAGATTTTATAAAGTACTTAACTTTTTTTAAAATTTTTAGCAAGATTTTCTAAAAAAAAAATTTCCTTTATGACGGTTAATAATTTAGAATTGATCTTTATTTAACTTAATAGGCGATAGCGTTACCTCTTAAATGAATCATTTTCTGAACTGGACAGGATCAAAGAAATAGTATTTTTTAATTAAAATGGCTGCCATTTCAAGAGGAGGACAGTAGCTGCCATTTCAAGATAACATTTGATGATCTAATAGCCCATAAATTATTGCTAAACCCGGACACACTGTATATGTTATATCGGAACGGTGCTTAGAAATGAATTCAGCATCCTTAGTTTATTAGAAAATGATACCAAACTTGATCTTCTCTGGCGTAATTATAATGATTTGGCTAAGAGCTGTAAAATTACTTAATACACGGCTTCGTGAACGATGCTCCAATATTAAAACGCCAATCATGGTTAATCATTGTAATCGTATACGTACTTATCGATAAGCTGATGAATTTAAACTTCGATGAAGCCTTATACGTCAAGGGTACGAATTTCTCGAATTACGTATGTTACTGTTATCCACAGACGCAAGATTGTAATTGGATTGGGAATGTATAAACATTCCCACCATACCACAAGGTACCACGTACCATAAGGTTCCTGCAGTAAATGATGTTAAACCTCTTCTTGAAGTATTTTCATAGGTCAAGATAGTAGCAGCTTTAAAAATTAATATTCGGAACTCACTTATTCGAGCCTCTGCCTATAATGTGGGTTTTTTTTCTTAAATGTTTAATTGCTAACAACAATATGGTTTTCGACGCGCTTTTTCAAACCACAATTCGGGACATTGTTTCCAACTCAATAAATTCGATAAAACAAGTAATGCCTGATTATTATTTTTTTAAGTACCCGACTGCAAAATGTATTATATTTTTGAAATGATCTTTTACTAGCTTTTATGATACCCCATTGTTATTCTTACCCTGTTTTACCTTTGCCCATTTTTTCATTTGCGGACGCCATTTAAAAAAAATACGTAAGTCGAAAAACATAATAACTCTCTTTCTGCAGTCGGGTAAAAAACTACTTTTATCAGAATATGGAAAAAAATGCAGGTACGCCTCTACCGCAGGCAAAAAAAATTACAAGTCTGTATGTTTGCGTACGTTCATTTGTCTAAAAATCTTAGCGGCTTATGTAAGCCGAAAATAAAATGGAGATGAATCGGAAAGATATGCGAAGTGGAGTCGGCTGAGCAATATAGGCTTTGAAATATAGCCGGCTCGGCTCGAAATCCTTTGAGGGCTCTCATAGAGCCGGTGCGTTAGAACAAACTTAGATCAAACGTGGCTGGCCTCTCACAATATGGCAGGGCCATTTTTATTGTCCTGTACTTATTTTTTGTGATATCAATCTCTCTTGATACACAACTCTCAGACTGGAGTACACACGAGAATAAGCTTAGTTTGGAGGAAAGAAACAATTAAGTACGGGTAGGTACTATCTTTTTATAAGTAACTAGCAGTTCCCCGTGACTTCGCCCGCGCCAAAAGTCGGATTTTCCATACAAATTTTCATCCTCCATTTCACCCCCCCTGATGATTTTATATCGCGACAAAAAGTAGCCTATGGCCTTCCCGGTGTCTCAAACTACCTCTGTGCCAAATTTCATTTGATACGGTCCAGTAGTTTTGGAGCCTATTCGATGCAAATATACAAACAAACAAATATTTCCTCCTTATAATGTTAGTATAGACTTTACTGTTACTAACTTCATACTGTTATCTGTTGCTGATTTAATGTTGAAAGATAATTAAGTCCACTTTCAAAGTTCTATTAGATTACCTACGCATAACGAGATGTTTCATGTTGCGTTTTTCATAACGCCTTCAGACACTATTACCTCCGAACGAGCGGCGCATTTCGACATTAATAAAAGCCTTTGATGTTCAGGAGGCAATCCGAAAGCATATCAAAGCATGTAATCTTTTGAGTTCACAGAAAAAGTGCTTTATAGACACTTTCAATTTTCGTGCACGTATTCCTAAGTCCCTACTCCCTAGAAGTTTTTTTTTTTACTTTTGTTGTTAGCACTTTCATGAGGAGTTATTCCTACACGATCCCCCAAAACCGATACCCTGGTAGATCTTTTTGTTTTGTATAAATATTTATTCCCATCGGAACCCTTGTGTAGCGGACCAATAGTCAAAATTTGACATCTTATTCCACCTGATCTCTTTGTAGGTACTTACTAGCTCATATTTGGTAGGTGTTGCGTTCTCTTTTTGTTTCGACTGTACTTACCAGGCTTACCCTGGAAATATGATTGGGGGACCTATTGGGAAAAGCAAATGAGGAGATCGGGTGGGAATTTTGTTCATCGGTGGATCAGATGCAGAGGATCGGACAAGGAATGACTAGGCATGACTGCCAGGGACGGCTAGAGACGGAAATACGGACACCGTCTTTCTCCCACAACTAATACTTAACCGATCCGGTATTCAAAAGTTAAGTCAATATCGGTTCTTTGGGTATCTACAGGCCTGGTTCACTCCGCGATAAAGATTAAAGCTACAAGTATCACAAGCCAACCGCATCGCATGTAACATATACGACCCACACACGCGACTGTCTACCCTACGCTGTCAGATGAAGTTCTGCGACAGAAATAGAGGCAAATATGTAGGTGCTTATAGCGGTAGGCTATTTGGTGTGCCGCGATCTCGATTCCCACTTTATTGTATCGTAGCAAGAGTCGCTATTTAGGTACCTTACACAGTGGTCCCTCTGTACTTGGACTATTATTTATTCTGTGGTATCTATTAAACACGTATTTTGACACTAGCAGCTGTGGCTACCGTGGCGGCTGTTCAATAGAAACGTAAATAGCCGATAGCAATTTGAATCTTCGATTACGAATTGGTTTTTCATTTCGGGCTAGGGTTGCCGCACCGCAACCGCACTATAATATATAGTATTGTAAATACTGTTGAAGAAACATATAGTACGCAAAAATACTATAATATTTTCAATACCGAAATGTAACTAACAAATCTCTTATGTTAAAAAATATGAACGGGCCGCTTCTTTAACTTTTGTCATCAACTTATAAAATAAGTAAGTACTGTGGTATATTATGCCTACCTTCAAGTTAGTAATATATGTATGACAGTTGCGGGTTACTTGATAATAAACCAGTGTTTAACCAACTTGCGTGTGTTTCACTTCATGGTGACAGCGGTGCTTTAATTAAATTGGATTGCAGTTTGAAACGATCGAGAATCGCAGAGTGTTTTGTTACGCGGTAAATCGTATACAATAAAACATGGAACACGCGCGTCCTCCAGTTGAATTATCCCTCGAAGGCGGGCCCGCCACGCGTGCTGAGTCATGGCGGCAATGGCGGAAGCAATTTGAGGTGTTTTTAAAAGCATCTGGAGTGAGCAAGGAGCCGAAAGAGATTCAGGCTAGTTTGTTGGTTAACCTCATTGGTTCGGCGGGCTACGAAGTGTATACCACTTTCACATTCGAAGAAGGGGAAACAGAGGATGACATCGATTGTGTATTGAAAAAATTTGATTGTTATTTTGGTACGAAACCAAATATTACTATTACGCGGTATAAGTTTTTCTCGCGTAATCAAGAAGACGGAGAAAGCATAGATCAATACGTAACTGCACTGCGATTGCTAAGTAAGCAATGTGAGTTTGATAAATTACAAGAAAGCTTACTGCGTGATAGGATAGTTTGTGGGATCGTAAACAATACAGTGAGAGATCGATTACTTCGCACGGAAGAATTGACATTATCGAAAGCTATTCAAATATGTCAGGCGGCTGAGTTATCTAAGGAGGAAAGAGTGTGCATTGATGGGAAATCTAGCGAGGAATTAGCGGTGAATGCGATGTCCGAGCGTGGTGGTGGTGGTTCACGTGGCACGAGCGGGCGAGGCCGGCGCGGCTGGCGGGGTGGCTGGCGCGGCGCGCGCGGCTCCCGGGCACCGGCGGCATCAGCGACGGGCGCCCCTTGCGCGAGCTGTGGCAGCTCGCGGTGCAGTGGAGATCAGTGTCCGGCACGCCATGCGTTGTGTTTCGTTTGTGATAAAAAAGGGCATTTTTCGCGAGTGTGTCCAGAAAAGAAAATGATGAGAAAAGTGTTAAATTTGAGTGTCGATTCATCAGAAGGTGTAAGAGAGGATATGTTTTACGTAGATACTTTAAAGGAGGACAAAAAACTGAGTAAGTTATCTAAAGAATGGTTTGAAATTATAGAATGTCAAGGTCAAAAAATCACGCTAAAAATAGATACAGGTTCCATGATAAATGTTATTTCTAAAGACAGTTTTATTCAGGCTGGTTTTTCTATAACAAAACTTAAACCGTTTACGAAGCGAGTTCATTCCTTTACAGGAAACCGGTTACCTATTATTGGCGTGACAGATTTAGATATCAAGTATCGTAATGAATCATTTTTTATACCTTTCGTAGTTGCAGATTTTAACTGTCAAAATATTCTTGGTTTAGAAAGTTGTATTGCAATGGGATTAATAGATTGTGTAAATACAATAAATATGGAAAATTATTCTAGTTTATTTGTGGGATTGGGTAAACTGCCTGGAAAATATTCTATTGTAATTAATAAAGATATACAACCTGTAATATCACCTACTCGAAAAATACCGTTAGGACTCAAAGATAAATTGTCATTAGAGTTGAAAAGAATGGAAGGACTCGGGGTTGTGAGAAAAGTAACTCATCCTACGGATTGGGTTAATGCCATTGTGTTAGTAGCTAAAAAAGACGGCAGCATTCGTGTATGTTTGGACCCTAGACCTCTAAACCGAGCGGTGCGCCGCGCGCAGTACTCGCTGCCGACGGTGACGGAGCTGGCGGTGAAGCTGCGGGGCGCCAGCGTGTTTAGCGTGCTCGACGCCCGCTGTGGGTTCTGGATGGTCGAAATTGATGACGCCAGCGCGGACTTATGCACCTTTAGTACACCGTTCGGCCGGTACCAATTTTTGCGTTTACCGTACGGTATAAGTTGTGCACCGGAAATTTTTCATGCTAAGCTGCGTCAGCACTTAGAAGACTTAGAAGGCGTAGAATCATTTATTGATGACGTCATCGTTTGGGGCCGATCTAGAGCTGAACACGATAAAAGGTTAAAAGCACTTTTACAACGAGCTTTGACAATAGGTATTAAGTTTAATCGCGATAAATGCAAGTTTGGAGTGTCTGAAATTACATATTTGGGACACAAATTTAACGTAGATGGTATGAGAGCCGACGATTCAAAAGTTGAGGCTATACTGGGTATGCCTTATCCCTCTGATAAAAAATCCTTAGAAAGATTTTTAGGAATGATAAATTATTTATCAAAATTTATACCTAATTATTCAGAATCCGTAAATGTGTTAAGGTGTTTGTTGAAAAAAGATGCAGACTGGGTTTGGGAAGCTCATCATTCTAAAGCGGTTGACATGCTTAAAAATAAACTAGCGTGTGCTCCGGTTTTAGCTTTGTACTCTGTCGAATCGCCCGTCGTGCTATCGGTGGACGCCAGCAGCGTCGCTCTGGGCGCCGTGCTGCTGCAGGAAGGCCGCCCCGTGGAATTCGCTTCTCTCACGCTCACTGAGACGCAGACTAGATATGCGCAAATAGAAAAAGAGATGCTGGCGATTGTTTTTGCAGTAGAACGGTTTAGACAGTACATATATGGAAGAGCAGATGTTACTGTTCAAACTGACCATAAGCCTTTGGAGGCCCTATTTACCAAACCGTTAGTCTCTGTTCCGGCCCGTTTACAACGCATGATGATGAGAGTGCAGGGATTCAATATTAAGGTCATATATACACCCGGTAAATATATGTATATTGCCGATACCTTATCGCGAGCTCCTTTGAAGAAGGTCATGGATGAACGTGTTTCGGATGAAGTAGAAATACAGACTTGTTTTGTGATAGATAACATATCGTTCAGTGACACTAAGTTAGAACTTATTAGAACAGAAACAGAACTAGATATTGACTGCAGGAGGTTAATTAAATGCATTATTAACGGATGGCCAAAAAATAGGCGCGATATTAGTGATAGTCTAAGTATCTTTTGGCCATACAGGGAAGAACTTCATTATATCAACGGTGTGATTTTTAAAGGGGAATGTGTCTTTATACCACGGCGTTTGCGCCCTGAAATGTTACGGAGAGTGCACGAAGGTCACCTAGGCATAGAAAGGTGCAAGCGGCGTGCGCGTGACGTAATGTTCTGGCCGGGCATGGCAGACGACGTCGAGCGGGCCGTGCGCCGCTGCGACGCGTGCGCGCTGCACGCCCCGCGCCCGCGCCGCCAGCCGCTCGTGCTGCACGAGGTGCCGGCGCTGCCTTGGCATAAGCTGGCTTCTGATATTTTCGAATACAGGAGGAAGAGGTATATCATACTTGTTGATTATTTTTCGAATTTCGTTGAAGTTCAGGAGTTAATCGGGACGAGTAGCAAACATGTAATCAACTTTATGAAATCACAATTTGCACGGTATGGCATACCGGCTGAATTGGTTACTGACAACGGGCCGGCGTACAGTTCGAAGGAGTTTCACCAATTCATGAAGGACTGGGAAGTACGACATATTACGTCATCGCCCCATTACCCACAGTCTAATGGGAAAAGTGAGAGAACTGTGCAAACTGTAAAAAATTTACTTAAAAAATGTATAGACTCTGGTCAGGATTTTACCTTAAGTTTGCTAAATCTAAGGTCTACGCCACGGAATGGCTTAGATTCTCCAGCACAAATGCTTATGGGTAGAAGGATTAAAACGAAACTACCGATCACAGAGGGTTTGTTGACTGAACCAGTTGATAACAATCAAAATTACCAATCTTTAATGGCACATAAGTACACAGGAAAAGCTCACCATGACCGTTCATCAAAATCACTAGAACGGCTTAGTGTGGGTGATGAAGTAACCTTGATATCTAATCAAAGAAAACGGGTAACTGTCGTAGGTCAGGCACCGGAGCCGCGTTCATATATTATACAAGATGAGAATGGTAATAAATATCGTCGTACACGCAATCAATTGGTGTTGCGCAGGTCTAATTTGCATGAAAAATCTGTTGTAGTAGGTAAAAAGGACAGTGATAGTACAATACAGACACGTAAATATTCAATGTATAGGCCTAGTGTGCGGCGACGGCGGCGCAAGGAAGTTGCCAGCTCAAAAGAAAATGATCAGCTGAGTAACAGTCCGCTACCGTCGCAGGCGGACGAACACGTGACTCCATTGTCTCCAGACAACCCGCTAGACGATTCTGGCGCTAACGAGCCTAGTGATGTTACCAGCGAAGTTGAATTCTCACCAAATAAACCGCTAGTACCTATAGAAAGATCTAGGGAAAGAACTGCCCGGATGCTCACTAACTTTTTGTTCGGTAACAGTAAAGAATGATTAGTCCAATAGGAATGTGCACGTTTGATTTATTTTAATTTTTACTGTAAACTAATGTGTAAAACACATATAATACTGTATAACACACGCACAGTTATAAATACCATATTCACCTGTGTAAATATTAGAAAATGTATAATTTGCACTTAATATAATGTTATTATTATTTGTAAAAGTAATTTACCAGTTTACTTTTTGGATTGCTTTTCAAAGCATTGTCTTTTAATGTTTGTTACCTGTTATTTTGTTGCTAAACTGCTCATGATTTTTTTTTTCCTGATAAGATAATTAGTAATGAATATATATGTACGTGCTTTATTTACGTTTACGTAAAAGTTGCAGTCAGTTACTCTGAGTGCATAACATCATAATATTTCTAAAACACAATAGCCTCTGCTTTTCTGCTTGTCTTATTATAGTTTTATATTTATTTATATTATTTTATTATGTAAAAGGGGAAGGATGTGGTATATTATGCCTACCTTCAAGTTAGTAATATATGTATGACAGTTGCGGGTTACTTGATAATAAACCAGTGTTTAACCAACTTGCGTGTGTTTCACTTCAAGTACCAAATATATCGGCGTCTCTTTTTTGCGTGTTTCATAAAATACTACTTATATATTTTTTTAGTGTACTATATGTTAAAGCTTTTTTTTAAAAATACTATATTTCGCTCAAGAAATGTTGGCAATTATATTTCGGGCGTAGCGAGTAGGACCTTTGTGCCAACTCGCAAATGGATTTGACGAAACCAAACGTCATCCAATATCGCTTTACCCTGCAGTTATGCCTGGATATCGGGAATGATCAAAGTCGATTCCTCGTTTTACCAATACACAACGTGTAACAGAATAAACCAGTGAATAAACGCATACTACAGCCAGCCTGTCTGCTTACACAATTTTTATGAAATGTGATGTTAATTTCATTCATACCTAGATGATAGTAACAAAAAAACATTTATTACTGTACTTAAAATCGCAACGAGCACTTTACACGTCCCAGCAGAGAATGGCAGAACTCTACTACTACTTTGGGACAATTATGGGCCAGTGCTGAGAAGAAGCAGCGCAAGAAACTAAGTCACTACTACTCGTTTTATAGCCTCTTTTTAGTTTTAGACCACTATACGTCATACAAAAATAGAGCTGAAACATGGCACAACTTTTAACAACAGATATATTGTTATTTTATATATGATGATGATATATAATTATTTTATATATGATGATATTTTATGCCTGGAGGTGCCTGTGGCGCAGTGGCGGCAGCGCTTTGGTAGTGATACCAAAAGTTAAGCAACCCACGGCGCGGTCGTGATTGGATGGGTGACCATTCCGACCATTTAAGTGACGTCCATGACAAGCATCTCCGTGCTTCGGAAGGCACGTTAAGCAGTTGGTCCCGGCTAATATCTGTGGTATTAGTCGTTAAGCCTAGTCAGAGGCCCTAGGGCGGCTTGATAACTTCTGACAGTAAGGTTTGTCACTTGCCTTACATACGAGTACACCCCTCCACCAATCCGCACTGAGCCCGCGTGGTGAAGTATGGCTCGTTCCTCCTCATAGTTGAGGTGAGGCCTTTTCCCAGCAGTGGGATCTAATAGGCTGACTTATATGATGATATTTTATAACATGGAAGTTTTAGCAGTGTAAACTTTTTTATTCTGTACTTACTTTTTGCATCAAAATTGTATAAGTATTTTCTTAACAATGCCAAATATTATTTTCGATACTTTCGTAAACATTGTCAGATTGCAATCCGAAAATTTTTCTTGTAAGTCCATGTAATTTCAACTTAATGGCCACTATTCTGAAGGGGTTTTCTTTACCCCACATATAGTGGTTATTTAATGATTAAATTAACTGTAAAAGACGCCCTTATTGGCCCGCCAGTTCCAACAGATTCTATAGTAAACTTAACAATAATAGTAAACACTAGACAATTATTTTGCAAGTTTTTACAAAATCAAATTGAATTTCGCTTACAAAAATTTATCGACTGTGTCATCCGGTAGAACTCTAACCCACGTCCCTTCGCTATCCGGGCTAGTGCTCTTACCAACTGAGCTACGGAGGACATTAGTCAGCCGACGAATTTTTGCAAGTGCTTGCTACGCCAGTGAGCCGGCGTTTGATTTCGACGTGGACGAGGACGTGGGTTCGAGTCCCACCGGATGACACAGCCGATAAATTCTTGTGAGCGATATTCAATTTGATTTCGTAGAAACATGCAAAATAATTGCTTAAGTTATAAAAATAATTATAAGTTAAGCTGATTTCATCTTAACTGATGGTTAAATATTTGTAAAAATATTTCCATCGGATACATGCGGGTACATTCCCCAAGTTTTGATGAAATCGAACGCCGGCTCACTGGCGTAGCAAGCACTTGCAAAAATTCGTCGGCTTACTAACGTCCTCCGTAGCTCAGTTGGTAAAAGCACTCGCCCGGATAGCGAAGGGACGTGGGTTCGAGTCCCACCGGATGACACAGTCGATAAATTTTTGTAAGCGAAATTCAATTTGATTTTGTAAACACTAGATTTAACATTTGCTTGTCAGTACATTAACCAATTTCTTGTAATTATTCAATGTTTATATGTAATGTTTCATTAAAAGCATCCATCTTAGGCAATTGATACCTATCGAATAAGTATACATTATGTTAGATTATAGCTAATAAATTACCTATATAATTATCAAGCAAATAACCTTACCTAAAGTCAGTGTGGAAACAGGCTTACTATGAGGGTATTTTGTTACAATAGAGTTACCTAATATATTGATGCAAATAAATATTGTTTAAAAAACATTTTCAATCTTCACATATTAATTTTAATACACTGTTAATCAGCAGACAGTCATTAAACCCATTGCATTAATATTTTAGACTAAGACAAGAAAGCTTAAACTATAAAGCTAGTATTACAAAGAACATTAATTAATAGGATAGAAGAATTGAGAAGCCACCTAACCCACAGGTATTCAATATCTAAGTTCTGTGAAACTTTAACATTTATTGCGCGATTCAAATTAATATTTAGTTGGGAATATATTTAATTAACCTAATATTGTGCTCATATCGTAGTACCTAATATTGTACGTCAAATATTACTTATTTTCCTTCAATATTTACATAATATACTTACCTTAACATTACTGTAGACTTAGATAAAAAATACTAATTAGACCATCTTATATTTGTCTACATACATAGCTGCTCTACAAGCAAATTGGCTAACATTTGGTGTAATTTGGTAATATTATGTTTATGTTATGCTCATAATGTAGCGAGACGACGCTTATTCATTCAAACTATATAAAAGCCCTCAAGTTATATGTATTTAGGAGTAAAGACAATTTCATTCCTTGACAAGGTCTATTATAAAATATTTAACAAAATAATTGATAAAGTTGTATTTCAGATACACAAGTGAAGTACCTACGAGTGTTCGAACTTTTGTTCTGTGTTTATTTGTAATGTCCCAAATTAGAAAGAAGCATTTACTATGCTTGTTTCTATCTTTCTTTATTTATTTTGTGTCTTGAATTTATTTGTAATCCGCAAGGAATTATTGATGGACAGACAGCTCCTAAGCACACTCACACAAGTACCTACAGCTTATGAAAAATCTGACAGCCCGACGATCAACAGTAAAAAGTCACAGGCGTAAATGAAAGTCATCTGTATTAGCTTAACAAAAATAAAAATAAAAAAGATAAAGCAATAAAAAGCGAGAGCTCATTTGGCGGACATTAAATACAATTCTCAGTCCAGTCAGTTTAGGTTAAGACAAAAGCAAATAACTTTTGGGAGGGCTGGCAAGTATTTATGGAGGCATATTGCCTTATAAAAAATGATAGCGGCTTCCCCGCGACGCAAACTCGTTTGCGCTTATCATCCCCAGTGTGATAACGCTGTGACCGTAAACGAAAGACGAGATATACTTAAGCTTATCTTATATTGACGTAATACTTCATCATAATATTCAAGCGGCTGTCACGAGCCTGTATAGTCCTTTGTTTATCTTGAGACGCATTTGTCTCGATTCCCCCGAGAGAAGAAAAGCATCAGAATGAGGCCACGAAATATGTTCAGACCAGAGTCTGGAAAAGTAGGTACAGTACACAAGGCCAGATCAGCACGTGCCTGTGACTCCTAATTGGATATAAGTAGACGGTCTGCAGAAAAATCTGGATCATATTACGTAGTAGAGACATTTTTCCAGTTCTCTTTCATTACTACTACAAATTATATATTTTTGTCGTATGCAAGAATATTTAAAGACATAGTTGTAAGTTGTAACGGTTTATGGTCCTTATTGTAAGTACGAGCAATGAAATTAACATAATTTTCTACTAAGTAGCGTTTGTTTTTTTTCTGAAGTAGATGAAGTGCATAAAAATTACAAATTCAAAGTTCAAAATAAAAAGTAAGTCGCAATTTGCAACTCACCCTCTGGTTAAATGACAAAAAGATGCAAAGAGCGATAGTCGCTATTTAACAGAACGATCAACGTCTCTCGCCATTGTTGTGAAAGAAAGAATCAGACAGACAAAAACATCCAGCATTTTAATTTTGGCTACAGTTCTGTATAAAATGGGTTTTGTGGTCGTTTTGCTGTTAATACTCAAGTTTCAGATATTAAAAGTATAATTTTCGTGAACAACTACCAATGCGGTTACTTATTAAATTGTTTGGTTGGATTAACTCATATTGCCTGACGTGCGAAATGGAATGACTTTTTTTCGGATACGCGAAAGAGAAACTACAATTATTCAATACCTTGCCCAAATCCATAGTTATACTATTCTACTTAATGTCTACTACTTGCAAAAGCTCACTTTATTACACTACACCTACTCGACGTGGTCTTTCGCTGTGGTACTAGTCTGCCCAATAAAACACTGCAATTTAAATGCCGGGGGCTCGAAGGGAGAGCAGCCTCCGTAGTTAGTCCTATGCATGCTGCATGCTTGCTTGTATGTTAATCAATTTTAGGCTTAATGTATGCCACTTACAAGTTACAAACCAATGCTGTTGACGCTTATCTCGCTTCTACTAAAACACAGTGCATAAAACTGTATTACCTACTTCTATGCTCGTGGTACTACACTCCTGTAGGATCTCTGATTGCATTAAGCAACTAACAAACGTCAAAACCAATAATAAATTCATATAAGAGTTAGAGTTGAGATAACTATTATTTATTAAAGGGTTGAGAACTGATTTTGTGTACCTACATAATTTTGACAAAAAAATCCTGCTTCGATATTCCAAAAACGAATTGTTTTGCTTACAGATTACTAAAATTTCTGGGCGTAAGTCAGCAATCAACTATTGCCCACTATACGCTGAAAAAACGTGATCCTGACTTATCAAATCCAACCACGTTTTTTCTTGTTCTTTGTTTTAAGGCTCGTTGTCTGAGGTCCAGTGCCAGCGGGTTTTTCAATTCAGTGGTAGCTACGTACAATGCAGAACATCAAGTCATACATTTGAACTAGGAAAATAGCTTTTATCACGTTGGAAGTAGGGGTGGTCTCAAGGTCAACGTATCAACCTACACGGCCGCACGTCACACTATACATGGTCAAAAGCTTTCCGTAATTGAAATGGCTAACCTGACGTGAGGCCGACTATGCATAGAAAAAGCCTTGTCAAAGTACGTCAGAAGCCCGGCATTAATGTTCTGCAATGGGAATGACTCGCGTTAAATGTCTTTACTTGTTTAACTTTATTTTTATTTTAAACTCTAAAGTATTATGAGACGGTACAGCAATTCGACCAGAAGCCAACGTTTAAGGCCACTCCACACTTCGCAGAGTGCACTGGCGCATAAAACCGCAATACTGCACCCCGGGACAGTGACACACGACCGTAAATCCAAATTGTAATAAACACCTAATGGCAACGCGAGCGAGAGAATGAAAACAGATGGGAAAATCCGAAATGTTTCTATATAATTCAATACAGTTTATTGTTTTGGAAAAGCATTCTTAGTAGTCAAAGAAAACGTGAATAAGGTAAAATCATATTTAGAAAATTTTCATTTAACAATGTTCCACCGTTCATTATGAATTAGCTGTATCGCTAGTCTTTGCGGGGTCTCGCAAAGTTTACCCCGCCGGGTAAAGATATTTTCTGGTCATTTTTTTACAAACTAGCTAAATATTGCCTCATCTAAGAAGACTTGCCGTCAATCACAGGTAAATAAAAGTGTGAGAAACACCGTCAATTTAGCCCCCGTTGCACCAGCAACTTTAACGCAAAAACCATTCTATGATGTTTGAATACAGGTAAAAAGTTAGCTTCGTTTAACTAACTTTTAACTACGTCGCATCATACACCCTTAAGATGCAACGATATACGAGTAGCGCGATCCTTCGCATATTAGATTATTAAAACAAAACACTATCACAAGGTCTTGTAGCCGATGGAATATCCGGAACTATCCGGAGTTACTCCGACTCACGGAAATGACATCAATCGCGAGTCGACGTAACCCGGCTTGAGCTGTCATGTCGCCAAGAGTATGTATACCACGTATCCGGTATCCCGGAGGTTTTGATTTTAAATTTTCTTGCGTTGAGAATGCACTTTTGGTTGTGTTTGAGACTTAAAGATTTTTATTGTATCTGAGCTTGTAAAATTTCCAGTCGGTTGGTCTTTTTGTGCACGTTCAACTAAATATTAATATATATTTTTTAAATATACACTTTTTCTACACAGGTTTAAAAATTGTAACTGACTCTAATGTTCTTTGCTTATTTAATGTTATTTTTATTTTAAACTTTAAAGTTTGTATGAGACGTTTCGCTGGAGCTCAAAATTTTTCTCAGATTATTTATGACGTTTGCAAGCACTATCCAAAATCCATGGTGGTTCCATAAAAAGTCATTATGTCATCAGATCCAATCGATTTCGTATCGGACAGGCTTTATTTTGCAACATGTATAAATAATCTATTGATTGCCACAACACCTAGGTAATACTAGTGACGTATAGACGCACGCTGACCCTATTGTTTGAACACTACCAGGGCCGGACTTGGATAAGAGCGAAATACCCAATGTGTTATAAAATCATATCAATCCACGTTTTTTCAAACTTTTGGCATACTTTATTTTATTTGTCGTTGTATTATGCCTGCAAGTTACGATGTGTGCAGGCAGTGCCTCCTTTATGCCACCAGGTGCTGGACTAGTTTACAAGATTTGTATAGATTCTAATTCAAATCACATTACGTCCCAAAGGAGGTGGTGAAATCCAGTACAACATTACGTCGCATGGGAGGCAAATGTGGCAGTAATATAAGGACCTTACTGTCAGTTAACTCGTCTTGTACTCGTAACTTTACATCTTCTTCTTTAAAGTCGTAAACCTCATGACTGAGGGTCGTGCCAGTGTGTGGAATTAAAAACACACGACTTCCTTGGCAATTTTTGATGGAGTGGCTCGCCATCGCCTTCTCCATTGCAAACACTAGCCAACTTGTTCCTCGCGATGTTTTCCTTTACTCTTAGGCAGCGATATTTAAATAAAACAAATATTTCTATACAAACTCAGTGGTACAAGCGGGTTTCAAACTCACGACCTCAAGGATGAAAAGTGAAATTTTCTCCGCTCGGCTATCGCGCCTTAGCCGAGCTCTATGTAAAAATAGAACTTTGGGGATTCCGTAAATTAACGTAACGGAAGCCTAAACCTCGCATTTCCCAAGCACTAAATCCCTACCTGTCGCTCCCTTTTAAATAAATTACATCAGGCTTCGTCTGATGTTGAAGCAGGTTCGGTCAAGCTCTAACGGGCCGATGAAAAATTAAAGTAAGCACTGGCCACTCTTGTTTATGAAATAAACCCTAGTGGCTGGCGCACCCACCTAAACTGAAGGCCGTGTGCCCTTGTCATGATTATTTTATTACTAAAGGCGACTAGTAAAACATGCATCTTGCCAATATCACTCATGTAGTGATTAAATATATGTACTGTCACCAGCAGATACCATTAAACCAGTAGGGAATTAATAAATAACTACTTGTCAGCGGACTAGAGCGTCGCAAAGCTTATTGTAGGTTTAAAAAGCCTTTTAAATGATTAATTTTATTCAATCGGGGTCTAACAGTACTTTGAATATTTCTAAAAAGAGAATTTTCGGTAAAATACGGAAGCTTATTCAAAATTTATTTATTTCATTTAGGGCTGTTTTTCATAAACCTGTTCAATTAAAAAACATTCAGCTTTAGAGTATTCTTTCCAACGGACAAAAATGGGTCAAAATTTTACTAAACATGTAATTGCTTTCACCTAAGGCTATTCTGCTACTTTGTCTGTGACTCAGTACACATTATACTACATACAAAGCGAGTAGCCAAAGTTGGGATTTACCCACCTTTGCTAATGCGACCCGAACTAAAAGGGCCTTTAAACCCTCCCACGGCTAAGCGAGTGCGCGCAAAAAAAGGAAAGAGCGTTTGATTTGAACGACCGAGGTATCATAACATAGCACTAATACAAAGGTGGGGTGACCCTACCTTTGCTTTGTGCCCCGATCAGACTTTGATCGTAATATTTTACCGGAGAACCTCGCTTTTTGTTCCGGTCGGCTTGAGGTTGCCACGCTTCGTAGAATTTAATAATTTCCCCGATCCTGCAAGTGATGTTTCGAGATTTACCTGATCCTGTTTTCCCGTGTTGAGCGCTGAAAATTGTAATATTTATTAGGCTTATTAATATCTTCATTTGCTTTGTGAAAGATAACGCTTACTTGAGTTACATTATTTGCGTGGAATCCTATTAGCTCTTGTCTTGGATGTCGAATTATACGATGGAAAATGTTTTTAAGATATCTTGAACCTCGTTGTTGTACGGATTCGCGTGTATTGTTTTTTTTACGATTGTATATGTGCGATTGGTAACTTAGTTATAATAGTAAAGTTTCCAGAGGAAAAATACATCCAAATTCAGGCAGCGTAATAGTTTTAGTTGTAGCCATAATGACATACATTATACTCAAATCACATAAAATTAAATACATAACTAGGTACTGCTCACTTCGTACACCCCAGCGGTTCATTTTACATTCCTTTCACATCCAATTACAAGAGACGACATCATTCCGTTGCGTTACTTGAATGTAACCAGCCCGATTTGAAGCAGCTGGAATATCCCAGACGAGATTTAATTTACGTTGATGTCTGGGTCAGCAGGGAAATGCAATACTATTCTGTGGCTCGGCCGTGCTACTACATAATACATCATTCTTTGCCAGTGGAAAGAAAAATTCTCCCTTTTGTTACGCGTCTTATTTCACGAGCAAAATGAGGAATTGTCTTTTGTGAGAGATCCCTTGGCGGAAACAAGTTCATGTGAAAAAGTTTTTGTTCGTTCGTCTAATGAGATCGTAAACACGACACATCAAACAAGATTTATCATGGATAAATCCATGTTTTTGAGGGCCGTTTGTAATCGATAGGTGCTAGTCAAACGAGCAAAGAAATGTTATGTATAAATCAAATAAAATATTCTTCTTTTTTCTTTCATTACTCTTATTTCGTCACAAACATTTTCGTAAATGACAGCGAAAGTAATAATTCTTAGTTCGACATTAAACATAATCCCTCTTAGAAAATGTCACTCTTGTTTATGTAAAACCTTACAAAATACAGGTGGCAATTATTTCACTGATTTGTAAAATAAACAAATAAGTCGGTTACATTCCAATACGTTACAAGTACATATTTTCAAAAGTTCGATAGTGGAAACATTGGATTCTTGTTATAAATTTTACTTACTCGTAAACAAATGCGTCTTTGTTTCTTTTTTTATTGCATTGCTATTATTATTAAACCCATAATAAATGGTTATGTAGGGAAGGGGGTTTCATTTAGGTTCGACGTAATTTAGCGAGTCGGGATACCCTCTTACTGGCGCGAATTATGTGCCTAAATTAAATTAACCTAATTAAGCGTAACACAATTAATGAGGATATCCCTACATCGTAAGGTGTTTTGAATGTGTAATAATTACAGTCGGTTAGCAATAAGCTTTGTAATTATCGACTTTGATAAATCTTAGAGAGGGCTTTTTTTAAATACCACGCGCTGAGTTTTAGTATGAGTTATATTCTACTCATTAATTAAAATTACTCGCTGTTAAAATATATAACATTGTATTTTGGTTTCTAGCACAGTACACTTTAGCACTCTGCGGATTCAATTTCAAAAGTTCTAAGCAAATGCCGGTATGAGATTGTAGGGCGCTTTTGAACGTTCACAATAGTTGAGGACCGTCATTTGAACTGCTGCAGTCGTACTGCATTTAATTGTAATATTTAATTAAGAGCGCTCCAGGTGAAAAGACAAAATGATGTCCTCCTAGCCGAATTTCGGCTACAGCGACCAGTCTCAGCAGAGATTAGCCAACTGCGCGAGATATTATAGTGCACAAGTGTGTGCGCAATACACAGGTGCACTCTCTGTTACTTCACTCTCATTATTCGGTGAGGCGGCAGTCCGACATGACCGTAGAGAGATCAGGCGCAGGACAGACTGACACTGGCAAGCCAAGCCTTTCAAAAATAACATTTCTTCTTAAGATAAAAATATAAAAAAGTGGCATTTTCTCACAAATCAAGAGACTTATAAGAGTCATGTTATTTTTCATCTGAAAAGTCTATGGCTAAGTTATCTACAGTGTCAGTCAGGCGTGTCATTTTTGGGATAATACGAGCATGGTAATATTATCATATTACGATGGTAATATCAGCTTGTGTACTTGATCTGAAATCGCATCCCACTGCCAGGTGCCTCATTACACTAAATCAAAAAAATAACAGATACTGATTACACTCTACAACGCACGCAGACCTGCGATAACTTGTAAAGCGGATGTAATCTGTTAATCGCCTTACCGAAGGCTTTAAATAATGTCAACTAGAACTAACCATGTGATTAGTCATTAGTCTTTAAAAACTCACAGAAGCAAAGCTTCAATAACTTTGATGAACTATTATATGATTTGGCATGAATCTGTTATCCGGATAGAAGGTTGAATGCAATTTCTTTAGTTTTTAATATTTTTTAACACTCGGTGTTTTTCTCATTTATATAAATTTAAATAAGAAACCAAAAATTCGCACACAGGTAGGATTTGAACCTACGACCTTTGGCCCGGTTAGCCTTTGGCCCGGTTAGGTTAGTTGCGAATTTTTGTTTTCTTATAAAAATGTATGCAATTTCTTTTTTTTTTCTCTTCATCTAAGTATTGCTTACTGTTTAAAGTTAATGTTTACTTTATAAATTGTCATCGGTTGCACTGGTTGTTGAACATTAATGGTTACCTGTATCCCTGAAGTGACAGTTGAAGCTTATGCCGTGTTTACGCTTTTTATGGAGTGCTAAATCCTGAGGATAAAGTTTATCGAAGTTCATTTTAGTGATTCGACCGCACAGTGATGTTCGATAGTATCCAACAGCCTTGGTTAAACAGGATAGCTTAATAATCCCCTCATTCAAATTGAGAAGCTAGTAGATGGACAAAGATTGAATAGCTTGCTATAGACTAAACTACAGATTATATGCAAGTGTTTGTTGTCCCATTAGGCAAATGTTGGTAATAGCCATATTGCGACTTGTGTGGGCGTATGTGACGGCTCAAATAGGTCAAGACAGAGCTATATACTCAGTAAATGTAGTCAATGTAAGTGTGTATGTAACACAATAGATGCAGTGAAGCTAAATGTGTTACTACACAACGAGAATAAATATTATAACCCGATAGCATCAAATCACAAGAATAGGCTTCTTCTGGGCAAGCTGGCTTGTTTGAACAGAAAACGAATCCATTTACATAAAGAATCTTAGATTAAACCTAGAAGAGAAGATACAGTATGTTCATATTAGCATCGATAAAAATCCAATTCAATAACTCCGCGATGCTTAGCAACCGGCAACAAATGACAAACTAGGTATAGATCAAAACCATAATAGATAGATTTGAACCTCATCTACATATCTATATGTCGTGTTAAAACCAACAATGACTGACAGCGAAATTGTGTGCCTGGTCTTAACTGAATCGGGCCATTTATGTGGCGTTTATAGAATAGTATAAATAAGCTACATATCGTATGTAGCTTACTCGTGTAAATACATAACACCATTATTTTTGCGAGCAGTTCAAAAGTTAAGTACTCTTACCAATTATCGAACTGGTGCGCCCTCTTAACCGAAAGCTAAGCGTTCATTATTATCCTTTAGCTGAATGTTATTCATTGTAAGTGGTGTTAATGGCTTCATAAATAAGATTTCAAGTTGAGTACTGCCCGAGATTGGGAGAAGAAACTCATTAGGAACAAGTTTGCGAGCCTTTGGCCAAATTAATATCTAGTACAGTGGCCGGACATTTTAATAGCCCAGTAGGAAAAGGGCTTGCTTTAGTTGTTGTTGATGTTGATGATGTTGTTGATGATTGTTGCCATTTAGAACATAATTTTGCTGCCAGTCTCAAAGGTTTTTCAAAATAATTCCTATAATAAGCTGCAAACAAAAGGTCACAAATGCCTACTTTGTTTTAAAATACATCGGTTAGAAAAACTTCCATTAAAGATAGAATAAGCGATGAAGGTATAAGCAGATTCACTAATACTACTATTTCACTATTCCCAGTTTTCTTCTCTCTCTCTCTCTCTCTCTTCAGCCTGTCTCAACTAGTGTTGTAAAAGAACTGAGTCTTTTAGTCCTCATTTTGCGGCCATGAGTTCTTTTTGCAGAAGTAAAGACTAATTAGTCTTCCGAGTCCTGAGTCTTGAGTTTTTTGAGTCTTTTTAGTTCTTTCAGTCCTAAATTTTTTTGAGTCTTAAGATTTATTCTAAGTTCTTACGGCTTTTTCAGTCCTTTGAGTTCTTTCAAGTCCTATGAGTCATGACTTATACAGCAGGACTGCAGTCCAATCAAAAGGACTTGGGTCATGAAGCCTATGAGTTCTTTGAGTTGTAAACTTTAAAGTAGAGGACTGAGGAGCTCAATCAAAAAAACTAGCATATTATGAAGTTTTTGCATTGTTTAAGCAGAGGACTGCAGTCTTAATAATCACATCACTCACAGTTCGAATAAACAATTGGAAGTGGAATTTCATTTCATTGATACCATACATACATACCATCACGCCCTTTATCCCCGAAGGGGGGGGGGGGGCAGACTTGAAGAAGCACTAAGCTTCTTTAACCACTTTTAACCATTGATCTTATACATTAATTTCAGACTCAGTCGCGGGTTCTTTTTTAAAAGGACTCAGTCGCAAGATCTTTTTAGACAAGCTAAGTTTTTAGTTAAAGGACTTAGTCTTGAGTTCTTTTTATAAAGAGTGAGCTCTTTTAAAAGACTCTGTCTTGAGTTCTCTTTGGCAAGACTGGAGTCTTTTTTAAAAACACTAAAAACTTAGAGAGTCTTAAAAAAGGACTCCAGTCTCAATATTAGGACTAAAAAACTCAGTTCTTTTTCAACTCTCCGGTTGTAGGCCTTCTTCAATCTACGCGATTCACCGCGGTCTTGTGCAACCTGGTTCCATGTTTTTCCAGAGGTCCTTTTTATGTCATCGTCACAAAAAAGGACCAGTTTTCTTACTAGCGAGAAAAAAAATACCGACGAATTAAGAACCTCCTCTTATTTTGAAGTCACTGTAAAAAAAATAGCTTTGGCAAACCTTCAAAGTTGAGAATAACGGCGTCGATTCGTGAACTGCGAACACTGCCTAACTACCATTGGAAAATTACGACATTAACGGCCTCTCAAGATGGACTGTTAATTTTGTTGATGGTAAAATTTAATTTTGACAACCATAGATTATTATTTGCTCAATTAAATTAATTGGCTATACCGTTATTGCGCTCTGTAGGCAAGTAATTATGAAAGATGATGATTATTTTATTTTAGAACGTATCCAAATTATTTTTAACAGAAAATACGAATGGTTTTTAAGCTAATCAAGAAATCATCCAATTAAGCTATGACCTAACAAAAGTAATACGGAGTAAACGGTATCAGCTTAATTCAGTCGCCAACTCGACTCAAACAAGCCTCCTTAGAACTCATTTCATCAAGCATAGTTCGGAAAAGTACACGATAAAACAATTAACGACTTAGGTATTTTCAATTAAGTAAATTCATTCGTAAGAAGCTTAACAATGGCAGTAAAATGAGTGTGCCAAAATCGGTACTCGAAATGTAAAAGGTGTACCCTTGGTCGCTTAAATTGATCAATATTTTGTAATTATAAAATAAGTAATCATCACTTATAACGCCCATTGTATTCTATACAATTCAAAACTATAAAGCAATCAAATCATGCAACTTTAAAAAATAGGTCATGAACATTATTGAGCCGTAAATGCCGTAATTTATTATTATCGTAGAAGAAGATCACAAGATGACCCATGTGTAGTGTCACATAATTTATACAAGTAAATATATACTCACGCATTAAAAAAGCTTCAACTTATACAAATACCTTAAATAACTTTAAGCTTTAGTAACCTAGAAAGTTTTAACAAAAAAAAAGTACAAATATTTTAGCTATATACTATTCAGCAGAAATACTCATGCATTAAAGCAAATTACACTTTGTAATTAGTTTATTTTTATGAGGGCTATAATAGTATTTTTGTCAAGTTAAGGGTGCCGTCACATTTGGTAGTAAGACTCATTTACAATATATGTATTTATACACACTAATATTTATAAAGTTTGTTTGTTTGTATTAAAGAGGAACCGAAACTAGACCGAAAAGGATACAGAGATAGTTTGAAACCCTAAGAAGGACATAGACTACTTTTTGTCGCGATGTAAAACCATCAGGGGAGTGAAATGGGGAATGAAAGTTTGTATGTAAAATCCGACTTATGACGCGGGTGAAGTCGCGGGGAACTGCTAGTTATTCATAACTAGCAGTTCCCCGCTACTTTTTTTCAGACCATAACAAAAACCTAAAAATATCTTCCTAAGACTGCAAATCCTGAGTTATCATGACCGTAGTGCTCTAAGTGTTTACTTTTAACACAATGCTAAGTAAGTAGTAGCCATTATGTTCAGACGTTATCTATGCTTTAGTTTTGCTGGAGACAAGTGGTCACGTACGAGTAACATAAGATTAATCATCAATTTTGATCTCACTCTGTCTTTCTTTTAATGTACTTAGTTTTTGATTCCATGTGAATAAGAGTATTATTAGGAATTGAAAAATGACTCTGTCCTTCTGGTAAATTTTCTGAGGCACTGAACCTGTTTTATTGACTCTCCTAGAGGTCCTTAAATTGGTAGATACTTGGAGAAAGATTTGAACGCTTAAACCTTGCGGCTAATTTTGATGGAAAGTTAGGAACATAGGCTACTTTTATGCACTAATATACCGAAATAAATACAACACTTTAGACGTTGTTTAGCTAAATATTTGAAAATGAAAACTGACTTAAATGTTTGACTGACATACCAACGCACAGCCCAAAATACTAGGATTAGAGTCTTGAAATGTACCATGCTTCCTTTTATAGTGTAGGTGAGCACTAAGAAGGGCTTTTTTTGGAAAATTCACCCCATACCTAAAAATGGGAGGAAAGGTTTGTATGAATCTTCATCAGTTTTGAAGCTACATGGATAAACATTGGTATTTAAATATTTGGTTAAAAATTAAGAATGACCTATTTCAGGATTTTTAAAAATTCTACCGCTAAAATGGTGAAAACGGGGGTGTAAGTTTGTATGGGAAATGCGACATTCTTGCCAACGAAAACGAGCTTAAGTCAACCGCTAGTGATAAATAAAATGGGGGAACTTGACCGCGTGCGGTAAAGAATCGGTGCCATCGGAAGTTTGTATCGAAAAGCCGATATTGCGCTGACGAAGTGGCTGCGAACCGCTGGTAATTTAAAGCCATTTCGGTAGGTGCAGTGGAAAGGCACCCTTAAAAGTCGCGTCAAACACAAACAGAGCGTCGCGTAATAGCATAATTTCAGGATCGTGGCTGGATTTTTTCATACCTAGTACTCTTATTGCGCCAGAGTAATAAAGCCGTTGTAAACATTTTCCAATAAAGATGTTTTTATGTGAGACCTGAGCTCGGCCACGGTGGGAACGAGTTTGTTTTAATGCACTTTTATTTTTAATGTTATAACGCGAAATATTGCCTCTTCGCAATTTGAAATTCAAATTGTATAGCGATTAAATTTTTACGACGGCTCTTTGGTAATAACAATAAAGTACTTATTGTAAACACATTTTTTTACTGTAAGAGGTAATTCAAGTCTCATAAAGACACAGTATTTTTTAGAGTGAAAATTTTTAACTTTAGTTTCAGATAAAACGTACGAGTACAATAAACATAATACTGTATTCTACAGGTGCTACGACAACTATCCCATGTCACGGAGATTTCTTGAACAGATTCACCGCACCATCAAAAGATGTAATTTTCAGATTATAATGAGTACTGTACCAGTCTAAGTAATTTTCTAGCACAGAGAAACAGCAACAGATCGATTTTAAACCTCCAATGCAAACTCGTAAAAAAATAAAAAAAGTTTCACCAACAAACGCCCCTTAAAATGATTTATGTGACAATATTCGAACTAAAACGTATAACGGGTAAAAACAATAGCATTTTTTTTTTATGGATGGTCCTGTGTATGTAAGTTTATACAAAAATTGATGGCGGCGCGAGAAGAGATAGATGATAGCGTTTCCTCTTTGCGTACGGATGTGAGGTGAAAAAATATTGGTCGGCTTAAATTTATTGGATCCGTCAGTTCGGCAGCAATCAACCGCCGTGCATGGGTACACAAGGCCGCATGTCACACTACCCCACTTTGGTCTTGAGACCGCTGTGGGGAACCCGTTAGGCGAATGTTCCCACATGACATTCGGCGATCTAGCACGCCGAATAGATAACAGAAGGAAAGAAGTTAACTAGAAACGCGAAATAAGGTCTGAGTGGTGATAGACGCGAAATGAATAGTATTATTTAGAACATGAACAATAAAAAGTATATTAGAATTTAAGTAATTTACAGAAATCTATCGACAGGCTCTGCCAACGCCAGGGTGGCCGAGAAGTTAGGCAATCGCCCGGTATGCGAGGAACGCGGGTTCGATTCCCGCTTCTGGTGGTCATTTTTTCAAGTGCAATAATATATTTAGATAATGATAACGTTCCTCTCCTGTCGGGAAATCCCTGATATCTTTTTCGAATATATTTTCTATGAAACTATATTCCTTTCTTACAAAACTTGCCTAGTCCATCTGAATGAAAACATGAAACTTCAAACTTCAAATAGTATGTATTTACTTCAATACCTACCGCGAAACCGTAATCAGTGAGTAATTCTATTTTTATGAGGCGCTTTGACTGTTGTTTTAGGTTAGTGGGTTAGTATTTTAATCAAATTCAGAACTACCGTCATCGCGTTTAGCAACTGTCCCTTTAGTGTTTGCACAAAATGGCTTTCCATGTTTGAATATGTATCTGTTTGTATGTAATGTGACATTTTTTCTGATGTACATTGACTAGTTATTAAATTGAGTACTCGTAACTGAATACTATCATTTTTATGAATTCTTCAATACCTACCCCCTTAATAACAATGAATTTGCCACTGGTATAACACTTGTTTAAATATGAGAAGAATACACCAAGAAAACTGTCATCATGGTTCAGGGCGTAAGCCAGCCTCCTAAAATCTCACTCGACGGGGATGTTCTCGATGTCGTGGAACATTTTTACTACCTCGGATCCACTACCACATCCTCATTATCGAATGACAAAGCGATAGATACTCGGATTGGCAGAGCATCGACTACTTATGAAAGGCTCTATGCACGCGTTTGGAGAAATAGTTAGCTTACTACGTAGGTACACCAAAATCCTCGTATACAAGACCTGCGTCGTAAGTACATTATATGCGAAACAAGAACGCCAACTTAAAGCTTTTCACTTGATGCCTGAGGACTATTCTTGGAGTCACCTGGAAGGATGAAATGAGCAATGAGGTTGTCCTTTCAAAAACACACTGCTGCAGCATAACTGCAATGTTTTAACATTATCTGCTTTAGCAGAGGAGACTTCGTTGGCTCGGCCACGTACACCGCACGGATCCCGAAAGACTGCCAGGCTGGTTCAGTTGGCGAATGCGAAAAGGCCTGTCGGTCGGCCTATGCTTAGTTTAAAGGACTCGTGCAAGCGGGACATAAACAGTTTCGAAATCCGAACTAACAATTAGGAAAAACGAGCTGAAATGAGACCTGAATGGCGTCATGACATCAAATCTGGAACCACAAAACATGACGAAGATTGGCTGAAGATCCTTAAGCAAAAAAGACTTCGTCGTGCTTCATCACCTCCCCCTGCCTCACTTTTCGTTTGCGATCGATGCGGCAAGAAATGCCGTGCTGCTATAGGGCTTTATAGTCATCAAAGGCGATGCAATAACCCCTGAACCCCACAAGCGCTGCAACAATCATCTACAACAGATGCTGTGGCCAATAATGATGAAATGTGAGACGGCTAGTTTGGAATTAATGATAGATAGGTGACATGATATGGTGGAGATGAATATTTCAAATTAGCCAATTAAATATACTATAGTCAAGTGTTAGTGTTAACTGTTAAGCAATAGGATCGAGGAAACCCTCGTTTGCTTTTCAGCTGGCCGCAATAAGTTCAAAGATAATCCCTTGGTGCAAAACTGCACCATTCGTGACACTTATTTACAAAAGATTTTGCGAAATGAAACGTGCCAGTAGAGAGATCGGGATTTTAAAGGAAAATAAGGAAAAGAAATAGTAGTTCAAGTTTAATGTATATAAGTTAATTGATACTTAGACAGTAAAAGTATCGGTATGATGCTGTATAAACATAAAAACTTCCAAGCTTACCTTTAATCTGACGTTCGATCGTGCTTAAATTTACATTCAATCGAATTGTAAAATCGATCAGTCTGACTCATCCGTATTCTAAATATCACAAACATTCAAAATACAAATCAAACTAACCTCCAAGGGTGCCACATCTAGTGCGGACACGGCCAAAAGGCGCGCGGTTGTGGTTATCTACTTATTCCTAGCCCACTTACTATCGCCACTAACCTTCTACATAAGCATAGATTGTTTACCAAAAATGAGCAATTCATCACATGATTTATCTCATCCAATGAATATAAGTAGGTGTAATTCAGCGCGGGTAGCGAGCGGCCACAATGCCAGCGAAGGCACCGCACTCATTTGTCAACATGTTGCTCGCCCACTCGCTTCCAGCTCGATTGCACAGCCCCATATTACTAAACGTTTAATTACAATATAATTGTATGGTATAATTATACTTTCTCATAGTAGAGGCGTTGCCTTTGCCTAGCAGTGGCATGTATACTTATAGGCTCTTTTTTTTCTTTTACAATGAAGTACCTAATTATTAAATAGGACGATATAACGACTTAAATAGAAATGGAAAACTACTAATAATTAGACAGCAAGACAATAATTACCCTCATCACTCCATCTTTTTAACTGTTGCATCGATTTCTAAGTCCAGTTGGGCCATGTCAGGAGCCTAAACTGTCTCATAGCGTCACCCACTAATGTTATTAGCCAACTAATAAACCAAATAGCCAACATGCGCAAAAGAAATTCTCTACATTTCTGGCTGTTGTTCGCGCCTCACAGACCGGTCGGCGCCGGAGCTGGTGGCACAGCTGGTGGGGGCGATATGTAAGCCCGCGTGCCCCACGCGCCCTCTCCCAGGGGAGTGCCATCTGCACTCCTCCCGTTTCGATCACGCCAGTAAGGAGCCCGGCGCGGACGAGCTTGAGTCCCCGCTTGAGAGTGCCTCAGCCTCGGACGCGTCGAGGCAAACGCTAGTGCGGTGCGCCGCGGCGGTTGCGTCTGCCCGGTAAGCTGAGCATCGGTCCGTCAAAAAAAAAAAGAGGCCTCTCTCAACTTCAATCACGAATCGAAAATATTGTCGCGGCTTCACACATTCCTCTGTAACTTTTAAATCGACATTATATACCTTTTTTTGTAAAGTGAATCATCCATACTAATATTATAAATGCGAAAGTGTGTCTGTCTGTCTGTCTGTTACCTCTTGACGCTTAAACCACTGAACCGATTGAGATGAAATTTGGTACGAAGACAGTTCAAGACCCTGGAAAGGACATAGGCTACATTTTGTCGCAATATAAAAATATTAAGGGGGTGAAATGGGGGATAAAAGTTTATATGGAAAATCCAACTCTTGCGGGCGAAGTCGCGGGGAACCACTAGTTTTTTTATGTAATTCAAGAAACCTAAGTATTTAATAGGCACACATCATTTGCTGAGCTATCGAACAAGTGTCTACACTGCCGTGTAACAAACTTGGCTCTCGCATAATGTCCATGCAGGAGTCTAGTAAATACAATCCACTTCTAATCAGTAACGAACGATTTAACCCTATCCTATTGGATGTAGGTGCAATTTAGCGTGAACAGCGAGTGACCGCAACGTCAGCGGCAGCATCGCACACATTTGTCAAAATGTTCTAACACTCTCTCTCTCTAACATACTTGCAGCTCTGAAGCATAACATACGATGTTCCATTGAACTTTTTAGGTGCCAATCCATACTAATATTATAAATGCGAAAGTATGTCTGTCTGTCTGTTACCTCTTGACGCTTAAACCACTGAACCGATTGAGATAAAATTTGGTATGGAAACAGCTCAAGACCCTGGAAGACCCTGGCTATAAGGGAAAGTTTATATGGAAAATCCAACTCTTGCGGGCGAAGTCGCGGGGATCCACTAATAGTCTTTTATAAAGCGTACTATAAGACAGCTTAAAAATGACGTCACAAAAAGTTGGTACCTCACTAAGCAAAGGTGATGAGTAAAATATTATATTTAAATCATGTATCTTTAACAAAATAGTAATTCGATAATCCGCCAGAATACCATGATTACGAATTTTTTTGACATAGCGCTGGTTGGTCATGTGTGCTATAAAAGGACTGCAGATCTATACGATACTTAGCTGCTGACAACTTGTTGGGTCGTAGGTCCAATAAACCAGTAAACCTAAAAATTTGTTCGGAAAGGAAAAATAGCACTAAATAAACTAACATAGTGAGCGCGAAACAGTCTAGCATTACTTGCCAACAGCTCATCGTTACATGTTATCCGCTCACTCGCCTCCATAGAGCTACAACATTCACACCACATTAACATATTGAGCGCTCGCCACAAGCATTAGTTTGGGCTTAATCATCTCGAATGATAGGATTTGTTCCTGTCACCGAATTCGGTATATCGGCGCTGTCAACGGCAGCACCGCTACCATTTGTCAACGCTTATATTTTGCCGAGGACGTTACTCGTACCATAATATAAGAGCGCTTACGCACTACATCTGATCCGAGTGCAATGCGTTTTATTGTATGGAAAATCGGACAGTGAAAAACAGAGGTAATGCGTAACCTGACAGTACAATTTTGTCAAGTAGATTTTTATTTTAATATGATATTGGTTTTAAAAATAACTTCTATACTATCAGTTGTTATGTTTTCGATAAAATTAAATATACCTACATTTATAATTATTTTTTTAAAGGCAAGGAAATGCTTATGCTGCATGCTTATGCTGCATGCTTATGCTGTTATTATGTTGAGCTCCCTTCACATCCAGGTTTACCCAATAAAAGGTTTACCCTTTCCTGTTTCCGTCAAACGCGACCGAAATACCTATCAACTAATGTCTATTTTAAAAAAAGCTGTAGGTACTTATTGATTAAACTTACGATAACAAACACAAATGGCGTCTCTACTAAACCTACCACATAATGTAAAAACCGCTCCATTAGCATATTGTTGCAAATGATAGGATTTATCCGGGTGTACCTGGTTACGGCTCCATCAAACCGGATAATGTTAAACTTAACGCGTTGGCTCCAGGCTATTTTACATTGGTGTGAATTTCTGAAATAATGTGGTTGATTGGTCTCACTGTTAAATATACAGGGTGTGAATGTAAACAGTCTTATACTTTAAAAGACAAACGAAATAAAAATAAAAACAAAAGAATTTTGCTTCGTCGATTTTATGTATAGAGAGCCAAACTTTTTACTATTTAGGTAATAATAATAATAAAATTATTTATTGCTTCACAAAAAGTATTGCATAATTTAATAATGCATCGCCCCTTGAAATGATTACACTGTTTGCACTAATACCCTGTATTTCATTCACCACTCCAAAATTAATGGAAAATTCTAATGAATTATAATGAAAAATTATATGAACTATAACTATCCATTCATTGTATAATTACAATGAATGGATAGTTATATTTATAGAAGCATTTCATTCTAACAGTTATTAAAAACAATATTAGAAATGGACTGAACTTTAACGATTAGTTCTTACCATTTAATAATTATGTCGGTTTGTTAAATTTTGTGTTTTAAATAGACGTTTTCCCGTTCATTTGCAATTACATCTCATGGTAAGATAAGATTTATTGCTTACCACACGAATTAGATATTTACAAGTATCTACATCTCTATGTACTAAGTCACTTTTATACCATAATCCGCATCTTTGCTCTCAACGTTGCGCGGCAGTTCCAACATCATCCTGAAGGTGATTGCTGAGAGACCTGACTCTCCCTTTTTCGCCTACCTAACCTTCGGTTATTAAGTAAGTAGATTTGTATAATATAATGTGATAATTACTTAAGTAACGAAGTCTCGTTTTTTTAATCATTTAATAAAATTCGCAATCACCGTCTACATGCGGAATATTTAAGCGAGGCGGCATGATTGATCAGTTTGTTTTTATTCGCTCATCCCATTTGAATACGTCACGACGATCTATTTGATCATTCATTGGCTCAGCGTATTTTAATCTGATTTTTCAGCAGCTTTTTCCTGCAACCATGTCCGTATATGGTAGAAATTATTTTAACAAATATGCGAAACAATGTATTTTGATGCGATCCGGTGCGATCTTTCTATTTTTACGAGTATTTCTGCGTTTTTAATAAAACTTCGATAGCAGCAACGGGTACTACTCTTTAAAAATAACGTGCTGGATCAGAAATTTTAGAGGCAGCATATAGGAATTTTTCAAAAAGTACTTTGATGAAACTTTATCAATGCTTTGCCGTATAATAATAAAAATAACCTAATAATAATCAACGATTATATTATGATCGCTATTATGTGACATCGCATGACCCAGTTTTGTAAGTGCGGAATTCATTTAGATGCAAGTAAGCTGTAAAACGATTACTTATAGCCTCTTTTAAAATTCCTCCTGTGTGCAAGTATCGGTGCGTAAATTCTTAAGACAGGAAATCGACCTCCGAAATACCTTCCTTTGTGGAGGAACAAGTGTCGGTATGAAGACAACAAAGGGCCATGCTACAGGCTTTATGATGGAAGACCAGGAGGGTAGGAGCTATTCAAGGGACACCAATTTGACGCAAGTCCTCGGACAGCCTTTATCAACGCAATTGCTGAAGCAGAACAAGCAGGTGCTTTAATCAAGAGCGAACGTGATCAAACGAAACCTTTATGAACATCATCCAAGTATCAATTACGCCAAGTTTCGCAGTAGGCGCAATTTTAGAAATTTAATAATGATAGTATTATTTAGAAATAAGATTAGGTAACTACATATACTACCACTGAAAGACCTTTCAGGGAATGTGTTGAAGTAATAATATTTAGATTTTAAATCCTATTTCTAAATAATCCTATCAGATTTTTAACACACCTTTGTGTCTCATTAAAATCTCTTTAAAATATAATATTAATACTTAATTGCGAATTCAGCAGCCTTTCAACTGTCTTTATTATCTTAGTTGCTATTATTCTATTGTTGCCATGTTAAAAGGAATAAAAGGAAAAGTTGAAAAAAGAAATATTTTTATAACTTAAGCAATTTGTTTAAAAGTTTTTCCAACATTCAATTAAATTTCGCTTACAAAAATTTGTCGACTGAGTCCCACCGGATGACGCAGTCGATCAATGTTTGTGAGCGAAGTTTAATTTAATTGAAAAAATATTGATAACATTATTAACCTTAAGATATTCTCAAGTATTAAGCAACCCTATTTCTACGAGTAATCGCGTCGATGTATCGGCCGCACTTGCGCTACAATATAGGTCATTAATTGCCCTCTTGCCTCAGTAACTACTCTAGTACAATAAGAATTACGTGTCCTATTCATTCGGTCGGATGTAAAGCAACTGCTAGTGGAAAAATTACTAAAGTTGAATTTAGGAGTGTATTTTTAAAGGTTATATTAGTACCTTAAACACTATTGCATTTACAACTTTCCTGTTGCATTGTTTATCGTTTACATTATAATGGGAATTCTTGCAACATACCTTTTTAAGTATTTTGTTTTCGTCCCGGCGTGACGTGGTGACGGGCAGACTGAGTCGGAAGTAAAAACAAAATAGGTACTTCCTGTATTATTATGATGTCAACACTATTGCATTTTAGATGAGTACAGTTTTTTTTAAAGCCCCACATTACTTACTAAACAGTTCTTTACCTACCAATTAGCAAAATAAGAGACCGAATCATATTTTACACCAATCAACCAGCCTACGAGTATTAGCCGTAACGTTTCAACACTCAAGGCTAATAGCCAACTAACACAACTCCTCAATATACGGAAATATCGGATTTCAGTATCTGGATTCAATTAGTTCCATGAACGACGATAGTGTTGCCATCAGCCTGAATTACTCTATCATTCATCATCATTGCCGGCCATTTCCGCTCATACACCATTAGTTTGGGCCAATCTCGCCGGAATCGTGATGCTTTTGTCCAAATCCCTTGTCACATAACATAGTAATTTGTGCTAAACTGGTGTCCAACTACGTCTTTGCACACACGACCGCACATCAGACTATACCATATTCATACCATTGATTTGACCTCGAGAGCACCTCTATTCCCTACGTAATAAAAGCTGTTTTCGTAGTTCAAATGGGTAACCTGACGTGTTGCCGACTGTCTATTCAGCATATTTTTGAAGTTGATGATCTTACTCAACTCACTTTTTTGGTTTTCAATGGGGTAAAGGGTTTTAAAAAATCCGTAATATAATGAATAACAGTGGCCTAGTTCGTGTACCCTCTTTTTAGAGTTCCGTAGTCCTGATAAGGAAGTTATAGTTTCGTCATGTCCGTCTGTCTGTCTGTCCGAGGTTTTTCTAAGAGACCGTTAGGACTAGCACAGCTAGCTGTTATTTTGTAGGTGTATGTATACTAATTACGCCTACAAAGTGGTAAAAAATATATTAGAGAAAATATTTTTTAGGGAAACTCCCCAACATGTGAAGTAGGGATGTTTTTTTTTCAACGTGTATCCCAATGTGTAGGGTATCGTTGAGTAGGTATTTAAAAATGACTTAATACTCCTTTGAAGAAATATTAAACTTTTAAGTGCAATTTTTTGGTACTGCAGGGCGTCCCCGTCCCCCCTCTTAAAGCTTAGCTGCAGGCTTGAAACATTTAAAAAACATTATAATGTTAGTGAATTTCTTAAACTTTAACGGTGTTATTACAAAAAAATTGACAAGGTTTAATATGGGTCTAAATATTAGCCGACAACAGAGCAATGAATGACACATTCGTGACATAACCTAATAGAGAAGCGCTTTTCTAATTGGCTAGCTAATAGCGTAGCCCTGTTTTAAACCCGGTACTAAGTTTTTAAAATAAGGGGATAAAGGATTAAATGTACGGAATTTAATGGTACGAAACCTTTTGTGTGCGAGTCCGACTCGCACTTGGTCGGTTTTTATGAAAGAAGTTATGAATTGGATGTAAAAAAGTATTGTTTTTGCGTTGGAAACTTTAAATGATAATGTATAAGCAAATTAGTTACCTAGACCCGAGTTTCGCCGACCCCTTCGAGTGCCAAATGTATGAAAAAACGGTCTTAAATTTTATTTAGTGCATATACATCTCAAACTATGACTGGATTATATGCATACAAGAAACAAATATAATTAATTTAAAATTAAAATTGTACCTCGTGGGATTAATACATGGTAGAAAGGCGATACTCGATCCAACCAACTCGATGTCACAACAAACACTAGGTTTAGTGACATCAAGAAATGTAATTTATGTAAACAAAAAACTGTAATAAATAAATAAACCGAACTCAGCTGGCACACCGCACGATCACATATTGAAACACTGACATCGCAGTCGCGCATTAAACTTTCACTTCCCAAATTTAATGAAAAGTTAAACAATTGCGTGCACTTTCCCAATGCATTACCTACAGCGGATACCCGTCGCGGGAATTTCAGAATCACTCGCTTGTTTAATATAAAACGGATTTGTCACAGCTCTGTTTTCCACTGTGTTATTTTAACTGGGCATTTCGCCTATTGAATTTACATGCACCGGGCTCGCTTCCATTCCTGTCGGCTCATGCATATGGATGGCCTTATGCAAACTGCAACTTTGCCTTTCATTGAACAAAAATCATTCAAACTACACTCGTTGGCGCTGATATGTGATGGACCACTGTAACTAAGTTAACTTTAGAACATGTATATTTTTTGAATAAATAAAACAATGTCTATTTATTCAACAAATAGGTATATTATACTACTGTATACTTGCTACTGCAAGACCACTCACACGAGTATCTCAATTACGTAGGCAATTGATTTAGCAATATTACAAACAATAAAACTTAAAATACCTATTGATAAATGTTTGAAGTATTCTTTAATCTGGCACTCAAGCAAGGCATATCTTTTTCCAAACTTTTTTATTCAAACAAATGCCCTCGTAAGTAATTTGGTGATATTTTTTTGTCTCTCATCAAATCCCGTATTTTGATAAACCTTCACCTTTCATATTGAATGCGGTGCCTCATAATCATAAAAGAGGATATGAAAAGAAACCTCGGACTTACAAAACAGGGTAAATTGAAGGCAATATCAGAACGCTGACCGAGCCTTGTAAAGAAAATCTCCATATGTAAAAAGATATTGAACACGATAAATTCTCTGGCCATATTTAATATGGAGTTTCTTTGGCCTAGCAACCGCTTCTTACTCAACTGTGCAAAGTATTGTCTTATAGTGATGCACGCACAACAAACTGTTTAATGTAACTGGTTGGAACTTTGTTTGTTTGAACTGATTGTGACATGGATAGGCTTCGAAAGCCGTCTTTATCTGGAAATGTATTAATATTTTATTTATGTGTCATATTTTATCAAACAACTAGCGGTTGCCAGCGACTTCGTCCACATTTCCCATACAAACTTCCACCACCATTTTCACATCCTAATGGGTTAAATTTTCAAAAATCCTAAAGACGCCATTTTTATTTTCTAACCAAATAGCCAAATACCAATTTTTATCGATTAAGCTCCAAAACTTATGAGTTTCGTACAAAGGAAGCACTTTCTACAGTTTGGGCTGTGCGTTGATAGTCAGTCGTTAAGTCAGTTTTTATTTTTAGATTTTAGTTAGAAAACAAAGAAAAATAAATCTTATTTAAAAGAAAGGATATTTTGTATACCATTTTAATAAATTAATAAAATATCACCTTTAAACTTTCGTCTATTTGTTCTGTATAAATTTTCTCGGGAAAGGGTCCCAGAAATGTACTATCGACAAATTAAATAGTGGGTAACTGAAATCGTTTTATGAAAGCGTGACTACTCCAGTGAAGTGTTCACGAACGTCTCTACAGAGCGCTCACCGCTCGGATGCGATTGCAAGTTGACGGCAAATATTTTGCGCAAGTTGGCCGCGCACCCGGTTAGTTCTAATCTTAATTTACAGTTGAGCGTGTCGTAGTTTGCTCGGTAACAAGTCACAAGTTAGCAGTCGCTGGATTCCCCCGGCTTTCAGGTGAACTCAACAGCAACTTGATTCCATACATTCCTCCTTTATTAGCTTGGAATTGGATTTCGCTTCAGCCAGTCGAACGAACACTTACGATAATAAGTTCCTCCTCACTGCTACGCTTGCTTTGTGCACCGTTGTTCGTTAGTTCATGTCGTTTATGTTCAAACTATAGGATTTATGCAACTACAAGTTTATACATAACACCTTTTATTGCATTGAATGCATGTAAAAGCTACGCTCCAATTCGTAAGTGCTAAATGTTGTAACACTGGCTATGCATACTTAGTTTACAATCCCAAGTTTAATTTAGTTTTCCAACTAGCTGGGAGTATAATTAAATGAGAAGCGGTTTGTGATGAAACCTTAACATAAAAGTTAAAAGGTTTTCGTTATTTATGAATTATTTTATTTTTCTTTTTTTCTTCGTGTCTACTCAGAGCCCGTAGACAAGATGCAATCTATTCTAAAGCGAAGTTCGTTATCGCTTACAAAATATATGAAACTGACATAAGCCATCGAAACATCACGTGGCTTTTGCATACATTTTGTTGGCGATAGCGAAGTTCGCTATATAAAGATTGCATCTTGTCTAAGGGCCCAGGATTGATAGTCTAATAATAATATTATGACGTTTGATTTTATAGTACCCTGTATTTTTCTATGGGGCAAGTATGGGAATTGGTTATACAGGGTGTCCCATCTGAAGACCCACGGCTATGCTAAGTGAAGAAAAAGTACTTAAAAAAATTGTGGATAGGATACTTAACTGAATAAAAATATCATTACATGTATAAGAATAAGGAGGTACGTAACACTACTTTTATAGATTTTCTAAAAAAAACACTACATTAATACCCAATGCTGAATAATTTTACTAACAGTAATTTATCTCAAAACAATACGAAAATATATTTTTTAATCATGCAGAAAATAATTTGTTGAAATTGTTGGTTTTTTATGCTATGAAAGGAATACGGTATTATATAAAAGTATTTTGTTACTGCGACTACGAGTGCAAGTACCAGAAAACCACTTCAAGAGTGATATTATCCTGGTAAACAACAGCTCTAAATCTCTCACAGCTCAAAGAGCTTACCACCAACCACATGTTAATCAAACGACTTGTATAAGACGAATCCTCATTAGCTAGAGTGTGTGCAAACGCAGTCAACAAACACTAATCCATGGAACGGAACGCACGATGCACTGCATGTTAATAGCAAAATGTAAATATTTCCAAACTTCTCGTTGACGGCAAAGCTCTTGAGCTCAACTCACCCACACTGTATGGTGTATATAAAACCTCATTGACTTTTTGTCAATAATTGTCCGACTTGGTTTTAATATTTTTACAAAATAATTACTGTAATATGGCTAAATAACTCCTTGCTACTACATTCCGTAGTCAACAAAGAACAAGAATATGGCTAAATAACTCCTTGCTACTAGGTACATTACTTAGTCAACTAAGAACAAGAATATGGTTAAAAAACTCCTAGCTACTATATTCCGTAGTCAACAAAGAACACTTATAGTTTCACAATTCTCCTTATCAGTCAGCGGCCTAGTGCAGAGAGGCTTAGCTTAGGCCTACCTAGTGTAAAAGTTTCCTTATACCTCTCTAGGTGCGTGAAAAAAATCATGAATGTAGCACATTTTTAATGACTTAAAATATAACATTATCGTTTGCTGACTAACCCCTACTAATAGTGATTCAGACATTGCTATACCACTTGAATATACTAATCAACACTGTCTAGGTATATTTTGGATATAATAATACTATGTTTTGTATATCCCTAGACAGTGTTGATGTGTGTATTACTCATATATTGAGACGACTGGTTTGGAATGTTTGTCTCAACGAAGTCATGTCACCTATGTGTCATCAGTAGTTCGTTGGCAGTGGCAAATTTATTATTAGTTAGAGGATTAGCCTTTAGTAATGCCTGTAGCCTTAAAAATGTAGCTGGAAAAGAGAAAACTTCGTAAAAGCTTCTAATATTACAAAATGTCGACAGCCTCTGCCAACGCGGTGTTGGCCGTAGTCCCGGTTGGCGGTATGCGAGGAACGCGGGTTCGATTTCCGCCTCTAGTGGTTATTTTTTCAAGTGTTATAATGTCTTATATTCAAATATTTGCTAACTGCATCGAAAAGTTTGTAATTTTACGGTTAAAGGTGATGAGAGACGGGCAACTGCGGAACTCTACTCTTGGTCGTGACCTGAAACGCACTTGGCCAATTTTCATTGATTTCTTTGCTTTTATTGTTTACTGGTTCCTGTGGAGATTGTAAAACGCGGCACGAAGCATAGCCGACGTGTATGATCTGAAAGTATTGAAATCCTGGATATTTTTTAGGCGCTGCTGTAAATCTTGAATAAATCAGCTTAGGAGAATGAAGAGATGCGATAAAAATGATATGGGTAATACATACGTCGGGCCTTTCTTTAGCATTAAAGTAAATTGGATAGAAGTAAAGTACCTAGTCTTTTTACCCGACTGTGGAATGAGGGTTATGTTTTTCGAGAGTATGTATGAAAAGACCATTTCAAAAATATAATAATTTTTGCAGTCGGGTGTTTTGTTGTTTCAATAATTAGAAATGTCATAACTTTTGGCAGTTCTGTATATAGATTTTCGTTAACTAAGTTTAGTATTTATAAAATATTATATTTAGTATAATAGTATTAAATAAAATAAGTTTAATTTAGTTAATTTAAACTTATTTTATTTAATTTTTATTGTTTATATAAAGTAGTCGAACTAGAATGGACATTTCACAGAACCTTTTCGGATTTTAACACCTATTCGTCATTGCGCTGACATTTCTTTCCCGATCCCCAAACTTTCTACTTCTTTATACAAACTCCAGGCAGAAGTCCGCATAATTTATGATTCCATTGAATTTAATGTATAGAAACATTTTATATGGAGTTACAAAGTTTTATGAGGCGTGAACCAAGGCACAATTCCCTCGGGATGGCTTTAAAGTGAAGGAAGGAATAAGGGATGTCCCTGTTGTACAGTGGTCAGCAAGTCAAAGTATACATTTTGAACTACGAAAACAAATTTTATAATATGGGGAACAGAGGCTTGGCTAATCTTTCTTCAGATTCTGCTGTAGCCGAAATTCTGCTACTTTACAATAATATTTAATTTACCCAAATCATTATAAATAAATACTTCTTTGTTGATTTGAGATCTTTGAGAACCGAGATCTTTTCCCTAAAACTGCTATAAACATTAATCAATAAAAAATCAACTCCTTTTAATTCAATTGCTGTTAATTGAGTAACTTCATACGAAGGATATGGTTGTAAGTAAATATTTTATGAAACTATTTGGATTTACTAGTTTCATTTTTAGATGTACTCGGCAGAGACGCACAATTTAAGAGTAGCACAAATACAAATCGTTTATTGTGTATACAAGATTCAGTTTGCACATACTAATAAAACACATATAACAGAAATACTGTTATTCACACTAATAAAAAAATAAGTAAACCTTAAAATAAAATGTTAATAACATTTGTACTAAGTGTGTGTTAAGGCGGTTCAAGGCAAAGAAATCTTTACTTTCCGTAGTAGTTTTAAACTGTGTTACGGCAAAGTAATGATTCTTGTCTTAATTTTACTGTACACACGGCGGGTAGCTGAACAAAGGTGAAAGAAGCATTCGCGTTGTAGCTGAGATACGCAAGCGCACAGGCGTAAACAAGTATTACATAGTATATGCGAAAATTGTAGAAGTTTCGATTTGTGCCAGGTGCATCAGAAGACTATTCTTATATAATTTATTAGCTTAGCTTCGTAACTCAACTTGCTTATTACAGTAAGTGATTTATATCCCTAAGAAATATATGTACGGACAACAGTAGTACAACGAACACGTAGTTAAATACTATCCCCACTCCCGAAATTACGCTTGTATAATATTATCACCATTTTTTTTTCAAACCGTATCTACACTAAATCATATTGGCTGATCGATCACGCTTATAATTGAAATATATAAAAATGGTCATTACAGTTTCGAACAGTGAACCAAAAATAGTTATCATGTTACCAACTAGTAATCGATGTTGTTTAAAGCAAACATACTTCACTAGTACACGGTCAACATCGGCTACGGTCAGTAACCGTGGCGTAAACTTCGAAATGAAGGATAATTCTATATTATCTAATGTACCATTGTAAATTTAAGACTATAATAATATAATGTTATGAAGCAAATATTCGCCTGTAGTTTGAAGCTTACCTTACCTTCATAGATCGATCGGTGCTTCATATCATGCTTTACACATTGGAATCCCATCCACAGCAAGTGTCTAACTACTTCACGTATTCTACCTATATCTTTTCCGGGTATATAGGTACCTAGTCATTCGTAAGCAATTTTTGGAATGGAATATCACCCACAAATACTATATATATTATATTTTTTTAAAGAAATATATCGAGAGGATTTATTATAATTCGGTAATCTTAATTATTGACGTCTGCCTTTTCCGGATCCAAAACTAACAACAGCTAAAGTAAAAATAATAAATCATATTTTTTAATTTCAGCCTAGACTTTCGCCAACTCGCATATTTCCTATTTATCATAGTTACTCATTCAGGCAGTTTATTTCTTTAATTAACCGAGTATTCAAATTTTGCTAGACATTTTAATTAATTCACTAAACGTACAATTTGAAAGTTCACTGGTAATGCCAAGCAAACTCAGTGGATCGTGACACGGTTAAAGTAATTAATTTTTCTAAAGCCCATAGTTTTCAGACTAACGGAAAAGAGTTTGCTGCTAGTTTGCTGCAAGAAATTACTATGAAGTTACTTTAATAGAGGCCCGAATAGATATAATATAATAATAGAGAATAGAATCATTACATCTAGGGCTATCCAAACATACTCTGTGTATGTTCCCCTATTATTATATTTACGAGATAAAAATACTAGGTACATAACTTTGCGTTCAAGCTAGACAAAGTTAATTTTCAAATTTTTTTTTTTTTAAATTAAAGAAGTTCCATAGTTCCATACATCAACTGTGGAATCATTTTAAAAAAAAACTTTAAATAAAGTTCTGTCTAGCTTGAACGTAAACTGTTGATTTCTATTAATTTCACTGCAAACCCCTTTAGCCTTAGCTAGCAGATAATGTTATCTACGTAAACTGAATGTATGAGGATCATTTGTTAGAAAAAAATCCGACGTAACAAACTCAAGAAGAGGAAAAAATATTTTTCCACGATATTTAGACCAAAAGTTCTCAAAATTTCATTAAAAATATATCTTTAAAACTACTAAAAAGTCAGGGAACATACGTAGGGTTAAATTTAGTTAGACCTGGACGTGTCAATTCCATAAAAAATATTTTTTGGACGTCACCTTTTGGACCACCCTGTATATTAACCAATAGATTACCAGCGTACTTATATTTCAGGTTGAATGAGCTCTGTATTCACACTATAAAATAGTATTTACTTATTGAGACCGTTTCAGACCATTAGTTGGAATGTTTTTTATTCACGCAACACCATTCAGTGTATGAAAAGTTCAAAATGATCACATCGCAACGACAGGTCATCGATCACCTGTCAACTCCAACTGCGTTGTTACTAAATAATTTCCACAGTTTGGCGCGCTGCTCAAACCCAAACTTCGTCAAAGGGATTCGGCTAATTTGATTTCAGTGTTCGTCGGCCGCAAGGGGCACTGTCTGGACATACAACACGCATCCACGAAACAACAGAGGTCCTACTCTATAAGACAAGGTACATATTTTCCGTGTGTCTACGCCTTTTTCGCGGCACTACGCTGGCCGCAACACGGCGCTTTCCGTCGCTATCATATTTGTTTATTTATTAAGGCTCTATTTCACAACTGAAACGTTGGACAAATGGCGGACTTAATGCCTAGCGGCATTCTCTACCAGCCCTACATTCGAGCTAAGCAACATGAATATTGTCTTGAGTGAGAGCGTTTTTAGTGACATGCGGAATTCGCCCACGCACGCGGGATTGAGATACATAATCTGTAATGTCAAAGCACCATTTCAAATGGGGGTGCGCCTGTCGCAGTGTTATGCATACACAAAATGTATCTCAATCCTGTGCTTGAGCAAATTCGGAAGACTAAAAACGCCATGACATAGTGGTAAAGAGCGGAATATTCAGACAGTCTTTTTGAGTAGGGCGTTTTAACGAACTCAATGAACGGACAATGCAACTCTGTCGGCCACAAATTCGTTCGGCTTTAAAACCGTTTTAATGATTTAAAAATAATATACATTTAATATTTCCATTACATAACATCAATTCACAGAGGTTATAGAGTCCGAAACTGCCCTTGTATCACAGGCCAGGGCTAAGCCCAATATTCAGTAATGTACGACAGAAAACTATATCACGCTTTCCTTGGGAACTATTTGTATGTTCATAAAATACAGTTTTCCATTTAACACTCGCTACTTATCTTCTAATGGGATCTTTCTTCACGATGAATTTTCAAAACTTGTTCTCCAAACACATTATATACCTCCTACATTACAATCTTTACTTCTTTATAGTGTTAGCGTTGACACCCATAATCTGAACATAAACTCCTGAATATTATTACAGCAGAGGTTGTACTAGACAGCAAGAATATTGCACCACTGTGTTTTTAGCATAAAATATAATATGAATTGTGACGCTAAGGATAAAATATTTTTGTTATTTCTGTCTGTTCTACACGAATCCAAAAACATTCCAATTTGTTTCACGCACGACTTTGTGTTCAAGACTTTATAGATATTAATAAAATATCGCATCTTATCGCCGCCACAGTAGGTACGGACGGTTGCCGAAAATATAAACGAATTATATTTTCTCTAAAAGAGCAGATTGTTTCAGTAATATAATCTCGATTCCAGAAAACTCTGGAACCAGAACAATTCTTTAGATTCTAAAACTTGCGCAAATAAAGATAAACCTTGGTGGACGAAGATCACAATACGACTCTAAATTCAAATACTGTTGACCAAACGCAATTTACATTCAAAAGAAGTACCAGTACGTAAATTGCATTTGTTGAAATGCAACTTGCAGAGCTTCTGCTCAGGTTCATTCGTATCTCTGTATGGAATTCAAATATATCATATATTTTACTTGCATGAAGAAGTAGTAAAAATGCAGCCATTTCACTAACCGTGGGTAGATATTGCACAGTATTTTAGATAATAAAAAACCTTTATATGTATCACCACCAAATGCATCCAATTTACCTTATTTAATTACTAGGAGCCTTACAATGGCTACCTACATTCTTCAGATTAAAAACGTTTTCAAGGTTATGAAAGACCAGGCTAGACCCCTGTACTTTCTAGGATTATTTGTAGTTTTCGAAATATTTGTAAAAACAAATCCCTTACGAAATCAGCTCAGCTGCTTGTCTCCGCTGCATCGGGTGCCTGACTTTGGAGGGTAGCGGTTTCGACGGCCGACTGTAGCGAAAATGTACTGACGCGCGGCGTCCCACCGTGGTCGTCTAATCAACTTGGGTATCACGAGCGAGCAGTGACACGCTTCGCGCGTTTTACCACTTTTCACAATTCCATTATTATGGTGTCCATAAAATTGATCTAAAAATTCAGCTTCTTGGGAATTTATGAAAGGGTGAATGTTTATTTTGACGGAACTATAAGTTCATTTTTGCAATCTTTAGATTAACAGATAGTTTTTTTATCAATTTACAAAAATCATTTGTTTACTTTATAATGTATGGCTCCTAGCCTAAAACTTTATGTCATCGAAGTTCTTGCATAGGTAGGTACACAAAAATGACTCTTCAAACATAGGATTCTAGGCTCAAACTCACTTACAATATTTTAGTGCACAGTCAGTATAACGGCGCACTGACTGCGTTAAACCATTATTTTGAGGTGGTATCCGATTTTTGCTTATATCTTGAAAGTTAAGAAGTTCAGATATTTAATATTAAGGCTGGAAGATGACTACTATTATAGTACACTAGCAGTACCCCGCGACTTCGCCCGCGCCAAAAGTCGAATTTTCCTTACAAATTTTCATCCCCCATGTCACCCCCCTGATGATTTTATATCGCGACAAAAAGCTAGCTTATGTCCTTCCCAGTGTCTCAAACTATCTCTGTGCCAAATTTCATTTGATTCGGTCCAGTAGTTTCGGAGCCTATTCGATGCAAATAAACAAACAAACAAACAAATCTTTCCTCTTTATAATATTAGTATAGAATAAGATTTACAAAACACGTGACAAATATCTATTTATTGTTGTTTTTATGTACCGAACAGTCGCAATAATGTCGTAATAAACGAACGAGTATTGGACCCATTTTATTGAATCTACGTTAACGAAACACAACGTGATAACAAGTGGCTGAAAAGACACTATCTAAGGCGAGTTCATTTGTAGAATTAGATTCGTAGCTCCTCGTTGTACAATCAACAAATTAGCAGCAGTGTTTAACGTTACTCTCCAACCGGAGGTTAGTCTGCTCCACAAACATTATTACAGTGTGTGGACCCCAATTATATTCGACGTTCTCGATCAGCCTAACTAAATAATTCGCAACGCGAGGGAAGGGCGCGAGGCACTTTTGTTTGAATTTCGCGTTTACTTTTACTGATCTTTTGTCAGACATCCACGCCACTTGTTAACACTATATATATTTATGAATATTTTCGAAATTAATGTTTGTTACGCTTCATTCGACCCACGCACGCGTGATAATTAACCTGTAAAACGCAATAAATATACTCTTACTGTCTTCTTATCTCTATGTCATTGCAATTCAAATAATAAATATGCAGGTATACTCGTATAATCAGGTATATATTCGATTTGCAATAATTCTCTTTAGAATAGAATAAAAACATTTATTTGTTAATCATCAACTTTTGTTAGGTTTTTCTGTCTTGAAATAACTCAGACATAGCTCCGGAGTCAGGATGTTGGTAGTGTAACACTCTCGTGCCTCGAAAAGCTTGTTAAGCCGTTGGTACTGCGCCTGATCTCTTTATTGTAATGTCGGACTGTCACACAGAAGAAGATGAAAGAAATAACCCATTTAAAGTTAAAAATAAAAAGAATGTAAAGTTACTGAAAACAAAAGAAAATACTCCATGCTCATCTTTTAGTAACGGGTATGCCCCCCTCGTTTCGCTACGCACTCCTGAAGCCTGGAGTGCATGCTCTCAATCAAATGCCTGACATTTTCCATTGGAATCTCTTCCCAGGCCCTTTTAACAGCGTTGATGAGTTGCTGTTGGTTGTGGATTTCCTGATCACCGTCTCTAACTCTTCGTTTCAACTGATCCCACTTGTGCTCTATTGGATTTAAGTCCGGACTGTTCGCCGGCCACGGCAAGACTTGAATTTGAGAGGCTTCCAGTACAAACCGAGTCGCTTGAGCCGTGTGTGCACGAGCATTGTCTTGCATCAAGATGAATCCAGGACCCGCTCGCTGGGCAAATGGGATCACATGTGGTCTGACAACTTCCTCAATATACCGCTGAGCAGTAACAGTACCCTCATTTAAAATAGCGAGCTCAGTTTTGCCGTGTAAGCTTATCCCGCCCCAAATCATTACATTTGGACCACCAAAACGATCGACCTAATGGATGCAGGCTTCTGAAAATCTCTCGCCGCGTCTTCTCCATACTCTAATACGCTGATCGTCGTTAAAAAATTTAACTTTGCATTCGTCTGTGAAGAGCACCATGCCCCATTGGTTTATGTCCCAGTCCAAATGTTGACGGAAAATCTTAAACGATTTGCACGATGATTTCTGGTTAATGGAACACGGACAACTCGCCTTCTTGATGCCTGCTGGTCTTCATGCAATCGATTACGAATAGTTTGGTCACTGACACGAGTACCCGTTGTGAACCGTAAACGATTTTGCAGCTTGCGGGCCGTCGTTGTGCGATCTCGGCGCGCCTTTATCGAATGTAACGATCCTCTTGAGCTGTTGTAATGCGAACTCTGCCCGAACCAGGTCTTCTTCTAACACTGCCGGTCTCTTGGAAACGATTTCATAGATTTTGAATAGCTCTTCGAGAAAATCCCAATTGCAAACCCACAGATCGCTGCGAATGACCTTCTTCAATCATTGTAACGGCTCTGGTTGCTGTCAGCGGGTCCATATGACGCCTGCGTACTTGTGGCATATTGCAAAATATGTTTCTGACTCGAGATATCAATGAACTCTGATAATTTCTAATAAACCAAGAAGCTAAAGAAAGCAAAACGTCAAAGAAAATGGAAACAAATTTTTAAAAAGAATTTTAAATCAAATTTTATTTAAATTGTTGCCAGCATTAGATGCATACTACAATATTAAAAAGTTTAGGTATCAAAGAGTTTGTATACTCAATATTTTACTACTTTCAATATGAAAATGTTTAATAATTTACACCAAAATGAAAAAAATCCTCGTGGCCCTTATTTTGTTTTGACAAGTATATATGTGTGCGTGTTAGTTAACCTACAATTCCATTAGTCATGACCCTATGGGTCACGCACTGCTCACGGAAATATTAAAAAAACTGGGCAAGTTCGTGTCGGTGTGTAAGTGTAACAACAGGTTACTTTCTACGATTTAACAACCAATTTGCGGTTTTCATATGTTTTTTATTAACTGTAATGTAAGACTTTTCCTTAGCTTTAGTATTATTGACACTTACAGTGTTATTTTATTCTTATAAAATTAAAAAGTAACCAAAAATTCGTACACGGGTAGAATTCGAACCTACGACCTATGACTAACCAACCGGACAAACAACGCTCTTACCATCCGAGCAGTTATGCAGCAATCGAGCAGTTACCGTGCAGTTAACCCTGATCACTTTTTAACTTATATTTCTTGCCATATTTATTTTTTCTAGGTTTGTTGTATGTGCTACATAAGTTTTAATTCCAAAATGCCATCATTGGACATGCCATCTTTGGATTGTGTCTACGTAGTTAGAAGGTACAACTTACAACATCAAGGGGCTGTTCTTCAAAGACATGTATTTGATATTAATTTCAGCTTGATACCTCCATGCGTTCCTGTGAAAAGGGTCTGGACAGACAGACCAGACAGGCGGACAACAAAGTGATTTCTTAAGGGTTCCTTTTTCCTTTTGTGGTTAGGAACCCTAAAAATCACCAGCTTACTTTAACGTACTTACATAATTAAATACCTGACCCAAACGGATAGGTATATTCGCTAATTCGTCACAAAAGGGAATCAATTCAAATCAAATTCTGTTGTATTTTCAATTGTATTTCTCTCGTGCGATTTCAAACTGAAATAGAATAAAATCTTTAGCTTCAAATATCTCCTTATATTCTTGGTAACGTAGTGTGGGTTATCTCGATTTTGTTGCTTATCAAAGTTTTATTTAAAACTTGCAACCACAGAATACCTAATAGTATAAGAACAGAAGAATCGCTCTGCAAAATCATCTAAAGAGAGACCCTTTTCACAATAAAATAAAGTGTAATTCAGTTCGTAGAGCGCCAGTCGCCTGCGTTGTATTCACCTAAATATTTGCCACCTATGTCTTGTACTTTACCTACCACAGACTTAGCTTTACATAGAGATGTCAGAAGTATTTTTCTGGGAAAGAAGCAATACTTTATGCACATGAAATATTTCTTTAGCGAGATCTGTTAGCGATCAAAATCACTAATCGCGCTTTAAATATTGGCGAAACGATATGAATAAGCGCTCCGAAATCACTCTTAAGCGGCAATGGCAATAACACGGCGCCTTCGTCGGTCAACACAACCCGACACGAGTTCCACATTCAAGGCATGGTTTATTCATGGCCCCTCTCTGCTCAAGTAAGCCAGCAATGGATTACCCCTGTCGATATACAAAACGTATGCACCGTTGTTAAAAGGTTGATGGAGGTGAGCTGTATACATAAGAATATACCACTTTAGAATAACTTCAAAATACATGAAAGAATATGATATAAAATTAAAAATAAACGTTCGTGTTAAGACCTATAAGAAACATTTTGAGCGTACATAAGAATAATAAAAATACTTCTTTTTATTTAAAGACCAGACTCAACCCTCGAACGCAGATATTTTTTTTAAGGATTTTTTTTCTATTTAATAACACAACCTATTCTTACGTATATTATCTATTCTCAGCACAGAAATCTTTAAAATTACATTACAAAAATATCTCGACATCAAAGTTCATGTCGAAAAATAATAAAAACGTAATTCCTGGTATCCGGACTCCATTGTGACTTTCCCACAAACGTGCGTAACCAGGCTTCGCGGGACAAGGCCGAACAAAGCCTAGTGGCAGTTTGTTGAATTGAATAGATCCGAAATAGCACGCGTGTGGAGTGCGACAGCCCTATTCAGCACTTCAGTTGTGAATGGGATCGGAGCTCGGACCAATATAAACATTCACAGAAGACACATCTACAGAAGAGTTAGTATTCATATGTGTGTTACTGCCGAATTAACGATGTCGAAAATGGGAGCGTATAGTTACGGTACGATAGCTTATACCTTAGTCATCATATATTTTCATATCACCATCAACAATGTTAAGAGCTTGGATTCATCCAAGGTTGAGAGATAGGCATACCCGTTCAAAACACTTATTATTGCTTATATATGTTTAAAAAATTATTAGTTATTTTTTTTATTATTACTTATTCCAGTGTTCAATACCACAAATTTTATTCCACCGAAAATTAAAAAAGAACCTGAAAATATTATTAATTGATTTGCTAATAGAAGTTTAAGATTGTTTCTTGTCTTTGTCTGCTGGTAAACCTACTAATTATCCCTCTTTTGTGACTGCTCTGAAAAGGACCCGTAGGTCAGGCTCTGCGGCTGTCTTACGTCCAATGAACTAATCGAAGCCGACGTAATTGCTTCCCGAGCTTAAATCATTCTAAGGCAGCAGTTCGTTCTTGTCGATTTGACCTGGACATTGTTTGAGTGTGGATATACATATAGGTACATCGAGATCGGTTATATTTCGTCAATCAATTAATGAATAACATATATGTTTTATATTAGTTAAGTAATTATTAAAAGTTCGAGACCATGTGAGCGTAGAACCAAAATCACAGCCGTTTCTGCAGACAAATATGGTAGTATTCATCGTTTATTATAATAAACCAAAAGAATGATATTGTGTTTCTTTTTATACAACCTTTATGAATCATATATCAATAAGAAAAGCTGTTCAAAGTAACAGAAACAAATTTACATATCTTAATTAAAAGTTCTACGAAACGGCTATATCATGGATTTCGGATTAACTGTTTACCGTATTAACATTATTAACACGTTACTCTTCAGATGTGAACAGTCATTGACGTTTCCGCAAATGTAACTAGCGGAAAGCAAACACTGAGCGTTAATTCAGGGGCTGGTAATAGGCACTAAACCAATAAAACGCCATTTGGTACACATTTCAAACGAATACTCAGAATAGCCTGACTACACATTTCTATAAGCAAAGCCTACAGTAAGGGAGTTATTAGACTACGCGATATTACAGTCTTACTAAGACTCAGCGTAGTGTAATAAGAGTTAGCCTGTAAGTCTGTCTGGCCCAACTCGCTCTTTCACAGTATGAAAGAGCGAGATGGGTGATAGACTGTCTCAGTGAGACTGTCTGAATACCGTGTAGTCTGATAACCCCGTAAGCAAAATTTATCAGCACAGTTTTTATTAGCTTTAAACATTTTAAGAGTGGAATACGGTGCACACGGATTCTTACATCAATCTTAGCAAACCGTACTGTACAATTGAAGTCCTAAAGAAAAGAGAGCATTACTAAAATAATCATTTTGGCAGGAAAAATGTTGTGAATAAAAATATATTGTGAAAATACATCTCACATTTAACTAGAAAACAGGTTACTAACAAATCATTTATCGCGAAAACCTTCAACAAATATTTTTGACGAAAAATTTATGTTCTGAATCTCTTACAAATATTCTGCCTGTCTAATAATATTTTTTATTCTTGTTTCGCCGCACAAAAAATGGGACATGTACTTTTGTTCTACATTAAAAGCAAATAAGCAACGACAACCTTTATTCTCGTAGGTGTTACCGTGTTATATAAATAATTTTACATGTATTTTTGACTGTAATATTTTAGTAGGCTTTTCCTGATTTTGGTCATCTATAAAAAATGGCATGTACTTAGGTACTTTCCATTGTACTAAGCAGTCAATACTATTGATGTTGTCCTCATAGCGGAATTTCGACTAAAGCGGCCAATTTCAACAGAGATTAGCCAACTGCTCGGGAGATATTATAGAGGTAGTGCTCAAGTGTGTGCACAATACAAAGATGCACTCTCTGTTCCTTTACTCTCATAATTCGATGAGACGGCAGTCCGACAGGACCACTGGCTTAACGTGCTTTCCGAGGAACGGGGGTGTTAACACCACCTACTTCCTGACTCCGGAGCTGTGTCCGAGTTAAGTCAAGACAGAAAAACCCAACAAAGTGTTGAAAAACAACAAAAGGCCTGACCCGGTATTCGAGTTCGAACCCGGGACCTCTATCGGGATACTATTTGATTAAAGATTATCTGGTATTAGTAACCAATAGTTATATGTATATAGTAGAATGGCCAGCACATTAGACCACACATTTTTGTTGGAAAATCGGTCATATTACAACAGCATACGATACTTTTACCTTACCTGTCAGCCGTACACAGTAACAAATTAACTCTTCAACTTAAAGCCTAAGCAAACAAACAAGGGGAACTCGCCGCCATACTACGTCTATACGTATTTGTGTATGGCAATTAATTAGCCAGCTAAAGGCAGCTTATTCTTTAACTGTGTAGCTCCGGGGCCTTTAAAGCCTGTCACTACTGCGAGCTCATTCAGCGTCTGAATTAAACCATTCACTACTAGGCGAGATTTCATGTACGTATAAATACAGATGGTAGCACATCAGATTACCCGTGTGAACTGCGAAAACAGCTTTTATTACGTGGGGAATAGAGGCGGTCTTAAGGTCAAAGTAGGGTAGTCTGACGTGCGGCCATGTGTACCTAAACTAGACATTTTATACGAGGAGTGGTTTTTGACGGACCTAATTTATCTGCCAACGCCTACTGGGCTTTATTGCGTACGGAATTTTCTGGATTCTCATTGATATTCAGTTTTAATTATTGTTTCGTTGTGTTTTAGTAATTACAGGCCACTTCCACTTCCCTAAATATGTAACTAATAATGGGATGATTTATTTAATACAAGGTGTCTGATTTCATAAATTTAAAAGCAGTCGATATTTACAAACCATGTTTAAAAAAAACCGGCCAAGTGCTAGTCGGACTCGCGCACGAAAGGTTCCGTACCATTACCTATAATACAACAGTAGACTTTATTTAGTTTTAAATACGAAAAACACATATTTGTTTCTTACGTTTACGCTAATTGTTGAACTCATTAAAACACAATTTTACGGATTACTTCGTGACGTCTTCCTGTGACCACGAACGCTGTAAAGTGTTCGAAACGTCAGGTTTTCTAAATAAAATGTAAATAAATCGCGAAGTAATCCGTAAAATTGTGTTTTAATGAGACGAAAAACACAATTTTGTATGGGAATATAATAATAAGAGGGGCCCCTTATTTTTTATTATATTTATTTTTAAAGTAAACACACATATTAATATTCTGTGAACATTTCAAGCGTTTACCAGTTGCCATTATTAATATCGAGCGATAAACTGCAAATAAATCACGTTTGTTGTATGGGAGCCCCCTTAATTATTTATTATATTCTGTTCTTAGTATTTGTTGTGATAGCGGCAACAGAAATACATCAACTGTAATGAGATACAGCCTGGTGACAGACAGACAGCGGAGGCTTAGTAATAGGGTCCCGTTTTTACCCTCTGGGTACGGAACCCTAAAAATCTAATCAATTTAACCCTGTCAAAGTGACCATTCATCTTCATGTAAATTTGCCATGTTTCCTATGATTACTTGATTAAACGTTTAATTAATCAAATCATTAACTATATTATGATCCATAATAAGCCCGCTGATACCCTTTGTGTTAATCGTATTACTGGGGTATATGTAAGATAATGTAGTCAAGTACAGTCGGCAGCATGTCAGGTCACCCAAGTGAACTACGAAAACCGCCTTTATTTCGTTTGGAATAGAGGCGGTCTCAAGGTCAAATTGGGGTAGTCTGACGTGCGGCCGGGTGTACAGCACAAAAGGCATTTTTTTGTAGCAAAATCATCCCTATTACACGTGCAAAAGATACCATAGTATTTTACTCGGCGTGCTGTAGTCTGTACATACAGGCTTCAACGAGAGATTCAATAACCATGACTGTTGTTTCAATATTCGTATCAATGCTATCGATAGCATTGCTTAAAAATATCAGAACTATTGATCTTAAAACCACCTCTACTTCCTACGTAATAAAAGCTGATTCCGTAGTTCAAACTACGCAGTTTGAACTACGCAACAACACTGTACTGTTGCAACACTGTACTGTTGCATACTGTACTATTACAACAACACTGTTTTGAGGTGAATGACGAATGAATAAATGGTGATTGTTGAGTGATGATTTCCTACAGTTCATTTAGTTCAGTTTAGTTACAGAGGCATCAAGTACCAAGGTTAATAACCTCAACGATATTCAAAATGAATAAGCGTTATTCATTATAATACTCAAATCAGAAACCTAGAGTTTTTACCTAAAATTTGTAATTTTCCTACGATTTATGAATCGCACACAATGTCGGCTAAATTGCCACTTGAATCCTTATAGTCCACCGCTCTATGACTTAGCCTGGAGTTCACCAACACATGTTTAATTTTTAATCAGCCGGTTTAAAACTATTTGACGTATTTTGTATGAGAATTCTGTAAAATAAACGTTGGTGATCTCGGGTCTTAAACGTGTACGTTCTTCTCTCGTCTGATTGATGTTCAGGATATTAGCACACTTCTAACTGTCGTCACACTGGATACCCCGATAGCCGTGGAGTCGCAAACGGGGGGGAAGGCCTACTCTGTGAAGATATCTGTATTCTTCACTCTGGTCGTCCCTGTCACTCATGCCACCGGGGCAGACAGTGTCAGCGAGCCATATGTACTATCATTTGGCTCTAATGGAAATTCGTCCATACGAAATTATCGTCAAATAAGAATAATTTCAATTTAAAAGGGACATCAACAAGGAAATTTTTCCAAAATGTCAAGCCAGAATCATCATCCTCCTAGCGTTATCCCGGTTGTGCACTCGCACGCGTGGGCCCAGGACCGCTGACCATGATCCAGCCATGACCATGATCCAGCCATGACCATGATGTCCAGTCAGAATAATATTGAAAATAGAATTATGTCCCAAAGTAAACTTCATATACATATATGGTAAAGGTTTCAAACTATTCACTAACACTCAAAAATGTGTGTCAAATAGGTATAGTAAAATGTATTTATTTATAAATATTTTTATAACTTAAGCAATTATTTTGCAAGTTTTCCGAAATTAAATTTTTATTTCGCTCACAAAAATCCCACCGGATGACAAAGTCGATTAATTTTTGTGAGCGAAATAAAAATTTGATGCATTTATTTATTTACATTCATTTTGTGCGTATTTAATTTTGCTTACAATTTATAATGGACAAACAAAAATGTATTTGGGTTTAACTAATTTACAAAAAAAAAGAATGATCAAAAGTTATTACTACTTTGAATACTAATTTTTGATCTAATTTCATAGGGGTCATTTTAAGTGACATCATTTGTGCCGCATGACAGGAAATCAAACAACCGCGTTCGATAGAGCCAAAAATACAGGCGACGTGTTACAGAGTAGATCCCCTGGCACTAAAAACATTTTCCTATTTTTATATATCAAAATGTTTGCTTGAACGCTGAATTTTTATACGCTTTGAAAGGACTAGCTTTGGATAAGGGTTAAGATTTAAATGTCATGATCCAAGTTGTTAGGGTATTAAATGGAAAAAAATTCCTGATGCTAACTCGTAACTAGGAAATTGCTGTAGTTTTTCATCTGAGCAGAGCATCGTTTGTACTAGTCATTACAGTGTTGTATTAACGAAACTATCGCAACTATCTTTTTAGTTACTAACGAGAACCACGTCTATAGCCTTACTTCGCACGTGTGCAATTAAGACTTTTTTTAACCATAAAAATTATAGAGAACCTAAGTCGCTTAGTAATAACGTAGCATTCTTCTGGTGAAATAATTTTCAAAAACAATTTACAAGTTACGGATATTACTTCCTACCTACAGACTTGTAATATTAGTAGGTGCCTACCTATTGTAAAATACTGATTAAGATTGTATGAGGATTGTAAAGCTGTAAATTTTCATACAAATTACGATAGAATATATCAACCTGTAAAGATAGTCCATAGTTTTCATAATTTTTGGAAATGATATAGATAGCCTTATAATTAAAAGACCGTCTAAGTGCGTGTCGGACTCACGCACGAAGTGTTCTGTACTATTATTTATACAAAAAAAAACACGTCTGTTGTATGAGAGCCCCCCTCTAATAATACTATGTGTGCCTGTGTGTCAGTCATTACTACAAAGTTATCTGTGCAAATTTCGCTTTCAAAGGAATATACTCTACCTCTAGGCACTCTGGCATTGCTATGTTAATCTGAACGGCGTCGCTAGCTGTGATTATAAATGGAACTTTGTCTTCAAATGTTTATTTGATTTTAGAACTTTGTATCTAGAACTCTTAGTTGAGTTATGGAAATGAATAGTTCAAGTTAGGCCTAAATGCTATATCTAGCAGTTGTGCAGGTATTTCCTTATTAACTAACACCCGTATGTTAAGACGTTTCCTCGACTCCACTCATGCTCACCTCCACCTTAACTCGTCTAATTTGTATGCATAAAGGGCTAAAAACTCCTCCACTCCAAATATTTGCTCTGTCGAGGTGAGGAAGATTTGAGTAAGCAAGTGTCAAAAAACTCAAAGTACCTCGCGACCTACCTTGAGGGACTATTTAGTTGTCATATCCTATTTTGTTTTCTCCAGTGCTACAAACCATCTCTCTTCTGATTAAATAAATAAATAAATTGTTTCAATAAACACACCAATTACCTAGCCCCAAACTAAGCGTGAGCTTGTGCTATGGTGACTAGGATAACGGATAGAAATTATTCCAAGAACGTAAAACGGAACTCGTTATCGTTGACTATTTTTTTAAACCTCGACCGAGGAACACGATCGACCATAGACTACAAAGTCTAGTAAAAATCAGCTAGTTTTGACATAATCTGTGCCATTTTTCCTCAACTCTTCCTCCACTCAACCTCACTAGAGGAGCCTCAAAATGGTCGTACGTTACTGACTAAGAATACCGATTTCGAGGTATCCTCGAAACTTTCCTTGAGGATTTCTCAGTTGAGTTTAAGTCGAGGTAGTTTGGAGGACACGTCTTAAAATACGGGTGTTAGTACCCACGACACTTTACAAATGATGGTAACTAGAATAGGTATCTATACATAATGTAAAAACAATTACTAATTAAATGAGACAAGCCCATCGAAAAGCCTGACTACATTTCTGCTTGAGTGTCATTGTAAAAACCGTTATGAATGGTTTTAATTTAAATAATGTTTTAAAAACTCTTTTTGAAAAGCATACAACAAATTAAAAAACAAAAATTACATATCATATTTGAATTTCAGCTGTCAAATTTCCGACACCCTAATTCAACCTTATGTTGATTATATAGAGTTTCATCGACGACCGTCTTGGTGTAGTGGTTCGCGCCCCGGACTTCTAAACCAGGCGGGTTCGAATCCCGCAAGGGGCAAATGTTTGTGTGATGAGCACGAGCATTTGTACCTAAGTCATGGATGTTTTTAAATGTATATAAGTATGTCTATCCGTTATCCTAGTCACCACAGCACAAGCTCACGCTTAGTTTGGGGCTAGGTAATTGGTGTGTTTGTTGAAACAATTTATTTATTTATTTATCATTTGAGCTATTTTGACAGATTTGTGTAAGTTGATGTGTGGCCCACTGTACATTCTACTTGAATATTTATGTCTAGCATGCTTTAAGCCGAACCATGACTTACTAGAACAAATTGTCAAGTTAATATCCGGGCTCGCATATCAATAGTCTGTTGTGCCGACACTCATCAACGTTGTATTGGAACACTTACAAAGGACTTGAAACCCACAAACAAGCGACGTACACAAGCGTGTTTGTTTTCAATACCGCAACACAGATCAAATATATTTACTTACATGATTATATAATGCTCCCCTTCGTCAGTCGTCGTACGATTCAACCACTAATACCAAACGGGAACGGAGTATTTTAGTAATTTTGGTATTTGAATACTATACTCTAACATAAACTATAAGTAGAATTCACAATTCTTTATAGTATTTGTTTTTCTGTTCAAAACTTCATAACATAAAAATAAAGATAAAAAATGTGTATTCTGAGTTCCATTTTAAATTGGCATCTGGATCCAATCATGTTTGTTTTATTTTTATTTAATCGAAGGCCCAAAATGCAAATTATTACAAACAATTCCTGCCAGCGTCATACAAGATGTAATCAAATTCCCTGACCTCCCCTAAGCTTATTTAACACACAATTTTTTTAATCAAATTAAACAAGAAATTTTAATTATTCGTAAACTCCTGCTCCCCGCGGACTTTTCTCGGAATAAAAGCGTAAGCGAATTTACCAAAGGCTCAAAACCATAATTCTACTTACCAGCCTTTTTACTTTGGTGAGGTAAAAGCAACGAATGCGGAATCCTGGGTAATTGGTTTTCAACACAAATACGCAATAACTTACCCATGAAACTTTATGCTGGTTCCGTGAGAGGAATAAGGGCACATGAGCTAGGCGCTTCTGCCACCAGCTCCTGCCTAGTTTCTTATACCCTTAAACGAGAAATCCTTGTTTATTTATTTATTGTATATAAAGTAAGTAGTACCTGGGCGACTATTTAATAAAAGAAGCTTTATAATTCGTAAGTCTTATATAAATACAAAAAAAAACACAAAAGTAAAAATGTTTTGTTACCGTGCGAGATTCAAACCCTGGCCTCATGGAGTTGTTCCGTCCGACGTCATACGCACCTGGCCACGGCGCTCTTGCGTAGCAGTGTGAAATAAGCGACCATATTCTGCATCAAACAATGTAAAAGAAAAACGCATGAAAACGCGAAAATTTAGTATATGGGTTATCAGGGGTGAAATCGATCTAGATCAGTCTTATTGCTAACATGATGCTAAGTTACCACAACGAGACTAAAATGACTGATATTTTTGTCACATACTGAATGCTCGTTTTTACTCAGAGACAGATCGTGGTGATCGATCAAATTGAGCATTCTTCATTTGATCGAACTTAAAGAATTAATTAGGTTCTCTTATAAGTGCTATGAATACGGTTAATAGCAGAACTTACCTGTGTGATGCTGATGAACCTACTTGATTTTTACGTAATTATGACAACAACACAACTCTGACACATCACAATATTAGGGCGACTGAAAAACTGAATTCGGCATAGCAATTTCGCATCGTATAATGGAGAAGATCATTCGCTAATTGTTTTAATAATTAGCAAATGACTTCAGTTTCAGAAACCCTCCATAATGTTATCCGAAGGAATATTGTTGAAAGTATTTTTGGGCTTGCTAATTTAATATTAAAGCTTATTTTGTTGGCGGTCAGCTTTTGTCGTTGAACAAAGGCTTGTAATAATAAATCTTAAATACATATACAGCTTTATTAAATATCTGGCCGCGCTGTTCGATTTTATGAAAATTCTTGCAGTCTCCAATATTGCGAATAGCTAAAGTATTTCGTCCAATATACGCTTTGTCTATTTTGTTTTAGAAAGTTGTATAAAATATCCACTTTATCAAAGGCCAATTGCTACGGAAATTTTCGAAAGTATTTCCTTTAATTTAAAAATGGAATCAGTTCGCTCGTCATGAGGCTTAGTTCCAGATTGAGGACCTATATGAATTCATTGGTACAATACAATTGTATGTAACCAAACTATACCTACATTTTTAGTGCAAAATCGCCCCAATTACTATCGCCAAAGAAACAAAATGTGTACCTTGATGGACCTTATCTACTTTTTCTTCTTCGTCATCATAGCGTTGTCCCGGTTGTGCACTCGCATGCGACGGCCCAGAGTCCGCTTTGGACCATGATCCAGGATATAGCAGATTAGGTAATTACAGTGGAGTGACTGCCATCTGACTTCCATGCCCGTGTTTACAGGGGAACCTGACCTGTTGGATAATAGTTACACATTCAGTGAATGTGCAGGTTTCCTCACGATGATTTCCGGTACTCAGTTTAAGTCATCGGTACATGGCGGCATATGGATCGAACCCGGTACCCGCATGAGAGGCAACACGTTAGCCGCTACGCCACCGACGCGCTTTTACATTTCTATAATGCTATAGTACATTATCACGGAAGAAAGACAATATTCATACTTTATGGACATATTTTAGGAATATTATGTGCTAAATGCAATTTACGGTACACGCTTGCATTTAACATGAACAATGGAGAATTTGACTAAAACATGTTTTGTAGCTGTAAACCACATCATAACAGATAACAACAAATCCGAAACAATCATCAAAATTAATACCCGACCCAATTTGTACACAGTCGTTTAGTTTTATTGCCAGCCAATGTTAATTCTGAGCAAATTTGGTTAAATTTGAACGAAACGCTGCCTGGCGAATTTATTTTTGATGCGCGCAAGAAAATCTGGTATAAGCACTTAAGCAATTATTAAACCCAGAATTTTTTATCTCTTCATTATGACTAAGAGCCTGCCGAGATTATGGGGCCAAATTACGAGATTAAGTGCCCAGAGGACTATGAATTATGACTGCAACAGACAAAATAGAAATACTCGTAAATAAAGTTTCAATATTGTTTAGTCGCAAGTTACATTTTGAGGCTGTTTTAAGTTAGCAACAAGATCAGGCTTAGGCGTCCAGAGAAAGTTTCGAAATATTATTCAAGATGAAGGTATTGTTGAGTTGAGCACTTGCCTAGCAAATATTTTGACATATAATAATGCTAACACGGAATCATATAAAACAGGTTGACTTCAGCCTGTTTTATATGATTCCGTGTCCTCAATAATGAAATAGAATAGTGATTATGAACCTGCAATGTTATCAATGTATGTGACACTGATAAAAAACTGCGGTAGGTATTACCTACATTGCCGCATTGACTATAAAAGCAAGATTCAGTAAATTTTCATTATTTTATATAGTTATCATGAAAACAAATAGGTTTGTCCTATTTGTTTTTATAGGCTTTAGGATGATGTTGGTCCTATTCTTTTTGTAAATTGACAGCTTTTTATAGATACCTACTTATGATTGATATACCACTGGCTCTTTACACCCACAAAATAGCTATTAGCCTACACCAAAGCCAGTAGATACTTATAACCAGTGAGCAGTGACATCTTATGTTTTCGATAAAATGTTTGCCTACGTATAACGTAAGCCAAATAACGGTTTTGGACGAGAATATTCACTGTTTAATTGATACCTTACATAATAGGTACTTTACATATCAAACATGGCTTCCCCTTTATTGTTACTAGTAATGGCTTCGAAACCCATTGAAGTGGAAATTATATAGATTCCCAGATTGATAAACCTTTATATTTAACAACTCAAGTGATAGGCTGATATCGCAATTCATATAATCAACAAGCAACCATTTTATAGGGTTCCGTAGTCAACTAAACCTTATAGTTTTGCCATGTCCGTTTGTCGGTCTGTCTGTCTGTCCGCGGTTCAGCTCAGAGATCTTTAGTACTAGAAAGCTGTTAGTATGTATTCTAATCACTCCACCAAAGTAGTTAAATAAAAATATTTTTTTTAACTTATAAGCTGAGGTTATAAGTGGGCATGTGTTGGGTCTCAGCCTCAGCTGGTAAGAGCATTCGCCCGATAGCAAAGAGTCGTGGGTTTGAGTCCCACCGGATGACACAGTCGATCAATTTTTGTAAACGGTATTTAATTAAATAACAATGTTTATGTTCGAAAATCGCATTGGCACGGTCGGTGTGTACGCTGAACTTATGTACCTAGATAGTTTTTTTGGGGCATTAATCAATATGCAGTTCCAAAAACCTTTTCTTATCAATTGTGACATTCAAATACGGAACCCTACTTTGCGCGTGACCCGACTTGCACTTGGCTGGTTTATTAATAGGTAGGGTAGCTAGAAAACTGCATAAAGGAAAGAAAAGTTTTCTGTAACTTATGATTGAGTTCAAACGTCGACTTTTTTTAAAGGGTTTGAGCGAGTGTGGGAAGGTCACCCATCTGAAGTTATTAAAACAAATTAATTAATTGAGGTAGCACAGGGGTCGTTTCTCTTGAAGCCGCGGTCGAACGGAGTTCATTGTACCCTTGGGACACGCGGATCAAACTTCTCGAACAAATCACTAACGTTGGCCAGGGGCTATCGCCAATAACCGGGCGGATTCATTTGAATTTCCCCTATCTAACAAATGGGAGTTTCCCATTTATGAGTAATCACATGATTCCGACGCAGAAAACTAGGTGATTTTCGGGGAAAGTTTATGTAGAACGATAAAATAAGACTTTGAATTGCTTCGTGAAACCAATGTTCTCAAAACAGTCTTGAATTTCAACGGTAATTATCATATGGACTTTCACTTCCGACTTCTAATTGATCGTCACTTCCAAAGTGATGTTCAAACACCAGTTGCCGCCAGATTACCTCTCAAATCTCAGAACGCCTAGTTACGAACACATTGGGCTTTTCAAAAGTTCCTAACTAATTCGCTCATCCATTTTCATTATTAATTCATTTGTCCCGGAATCCGATCCCTATTTACTATGCTACGGATTAATACCTACTAACAACATCAGACGCAAAGTATGAACTAGGTATCTGACATCACACAATAACGTACAAACTTCAGATAAAAAACATGCAAAAGTCTGAAGCACATCGCTATTTGCAGTTAACAAAGTTGCGGGCTTAATTAAAATGCAGGTATTGAGTAGGGACTTGTATGAGAAACATTTTTATTGTTTCAAAGTAAGCATTCGTAAACATTCAACTCAACTTTAGAACAAAATCGTACTTAGAATCCTCGTACAGATAAATGACAGACGACCTTTTTACCCGACTGCGGAAGGAGGGTTATGTTTTTCGAGAGTATGTATGTATAATTGTTTGGCACGCCCTAGAGCCCAAACGGCTGGACAGTTTTTGACATATGTGGTGTCTGTGATAAAGGGGGGAGGGAGGTTTGAATTTTTCCTTACTATAGCTATGGGTATCAAATAAAAACCAGTAAAAAGACTATTTCAAAAATATATAAATTTTTGCAGTCGGGTGTTTTGTTTTTTCAAAAATTATTTGCTTTTTCTTTATTTTAATAAGGCCTGCGTAGTAGGTTGAAATCCCCAGAATCCCAAGGCACGAGATGGTAAAAATACTGAGTTAGTAATTATTGTTTTTATAATTTAAACAATTTCTTTGCTTTTGTGCATCTGGGACTCGAGCCAAACACCCCTTGCTATCCAGTCTAGGTAATTGCTCTCTAAACCCAACTGAGCTACAGAAGACGTCAGTCACTTGACGAATTCGTGCTTGCTACGCCAGTGAACCGGCCCGTTTGATTTCGTCAATACTTTAGGAATTGTACCGTGTAAGAAGTTGAATTTTAATATCAAGTAGCTATTCCGGACTTTTTCAAGGTTTATTATCTGAGTTGAAAGCCCACTTGCACAAGTTTGAATTAGCTAATCCGAAACGTCCACTTGCTCAAGTCTGGATTAGCTAATCCGGACAGGCGCAAGTGGGCTTTTAACTCGGATAATAGGCCTTGAACAAATCCACATTAGCTTATCCGGACGTGCGTTTCAACGGCAGTTAAAATAACTTATTCGCGCTCTAAATGCATAAGCATTATCATTTCATATAGGTCACCGACCTATCATTATGATTTGTGAGAGGCATTTGGAGATCACAACATCGGTACCGTCGTCGCAGCTAGGAAACACAGGCCATTACCCTGTCACGCGCTTCCGGAGGCTACATGCTTGCCGTGGCCCGCCCTGCGCTTCAATACGATACGACTGATACCGCTCACAGGATGACCGCGGAGATTAATGACCTTTAAGATTTATGAAATGTATTCAAACAGGATTACAATGCCACATCTTGTGGCTAAAAAGTGTACCTACTTACTTTAATTTAATACTAGGTATTTGAACTCCTAAAATTACATTTACCATAATCTGTTTAATATCGAAGACACAGCGCTAACAGATGTACCTAAATATATTATTGCACTTGAAAAAATGACCGCCAGAGGCGGGAATCGAACCCGCGTTCCTCGCATGCCGAGCGATTGCCTAACCTCTCGGCCACCCTGGCGTTGGCAGAGCCTGTCAAAATTTTCAAGTGCTTCTTAACGCTGAATTGCCGCGTTGCTTTCATCAATGTTATTGGGATTACACCCTCAACACTCGAAAGTAATACTATTGCAAGTATTTAACAATCGAAAGATGAAGCTTGCAAATACGATAAATTATTGTTTTTAAGTGATAAGCATTCACTTTGCAATCTAAATATATTATTGCACTTGAAAAAAAGACGTACCTTGTTGGTACTGCAGAGTTTTATTGCGATGAGCAAAACGTCTATACCTCTCCAACTCATTCGAAACACCAACTATGAATTTCGAAAAGTGATTGATTAGGAATAGATATTGTTTTTCCGCTTAACGCAGTCAGTCACGCGTTTTCAATAAAGCAAACTGGAAGTCTATGTATTTAATATATTTTCTCGTGAATAAACCAAGAAAGTAAAATGGCGTTATGATTTAAATAAATCATATACTAGGATGCATAAATAGTTTATATTTGCAGTGAAGGACAGGCATTATAGTAACTTCAAACTTTTTAGGTTTTATTTTTACTATATAATGAGATTTATGTTAAGAGTTTTTAGACATTTAAAAGTAGGTAGGTAAAATCTAAATTGTTCGTCTGAGGTAAAATGTAATACTGACAAATCCTTAATTTTGTAAGTCACTTTTCAAATTGGTCTGAATTGAAGAATATTCCACTTAAAATTTAAAAACTCATAGAAGCGTTATACATAGAATGGGCTACCCGAATAAAAATTTGAAAATAACTTTTGCTTAGACCATGTTATCTTCATTTTGAACACGAACCACAAACACTTATATAGTGTTGACTTAACACATTCTACGTTTTGTACTTTGATAGATAGAGTAAAAGTTCGACAGTAACATAAGTTTCTCAGTGAGCAAATTCGACCTGCCGCGTAAGGTGGAACTGTCGACGTATCTGCCAGTGAACGTCACCACTTGCTGCACTTGTAATTCCAGACTCAGTTAGTCAGACCGTTACTATCGGAGCGGCAAACATTCACGGATGAAACTTAAAAACGTTCCCTATCTAAACTTCGTGGCCTCTTTTCCTTTGATGTTTAAAAAGGACGGATGTACGAGTATTACTTGAGAGCTTTTTTTCGAATTTGCGCTAGTGAGTTTATTCCCCAGACGAAACAAGTTGTGTGTCGTCGGCAAGTTTATGCACTCATCTCCTCAGGGCGGCCTCTCGAAACTTGTTATGAGATAGAAACGTCCTGGTTCATGCTGTTCTTAGTTTTGAAACATTCGAGACCGAAGTTTCACCCTGAGCGGTGATAGAAATAAAATTGAAGGCATGTCCCGATTTTATAATCGCGGTCCAAGTTTACAAGCTCCAAGGGATTTCTCAAAACCCTGCTGCTACTTTATTTTAAATAACTTTTTTTTTCACCCATCTTTTTGAAATTCAATTTTCATCTTTCAAATGGGTAGCACAAATTGGCTGCGTGTATGTAAATAGCCTTTTCTGTGCGGTAGCATGATCGATATTGATATAAGTTTACCACAACCATTTTAATTTCAATTGTTCGTGTTTTAACGAATCCCGAACTCATCATCATAATACATACTAGCAATCAATGAATATTCCTATCCTTAGCTACTTGGTGTATAGAAGCGCTTCCTTATCCGACTGTATTCCGCCGACTTTGTATGTATTTATTGTGTGCTGCAATATTACTGACCTCTAAGCGAAAAGCGGACAGTAATATCATCGATAAATATCGCGAGCAAAGCCAGAGAAACGATTTAGTCGTTGCACCGACTGCGCCAGCCCGCTAACAATACCTAATGTCTCCTCGCGATTTACTGCTTTTGTGTTGCGAAACTGGCGAAATGCGAAACCAACTGAATGTTTTCAGAGCTGGCTAGTACCATAAATTAAACATCTTGATTGCTTCATGAATAAACTGCGTTAGATTTTAAATTAATTCGTTCCCTTGTCCTCAAGTACACTTTAACTCAGGCGTTTGTGGCCTGGCAAAAAAAAATGTGAGTACCACTAATTCCCTTTAAGAAGTTTCAGCACATACAGAACTCTATGTGAATTATCCCAAACTGAAATAAACTTTTGTTCGAGAACATAACTTTGTTAAGGAGCTTAACTTTTGGCGTGTTCTGACAAAGAGCAGGCCAATTTTTCTAACCGGACTAGCCTAGATAAGTCTAAGAAAGTCCTTCTCAATGTCACCATGCATAACTAAAAACGACTATTTCTACGTAACAAAAAAGTTTGTGGACTATACGCTCCAAGGAAAATATACTAATAAAATTCATGCCACTATCATCGAAAGACGACCTACGTAGCCGAGTGGGTAGCGCACCAGTTTTAAAGGTGTCGCAATTTCTGCGGTCCCGGGTTCAATATAGAAATTCATATTTTCTATATTGTCTCGGATCTGGGTGTTGTGGTACCGTTGTTTCAGATTTCCATAATACAAGTGCTTAAGCTACTTACTTTGCGATCTAACTGCCGCACTGAGAGACGTAAATTAAATTTAATCTACAATTAAGTCTCGTTCTGTCACTTTCTTTGTCAATGAAATAGAAAAGAACGGCTAGACTTAATAAAGGATTAACTTTAATTAACGTCTCTGAGTACAGCAGTAAGCAATATATATTGGACAACATCACATACATTGCTCTGATCCCAAAGTAAGTAGCTTAAGCACTTGTGTTATGGAAATCAGAAATAACAGTGGTATCACAACACCCAGACCCGAGACAGTACAGAAAATGTATTGCTATATTGACCCGACCGGGGATTGAAACCGGGACCTCAGAGATGGCGACACCTTGAAAACCAGTGTGCGAGCCACTCCGCTACGGAGGTCGTCATCATCAAGCAATCTGTGTGATGTTGTCAAATAATAATTTATTATTATTATTATTATTTGTATCTCTCCTGCGGGAAATCACGGCACGAGACCGGTCCTTTTGGAAGGCGTACGTGGGGATATGGATCCAACACGAAGAGGCCCCTTTGAGATACGATATTGAGTTGGGATATGTACACCTAGTGGATACTATCTCTGCCTGCACTATTAAGAAGATACAGCCAAAGACAGCACCCGCTAGGTGCAAGGACTATTGCGGAGAAGATGGGAACTAATACTGGTTCTATGGATAGGAATTGCTGGACTGGTTGCCGGGATATTGATGAGACAACGGGACGCCTGCCATATCTAATGTCTCATCTCGATAATCACGGCAGACGGTGACTCGCCGCTCACTAAATGGGCCGCCTATAATAGCTACCAGATGGGTAGTAAAGCAGCAACATTGGTGTGAACGGCTAAGGTTGTGGAGAGGTGAGTCTGCGGGGTGCAGATGGCCAGTGCTAAGTAAGCGCAACAGCCAGCAGGCCCCCGGCGTTATGACATTTTACACTTCTGGCCTGGAGCATGGTTCCGCTCTTGCGATCTCCACTCTTGGCCGGCCGGTTAAGGCAAGCACAAGAGGCGAGGGCCATATAAGTTAAGCCGGGCCCTCGGGAGTCGGGGTACGAGGTGTCGCTACTCACCTACAGCACGCCACATGCTGCCCCTGCGCCTTTATTATTATTATTATTATTTAGGCAAACAGGCAGTTGAAACAACTGATACAGTCTACATCTCGCTATCATAGCTTAGTCTTTGTTTCCTGTATATGTTTGTCAAGTCTGTTTTTAAATTATTGTAATTTATTTATAGTTCTTAGTTGTGAGATAGAAGATGACACGTTTTAAATTGTCGGGCTGTGTGTCTTGACGGTCGTAAAATAGCTTGTATAATTTCCACTCCCAGCTCCTGTTACATGTAAAAGCTTAGGTACCTATTGAGAATTCCCATCGGTAATTGTCAAACAAGGCACGGCAATACTTCTTGCTCAGAACACGTATGGTCCACAGTATGATTTTACGATCACGACGTGAGAAAGACGAGCCTATTGCAATTTCTCTCGAATCGGCAATAACGTTGAAATCGTATCAACTGTACGCAGTGCCATGGGTAGTACGTCATATAATCTCAATGAATATTTCTCGGAATTCATATTGGTTGATGAAATTATCTTACAGTATAATAAGCCGCACCCGGGCCTCAATTCCCGTGCCCAAAATACAACAAAATGTAATCATAGTTTTTGTCTTAGAACTGAGTTCACCAACTATTAAAAAGCCGGTAAATTGACGGTTAATTTGACAGATTTCTTATAAAAATATGTCATATAATTCTACACCGGCTGATTAAAAATTAAATATGTGTTAGTGAACTCTGGGCTTAATGTCATTATTAGCAAAAAAAAATTCACTGTCGAGAACTGATAAATCCAAATGAAACCAAGATAGAAAGATAATGTCTTGGGTGTCATGCAATTTTTTTTTCAACTTGTCGTGTAATTATTATATTATGTAAACCGGTAAATAAATCGACATTTCGCTTGTGTCATCACAAATTGTCGTTCATGATGATAAACTAAAATCATACTAACGAGAATAGAATATTTTCTGACGTAACATAAAATATTTTTAGCTGGTTCTAAAAGTTTAGGTTAAAATAAGAATCAGTAAATAGAGAACAAAGACGTCAGTCAAGTAAGTACGCCAGCTAGCCGCACAACTGAGGCAACTTGGAGCACAGCCGCGCAACTGCTTTTTGATTGAGACTTGGCACCGTTACTCAGACTTTCATTATTTTTCACACATTATTTTTCTCTTTTGGCTTGAATCCATTGCGATAAAAGAAGTTTTATGCGACTACGAATTTATGTCGTAGACTGCTACGCCATAGTGCCTGCTACGAGATACTGTAGCACTGAACCTACACCATCAGTTGCTGTTATCAATGAAATTACGGCTTTAACGAAATTAACACTAAGTGCGTGGGAATGAAATTATCTAATAATTGTTTCAAACTTGAATAATTATACCTAACGAACGTGCGCAACCTGTTTAGTGATTTCATTAATCACAATTAGCAGGGCTTAAATCAATTAAAATCGGTTTGTCAACGTCCGGCATCATTCAATAGAGCATTGTTTTAATGAACTATTGACACCACATTGCAAATCTGTCTAAGACTAAATAAAAAAATCTAAATGAATAAAATCATTTAGTGTTATCTAAAAAGTACGTTGGTCAAAATTCAAATTTAAAGAAATGATTTTTTTATTTGAACAGAGTAGGATATTACAGGACGTTAGTTTAAATAGTAACCATATTTAAGGACTGACTGCCTCGTTGGTCTAGTGGTCAGCACGCTGGGTACTACCCACGAGGTCTCGGGTTCGAATCCCGGGTCGGGTCGAAAGTGTTGGGTTTTTCTGTCTTGTAATAACTCAGACACAGCTCCGGAGTCAGGAAGTTGGTGGTGTTAACACCCATGTGCCTCGGAAAACACGTTAAGCCGTTGGTCCTGCGCCTGATGTCTCTAAGGTCATGTTGGACTGCCGTCTCACCGTACTATGAGAGTAAAGAAACAGAGATTGCACCTGTGTATTGCGCACACACTTGTGCACTATAATATCTCCCGCGCAGACGGCTAATTTATGTTGAGATTTGCCACTGTAGTCGAAATTCGGCTAGGATGACAATATTATTATTATGTTTACGGAAGGGTTTTTTTACGATTTCGGTGATGATTTTATAACAAAAGTATAAGGTATTGGTGTTATATTCACCCCCTAAAAATGGAGACCACTTGAACTAATACTCTGCATACTGTTTTTGGTTACGAGAATCCTACTCAAATTACTTCGTGTAAGTGTAACGTAAAAAAGTTAAGTACCAAAAATCGATCAAAAACATTTCTGCATTTGCCTGAGCAAATGAAGCAAAGACATTTTTATGTGTAAAAATATATGGACCGAGACGCCTCAGAGCATCCGGCATAGTTCGTGCATTCTTCTCTCCGCGCGGTGCAATGGCATTGAGGCGCAATATGGCCGGGAGGCAAACTCGGGCCATTTGCAAATCTTCAGTCACATTTCGCGATGCGGGCCAATGGAAATTAACACAATAACATTTTTAACACAAGATTTTTATTATTATTATTATACGTAAAGGTAATATTTTCGAAATTAAAAAGAGAGCTGTTAAAAGGTTTTATGGTAGGTCGGGAGTAATAAGCGTGTAATTATGATGATCTTAACTATCTGTGTATTTTAATTAACTTAATTCTCGATATGACAATTTTTTTTTAAATTCCATCTGTGTTATATTCAACCAACCAACGGGGGAATGAGAATAAAAAAATGCATTTTTTCACTGATAAAGTAGTAATTATTCTTATTTGGAATAGGTTTGTTCTTGACTCAGCCAGACTCGGCATAGACAGAGTCGCCTAGAAGATTCTGGAACTCAAGCTGCTTGGCGCCGGGCCCCGGGGGGAGGGTGGTATTCAAAAATTCAAAAAAAAAAAAACTTTATTTCTTAACAAAGATTTACATATTCTATCTGGATGACGAAGCCTCCTTTTAGGCGTAAAATTGCCTGTGCCAGGAGACAACGCTCTGCATAACTAAAACCTATATTATATTATTCTAATAAAATTTAACAAGAACATAATATCTTATTCTAACAATGCAACTTAACTCTAATTTTGATGTCTATTTCTACTAGTCTAGTTTTGTGCTGGCGTGTGTATGTGTAAGGTGAGGATGTGTTGTGTAGACTGCATATGGTAAGAATATATTTTGTGGTGAAGTGTGTATGTAAGTATATGTATCTAGTGTGAGGATGTGTGTTATACTTGTATTTGTAAGGTAATATTTTATCATGCAAAAAAGCAATCTGCTATTGTATATTTGCTTACAGTTAAATGGTGAAATTGAACAAAGCCTCAGTTTCAGCGTAGTCTAATTCTTGCAACCAGTTCCTTACTGTAGAACTACACTCGGAGAAAGACATTTTATATATGTCGAGTTTTTTATTTATTATATTATACAGGTGGGAAGACCGGAACTCTAGTTGTGCTCTAGCAAACTTTGTTCTTACCTTTGGAATGGTTGCTACTTTGAACCTACGAGCCCTTCGTTTACCTTCAACGTGGGGGTCGTAAGACAATACTTTATGTTTTTTAATATTAAATCTAAAATATAAAGTTTTCTTACGGATAACAGTTTACTGATTTGGTAGATACTTCGGGTTGAGAATGTTCTTTTCTTGAAGTACATTATTTTAAGTAATGCTCTTTGAGCTCTCTCTACGATCAAAAAACGCGTTTTAAGAGCGCCGCCCCCGACTGAGATACAGTAGGTTGTTACAGACTGGACGAGAGAAGAGTATATTTCATTCAGTAGGTTTCTGGTGGTACCATCGCTGCCAACCCCCTTTGTAGGAACAATGTGTTAGAGTTCGAAAAATCCAATTAAATTTGCGTATCCTTGTCACAGTCATCTCAATCTGGGGGTACCACGATAGCCTGATCTACCATCACTCCCAAATATTTCAAGGACTCGACTTTGTTTATTGAGGGACAGCTACATTCATAACTAATAGATCCATCACAGGCATGTATTTTTAAGTTAAATTCATTATTGGGTTGGGAATTATTGTAGATGCTAAAACATATATAATTAGTTTTAGCCGTGTTAAGAGTAAGGAGGTTATTTTTTAACCACAATGCTACCTTCTTCAAGCCGTTTTCTGTAATTGTTTTTGTTTCAGCCCAACTGCAGCCAGTGAAGACGATTGCAGTGTCATCAGCATATGAAAATATGTTGGCATTGTTGAGGGTCAAGTTACATAAGTCATTTATGTAAATGAGGAACAGGGTGGGACCCAAAACACTCCCTTGTGGTACGCCACACGACACCTCAACGTCCTCACTGGTAGAGTCTCCTATTTTAACCTTCTGCTTTCTATTGGACAGATAATCTTCAAAAATCGAAAGTTGCTTATCTCTTATGCCAATTTTTCCTAACTTCTTTAGGAGGATGATATAAGAAACCGTGTCAAACGCCTTCTTTAGGTCTATAAACACTGACAGACATTTTTGGCCTTTATCGAGATTTTGTGATATTAGATTATGTTTACTACAATATTTTGATTTGTTTGTGTACCCTATTGACACTACACCGCGCACACTCACACGCATACCTCCCTTATTTTTATTTGTTTAAAACGTACCGTGAGAACCCCGAAGATCGAGTCGACATCGAGACGTTCCCTATGACACATGTACTAGACTGACCAGAGCGCTTTCTCCGCGTGTGTGTCCTGTGAAACTCCTTACAGACATTTCGAGTGATTGTGGCCTGTGAAGTGATACCTGAACCCCTGAAAGCTGATGCGGCAAGTACCTAGCTATAAGTGCTCAGACCTGACTGATTTTCCACCTATCATTGTCGCCCTCCATGTGTAATCCACTGCCTAAACTCTCAAACATTTTGGTAGCAGAGCGTAGTTTTTTATTAGGACCCCTTATTAGTAACGTAATTTGTTTAATTGAGAGTTATTTATTTGCTACTTTCCTTTGTAATTTGAACAAAACGTCTCGTCATATACCTAACTTATTTACAGTAAATTCCTTAATACCATTCGAGTACAACCCCTTTTACATAAGTGTCGATTAAATCGATTAGCGCGTTAATTACCTACCCTTTGAGTGCAAGTGAGGTGCGCGAGCGCTTTGTTTCCCTATTGATCACGCCATTACCGCGTGACCGCGTGCGAGTTGTTTACAAGTTACGTTTGCTATACCCGGTGCATCTGTGCCGTCCCTTACTATTTGTTCCTTTCGCATCCTATTGGAATCTTTTGTGAGTTTAATTTACCTACCTTGTTTCCTGCGATTTAAAGTAAATAAAATGTCGGATACCGAAACCGGCAACGAGACCGTAAGGGCCGTACTTTACACGGATACAGCTGAATACCGTGAAGCTATAGGTGAACTCCGTTATATTAGTGATTCCCACCGAGTTCTTGAGACCTTTTCCTCCAATCGTATGCGAGCGCGTCTTTCCGACCTGCCGCTAATGTGCGATAAGTTTTCTGCCGCTTGTTCCAAGCTGTTAGGTAATCTCGATCCTGCGATTTATGAACAAGAATATGTGCAAATTAAGAACGAGATGCGCGTAGTAAGGGACAAAGTAGACGACTTTAAAATTAAGTTAGACGAAATACGACCTCACCAATTTGAGACGTCCCGTACTAGCACCCCTTTCAAGGAAAATAAATCCCTGACTATTGATAGCCCGGCTAGTAAATTGCCTGACCTACCTATACCTAAGTTTGATGGCCGTCCCGATAGTTGGATCAGTTTTATAGACCAGTTTGATAGCGTGGTGGACAACCAGCCTACCCTTACCCCGACTTTGAAGCTACACTATTTAGTGGGAGCCTTATCGGATGAACCTCGTCGATTGATACAACATCTCAAGATTGAGGCGGGCAATTACACCGTGGCCCGTGACCTCCTAAAACGTAGGTACCATAACCTTCGTGTTGTAGCGACATCTTACCACTGTCGCTAACACTAGCAAGCAACTTCAAGACGCGACGCCCTGACTCGGCTCCTACAGGCTAGATGGCGCTGATAGCCCGCTCCATACAACACAAACCGCGATATGTAAGATTTAGCACGAGCTTGACTACATATAGATAAACCAAGACGGTGACCATCGGACCTTGGTCCCCGACCATAACAACCGGTCGGTAGGAAGCGCTCCCCTTTGCTTTTCTAACCCAGTTGTGCCAAAGTGGTGACCCCGACGTGATCTACACTGGAGCGTGGAGCCTCACCGTCGTCATCATCATCGTCGCCTTCTCCCTTGCCAACAGGCACATAGCCAGCAGCATCCAGCCAGCAGTCTCCTGCAAGCCAGCTCACCAGCCCTAAGGACACCACCGCAGACCGCACCGGTTCTACCTGGTTCCTCGGCAGCCTCATCCAGCTCATCATCCCGACTCACTGTGGGCTTCGAGCTCATCCGCACGCATCGTGGACATCACACATGCTCATCCCGACTCACTGTGGACATCACGCATGTACATCCCGACTCATCGTGTGGACATCGCGCACTCATCCCGACTCACCGTGGACATCGCGCATCCCGACTCGCCGTGGACATTACGCATGCCCATCCCAACTCACCGTGGACATCGCGCATGCTCATCCCGGCACATCGTGGACTCAACAAGCATTGGCACTTGCAAGCTCACTACGCACAGACTGCTGAGCTCTCAACCATCCTGGCTCAATCAACCTCCGGTTCTTCGGGGGGAGTGGTGTAGCGACATCTTACCACTGTCGCTAACACTAGCAAGGAACTTCAAGACGCGACGCCCTGACTCGGCTCCTACAGGCTAGATGGCGCTGATAGCCCGCTCCATACAACACAAACCGCGATATGTAAGATTTAGCACGAGCTTGACTACATATAGATAAACCAAGACGGTGACCATTGGACCATGGTCCCCGACCATAACAACCGGTCGGTAGGAAGCGCTTCCCTTTGCCTTCCTAACCCAGTTGCGCCAAAGTGTTTTAGCGGATACCCACATAGCTCAAATAATGATGCTCCCTATTATAACGCCTAAACTTTCCGGGTTACGTGTGTCGTTCCTGAACCCCCTGCTTTCGACTTATCGATGCTTAGAGAGATTGGAACTTCCTGATAAACATTGGTCGTACCTATTAGTTCACTTATGCCTTGCTAAACTGCCTTCAGAGTTAAAATCGAGATTTAAACGTCGTTATGGCGATAATCCTAATCACCTCCCTACTTTTGATCATCTTATTACCTTTCTTGAGGATGAATGTAGGCACCACGACAATGTGGGTGGTGCTTCTGTCGTTGACGCTGCTACCCCCCCTACTGTGGGCTCACCTCGTTTGCCTAAACCTAACGCGCGTTTCCCACCTCCTCCAAGAGCCTTTGTTATCTTTGCGACGACATCTAAATGTCACCTTTGTAATAGTACTTCGCATTACTTACGCGACTGTCCCGATTTTATTCGCCTTCCTACACGTCAACGTGTTACTTTTGTAAAAGAAGCCCGACTGTGCTATCGATGCCTGGATAAACACTCCATATCCCAATGCACGCGAAATTATCGCCGTCGCACGTGCCGCCGTTCCAGTCATCACACGTTACTGTGTTATGATGACTCCTCTCCTGTGAATTACGATCGCGAGCGCTCATACCGAGACGTCGCGGCCTTAGCTTCTAACCAACCGCGGCAATCTCCACAAAGTCACTTAACGGACCGTGTGTCGCCCCCACGTACTGAATGGCACCGTGTTCGTACCGCGCCACCTCGTGATTCCCGTAGAGCATCACCTCCTCGTTCGGGCGGGCGATCCCCACCTGCACCCAATGGTAACCATACTTATACTGCCCCTCTAGGTCAAAGAACCCAGGATGAACGTGCATCTCATCATAAGTACAATGAGGCCCCGTTCCATACCTGCTTTTACATCTTTACCTCGCAATTCTCTCGTTCTTTTACCTACGGCCTTGATTCATGTTAAAACCTCGTCTGGATATTATGTGGAAGCGCGTGCCTTATGTGACACTGGTGCTCAGGGCTGCCTTCTTACTACTGAGCTTGTTGTTGACCACATGAACTTACCTATCATTCCTTCTCCAGTTCCTGTTCGTGGAATAGGTAATGTTCAAGCAATTAATTCCCCGGGCATTGTATCCTTTTCATTTAAGCCAGTTAATTCTGCCTTTCCAGAAATCTCCACCAGTGCAATAGTTGTTGATGTGATTGCTGGTACCCTCCCAGAGGTAGACTTACCTAAAAGTGTAATTACCTGTACTAAGCACCTCCCTCTTGCTGACCCTTTATTTTACAAACCTGGTACTATAAGTGTACTTCTTGGAGCTAACGTCATTGGTCGCCTTTTAAGGTCCGAGTTGTTTGTGTCCCCTGATGGCCTTACTGCTATCTTGACGATATTTGGTTATGTCCTGTGGTCCTGTTTATGGAGGATTTACTGATTTGGAACCCCCCATGACTGGAGTCTCGCTGTCCCAAATAGTTGAAAAATTCTGGGAAATCGAAGAGGCCCCCCAATCTCCAGTTGCGAACCCCTTGGATATAGAGTGTGAAACCTTTTTTAAAGCTACTACCACTCGTGAAAGCGATGATAGATTTATGGTTAGACTCCCTTTTCTTCATGATCGTCCACCTCTCGGTGATTCTAAAACCAATGCCTTACGGCGATTCCATAATCTTGAGAAGCGTTTGCAAGCCAATCCTTATTTTCGAGACAAATATATTTCCTTTATGCGCGAGTACCTTGACCTAAACCATATGTCTCTTTCTTCATATGACTCGACCCGGGAACATTATTTTATCCCTCATCATGGAATTTTTAAGTCTGTTAGTGACAAAATACGTGTTGTGTTCGATGGTAGTAGTCCTACGTCCTCTAAAGTGTCCCTGAATCAATGTTTACATACAGGCCCTAAGCTTCAGCGAGATATTTCTCACATCCTCCTAAATTTCCGCAGGCACGAGGTAGTGTTTGTAACAGATATTCGTATGATGTTTCGTATGACTTGGGTACATCCTGATGATAGAAGGTACCAACTTGTGCTTTGGCGTGAGGATCCCTCTCAGCCTCTTCTTGCCTATGAACTTAATACCAATACCTATGGTCTTCGTTCCAGTCCATTCATTGCAATTCGTGCCCTTCTTGAGCTCGCTGAACAAGAGAGACTTACCTTCCCTCGAGCTGCTGTAGTCCTTGAGAGAGATATTTATGTCTGATACTATTGTTTTACTGGTACTGATACTATTGCGTCTGCCCGGGCTTTGAAAACTGAGCTTATAGGAATAATGGCCTCTGGTGGTTATGAACTCCGTAAGAGGATTAGTAACAGGCCCGAGCTCCTAGATGATATGCCCCCGGATCATTTGCAACTTCCTCATTCATTCTCAGACCCAGATAATCCTCAGACTGTCGCTATTTTAGGTGTCCAATACAATCCTGTGAGTGACTCATTTACCTACAATTATACCTGTGATACCCGTGATACAGTTATTACAAAACGAAAAGTTTTATCTTTGAGGTTGTGTCGCACCTAACTACTGAAGCCTTCATTGCGACTTTTTCCCGATTCATGTCGCGTCGTGGTGTACCTCGCCTAATCCGATCCGATTGCGGTCGAAATTACATCGGTGCCAACAATTACCTGAAAGAGTTAGAGTGTTTCCTGTCTTAAAACCAGGCGGCTATTGGTTCTGAGCTTTTAAAGTGGAACATATCCTGGGTTTTCGATCCTCCTGTTTGCCCTCATTGGGGAGGTCTTTTTGAAGCTGCGGTTAAATCGGCGAAATCGCACCTAAAACGAGTAGTATGCGATACCCCCCTTACGTTTGAAGAGCTGACCACTGTTTTTGCTAAAATTGAAGCAGTTTTAAATTCACGCCCATTGTGCCCACTTTCTCCGGACCCTAATGATGTCGAAGTGTTAACTCCCGGCCATTTCTTAATTGGACAACCCTTAACTGCACTTCCGGAGTACCCTTATAAAGACGTAAAGTTGCATCGCCTTACACGGTTTCAGCTAATCCAACAAATTACCCAGCACTTTTGGTCTCGCTGGCATTTAGAATACCTAAATACATTACAAATTAGAAATAAATGGACCTCTCCTTGTGATCCTCCTAAAGTGGGTGAGCTAGTACTCATAAAAGATGACAACCTTCCCCCTTTGCAGTGGCGTCGTGGACGCATTATTAATTTATACCCTGGCCAAGACCAAGTTGTTCGTGTGGTAGATGTTAAAACTCCTACCGGTAGCCTAAAGAGATCTTTGACTAAATTAGTTCGTCTTCCTGTCTAGTGAACTTCCTTTCCTTAGCTTCCTAACCTTCTCGTAAACACTTGACGTGTTTAGGGCGGGCGATATGTTTACTACAATATTTTGATTTGTTTGTGTACCCTATTGACACTACGCCGCGCACACTCACACGCATACCTGCCTTATTTTTATTTGTTTAAAACGTACCGTGAGAACCCCGAAGATCGAGTCGACATCGAGACGATCCCTATGACACATGTACTAGACTGACCAGAGCGCTTTCGCCGCGTGTGTATCCTGTGAAGCTCCTTACAGACATTTCGAGTGATTGTGGCCTGTGAAGTGATACCTGAACCCTGAAAGCTGATGTGGCAAGTACCTAGCTATAAGTGCTCAGACCTGACTGATTTTCCACCTATCATTGTCGCCCTCCACGTGTAATCCACTGCCTAAACTCTCAAACAGATTAGCTAGGGAGGCAACTGCGTCCTCAGCCGATATTTGGCGTCTAAAACCGAATTGATTTGAGGACAAAATATTCCTTGTACCGAGGTAGTTTAATAATCTCATGTTCAGTAATTTTTCCAGGATTTTAGCCAAGACTGGGAGAACCGAGATAGGCCTATAATTACTGACGTCATCTTTTTCGCCACCTTTGTAAATCGGTGTGATTATAGATTTCTTCAGTAGGTCAGGGAATATACCCATCCTAAAATATACATTAGCCAAATGTGTTACAACTGGGATTATTTCATTTTTTACGTGTTTGATAAATCTTGTGGAAATAAAAATCAAATTGAATTTCGCTCACAAAAATGAATCGACTGTGTCATCCGGTGGGACTCGAACCCACGTCCCTTCGCTATCCGGGCGAGTGCTCTTACCAACTAAGCTACGGAGGACGTTAGTCAGCCGACAAATTTTTGTAAGTGCTTGCTACGCCAGTCTTGTGGAAATGTTGTCCCATCATAGGGCGCTTTCTGATTTTAGGTTTGTTATAATGCTGTTTACCTCTTCATGGTCAGTGTCTAATAAAACAAAGGATTGTTGTTGATTAGGTAATGTGTTTAGATAGTTAAGTATGTCATCGTTATTTACAGATTGTTTTATTTCATCAGCAAGCTGATTGCCAATATTTGCAAAAAAATGGTTTATATGATTAGCAGAGTCGCGGGCGGATGTCTTTAGGTAGGTAAGTTCGTGATTTAATTTGTTTACTTTGCTTGTGTACGTTAATGATTTTATGTTTTACCAAAGCGTTTTATTGTTATTGATAGAACTTTCTATAAGTTGTTTTTCATATTTTCTCTTAAGTTTCTTTATTAGCTTTTTGCAGTAATTTCTGTAGCGTGTAAAGGTAATCCTTTTTATTTCATTTAGTGGGTCATCTCTAGATTCTTTTTGTAACTTATTTCGATTCCTAATACATTTCAAAATGCCGTTTGTGATCCAAGGTTTTATTGTTCGCTTACTTTTTGGTATTTTTATCACTGTAGTATTTTCTTTTAGTGAATCGGTAAGACACTGAACAAGATTTTCTGTTATAAGGTTAGGGTTATCGTCACATAAAAGTAGTCGCGACAAATCTTTTTCTTGTAAATATTTAAGAGCACCTTCGAAGTTGGCCCTAGTTGAAGATTTGGGTGAAATTTTGCTTTTTTTAACTTTAGATAATGATAAAAATGTTGTAAGGTGATCGGTAATAGACGTATTTAATATAGCAATGAAAGCCGAAAGATTTTTCTTGTTGATTTTTTAACATAAAGTGGTCAAGACATTTTTTATCTCGTGTTTTTAGCATGTGACCAGGGAAAATGCCGTTTGCCGTTAACATGTCCAGGTAAGAAGTCCTGTTTTTAAACTCGTACGGTTGCTCGTTATTAATGGGTGTTATATTTATGTTGATGTCACCTGCAATTATAATATTTTTTTGAGGGCTTAAGGTAACTAGATGTCTTGACAGTGAGTTAATGAAAGGTTCTGCAGAGTGGTTGGACGGAGAGCGATAGATACCTAATATGGAAATGTCGGCTATGTCTATTTGCAGACCAGAAGCATGTGTAAGATTTAGTTCAGATACGTTCGATGTTAATGTATCCTTTGTATAGACGACCACTCCATCATTCTGGTTTAGTTGACGAGTAGTTCTGTAGGAGTGATAGTTATTAAATATAGGGATAGGCTTATTAGGATGAAGTCGACATTCGGTCAGTATTATTATGTCAACTTCAATAGTTAGGGATGACAAATTTATTAGCAGATCATCAAAATTACAATAAATGCTTCTAATGTTCTGTGAGATAATATTAAGGTCTGTTTTGCGAATAATTATATGCTTAGTAAGATCATTCCAGTCACACTCGACAGATTTAGCGATGTTTGTATTATCAATCTCATTTAAAGTCTGTGTCCTGTCACCCATAGTTAAGTTTAGTAAAGTACACTAGTTTTAGCATAAGTAGAGTAAACATGTGTAGAGCATAGTCAGCCTTCGTTAGTTGTGCGCATAAACAGGTTGTGCGCAGAAAACTGTGCATTAGTTTAGTTCGCACTGTGTTTATGGGCCTTGTTTCGTGTGTAAAAAGTATAACTTTTGTTTTGTTTATCAAATGACGAGTGTAGTCCAGCAATATCGTGTTCGTTGATCGTGTAAATTGTGTTTGTTTTATACTATGAAGAATCTGTTTCTTTAAACACATTTTGTAGATTTTTGAAGAAAAAGTAATATAACATAATAAATTATATTTATCACTACATCTCATGCAACAAGTACACTGTATACATCACATATTATATTTGTTAAAGTTTGTTTGTTTGTTAAATAAAGGTAAAGTATTATATACAAGTAAAAACATTAGTTCAATTAACAAGTAACCATACCAGAAAAGTTCAGATAAATACATGGTTTTAGAAGAAAATATTTTAGGATGCCAATTTATTAAAAACTCACTGGTAAATAGTCAGATAGACTTTATAAGATGCTGAACCTGTGCCTCTGAATGAAGCTTTATAATTGGAAAGGTCTCATCTTTTCTTACATATACAACACCATATGCAGTCCAACAAAATTTGTACATACGAGATTTCACTAAGTCGCGAGCTATGAAATGGAGTCGCGACGCTTTTGCAGTCAGTTGTTCACTGATGAATATAGGGGTGCTCATTTGTTCAGCTCATTTGTTCGAAGGCCTAGATGCTTAGCACAAAAATTTGTCTTATGCTTAATATTGAAGGATTTGCATGTTTTCAGCATGTTTGTTTTAACAATGACCGACGTGGTCTCCACGATAATCGGTGAGTTTTGAGTTGCCTCGTTCTTGCTACGAACTCTGTATATATCGCTTATGCTACTTTTATCTATTTGAGATCCAACGTTGCCTGATAATGTCATAACCATATCCACGAGATCTTCTTTCGTTTCATTTTCGTTTGGGCATGTTTTTTATCCCAAAATTAGCTTTCCGACTACTTCTTTGCAAATCCTCTACTCTATCCTCGAGAATCGTAATATATTTCCTGTCTTCTTTCGCTTGTCGCTCAAGCTTGGTTATATGCTTTTTAAGATCTTCTTTTTGTGCTGTCAGAAAGGCAATGGATTCTTGAATATTCTCATTCGTTTTTTGTATGTCTTTAAGTGTAGGACTGATGGTTTTAAGTTCCCTGGTTTGTTCCGCCAAGATAGAAGTTATCATGTGCCTCATTTCTTCCTTAAAGTTAGTAAGATCAGTCAAACAATCATCTTCCCTCCTACGCTTAGCGCGCATGTTTACATTATGTGAATTATCTGTGTTTAGGTTGATATAATAATATTAAGGTAATATTATGTCCATGTAATCTTGACTGTGTTTTAATTTACGCCAATAAGCCCTCAGCTCAAACCCCATAATTTATTTCAGTCTTCCAATTGGTTATGTTTTATA